>OV702281.1:285299884-286499884 GCA_916181665.1 Avena sativa
CAACTCAGATTTGTGCGGCCCTCCCTCAGATGAAGGAACCTACAGTTCCGGATCCGAAAGCTGTGGCAGCAGCAATCCAATCCACGGGCGCTATCTATGCGCTGTCGTCATCCAGAACGACATGGAACTACCACTAGGTTCGAGTGCACCCAACCCTCCTCTCAACCCGCAAGCTGAGAACGGAGGAAACGGGGGTAATCTGCCAAACATGCCCAACGAAGGTGACGCTCACGCCTACAACAAGATCAACCTCAACAAGGAAGGCTGGCTCCAAGCACGCGAAGCCGTGGCAGGGAACATCATCCTACCTGTGAATGCTTCACGGGATCTACTGATGGCCTACCACCTCCTCCTCATCGATGAGTACAACTGACAGGTGAAGCTGATGGAGGAGCTCGAAAAGCACAAGAAGGCAGCTGCGAAGTCTAGCGCGCGACGAGCTGCGATCTTTTCCGCCGGTGGCTCCAGCTCGCATGGAAACAATGCCAACAAGTACCACTCCCGCACGGAGCACATGTACCCCGCCGCGTGACGTGAGGTCACCCGATCACTCAACACGTCCTTCATGACGATGGACTCACACGACAACGTCATGCCGAAAACACCGCAGGCTGCGATCATGGCAGCCACTACATATCTCACGTCCCATCCACCTCCGGTGGTTGACACGAAGATTTCCATGCACAAGTCCGCGCTAGCCGGCCTCGGACTCGTCGAAGCCGCGCTGCACGACGAAGCTCCTGTGGAGCCGAAGAAAAAATCTGTGATCAAATTCCACCGCAGCCCTACGCCCTCATCCGAAGACGATGAGCACGACCTGCCCCGACGCCGCAAGATCCCACGACGCTGTAGTAGCAACTACGATGCTCATAACAAGCTCACCCAGCACAAGATCGACAAGGCACGCGCCAAGCGCGCGTGCTCAACTGATTCCGACGAGTAAGACGATGGAGAGTTGTGCAGTGGCAGGTGCTCCAGCAGATCGTTCGGTGAACGAGTATGCCGAAAAATTTCAAGCCCCCTTCAGACAACCCGAAGTTAGACGACATGGAAGAACCAAAGGCCTGGATCGACGATCACCTATCGAGAGTCAAGCTCCATGGCGGAAACAAGAACACCACCCTACAATGCCTTCAGCTATAGCTGACAGGCGCGTCCAGAGTCTGGCTCAGCAGCCTATCCTCCGGATCGATCCAAAGATGGGAAGAGCTAGCATACAACTTCATCCGCAACTTCAAGGGCACCAACAAGAGGCCAGCTTCAATCAAAGAGCTACGGGCCTGCACCCAACGGTCTAAAGAGTCCATCCGCTCGTACATACTCCGCTGGTCCCACATCAAGAACTCTCCCGCACACATCTCTGAGGAACGGGCAATCGACGCCTTCAAGGATGGTGCCAGACGGCTAGATTTCAAGGAAGAGCTTGGGCACGCCAAGCCCAAGACGCTTGACCACCTCATGGACATCGCCAACCGGTGGGCAGGTGCTGAGGATTCTGTCACCCAAGCACATTCGGATGACGAGGACGACTATGGCCGCAGACGCGAACGCCGCAGCAAAAGAAGATCGCGTGTCTATGACGACCGCGACGGAGTCGACATGGTCGCGGCTGGATAGGCCGACTGAGGCAACGACGACCATTTTTGCGAGACATAACAGAATTGGATACCACAGTACATCATCCATTACCAACCATACATAAGGTCTTACACAAATAAGGATCTCATGATCCAGTCTTAATACAACACAAGAAGTGGAATACGTAATAATAACGGTAGCGTAGGCGAAGCTCCATCTTCGGGGTCACAGGCAATGCTGACGATGGGAGATGATCCTAGTTGTCGTAACCTTCCTGGTGTCCATCTTCCAGGTACTCCTCTTCATAGTCTGGCCATGGGAATAGCTAGGGACAAAGGCATGAGTACTCTTTAAGTACTCGCAAACTAATACTAACAGGTAAAAGGGGTCTTTGTAGTGGGACACTAATCTCTAGGGTTGTTTTGCAAAAAGCCAGATTTACCTCTACTAAGTTTGGAAACAACGAATGATAGTTAAGGTTTTATAACACCTAAGTGGGAACTTGTATCTCATGCCACAACTCTGTTGTGGTCAAGTAAAAGTCTCAAATCATTTCACAAGTCATTTTGAAAACATCTGACGGGGAAGCAGTATGGCCACTCCAACTGTCCATAACCGCGGACGCGGCTATTCGAATAGTTTGACACTCTACAGAGATTATACACTTTCACCACAACATTCGATACATCCATCAGGAACAAATCCTGAATTCACCATACTTAGTATGCGGATAATCAATCCTAACCTTTCAATTACACGCCCTAGTATAAGCACCTCTCCTGTGAGTTCGGCCTCCCAACCATGAACAACTGTCATCTTGGGTACTGCACAGGTGGACAATCTTCACAAGGTAGCCTCAGCTCAGACCTTGGCCATGAGGGAATTAATACTAAGGTATATAAGTTTCCAGTCAAGCCCTACCCAATTCTCGAGTATTGTGGTTATACGGTAAAATTGGAATGGTATCGCATCCAGACAACCATCAGTTTTATAAAGGGCTAAGGCTCATGCCTCAACATTTTCATCACCATAAATCATCGGGTGTTCGGAAACACATGTCCAAAACATTCCAATAGAATGATCCATCATTCCAAGGTTTTCATAACCATTTTTCCACCAAGTATTCCCATCTAAATTTGATCAAGTTTTATGCTTAGCACTAGCATCTATAAGTGGGGTTAAGTACTAATGAGGGGTGGTAAACTAGTGGAGTTTAACTAAGTTCAATCTCATGCCTTAGGATGACATTAAGATTATCTAGCTTAGGCCAAATTTTATGCTCTTTATGCAACCTTCAAATATATCCTTCTAGTATCTACAATTTACTTAAGTAAACTCTAAGTAATAGCTTTGATAAAGAAATAAAGTATAAAGCTTGTAAGTAAAAACTAGGATTGGTTTATCAAGTGGGTAGGATCATCTATGCTTAAGGCATATAGTTGGCATGGTGACAAGCAAGTATTGTCTTGCATAGGTCAACTTGATTAGTAAGGCTTGCTAAAGTAGAGTATCTTGCAAGTGTTAGCTTGCACATTCAACTAGTAGTATTAGGCTTGCATCATTATCAGTATAAGCTTGCTAAATTAATAGCTTGCAAGTATTGGCTTGCCTTGTGCAGAGCAGTGGTTGAAGTTCTCCTCGGCTTCTTCTTCGTAGTATCCTCCTTCTTCCGCGTATCCTTGGTCAGTACTAGCGTCTATGAATAAATACGAGGTACACAATCACCAAACAATACTTAACTACTTGCAATAATCACACACAAGGGTCCTATAGATGATCCAGCATCATCACTAACATTACAAGATTAAAGCTTGGTTTAATTCCTTTTATTTTTAGAAAAGTAATTTCTACTCATTGAAAAACTACTTAAGATTTAATATTCTCCAAACCAAACATGGGATCATGTTTACACATGTCATCACTACATATTTTAGTCCACGGGAATGTGATTTAAAGTGGTGTCACAATTTAATAAGGTTTAACCTTTTATTTTTAATTAAATAAAGTGACTAGAAATGCTTATGTGGCATTCTTTTATTACTTGGTCATTATTTCTGTAAGTAAACCTATATATTTTTATATATTCTGAAAGGTATGGTTAAATGTGATTTTTGAGAGTTGGAATCAACTCAAAAGCTTTTATGGTTTAAATTTGAGAAATGTTTGAATGCAGAAAAGCTTTTGCTTTGTTATTTTTACCAAGGGTGATCTACAGATCCAAATGATTTAAATCCAACGGGCTTGGATTCAGCACTTCCAGACCTTTCTAAAAAAATTGGTTTCATTCAATTTGGTTCACTGAATCGAGCTGGGTTGATTTTTGAAACTAGGTGCAGAAGTGTGTTTGAATGAAAATGGAAAAATCCAAATTCAAACAACTAGGCTGCGCGGGAAACGATACTGGGCCGGCCTGCTAAGCACAGCACTTACGCGGGCTGGTTAAGTTGCTGTCCCCACGCATCAGTGAGATGAGGGGGTGCGAAGCGGTATGGGGCAATATGGTGCGTTCGATGTAATTCTAATCCAACGGCTGAGGGTCGTCGTCCACGTCGGGCAACGCCGGCGAGACTGAACCCTAACGCGGAAGGTGGGGGTCATCGGGGGCTCACCGGGGCTCAGGCGAGGGTCGGCGAGGCAGGCGAACGACGAAGTCGACGATGGCGAACCTCCTGGTACTAGCAGTTTCTCCTGGGGCGGCTCCAATCGCTGGCTCCCTTCTTCTCTAGCAGCGGCGAGCTCCGGTGAAATTCCGGTGAAGCGCTGCTCGCCTTGCTTCGGGAACGGGGTGGAATGATCAGTGAGGAGAGGGGAGTGAGATGCTGTGCTCAATTCGGCTGGGGGTGGCCTCTATTTATAGTCGCTACGACGAGACCGAACGGGATGGGCAGGCGACGATGGCGACATGGCTATGGGCTGCTAGAGGCATGGCGGGCGGTGGCGATCGCTTGGTGGTCTCCTGGAAATGCTCTACGGCTTTAATGCGCATGTAGGGGCGGTGGCAAATGGTCTGGAACGTGCGATGCTCTGCGCGGCCGAGGCAGAGTCTTTGATGGCGAGCGATGGCTACGGGGCATGGGGCGGCGAACGGGGATGTCTGGCGGTCTCCTGGGTCGGCGGTGATCGTGTATGCACGCGGCGAGGGTGGCGTACGGTCTGTGGGCTTCGGTCGAGGGTAGCGCTCTGGCGCATGCTTGGCATGGTTGCTGGCGAGCCGGGCACGGTCTGTGCGTGTGGTCCAGGGGTTGGCAACGTTCGAGCGTTGGACAGGGAGTGGTGGTGGGGTGTTGTCTTGCTCCCAGACAGGTTGGCTAGGCTTGTTTCTTCTCCGAGCTTGCTGTCCACACTGGGGTGACATGGTGAGCTTCAGCTGTTCACCATTGATGGCATTACCAAGCTTACAGTGGGGCTAGTGCTTGGTTTAGTTGGCTAGATGATCTACTGAGGTAGTTGTGAGCTAGAGAGGAAACAAGTTAGGCTCCAATCACTGCTCACAATAGTGTTTAGATTTTATTTGATTTGAATCAGCAAGGTGTTTGATGAAATGGCCGCAAGAATTCAAGTTTTGAATTTTGAAAAGATTTTTGGTGGGTGTGCTAGGTTGGTGCTGGTGATGCTTGGGTTTTGAAAGTTGAGCTTGTTTGATTGGTTTTTGAAAAAGTGGGATCTTCCCATATGATAAAGATTCAATTTTTGAATTGTCATTTAAACTATGCATTTGAAAGTTTCTGGATGATGACAAGGTGGGCATTGATACTTTGTTATGAGTACTATCAAGGGGTGTAAAGATCCAAACAAGTTTCTGTTAAGTTCTGAAAGTTTGAGACAGCCAAAGTAGGCATGGGAGTTAAATTGGTCAAAATGACCATTCACTCATTTTGTTTGTTTTGATTCATTTGTCTTTGGGAAAAGTTTGGGAATTGTTTAGATGATGTTTATTTCACCTAAGAATCCTTTTACAAGCAAAGAAACACATAAACAAGTCAATTCAAAAGAATTCAAAATGGGAGGCATACACACATGCATGCTTTCATATTTTTATTTAGAAAAGTTTTTGTTAACCCTACATTTGATGATTAGAGTTTGATGATCCAAGTTTAGTATTTTTGGGATGTTACAAACTCTCCCCCATTAAACAAAATCTCATCCCGAGATTTGAAAAAGGACGAAAAGATTACCTAGGATTTGAAGAGATCGGGAAATTCCGTCCTGATGTGATCTTCGCGCTCCCAGGTAGCTTCCTCTTCTGTGTGGTTGCTCCACTGAATCTTGAGAAACTTGATGCTTCGGGTTCTGGTGGTTCAGAAATCTTCTTCCAAAATACGGATGGGTACTTCGGGATAGGTCAGGTCATCGTTGATCTCTATGGTCCGGTGATCGATATTCTTGAACACTTCAGTCTTCTCTGGAACTTCGAGGCACTTGCGAAGTAATGAGATATGGAACACATTATGCACGACTGACATGTCTTTCGGTAGTTCCAATTGATACAACATTCTCCTCGATGGTTCAGAATCTTGAAGGGTCCGATATATCTTGGGGCTAACTTTCCTTTGAGTTGGAAACGCTGCATTCCCTTTAATGGCGACACTTTCAGATACACAAAATCTCCTATGTTGAAGGCTAGGTCTCGACGTCTCTTGTCGGCGTAACTCTTCTGTTTGGACTGGGCTGTCTTGAGGTGCTCACGAATCTTGTGAACCTTCTCTTATGCTTCTCGTAGGATGTCGGGTCCGAAGTTCTGACTCTCTCCTACTTCCGACCAGTTCAAAGGGGTGTGACACTTCCTTCCGTACATGAATTCAAATGGGGCCATTTGCAAACTAGCTTGATAACTGTTATTGTATGAAAATTCTGCAAACGGCAGACAGTCTTCCCACTTGGATCCATATTCTAACACACAGGCTCTCAGCATATCTTCGAGTATTTGATTTACTCGTTCCGTTTGTCCATCGGTTTGAGGGTGATATGCGGTGCTGAAATATAGGAGGGTTCCTAAACCTTCTTGGACTTTCTTCCATAATCTCGAGGTAAATTGAGTTCCTCGATCATATACGATGTTCTTGGGGACTCCGTGCAAACTAACGATTCTAGTGATGTATAACTCCGCTAGCTTCAAACTCTGATATATGGTCTTGACGGGTAAGAAATGGGCGACTTTGGACAATATGTCCACTATGACCCAGATAGAGTCATTTCCCCTACTAGAAGTAGGCAATCCGGTGATAAAGTCCATTCCAACGGATTCCCATTTCCATTCCGGAAGCTGCAAGGGTTGTAATAATCCAGCGGGTCTTTGATGTCCTGCCTTGACTCGCTGACATATATCACACTTGTCGATATAGCTTCCGATTTCTCTCTTCATCTTATGCCACCAAAATTGCTCTTTCAAATATTGATACATCTTAGTTCCTCCGGGGTGGATAGAATAAATAGTATCATGAGCTTCCTTCAGAATCACTTCTTTCAACTCAGAATTTGCTGGTACACAAAGGCGTCCTTTGTACCACAGAACTCCTTCTTCGTCTTCGGTGAATCTGGGTACTTTGCCTGTACCAATACGACACTTGATTCCGTCGATACTAGCATTTCCTTTCTGCGCCTCTTTGATCTGGCTGATCAAAGTGTGTTGAAGTTCGATGCTAGCCAAAAATCCTTCACTTACTAATTCTATTCGAAAATCTTCCATCTCTTTGTGCAAGCTTGGTTGCTCCTTCAAAATCATGGAGTTCAAGCGGCACGACAATCTGCTAAGGGCATCTGCTACCATGTTGGCTTTACCAGGGTGATAGTGAATGTCTAGGTCGTAATCCTTGATTAGCTCAATCCATCTTCTCTTCCTCATATTCAGCTCCTTCTGAGTGAATATATACTTCAGGCTCTTGTGATCCGAATAAATCTCACAACGATTTCCCATCAGGTAATGCCTCCATGTCTTTAAGGCGAGAACTACGGCTGCGAGTTCGAGGTCATGGGTTGGGTAATTTTGTTCATGTTGTTTCAATTGTCGAGATAGATAAGATATAACTTTGCCTTCTTGCATTAGCACACATCCGAGACCGATCTTGGATGCATCACAATACACGTCAAAGGGCTTCATGATATCCGGCATGATTAAGATTGGGGCTGAAATCAATATTCTCTTGAGTTCTTGAAAAACTCGCTTCACATTTGTCGGTCCGTTCAAACTTCTTGTCCTTCAGCAATTGGGTCATGGGTCTGGCGATACTCGAGAATCCTTCTACGAACTTGCGGTAATATCCCGCCAATCCGAGAAATGCACGAACTTGGGTTTGAGTGGTTGGGGCTTTCCAATCTTCCACATCCTTCACCTTTGCAGGGTCAACGGCAATTCCTCCGGCTGATACAATGTGACCGAGGAATCCTACTTCTTGTAACCAGAATTCACATTTCCTAAACTTTCCATACAACTGATGCTCTCTAAGGGTTCCAAGAATGGTCCTTAGGTGTAGCTCATGTTCTTCTTCCGATTTGGAATAAATCAGAATGTCATCGATGAAAACAACGACAAACTTATCCAGGAAGTCCATAAAAATCTTATTCATGAGATTCATGAAATAAGCCGGGGCATTGGTTAATCCAAAGTACATAACGGTATACTCGTATAATCCATATCTTGTGGTAAAGGCAGTCTTTGGAATATCCTCTGCCCGAATCTTGAGTTGATGATAGCTAGTTCTAAGATCAATCTTAGAAAACACCTTGGCACCGGTCAACTGATCAAACAAATCTTCTATCTTGGGCAAGGGGTACTTGTTCTTGATGGTGACATCATTCAACTTCATGTAATCCGTACACAAACGGTTACCTCCATCCTTCTTATCCACGAACAAGACAGGTGATCTCCAAGGTGACGCACTTGGTTGAATCAATCCTATTTCCAACATGGAATCCAGTTGCTTCTTCAGTTCTGCCAGTTCTAACGGGTTCATACTATAGGGTCTCTAGGCTATGGGTCCTGTTCCGGGGATTAGTTCAATGATAAACTCGATATCCCGCTCTGGGGGCATACCGGGCAAAACATCTGGAAATACATCGGGGTATTCATTGACTATCCGTACTTGGTCAATGGTAGGTTGGGCTATACTCTTGTTGCACTTGAATTGGCGAGGTAAGGTTTCAGATATATGCTCGACTGATATTCCGGCTGTACTGGTCACGGTGATGGCTTTCTTGGCATAGTCAATCAATCCTTTATGTTTTGACATCCAATCTATTCCTAGTACTACTTCCAAACCTTTAGTTCCGAGTACTATCAGATTATCATAAAAATCTATGCCATGGATTCGGATAGGGACGACTTTGCAAATTTGCCTAGCTTTGGTGGTTGAACCGGGAATTTGGACGATCATAACATGCTTCAGTTTGTTGGTTGAATTTTACTAGTGCATGCAAATTCTTCGGTGACAAATGAATGCGATGCACCAGAATCAAAAAACACTCTTGCAAGTACTGAATTAACAGAAAACATACCCAGCACGACGTCTGGCGCTTCCTAAGCTTCTTCAGCATGCATGAGGAAAAGACGGCCGTTGCGGTTGAGTGAATTTCCTGGGGCAAACCTCCTTCCTGGCTGAACACGACGCTGCTGCTGAGCTGGGGCATTGGTATTGGGGGCTGCGGCATTCTTCTTGTTGGGGCACTCGTTGGAATAGTGGCCCTTATTTCCACAGTCATTACAAGTCACTCGCGACTTGTCCTTTGCTGCAACAGGCACAACATTGCTTCTAGTCCTCGGGGCAGTGTTGGTGTTGCTGGAAGCATTGTTGTTGTTGAACTTGGGTGGGGCACGATTTAAATTGCTAGAGTTGCCAGGGTTGTTGTGATTTCCTCCGGGCCTAGGGTTTCCACGGTTGGGATAGGTCGGACGGTTCATTGGGGGTCTGTTGGTTCTTGGGGCAAATCCTGGAGATGGGTTAGGGCCATACTTTGGGGTCTGATGGTGTCAACACCCGGATTTTAATCCCAGATGCCTGTTATGCCATACATCGCAATCCCAGGATTACCATTTTTGCGAGACATAACAGAATTGGATACCATAGTACATCATCCATTACAAACGGTACATAAGTTCTTACACAAATAGGGATCTCATGATCCAGTTCTTAATACAACATCAAGCAGCGGAATGCGTAATAATAACAGTAGCGTAGGCGAAGCTCCATCTTCGGGGTCACAGGTAATGCTGACGATGGGAGATGATCCTAGTTGTCGTAACCTTCCTGGGTTCCATCCTCCAGGTACTCCTCTTCATAGTCTGGCCATGGGAATAGCCAGGGACAAAGCCATGAGTACTCTTTAAGTACTCGCAAACTAATACTAACAAGTGAAAGGGGGTTTTGATAATAGGACACTAGGCTCTAGGGTTATTTTGCAAAAGCCAGATTTATCTCTACTAAGTTCCAAAGCTAGTCACAATTTTATAACTCCTAAGGGGGATCTTGTACTCATGTCACAACTCTGTTGTGGTCAAGTCAAAGTCTCAATTCATTTCACAGTTCATTTTGAAAATTCTGGCGGGGGAACAGTATGGCCACTCCAACTGTCCATAATCGCGGACGCGGCTATTCGAATAGTTTGACACTCTGCAGAGATTGTACACTTTGACCACAATATTCGATACATCCGTCAGGAACAAATCCTGAATTCACCATACTCAGTATGCGGATAATCAATCCTAACCTTTCAATTACACGCCCTAGTATAAGCACCTCTCCTGTGAGTTTGGCCTCCCAACCATGACCAACTGTCATCTTGGGTACTGCACAGGTGGACAATCTTCACAAGGTAGCCTCAGCTCAGACCTTGGCCGTGAAGGAACTAATACTAAGGTATATAAGTTTCCAGTCAAGCCCTACCCAATCTCCGAGTATTGTGGTTGTACGATAAAATTGGAATGGTATCGCATCCAGACAACCATCAGTTTTATAAAGAGCTAAGGCTCATGCCTCAACATTTTATTCACCAAAATCATCAGGTGTTCGGAAACACATGTCCAACACATTTCAATAGAATGATCCATCATTCCAAGGTTTTCATAACCATTTTTCCACCAAGTATTCCCATCTAAAGTTGATCAAGTTTTATGCTTAGCACTAGCATCTACAAGTGGGGGTAAGTACTAATGAGGGGTGGTAAACTAGTAGGGTTCTAACTAAGTTCAATCTCATGCCTTAACATGACATCAAGATTAACTAGCTTAGGCCAAATTTTATGCTCTTTATGAAACCTTCACATATCTTTCTAGTATCTACCATTCATTTAGGTAAAATCTAGGTAAGGGCTTTGATAAAGAAATAAAGTAAGAATCTTGCAAGTAAAACTAGGATTGGGTATCATCCAATATGTCTAACCAAGCATGCTTAGTGCATTGCATAGGTTATCTAACTTTCATAATTGCAATTGTTAGCTTGCCTTGAGCAGAGCAGTGGTTGAAGTTCTCCTCGGCTTCTTCTTCGTAGAATCCTCCTTCCTCCTCATATCCTTGGTCGGTACTAGCGTCTATAAATAAATACGAGGTACACAATCACCAAACAAGTGTCCTATAGATGATCTAACATCATCTCTAACATTACAAGATTAAGGCTTGGTTTAATTCCTTTTATTTTTAGAAAAGTAATTTCTACTCATTGAAAAAAAACTACTTAAGATTTAATATTCTCCAAACCAAACATGGGATCATGTTGACACATGTCATCACCACATATTTTAGTCCATGGGAATGTGATTTAAAGTGGTGTCACAATTTAATAAGGTTTTACCCTTTTATTTTAATAAAATAAAGTGACTAGAAATGCCTATGTGGCATCCTTTTATTACTTGAACATTATTTCTGCAAGGAAACCTATATATTTTTATATATTCTGAAAGGTATGGTTAAATGTGATTTTTGAGAGTTGGAATCAACTCAAAATATCTTATGGTTTAAATTTGAAAAATGTTTGAATGCAGAAAAGCTTATGCCTTGTTATTTTTACCATGGATGATCTATAGATCCAAATAACTTGAATCCAACGGGATTGGGTTCAGCATTCCCAGACCTTTCTAAAAAAATTGGTTTCATTCAATTTGATGCACTGAATCGATCTGGGTTGATTTTTGAAGTTGGGTACAGAAGTGAGTTTGAAATAAAATAGAAAAGGTTTAATTCAAATAACTGGGTTGCGCGGGAAAAGTTAACGGGCCGGCCTGCTAAGCGTAGCGCTTCCGTGGCTGCTTAAGTGGGTGTCCCCACTCGTCAGTGAGACAGGGGGGTGCGAAGCGGTACGGGGCAACGTGGGTCGTTCGATCTGATTCTAATCCAACGGTTGGGAGTCATCGTCGACGTTGGGCAACGCCGGCGAGAAAGAAACCTAGCGCGGCCAGTGGGGGTTGCTGGGGGCTCACCGGGGTGCTGGCGAGGGTCGGCGAGGCGGGAAAACGACGAAGTCAACGACGGTGAACTCAGGGGTGGTCGCGGAAGCTTCTGGGGTGGACGAAATTGATGGCGCCCTTCTTCTCCAAAAGCGGCGGGCTCCGGTGAAATTCCGGCGATGCGCTGCTCGCCTTGCTCCGGGAACGGTGTGGCACGATCAGTGATGAGAGGGGAGTAGAATGGTGTGAAGAATTTGAGCGGGGGAGTCCTCTATTTATAGTCGAGCGAGGGGACCGACGGGGCGCACGGTGAGCTCGTCGGGGGCGATGGTACAGACGGCTATTGGCATGGGCGAAGGTAGGGGACGGTGCGGTGTTCCCTGGCGATGCTCAACGACATGGTTTCGAGGCGTGGGGCGGTGCGACTTGGTCTAGAACATGCGACGCTCTGCGCGGCAGAGGCGGCGTCTTTGACGGCGAGCGGTGGCTGTGCGTCACGGGAAGGCGAACGGGGATGTCTCGCGGTCTCCTGGGTCGGTGGTGATCGTTTATGCACGCGGCGAGGGCGGCGCGCGGTCTGTGGGCTTCGGTCGAGGGTGACGCTCTGGCGCTCGCTCGACATGGTCACTGGCAGTCTGGGCGGTCCGTGCGTGTGGTCCAGTGGCTGGCAGGGTTCGAGCGCTGGACAGGGAGTGGCGGTGGACGGTGGGCTGCCTCCCAGACATGCTGGCTAGGCTTTTTTCTCCTCCGAGCGTGCTGTCGACATGGGGGTGACATGGGTGTGCTCGGTTGTTCACCATTGATGGAAATGCCATGCTTACAGTGGGGCTAGTGCTTGGTTTAACTTGCTAGATGATCTACTGATATGGTTGTGAGCTAGAGAGGGAACAAGTTAGACTTCAATCACTGCTCACTATAGTGTTTAGATTTTGTATGATTTGTGTCTGCAACCTGTTTGATGAAATGGCCGCATGAATTCAAGTTTTGAATTTTGAAAACATTTTTGGTGGGTGTGCTAGATTGGTGCTGGTGAGTCTACAGCTGCTTGGGTTTTGAAAGTTGAGCTTGTTTGAGTGGTTTTTGAAAAAGTGGTATCTTCCCATATGATAAAGATTCAATTTTGAATTGTAATTTTAACTATGCATTTGAAAGTTTCTGGATGATCACAAATTGGGCCTTGATACTTTGTTATGAGTACATTCAAGGGGTGCAAAGATCCAGAAAAGTTTCTGTTAGGTTCTGAAAGTTTTAGACAGCCAAAGTAGGCATGGGAGTTAAATTGGTCAAAATGACCATTCCTTTATTTTATTTGTCTTTAGGAAAAGTGTGGGAAATGTTTTAGATGATGTTTATTTTACCTAAGAAACATTTTACAAGCAAAGAAACATACAAACAAGGTGGTTCAAAAGAATTTCAAATTCAATGCATACTCATATGCATGCATTCCTAATTTTATTTAGAAAAGTTTTTGTTAACCCTAATTTTGATGATTAGAAATTGATGATGCAAGTTTAGTATTTTTGGTATGTTGCAAACCTTCCCCCCTTAAACAAAATCTCGTCCCGAGATTTGAAAAAGGACGAAAAGGTTACCTAGGATTTGAAGAGATCGGGAAACTCCGTCCTGATGTGATCTTCACGCTCCCAGGTAGCTTCCTCTTCGGTGTGGTTGCTCCACTGAATCTTGAGAAACTTGATGCTTCGGGTTCGGGTTGTTCGAAAAGCTTATTCCAAAATACGAATGGGTACTTTGGGATAGGTCAGGTCATCGTTGATCTCTATGGTCCGGTGGTCGATATTTTTGAACACTTCGGTCTTCTCAGGGACTCCGAGACACTTACGAAGTAACGAGATATGGAACACATTGTGCACGGCTGACATCTCTTCGGGTAGTTCCAATTGATATGATACTTCACCTCGACGGTTCAGAATCTTGAAAGGTCTGATATATCAGGGGACTAACTTTCCTTTGATTTGGAAACGCTGCATACCCTTCAATGGCGACACTTTCAGATAAACAAAATCTCCTATGTTGAAGGCGAGGTCTCGACGTCTCTTGTCGGTATAACTCTTCTTTCTGGATTGGGCGGTCTTGAGGTGCTCACGAATCTTGTGAACTTTCTCTTCTGCTTCTCGTAGGATGTCGGGTCCAAAGATCTGACTCTCTCCTATTTCTGACCAGTTCAAAGGGGTACGACACTTCCTTCCGTACATGAATTCAAATGGGGCCATTTGCAAACTGGCTTGATAACTGTTATTGTAGGAAAATTCTGCAAACAGCAGACAGTCTTCCCACTTGGATCCATATTCTAACACACATGCTCTCAGCATATCTTCGAGTATTTGGTTTACTCGCTCCGTTTGTTCATCGGTCTGAGGGTGATACGCGGTGCTGAAATCTAGGCGGGTTCCTAAACCTTCTTGGACTTTCTTCCAAAATCTCGAGGTAAACTGAGTTCCTCGATACGATACGATGTTCTTGGGGACTCCATGCAAACTAACGATTCTAGCGGTGTACAACTCCGCTAGTTTCGAACTCTGATATGTGGTCTTGACGGGCAAGAAATGGGCGACTTTGGACAATCTGACCACTATGAACCAGATAGAGTCATTTCCCCTACTAGAAGTAGGCAGTCCAGTGATAAAGTCCATTCCTACAGAATCCCATTTCCATTCCGGAATCTGCAAGGGTTGCAACAATCCAGCGGGTCTTTGATGTCCTGCCTTGACTCGCTGACAAATATCACACTTGGCGATATAACTTCCGATTTCTCTCTTCATCTTATGCCACGAAAATTTCTCTTTCAAATCTTGATACATCTTAGTTCCTCTGGGATGGATAGAATAAAGAGTATCATGAGCCTCCTTCAAGATAACTTCTTTCAACTCAGAATCTGATGGTACACAAAGGCGTCCTTTGTACCACAAAACTCCTCCTTTGTCCTCGGTGAATCCAGGTACTTTGCCTGTACCGATGCGACGCTTGATTCCTTCAATACTAGCATTTCCCTTCTGCGCCTCTTTAATCTGACTGATCAAAGTGGGCTGGAGTTCTATGCTAGCCAAAAATCCTTCACTTACTAATTCCATTCGAAAGTCTTCCATCTCTTTGTGCAAACTTGGTTGCTCCTTCAAAATCATGGAGTTCAAGCGGCACGGCAATCTGCTCAGGGCATTGGTTACCACGTTGGCTTTACTAGGGTGATAGTGAATGTCCAGGTCGTAATCCTTTATTAGCTCAATCCATCTTCTCTGCCTCATATTCAGCTCGTTCTGAGTGAATATATACTTCAGGATCTTGTGATCCGAATAGATCTCACAACGGTTTCCCATCAGGTAATGTCTCCATGTTTTCAGGGCTAAAACTACGGCTGCGAGTTCGAGGTCATGGGTTGGGTAATTTTGCTCATGTTGCTTCAGTTGTCGAGATAGATAAGATATAACTTTGCCTTCTTGCATTAGCACACATCCGAGAGCTATCTTGGATGCATCACAATAGACATCAAAGGGCTTCGTGATATCTGGCATGATCAAGATTGGGGCTGAAATCAATCTCCTTTTGAGTTCTTGAAAACTCGCTTCACATTTGTCGGTCCATTCAAACTTCTTGTCCTTCTTTAGCAATTGGGTCATGGGTCTGGCGATACTCGAGAATCCTTCTACGAACTTGCGGTAATATCCCGCCAATCCGAGAAATGCACGAACTTGGGTTTGAGTGGTTGGGGCTTGCCAATCTTCTACATCTTTCACTTTTGCAGGGTCAACGGAAATTCCTCTGGCTGATACAATGTGACCGAGGAATCCTACATCCTGTAACCAGAATTCACATTTGCTAAACTTTGCATACAGCTGATGCTCTCTAAGGGTTCCAAGAATGGGCCTTAGGTGTAGCTCATGTTCTTCTTCTGATTTGGAATAAATCAGAATGTCATCGATGAAAACAACAACAAACTTATCCAGGAAGTTCATAAAAATCTTATTCATGAGATTCATGAAATAAGCGGGGGTATTGGTTAATCCAAAAGACATAACAGTATACTCGTACAATCCATATCTGGTGGTAAAGGCAGTCTTTGGAATATCCTCTGCACGAATTTTGAGTTGATGATATCCAGTTCTAAGATCAATCTTAGAAAACACCTTGGCACTGGTCAACTGATCAAACAAATCTTCTATCTTGGGCAAGGGGTACTTGTTCTTGATAGTGACATCATTCAATTTCCGATAATCCGTACACAAACGGTTACCTCCATCCTTCTTGTCCACAAACAAGACAGGTGATCTCCAAGGTGACGCACTTGGTTGAATCAATCCAATTTACAGCATGGAATCCAGCTGCTTCTTCAATTATGCGAGCTCTGACGGGTTCATACTATAGGGTCTCTGAGCTATGGGTCCGGTTCCAGGAATTAGTTCAATGATAAACTCGATATCCCGATCTGGGGGCATACCGGGCAAAACATCTGGAAATACATCGGGGTATTCACAGACTATTTGTACTTGGTCAATGGTAGGTTGGGCTATACTCTTGTTGCACTTGAATTGACGAGGTAAGGTTTCAGATATATGCTCGACTGATATTCCGGCGGTACTGGTCATGGTTATGGCTTTCTTGGCACAGTCAATCAATCCTTTATGTTTGGACATCCAATCCATTCCTAGTACTACTTCCAAACCTTTAGTTCCGAGTACTATCAGATTTGCATAAAAATCTATGCCATGGATTCGGATAGGGACGGCTTTGCAAATTTTCCTAGCCTTGGTGGTTGATCCGGGAATTTGAACAATCATAACATGCTTCAATTTGGTTTGTTGAATTTTACTAGTGCATGCAAATTCTTCGGTGACAAATGAATGCGATGCACCAGAATAAAACAACACACTTGCAAGTACTGAATTAACAGAAAACATACCCAGCACGACGTCTGGCGCTTCCTGAGCTTCTTCAGCATGCATGAGAAAAAGACGGCCGTTAAGGTTGAGCGAATTCCCTGGGGTAAATCTTCTTCTTGGCTAAACACGACGCTGCTGCTGAGCTGGGACATTGGCATTGGGGGCTGTAGCATTCTTCTTGTTTGGGCACTCGTTGGAATAGTGGCCTTTATTTCCATAGTCATAACAGGTCACTTGCAACTTGTCCTTGGCTGCTACAGGCACAGCATTGCTTCCAGTCCTCGGGGCAGTGTTGGTGTTGGCGGTAGCATTTTTGTTGTTGAACTTGGGTGGGGCACGATTGAAATTGCTAGCGTTGCCGGGGTTGTTGTGATTTCCTCCGGGTCTAGGGTTTCCACGGTTGGGATAGGTTGGACGGTTCATCGGGGGTATGTTGGTCCTTGGGGCAAATCCTGGAGATGGTTGGGGCGATACTTTGGGGTCTGATGGGTTCCTAGTTGATGCATCATGCGACACTTGCGGTTCTCATTGGCTTGGTTGATCTTTCCTTCCATCTGGATACCAGAGTCGACAAGGGCTTCAATATCCGCAAAGGGGATATTGACTAACACTGTCTGCATCTCATCATGTAGACCATTCAAGAATCTTTCTTTCTTCTTGGCTTCGGTGTCAATCTCATCCGGGGAATACCTAGCTAATGACAAAAATTTGTCACGGTATTCCACTACAGTCATCCTTCCTTGCTTCAGTTCTCGGAACTCGTCTCTCATCCTCTTGATCAAACCTGGTGGCACATGGGTTCTGCTAAACTTGACCTTGAATTCCTCCCAGGTCATCATCTGGCCTCCGGTCATTGCGCGAACACTGTTCCACCATGCCCTGGCATCTCCGGCTAGATAGTGGGTGGCGAACAGAACTTTCTCGTTGGCTTCCACTCCGGCGACTTCTAGGTTATTTTCCATGGTTTGCAGCCAATCATCGGCGTCTAGGGGTTCTTCTAACTCAGTGAAAACAGGTGGGTTGGTATTCTGGAATTTCTTGAGCTTAGATCCGTGGTTGTCCTGATTTCCGTGGCCTTGTTTGTTGTGGGCAAGTTGGGCTATCTTCTGAAGGGTGGCTAGGTTGGCTTGACGTTCGGCTCTTTCAGCTTCGCGGTCAGAAGTCAACATTTGCAGAATCTGCAACATTGGGTCTGGGGATGAACCACTTCCTCCACGTGGCATCTGAAGATTGAGATAGATCATGAGAAAAGAGGGAAATTTCTAAAGTTTTGGGTCTTTTTAAAAAAAAAAAAAAAAGTTTGACTCAGGTTTTCTAGCAACTTGCTTTTTCATTCATTCATTCATTCATTGCACACGATACAACACACACCACAACAAAGGAAAACAGATGGTTTTAAGAACCATTCTAGAAACTATGATACAGTGGGACCAAATACTACTCACTACGCTAGTGCTCAAGTGCTACTACTCCTCGGAATCTGTGGCCTCATCATCCTCATCATCATCGATGAAGGCGAAATCATCCTCATCGGTGAAGAAATCCATAGCATGATCCTCCAGAAAATCATCATCATCGCTGAGATAGGAGTAGGGGTCTCCACGAAGATCTTCTCCGGCATTCTCCATTTCCTCCAACTGCATGTCTCTCTCGTGGATGGTCTCCTCCAGAGATGAGATGCGGTGGCGAAGACGGGCAATAATGCGCTCCTTCTTGTCGAGCTGACGGCGGCGGGACTTGCGATCCTTTGCTAGCATGGCGATGGTCTGATCCTTCGTCTTGATGAAGGCAGACTTGTGGTTGCAGTAGTCATGGCAGTTGTCTAACTCCTGCTGACGATCGTACATCATGAAGCTAAGGTGGTCCAATTGAGTCTTCAGCTCAGGGTGGTATGGGGCTTCCAGTGGTTGTCCATTAGCATCATGCCTTGGGCAAACATCAAAGGGAGTACCCTTGATCTGATTGATGCTCTGCCCACAGAGACGGGAAAGAGCTTCTTGCATGGCCCTATCAAGTCCATCGAGCCAGTTGTATTCCCTCAAGGTAAATTGAATTCCTTCCGCAGTGGGAGGTTCAACCTTTCCTTGGGGACTTGCAACAATTAGCCACTGCAGGTCTTCTCCTCCTTGATCATTGAGCTGAGCTCCGAAGAACTCGGGGTGCGGACGCTCCAGAAGTTCCGAAAGCTGGTCCAAATCCCTCTCAAAGATCAGGTCTCCTCCATTCCCAAGTTGGTAAAACTTTCTGTACTTCATGTCCATCTATAAGAATATAGGATGAGTAAGTTATTAGAGTGATCAAGTGTGTCAAAATTTTATGTATTTACAAGAGTTTTTTGAGGAACATGAATTTTCATGAAAGAATCAAGGGGATAAGAATGAGAATAAGTTTTTGTAAATATTTGTTTTCTTTGGTTTTGGAAACTAAGTTTTTGATTCAAACGTCCAATCTAACTAGGGTCTTCTATGGTCAGGATGGCTCTGATACCAACTTGTCAATACCCGAATTTTTAATCCTAGATGCCTGTTATGCCATACATCGCAATCCCAGGATTACCATTTTTGCGAGACATAACAGAATTGGATACCATAGTACATCATCCATTACAACGATACATAAGTTCTTACACAAATAGGGATCTCATGATCCAGTTCTTAATACAACATCAAGTAGCGGAATACGTAATAATAATGGTAACGTAGGCGAAGCTCCATCTTCGGGGTCACAGGCAATGCTGACGATGGGAGATGATCCTAGTTGTCGTAACCTTCCTGGGGTCCATCTTCCAGGTACTCCTCTTCATAGTCTGGCCATGGGAATAGCCAGGGACAAAGCCATGAGTACTCTTTAAGTACTCGCAAACTAATACTAATAGGTAAAAGGGGTTTTTGTAGTAGGACACTAAGCTCTAGGGTTGTTTTGCAAAAAGCCAGATTTACCTCTACTAAGTTCCAAAGCTAGTCACAATTTTATAATTCCTAAGGGGGATCTTGTACTCATGTAACAACTCTGTTGTGGTCAAGTCAAAGTCTCAATTCATTTCACAGTTCATTTTGAAAAGTCTGACGGGGGAACAGTATGGCCACTCCAACTGTCCATAACCGCGGACGCGGCTATTCGAATGGTTTGACACTCTGCAGAGATTGTACACTTTCACCACAATATTCGATACATCCGTCAGGAACAAATCCTTAATTCACCATACTCAGTATGCAGATAATCAATCCTAACCTTTCAATTACACGCCCTAGTATAAGCACCTCTCCTGTGAGTTTGACCTCCCAACCATGACCAACTGTCATCTTGGGTTCTGCACAGGTGGACAATCTTCACAAGGTAGCCTCAACTCAGACCTTGGCCATGAGGGAACTAATACTAAGGTATATAAGTTTCCAGTCTAGCCCTACCCAATCTTCGGGTATTGTGGTTGTACGATAAAATTGGAATGTTATCGCATCCAGACAACCATCAGTTTTATAAAGGGCTAAGGCTCATGCCTAAACATTTTCATCACCAAAATCATCAGGTGTTCGGAAACACATGTCCAACACATTTCAATAGAATGATCCATCATTCCAAGGTTTTCATAACCATTTTTCCACCAAGTATTCCCATCTAAAGTTGATCAAGTTTTATGCTTAGCACTAGCATCTACAAGTGGGGGCAAGTACTAATGAGGGGTGGTAAACTAGTGGGGTTCTAACTAAGTTCAATCTCATGCCTTAAGATGACATCAAGATTATCTAGCTTAGGCCAAATTTTATGCTCTTTATGCAACCTTCACATATCTTTCTAGTATCTACCATTCACTTAGGTAAAATCTAGGTAAGAGCTTTGATAAAGAAATAAAGTAAGAAGCTTGCAAGTAAAACTAGGATTGGGTATCATCCAATATGTCTAACCAAGCATGCTTAGTGCATTGCATAGGTTATCTAACTTTCATAATTGCAAGTGTTAGCTTGCCTTGAGCAGAGCAGTGGTTGAAGTTCTCCTCGGCTTCTTCTTCGTAGAATCCTCCTTCGTCCTCGTATCCTTGGTCGGTACTAGCGTCTATAAATAAATACGAGGTACACAATCACCAAACAATACTTAACTACTTGCAATCATCACACACAAGTGTCCTATAGATGATCTAACATCATCTCTAACATTACAAGATTAAGGCTTGGTTTAATTCCTTTTATTTTTAGAAAAGTAATTTTCTACTCATTGAAAAAAAACTACTTAAGATTTAATATTCTCCAAACCAAACATGGGATCATGTTGACACATGTCATCACCTCATATTTTAGTCCATGGGAATGTGATTTAAAGTGGTGTTACAATTTAATAAGGTTTTACCCTTTTTTAATTAAATAAAGTGACTAGAAATGCCTATGTGGCATCCTTTTATTACTTGAACATTATTTCTGCAAGTAAACCTATATATTTTTACATATTCTGAAAGGTATGGTTAAATTTGATTTTTGAGAGTTGGAATCAACTCAAAAGCTATTATGGTTTAAATTTGAAAAATGTTTGAATGCAGAAAAGCTTCTGCCTTGTTATTTTTAGCATGGATGATATATAGATCAAAATGACTTGAATTCAACGGTCTTGGATTCAGCATTCCCAGACCTTTCTAACAAAATTGGTTTCATTCAATTTGGTGCACTGAATCGATCTGGGTTGATTTTTGAAGTTGGGTACAAAAGTGAGTTTGAAATAAAATAGAAAAGGTTTAATTCAAATAACTGGGCTGCGCGGGAAAGGTTAACGGGCCGGCCTGCTAAGCGTAGCGCTTCCGCGGCTGCTTAAGTGGGTGTCCCACTCGTCAGTGAGACAGGGGGGTGCGAAGCGGTACGGGGCAACATGGGTCGTTCGATCTGATTCTAATCCAACGGTTGGGAGTCATCGTCGACGTTGGGCAATGCCGGCGAGAAAGAAACCTAGCGCGGCGAGTGGGGGTTGCTGGGGGCTCACCGGGGTGCTGGCAAGGGTCGGCGAGCCGGGCGAACGACGAAGTCGACGAAGGGGAACTCAGGGGTGGTCGCGGCAGCTCCTTGGGTGGACGAAATCGATGGAACCCTTCTTCTCCAAAAGCGGCGGGATCCGGTGATATTCCGGCGATGCGCTGCTCGCCTTGCTCCGGGAACGGTGTGGCACAATCAGTGATGAGAGGGGAGTAGAATGGTGTGAAAAATTTGAGCGGGGGAGTCCTCTATTTATAGTCGAGCGAGGGGACCGACGGGGCGCACGGTGAGCTCGTCGGGGGCGATGGTACATACGGCTATTGGCATGGGCGAAGGTAGGGGACGGTGCGGTGTTCCCTGACGATGCTCAACGACATGGTTTCGAGGCGTGGGGCGGTGCGACTTGGTCTGGAACATGCGACGCTCTGCGCGGCAGAGGCGGCGTCTTTGACGGCGAGCTGTGGCTGTGCGTCACGGGGCGGCGAACAGGGATGTCTGGCGGTCTCCTGGGTTGGTGGTGATCGTGTATGCACGCGGCGAGGGCGGCGCGCGGTCTGTGGGCTTCGGTCGAGGGTGGCGCTCTGGCGCACGCTCGGCATGGTCGCTGGCGGTCTGGGTGCGGTCCGTGCGTGTGGTCCAGTGGCTGGCAGGGTTCGAGCGCTGGACAGGGAGTGGCGGTGGACGGTGGGCTGCCTCCCAGACATGCTGGCTAGGCTTGTTTCTCTTCCTAGCATGCTTTCGACATGGGGGTGACATGGGTGTGCTCGGCTGTTCACCATTGATGGCAATGCCAAGTTTAAAGTGGGGCTAGTGCTTGGTTTAACTTGCTAGATGATCTACTGAGATGGTTGTGAGCTAGAGAGCAAACATGTTAGGCTTCAATCACTGCTCACTATAGTGTTTAGATTTTGTATGATTTGTGTCTGGAACCTGTTTGATGAAATGGCCACATGAATTCAAGTTTTGAATTTTGAAAAGATTTTTGGTGGGTGTGCTAGATTGGTGCTGGTGCTGCAGATGCTTGGGTTTTGAAAGTTGAGCTTGTTTGAGTGGTTTTTGAAAATGTGGGATCTTCCCATATGATAAAGATTCAATTTTTGAATTGTCATTTAAACTATGTATTTGAAAGTTTCTGGATGATCACAAAGTGGGCCTTGATACTTTGTTATGAGTACATTCAAGGGGTGCAAAGATCTAGAAAAGTTTCTGTTAGGTTCTGAAAGTTTGAGATAGCCAAAGTAGGCATGTGAGTTAAATTGGTCCAAATGACCATTCCTTTATTTGTTTTGTTTTGATTTATTTGTCTTTAGGAAAAGTGTGGGAGATGTTTTAGATGATGTTTATTTTACCTAAGAAACATTTTACAAGCAAAGAAACATAAAAACAAGGTGGTTCAAAAGAATTTCAAATTCAATGCATACTCATATGCATGCATTCCTAAATTTATTTAGAAAAGTTTTTGTTAACCCTAATTTTGATGATTAGAAATTGATGATCCAAGTTTAATATTTTTTGGATGTTACAGATGGGTTCCTGGTTGATGCATCATGCGACGCTTGCAGTTCTCATTGGCTTGGTTGATCTTTCCTTCCTTCTGGATGGCAGAGTCGACAAGGGCTTCAATATCCGTAAAGGGAATATTGACCAACACAGTCTGCATCTCATCGTGCAGACCATTCAGGAATCTTTCTTTCTTCTTGGCTTCAGTGTCAATCTCATCCGGGGCATACCTAGCTAATGACAAAAATTTGTCATGGTATTCCACTACGGTCATCCTTACTTGCTTCAGTTCTCTGAATTCATCTCTCATTCTCTTGATCAAACCCGGTGGCACATGGGTTCTGCTGAACTTGACCTTGAATTCTTCCCAGGTCATCATTTGGCCTCCGGTCATTGCGTGAACACTGTTCCACCATGCCCTGGCATCTCCGGCTAGATAATTGGTGGCGAACAGGACATTCTCGTTAGCTTCCACTCCGGCGACTTCTAGGTTATTTTCCATGGTCTGCAGCCAATCGTCGGCATCTAGGGCTCTTCAGACTTAGTGAAAACAGGTGGGTTGGTGTTCTGGAAATTTTTGAGCTTAGATCCATGGTTGTCCTGGTTTCCGTGGCCTTGGTTGTTGTGGGCAAGCTGAGCTATCTGTTGCAGGGTGGCTAGGTTGGCTTGACGTTCCGCTCTTTCAGCTTCGCGGTCAGAAACCAACATTTGCAGGATCTGCAACATCGGGTCCGGGGATGAACCACTTCCTCCGCGTGGCATCTGAAGATTGAGATAGATCATGAGAAAAGAGGGAAATTTATAAGGTTTTGGGACTTTGAAAAGTTTTTAAAGTTTGACTCAGATTTTTCTAGCAACTTGCTTTTCAATCATTCATTCATAGCACACGATACAAACACACACCACGACAAGGTAAACAGATGGTTTTAGGAACCATTCTGGAAACTACGATACAGTGGGACCGAATACTACTCACTACTCTAGTGCTCAAGTGGTACTACTCCTCGGACTCGGTGTAGTCGTCATCCTCATCGTCATTGATGAAGGAAAAATCCTCCTCATCGGTGAAGAAATCCATAGCCTGATCCTCCAGAAAATCGTCATCATCGCTGAGATAGGAGTAGGGGTCTCCACGAAGGTCCTCTCCGGCATTCTCCCTTTCCTCCAACTGCATGTCTCTCTCGTGGATGGTCTCCTCCAAAGACGAGATACGGTGGCGAAGACGGGCAATGATGCACTCCTTCTTGTCGAGCTGACGATGGCGAGACTTGCAATCCTTCGCTAGCATGGCGATGGTCTGAACCTTCGTCTTGATGATGGCGGACTTGTGCTTGGAGTAGTCACGACAGTTGTCCAATTCTTGCTGACGATCGTACATCATGAAGCTAAGGTGATCCAATTGAGTTTTCAGCTCGTCGTGGTATGGGGCTTCCAGGGGTTGTCCATTAGCATCACGCCTTGGGCAAAACTCAAAGCGGGTACCCTTGATCTGGTTAATACTCTGCCCACGCAGACGGGCAAGAGCTTCCTGCATGGCCCTGGCAAGTCCATCGAGCCAGTTGTTCTCTCTTAAGGTAAACTGAATTCCCTCAGTAGTGGGAGGTTCAATCTTTCCTCGGAGACTTGCAACAATTAGCCACTGCAGATCTTCTCCTCCTTGATCATTGAGCTGAGCTCCAAAGAACTCGGGGTGTGGACGCTCCAGAAGTTCCGAAAGCTGGTCCAAATCCCTCTCAAAGATAAGGTCTCCTCCATTCCCCAACTGTTAAAACTTGCTGTACTTCACGTCCATCTAAAATAATATAGGATGAGTAAGTTAGTAGAGTGATCAAGTGTGTCAAATTTTATGTATTTTGCAAGAGTTTTTTAGGAACATGAATTTTTGTAAAAGAATCAAAGTGATAAGAATGGGAATAAGTTTTTTGTAAATATTTGCTTCCTTTAGTTTTGAAACTAAGTTTTTGATTCAAACGTCCAGTCTAACTAGGGTCTCCTATGGTCAGGATGGCTCTGATACCAACTTGTCAACACCCTGATTTTTAATCCTAGATGCCTGTTATGCCATACATCGCAATCCCAGGATTACCATTTTTGCGAGACATAACAGAATTGGATACCACAGTACATCATCCATTACCAACCATACATAAGGTCTTACACAAATAAGGATCTCATGATCCAGTCTTAATACAACACAAGCAGCGGAATACGTAATAATAACGGTAGCGTAGGCGAAGCTCCATCTTCGGGGTCACAGGCAATGCTGACGATGGGAGATGATCCTAGTTGTCGTAACCTTCCTGGGGTCCATCTTCCAGGTACTCCTCTTCATAGTCTGGCCATGGGAATAGCCAGGGACAAAGCCATGAGTACTCTTTAAGTACTCGCAAACTAATACTAATAGGTAAAAGGGTTTTGTAGTAGGACACTAAGCTCTAGGGTTGTTTTTCAAAAAGCCAGATTTACCTCTACTAAGTTGGAAACAACGAATGATAGTTAAGGTTTTATAACACCTAAGTGGGAACTTGTATCTCATGCCACAACTCTGTTGTGGTCAAGTCAAAGTCTCAAATCATTTAACAAGTCATTTTGAAAACATCTAACGGGGAAACAGTATGTCCACTCGAACTGTCCATAACCACGGACGCGGCTATTCGAATAGTTCGACACTCTGCAGAGATTGTACACTTTCACCACAACATTCGATACATCCGTCAGGAACAAATCCTGAATTCACCATACTTAGTATGTGGATAATCAATCCTAACCTTTCAATTACACGCCCTAGTATAAGCACCTCTCCTGTGAGTTTGGCCTCCCAACCATGACCAACTGTCATCTTGGGTACTGTACAGGTGGACAATCTTCACAAGGTAGCCTCAGCTCAGACCTTGGCCGTGAGGGAACTAATACTAAGGTATATAAGTTTCCAGTCAAGCCCTACCTAATTCTTGGGTATTGTGGTTGTACGGTAAAATTGGAATGGTATCGCATCCAGACAACCATCAGTTTTATAAAGGGCTAAGGCTCATGCCTCAACATTTTCATCACCATAAATCATCTGGTGTTCGGAAACACATGTCCAAAACATTTCAATAGAATGATCCATCATTCCAAGGTTTTCATAACCATTTTTCCACCAAGTATTCCCATCTAAATTTGATAAAGTTTTATGCTTAGCACTAGCATCTATAAGTGGGGGTAAGTACTATTGAGGGGTGGTAAACTAGTGGAGTTTAACTAATTTCAATCTCATCCCTTAGGATGACATCAAGATTATCTAGCTTAGGCCAAATTTTATGCTCTTTATGCAACCTTCAAAAATATCCTTCTAGTATCTACAATTTACTTAAGTAAACTCTAAGTAATAGCTTTGATAAAGAAATAAAGTATAAAGCTTGTAACAAAAAACTAGGATTGGTTTATCAAGTGGGTAGGATCATCTATGCTTAAGGCATATAGTTGGCATGGTGACAAGCAAATATTGGCTTGCATAGGTCAACTTGATTAGTAAGGCTTGCTAAAGTAGAGTATCTTGCAAGTGTTAGCTTGCACATTCAACTAGTAGTATTAGGCTTGCATCAGTATCAGTATAAGCTTGTAAATTAATAGCTTGCAAGTATTGGCTTGCCTTGTGCAGAGCAGTGGTTGAAGTTCTCCTCGGCTTCTTCTTCGTAGTATCCTCCTTCTTCCTCGTATCCTTGGTCGGTACTAGCGTCTATGAATAAATACGAGGTACACAATCACCAAACAATACTTAACTACTTGCAATCATCACACACAAGGGTCCTATAGATGATCTAGCATCATCACTAACATTACAAGATTAAAGCTTGGTTTAATTCCTTTTATTTTTAGAAAAGTAATTTCTACTCATTGAAAAACTACTTAAGATTTAATATTCTCCAAACCAAACATGGGATCATGTTTACACATGTCATCACCACATATTTTAGTCCATGGGAATGTGATTTAAAGTGGTGTCACAATTTAATAAGGTTTAACCTTTTATTTTTAATTAAATAAAGTGACTAGAAATGCTTATGTGGCATTCTTTTATTACTTGGTCATTATTTCTGTAAGTAAACCTATATATTTTTATATATTCTAAAAGGTATGGTTAAATGTGATTATTGATAGTTGGAATCAACTCAAAAGCTTTTATGGTTTAAATTTGAGAAATGTTTGAATGCAGAAAAGCTTGTGCCTTGTTAATTTTACCAAGGGTGATCTATAGATCCAAATGATTTAAATCCAACAGGCTTGGATTCAGCACTTCCAGACCTTTCTAACAAAATTGGTTTCATTCAATTTGGTTCACTGAATCGAGCTGGGTTGATTTTTGAAACTAGGTGCAGAAGTGTGTTTGAATGAAAATGGAAAAATCCAAATTCGAACAACTGGGTTGCGCGGGAAACGATACTCGGCCGGCCTGCTAAGCACAGCGCTTACGCGGGCTGGTTAAGTTGCTGTCCCCACGCGTCAGTGAGACGAGGGGGTGCGAAGTGGTATGGGGAAATATGGTGCGTTCGATCTAGTTTTAATCCAACTGCTGAGGGTCATCGTCCACGTCGGGCAACGCCGGCGAGACTGAACCCTAACGCGGCCAGTGGGGGTCGTCGGGGGCTCACCGGGGCTCAGGCGAGGGTCGGCGAGGCGGGCGAACGACGAAGTCGACGACGGCGAACCTCCTGGTACTGGCAGCTTCTCCTGGGGCGGCTCCAACCGCTGGCTCCCTTCTTCTCCAGCAGCGGTGGGCTCCGGTGAAATTCCGGCGAAGCGCTGCTCACCTTGCTTCGGGAACAGGGTGGAACAATCAGTGAGGAGAGGGGAGTGATATGGTGTGCTCAATTCGGCTGGGGGTGGACTATATTTATAGTCGCGATGACGAGACCGAACGGGATGGGCAGACGACGGTGGCGACATGGCTACGGGCTACTAGAGGCATGGCCGGCGGTGGTGATCGCTTGGTGGTCTCCTGAAGATACTCTACGGCTTTAATGAGCATGTAGGGGTGGTGGCAAATGGTATGGAACGTGCGATGCTCTACGCGGCCGAGGCGACGTCTTCGACGGCGAGCGGTGGCTACGGGGCATGGGGCGGCGAACGGGGATGTCTGGCGGTCTCCTGGGTCGGTGGTGATCGTGTATGCACGCGGTGAGGGCGGCGCGCGGTCTGTGGGCTTCGGTCAAGGGTGGCGCTCTGGCGCATGCTCGGAATGGTTGCTGGCGAGCTGGGCACGGTCTGTGCGTGTGGTCCAGGGGTTGGCAACGTTCGAGTGTTGGACAATGAGTGGTGGTGGGGTGTTGGCTTGCTCCTAGACATGTTGGCTAGGCTTGTTTCTTCTCCTAGCTTACTGTCCACATTGGGGTGACATGGTGAGCTTCGGCTGTTCACCATTGATGGCATTGCCAAGCCAGTGGGGCTAGTGCTTGGTTTAGTTGGCTAGATGATCTACTGAGGTTGCTGTGAGCTAGAGAGGGAACAAGTTAGGCTCCAATCACTACTCACAATAGTGTTTAGATTTTATTTGATTTGAATCAGCAAGGTGTTTGATGAAATGGCCGCATGAATTCAAGTTTTGAATTTTGAAAATATTTTTGGTGGGTGTGCTAGGTTGGTGCTGGTGAGTCTGCAGATGCTTGGGTTTTGAAAGTTGAGCTTGTTTGAGTGGTTTTTGAAAAAGTGGGATCTTCCCATATGATAAAGATTCAATTTTTGAATTGTCATTTAAACTATGCATTTGAAAGTTTATGGATTATCACAAGGTGGGCCTTGATACTTTGTTATGAGTACTATCAAGGGGTGTAAAGATCCAAACAAGTTTCTGTTAAGTTCTGAAAGTTTTAGACAGCCAAAGTAGGAATGGGAGTTAAATTGGTCAAAATGACCATTCACTCATTTTGTTTGTTTTGATTTATTTGTCTTTGGGAAAAGTTTGGGAATTGTTTAGATGATGTTTATTTCACCTAAGAATCCTTTTACAAGCAAAGAAACACATAAACAAGGCAATTCAAAAGAATTCAAAATGGGAGGCATACACACATGCATGCTTTCATATTTTTATTTAGAAAAGTTTTTGTTAACCCTACTTTTGATGATTAGAGTTTGATGATCCAATTTTAGTATTTTTGGAATGTTACAATACCGCAGAAACAACTACCGTGAAGTTGGGCGACCCACGCAGACGTGGCAACGCCGCAGCCGCGACGACGAGCATTCAGCATACGACAAGTTGTCTGGTCCCCGCACCATCCACTTCTACATCGACAAACAAGGTGGTAAGAAGAAGGCCAGCCACATGCTCAAGGACTGCCGCGAGTTCCAGAAACTCAGCAAGGGTCTCAACCAAATGCAGCAAACTGCGAACCCTGGATTTGGGCCCGCAACCGTACCAGGCGACATCGCCCACGGGGCTCCTCCACCACCACCCGATGGACCTACGAATCCAGCGATCGCACCAGTGCCAAATAACAGCGTAGGAGGGTACCCACCACCAAAGGGGGCCCTGATGATACAGAAGGGGCGCCCAACCAACAGGGTGCAAAAGAAGATCACCCACCAAGTCAGTCTGTCCGTGACCTCTCCATCATCCATACCTGAGTACCTCAGTGGCTCGCACCTGAGAAATGACTAAGGTAATTACACCTCGCAACTATCTTCGAGTCCTACGTCGAGTCTACGACTCCACTACGGACTTGGGGGCTACTCCCATAGGGAGCGTCAGTTGAAGCATCCGAAAAAATTGTGTCCTTCGGACCTATGTTGACAATGACTGAGCTAGAGTCTCTGCTCGAGTCTATGACTCGAACAGACACTCAGGGGAAACTCCCATAGGGAGCGCTGGCCGCGCACTCTATGAATACTTCGACTGCGATCCTTCGGATCAAAATGTAGCAAAATCTTTTTGGCAAACTTTGCCCAAACAAACTCTAAGTGAGAAGCAGTCTCCTTGGCCACCTGAAACACCTTCGTGGTGATAAAACTTCGGATGCTGTGTCTGTGACGCAAATACAAGCCCTAAAGATATCATCTGATGGCCTGGTAATGCACCTGACTGCAGTCTGCCAGTAAACTTCCGTGCCAATAGACATGATGAAAATCCTGATGGATGTGTTGGGTACATCACTTAAAAATCACTGCGATTCGACTCCTGTAAGTCCGCAATGGCCTGAGTCGAATCACACCAGCAATCGTTCCGAATTCGAGTCCGGGGACTCGAGTTTGATGAAGATCATGTTGTTTTGTCCTATGACAGTTAACTGGCCCTGATTCGTCGGGTGAGCCAGGCACATGCATCAACAATCCCTATGAACTAAACATTTATCCTTGCAAAACAGGTTCAACTACATAGCACCCGAAAGATTGAAGAGTCTCCAGCCCAGTCTACGATTCGACTGAACACTTGGGGTCTACTGACATGGACATACCCCATGGGTACACGACATTGGTATACCTGGTCCAGCCCAAGTAAGGCCCATGTCAAGACACGCGGCCCATGAAGACTTCGGGTGGCCCAAGCCCATGGCGTTTTCGACTCCTTGGAGGACAAGTCAAGATTAGATAGAATTTAAAAGGGTACCAACCCTAATTTGTAACCGACTCGACCTAAGCACAAGACCTGCCTATCTATATAAAGTACATGAGGGTACGGAGAGAAGGATCTCTTCCACCATCGCATACACACCTCCACGCCAGATTGCATATGTGCACCCTGTAACCTTCGGTTTCGTCATAATCAAGAGCAGATAAGGAGGAGTAGGGTTTTCCCTTCGGGGGCCTGAACCTGGTAAACCTCGTGTCCCATGTTGCTTGTCTGTTAACCGTTTCGCGACCTCCAGCATTCCCATCTTCTCCAAAACCCAAGTCCATAACAATGGGCATTAACGAGATCGAACCTCGTCATCGCCCGTTGTAGATCCTTGAGCGCCTCTTGCCCCCATGGTGGGCGACAACTATCGTGGTATTGCCGACGAGTATGCTGATGCGACTCAGATCACTATAGAGATTCGTTAGGAAACCCCAAGATGAAGGTAAGATGAGTACATCAATAAGTTTTCCCTTAGTAAGAAACCAAGGTTATCGAACCAGTAGGAGGAAGGAAACGACTCAAAGGTGTTGCTAGCAACTTGGAAACCTGCACAACACAAACTCAAGACTTTGCCCCAACGAACAGTGAGGTTGTCAATCTCACCGGTTTGCTAAAAACAAAGGATTAAACATATGGTGTGGATCTCTTCCACCATTACCTTCCACACCATATGTTTAATCCTTTGTTACAGCAAACCGGTGAGCTTGACAACCTCACTGATTCGGGGGGGGGCAAAGTCTTGAGTTTGTGTTGTGCAGGTCTCCGCGTTGCTTGCAACACCTGTGTGACGTTTCCTTCCTCCTACTAGTTCGATAACCTCGGTTTCTTACTGAGGGAAAACTTGCTGTTGTGCTGCTTCACACCTTCCTCTTGGGGTTTCTCGATGAAGCGCTCCCACTTGGACTAGCGCTGCATCAAGATTTTCTGGCGTCGTTGCCGGGAGGCTAAGGACGTCTTCACAAGGGGAGTCCTTCACTTCCTTTATCTATTCCTTGTTTTTAGTTTTCTTTGTTTCTTTTGCTTGCTTTGTTTGCCTCTTTCCAAAAAAAAACCCAAAAAAATTAGTCTAGCTTGGTTTGCTTGCTTTATTAAAAAACACAAAAAAAAATTAGTTCCTGCTCTAGCTGCTGCTGCTATTTTTGGCTTGCCCACCTTTGCCAAAATGAACTCTGCTGAGAACACCAAGTTCTGTGACTATACTAGCACCAACAACAATGATTTCCTTAGCACACCTATTGCTCCACCTGCTCCTGATGCTACCTTTTATGAAATTAAGCCTGCTTTGTTCAATCTTGTGATGAGAGAGCAATTTTCTGGTGCTGGTTCTGATGATCCAGCTGCCCATCTTAATAGCTTTGTTGAACTTTGTGAGATGCAAAAGTATAAGGATGTAGATGGAGATATTATTAAGCTCAAGCCTTTTTCTTTCTCCTTGAGGGGAAAAGCTAATGAATGGTTGCTTTCTTTGCCTAAAAATAGTATTGATTCTTGGACTAAGTGCAAAGATGCTTTTATTGGAAAATACTATCCTCCTGCTAAGATTATATCCATGAGAAGTGACATTATGAAATTTAAACAACTTTATAGTGAACATGTTGCTCTAGCTTGGGAAAGAATGAAATCATTGGTTAAAAATTGCCCTACTCATGGACTCACTGCTAGGATGATTATCCAAACTTCTTATGCAGGTTTGAACTTCTCCTCAAGAAATCTGTTGGATTCAGTTGCTGGAGGTACTTTCATGGGCCTCACTTTGGGTGCTGCAACAAGGCTCCTTGATAATATGATGGTTAACTACTCTAAATGGCATGTTGAGAGAGCTCCACATGGTAAGAAGGTAAATTTTGTTGAGGAAACATCCTCTTTGAGTAAAAAGATTGATGTTATTATGGCTATGCTTGTTAATGGTAAAGCTCCTCTAGATCCTAATAGTGTTCCCTTAGCCTCTTTGGTTGCTCAAGAAGAGAAAGTTGGCGTAAACTTCATTAGAAACAACAATTTCAACAACAATGCCTACATGAATAATTTTGGTAGAAACAACAATTATAGGCCTTATCCTCCTAGTAATGGCAATTCCTATGGAAGCTCTTATAATAATGCTAGAAGTGCCCCCTCTGAAATTGAAGTCCTGCTCAAAGACTTCATTAGTAAACAAACCACTTTCAATAATACTATAGAGGAAAAGCTTTTAACTGTTGAGAAAAATATATCCTCTTTGTTTGAATCTCAAACTTCCTTGGTTAATAAAATGGCTGCTAAACCTGAAACTATGGAAAACACATTTGCTACTGCTCATGCCATACAATTTCCTATTGATGAAAATGTTAGGATGTTAGCTCAACTTCATGCTTAGTGGGAAATAGAAGCTGAAATTGATAGAAACAATAGTGTGTGCACCATCACCACTAAGCCACAAGTAGTCCCTACTCCTACTCCTATTATGCCTAAGCCTATTGAGCCTACTACTAGTGATGCTAAGTTTGACTTTAATATTGATGGTTGCAATATTTCTGAAGTGATTATGTTCTTGCAAAAGCTTGCTAGAAGTCCCGATGCTAGTGATATGCATGTTGCCTTTACCAAACACATTACAGATGGTCTTGTTGAGATTAAGGAAGAGAAGCTAAAACACAAAGCTTCTATTCATAGCAAAGTAGAAGATAGTTGGGAACCCATTATTAATATGCAAGTGAATGACTTTGTTCTCAAAGCTTCATGTGATCTTGGTTCTAGTGTCTCTATTATTCCTAGGAAGATTTATGAAATGCTTGATTTTCCACCATTAGAAGAATGTTATTTGGATGTCCCACTCAATGATAATGCTAACAAGAAACTCATGGGGATTATTAATGATGTTTTCATTATGGTTAAAAATGCTTATGTCCTTGTTCATTTCTATGTTTTGGATGTTGAATACAATGCTTCTTGTCCTATTACTTTGGGAAGACCTTTTCTTAGAACAGTTGGTGCCATCATTGATATGAAAGAAGACACCATTAAATATCAGTTTACATTCAAGAAAGGTATTGAACACTTTCCTATGAGGAGATATAAGTTGAAGAAGATATGATACTTCTACTTTTTACACCCTTTTTTTTCCTATTTTGAAACGCAAATTGATAAAGCCACCTAGCGAGTAGGAATAGTTTCGAGTTTCAGGTCTGTTTTCTTTTGAGAATCAAACCTCTTTTTTGCTTCTCCTTTGAAAGCAAGATTTGATGTTAATGCTTCTTCATTTTAAAATACTTGATTCTTCTTGCATCTTGTGCCTAACTTAAAGGCGTTAAAGAAAAGTACTTGTTGGGAGATAACCCAAGATTTTCCTTGAGTCTTGGAAGTTATTACTTCTGTAATAACCTCTCCTTATCCTTTTTGTTTGATTTTTGTGCCAAGAATGACCTCTAATGAGAGGGAAGTAAGATTTGGGGAGTTGCTGTCCCAAAACAGATTTCTGTCCTCCACCAAAAAAAAGTGAGGAGGCTCTGTACTTCGGATTGAGCTCAAAATTTACGAAAAAATCCCCCATTATGTTAGATAAGTTTCGTTAGTTCAACACTTTTTTATTTGAGCAACATAAGATGTTCTAAAAAATAGGTTTATACCTGCTGGTCTGTTTTGACAGATTTCTGCCATTAATTGCATTTGCTTCTTATTGATTCCTTTTTGAGTTCTCTTCAGGTAAATTGAGCTTTTTGAAGAAGTTACTACCGCAGCTTGTGTTTTTAGTGAAAAGCCTTGTTGTTCCAAAGCTTTGCCAGTGGTCTAATATCTTTTGAATACACTAATGTTGCTAATGAAGATTGTGTGAAGGAAAAATTTCAGGTGTAGAGAGAGGATGATACAATGAGATGAAGAATGGAAAAAAAGCTCAAGCTTGTGGATGCCACCATGGTGTAACCCTAAGAAATATCCAAGAGGTACAAGCGTTAAAGCTTGGGGATGCCCAAGGCATCCCCTTCTTCATCAATAAAAAGCTCAAGTCTATCTAGACACTTCGGTTTTATTGTTTCATGCATAGTTGTGTTGTTCTTGGAGCGTCTTAGTTTTCATTTCCTTTGCTTAGTTTGTTTAGTTTGCTTGAATAAAGTAGTTTGGACCCCCGTTCTCTCTATGTTGTTTTGAAAATAAGTTTGCTTGGTGTTTGGAAAGGAGTAGTAAGTTCTTGCTTGAAGTGCAAGAGGAGCTTTCATTGACTGTGACTTAGACTTTAGCATGACATGCTAGGTGTTGTTTTGAATTTATGCATATTAATTATTGCTGTATCATGTCTTGTTACAAACAATTGGGATTGCTTAGTGTGCCTTGAAGAAATTATGCGTTGTTTTAGCATGCAAAAGCATAGTATTGTGGTATTCTCCTTTGATGTTTTGCTTGGGTTGACTTGGCACATGCTCACACCATGTTATGACTATGACAAGTCACCATTAGCCTCTCTGATCATTTAGTACTTGACTTGTAGTACCACTCTTTGCTTTGATTAGTTTGCTTTGTTGCACTGCATGATTATGGCCATTATTGCTCTCTTAGTTGGTTGCTCCCAGTCTTTTGCTAGCCTCCACTTGTATGAGTAAGTTCTACTCATGCCTCCAACTTCCAAGAAACCAAGTTATTCCAAAGTGTCCACTATAAACTCCTATGCATGGTGTGTTAAACCATTCCAAGTATATTCTTGTTTTCAACTATCTTCCAATTAAAAACTATTTTGTTATGTGAAAACTTAGTGATTAAAGCCCTCACGAACTTGATGGCACATTTTTTATTCTTTGCCCCTAATAAACTTGAACCATTGTGACAACTTTGTTGTATATGCTTGCACTTATAAGTTGGAATTAGCAGAACTGTGCTGTCACGGGGAACGTTTTCAACATTGCACTTGTATCTTGTTGTACTTAGTTGATATCATGTTCTTTTGTCTATGGATGTCACCGATGTGAAATAAAGAGGGGACTTGTAAGTCCATGGAGTTTGTATTCTGTGTTAGAGAAATGCCTGAGCCGCTAGTCTATGTCATGCCTAATCATGGTGGAAACTTGCAGCATCACCATAATGAGCTATCTATGAAGCATCCTCAATAAAAAGCTATGCATATGGTAAATAAAAAGATTGCTGAGATGCTCATTGTCTGCTTGCCTTGTCATTTTGGTTCTGGGAAATCTCCTGTACCATGTGCAAGGGGTAACCCGTTGGCGGTTCTCAATGATATGCAAATACTTACAGTGACAAGAACTTACCTGGCCCAAAGTTGAGTATGCATGAGGTGTGGCCCTCGTATTCAAGGGGCATGAGATTGACAACTTATACTTTGTCAAGCATATACTCCAGCTTTGACACTTTAACCTTAACTTACTTCAAGATGCTTATGATAGGGGCAATGAGGGATGAAAGCTAACAAGTACCATAATTTTTGGAAGCACTTTTTGAAACTTGTAAGCCCTACTTACTTTACAAAAATGCCTTTCTTCCACCACTATTGAGTCTCCACCTTCTACCTTTAGGCACCATTAAGAAAGCATAGTTGTCTTTCTATGTGCAGTGATCCAAAGTTTATTCATTGATGCATATTGTGTTATTACTTGCTCTTGTGCTACTTGTTTCTAGTCACCCTTGTGAACTTTGCAGGTGTCCTATGCATTTTATTGCTACTCTATGATGGACAAGCTGATTGCCACTATGCTATGTTTTCTCCATGTGAAACAAACAAATGTTTTTCAATGCATGTTATTCATGATCTTTGTTTTGAGCTGGTCATGTTGCATGCATAGTTACTATGTCCTATTGTTAGAACTCCATACTTCATGCACATGTTTAGATTTCTTTGATCCCAGATTTCAATGCTTGCAAATGGTTGGATCTTTATTGTGAGGGTGCATGTCACCTAAAAAATTAGTCTGTTTATCACTTACCTGGATGTTGATACGTTGTAAACGTATTTATAATTTTTATGCTCCATGATTATTTAGTATCTACTTTGCTTTGGTTGTCCACACTTTGAGGTGCTTTTTACATGTTTTATGGTACTAACCTATTAACAAGTTGCAACAGTGCCAGATGCCTGTTTTCTGCTGTTTTTGGTTTCAGAAAAGTTAGTAAAGAAATATTCTCGGAATTGGACAAGACAAATGACAACGTCAATTACTTTCCGTGGGGAACAAGAAGTCCACAGGAGAGCCGGAGGGGCCGGCCAGAGGATCCAGAACCACCCCAGGCATGGGTGGGCCCCACCCCATGCCTGGCTAGGGTTTGGCGCCCATGGCTGCCTCCTCGGTCTCCCCCTTCGCCTATAAGAAGCCCCCGATGTAGAAACCCTGGGCACCCGATCAAAAATCCATGAAACCCTCTGTAGCCGTCGCCACCATCGTCCCTAGATCAGGGGGATCTAAAGTTCTTCTCCGCACCCTATCGGAGGGGAGGCCTTCTCTCCGGTATGATGCGTGGGTAGTTCCACCTTGGACTATGGGTCCATGTAGTAGCTATATGGTTGTACCTCATCCTTTGTGCTTTCATGTATAGATCTTGTGAGCTCCGTTCATGATCAAGATCTAATCTAATTGTAATCATGCATGTTGTGTTTGCGGGGATCCGATGGATATTGAGATTATTATGTTGGTTTGATTAATGGTTTTATCTTTATGATTCTATCATGTTTGTGTTGTTTGTGATCTTGCATGCTCTCCATTGTTAGTATCTATCTTGGCCAAGTAGTTGCTAGTGACTCCAAGAGGGGGTATTTATGCTCGATAGTGGGTTCATGCCTCTAGTTTCCAAGGGAAGTGACAGAAATCTCTTCGGTTGTAGATGTGTTGTTGCTACTATGGAGAAAACAACGGTCTCTTGTTCATGGATCATGTGGACTGTTTACCTTACACACTTTGCTTAAAGAAGTTGTTTTTTGCTTGCAACTTAATACTGGAGGGGGTTCGGATGATAACCTGAAGGTGGACTTCTAGTCATAGATGCAGTTGGATGGCGGTCTATGTATATTGTTGTATTGCCCAATCAACCTCATAGGATATTTCTAACTAGTAATTGCATTGTTATGCCTTGCTCAGTTCCTGTCAATTGCCCTGCTGTAATTTGTTTACCCTTCATGCCATGTTGTTTATCTAAGGAGAGCACCTCTACTGAACTATGGACCCTGGTCCAATCTTTACCATTGATACATCTTCCACTGTTACTGTTTACTTGCTGCAAACCATTACCTTCCACACCATACGTTTAATCCTTTGTTACAGCAAACCGGTGAGCTTGACAACCTCACTGATTCGTTGGGGCAAAGTCTTGAGTTTTTGTTGTGTAGGTCTCCGCATTGCTTGCAACACCTGTGTGACGTTTCCTCCTCCTATTTGTTCGATAACCTTGGTTTCTTACTAAGGGTAAACTTGCTGTCGTGTTGCTTCACACCTTGCTCTTGGGGTTTCCGGACGAAGCGCTCACACTTGTACTAGCACTGCATCAATGAAGAAGGCCTCCGAGATGATCTCTCCCCTCCAGCAGGGTGCCGGGAAGAGCTTCAGATCCCCCCGATCTAGGGACGATGGTGGCGGCGGCTATGGGCTGTTGCGTCGAGATCTGATCGGGTACTTAGGGTTTTGGTATCGGGGGCTTATTATAGGCTAAGGGGGAGACCGAGGGGGTGCCCGAGGCGGCCGCACCCCCCAGGCATGGGCCAGGCCTGGCCGCGCGAAAAGGGGGTATGGGCCCCTCATGGCCCTCCTCTGTCTCGTCTTCTGGCTCCGCGTTCTCCTCGGTGAAATATTGACTTTGGCTTTTGTCCCGTCCAATTTCGAGAATATTCATTTTATGTCTTTTCTCGAACCAAAACAACAGAAAACAGCCAACTGGCACTGTGGCATCTTGTTAATAGGTTAGTTCCAGAAAACGTATAAAAATACCTCAAAGTGTAGACAAAGCAAAGCAAAGTGGATACTAAACAAGCATGGAAATCAAAAATTATAGATACGTTTACGACATATCAAGCATCCCCAAGCTTAACTCCTGCTCGTCCTTGAGTAGGTAAGTGATAAAAACAATAATTTTTAAGGTGACATGCACCATCACAATCAATATCAAAGCATTTGCAAGCATTGAAAGATGGGATCAAAGAACTCTAAACATGAGCATGAAAGATGGAGTTCTAGCAATAAGACAAAGTAACTATGCTACAACATGAAAGGATACAAACAAATATTCATGAATAAAAATGCATTGAAAGATGTTTGTTTGTTTCACATATAGAAAACATAGCATAGTGGCATTCAGCTTGTCCCTCATGGAGTAGAAAACATAAATGCATATGAGACCTTCAAAGTTCATAAGGGTGACTAGATACAAATAGTTCAAGAAGAATCAATATCAACATTATGAATCAATCAATAAGTTTTGGGACAATTCACATAGAACTAAGAATGGAAACTATGCTCTCTTAATTGGTGCCAAAGGATAGAAGGTGGAGACTCAATATAAAAGTGGAAGAAAGGCCCTTCAAATAGGGAAGCAGGGATTACAAGTTTCATAAAGAGCTTCCAAAAATTATGGTACTTGTTAGCTTTCAGCTCTCATTGCCCCTATCATAAGCATCTTGAAGTGGTTAAGGTTAAAGTGAACAAAATATGGAGTATATGTTGACAAAGTATAAGTTGGCAATTTCATGTCCCGTGAGTATGAGGGCCGCTCCTCATGCTACTCAGCTTTAGTTACCGGTAAGTCCTTGTGACAGTAAGTACATGTGTATCATAGAGAACCGCCAATGGGGTATCCCTTGCCCCATGATACAGGAGCTATCTCATATCAAAATGACAAGGCAAGCAGAAAATGAGCATCTCAGCAATCTTCTTATTTACCATGGGAAAATGGTGCTTTTTTATCTCTTTCCTCTTTTCTCATCTCTTTTTTTTCTTTTTTTCAATATATTTTTTCTATCTATCTTTTTTATAAGCAGAATGCTTCATTGATTTCCCACTATGGTGATGCTGCAAGTTTCCACCATGATTAGGCATGGCTTAGGATAGCGTCCCAGGCGTTTCTCTAACACACATACATAACTCCATGGACTTACAAACTCCCCTTTCATTTCACACCGACGACATCCATAAACAAAAGAGCATGATATCAACTGGGTAGATATTTACAAGTGTTGAAAGTGTTCCCCGTGACAGCACGGTTCTGCTAATCCCAACTTATAAGTGCAAGCATATACAACATAGATGACACAATGGTTCAAGTTTATTTACGGGCAAGAAAAATAAAGTGTGTCATCAAGTTTGTAAGATCTTTAATCACTAATTTTCACATAACAAGTTTAATTTGGAAGATGACAAAACAAGAATCTACTTGCAATGGTGTAACACACCATGCATAGGAATTTATAGTGGACACTTTGGAATAACTTGGTTTATTGGGAGTTGGATGCATGCGTAGAGATTAATCAATATAAGTGGAGGCTAGCAAAAGACTGGGAGCGACCAACTAAGAGAGCAATAATGGCCATAATCATGCAGAGCGACAAAACACTACTAATCAAAGCATAAAGTGGTACCACAAGTCAAAAACTAATTGATCGTAGAGGCTAAAGTGACTTGTTCATAGTCATAACATGGTGTGAGCATGTACCAAGTCAACCCAAACAAAACAATAAAAGAGAATACCACAATACTATGCTTCTGTATGCTAAAACAACGCATGATTCTTTCAAGGCACATTAAACAATCCTAATTGTTTGTAAAAAGTCATGCTACAACAATAATAACTAATCATAAGGTCAAAAAAACATCTAGCATGACATGATAAAGTCTAAGTCACTGTCCAAGCAAGCTCCTTCTTGTACTACTGAAGCAAGAACATCCTACTCCTTTCCAACACCAATCAACTTATTTGAAACAACACAGTGAAAGCGGGGGTCCAACTACTTTATTCAAGCAAACTAAGCAAAAAAACCAAAAACGAAAAATAAGACGCTCCAAGAACAACACAACTGTGCATGAAACAATAAAAATGAAGTGTCTAGAAAGACCCGAAATTTTTATTGATGATGAAGGGGATGCCTTGGGCATCCCCAAGCTTTGACACTTGTACCTCTTGGATATTTCTTGGGGAGACACGGGGTGGCATCCCCAAGCTTGAGCTTTTGTCCATTATTCATCTCATTACATCATTATTTTCTTACACCTGAAAATTTCCTTCATACAAAACTTCACACAATCTTCATTAGCAACATTAGTGCATTCAAAAGATAATAGACCTTTGGGGTTTAGTTTCAAAACAGCAAAACTTTCATTAAAGCCACAAGCTACTATCGCAATTCCCTAAAAAATCTCAATTTCCCAACGAGAACCCCAAAAGGAATCAACAGGAGACAAATGCAAATAATGGCAGAAATCTGTCAAAAGAGACCAGCAGGTAGAAACCGATTTTTTCGAACCTTCTGTTGTTCAAATCAAAAAGTGTTGCACTAACGAAAGTTAGCTAAGAAACTACGGGGATTTATTCAGAAAATTACAGCTCAAACTGACTTACAGGGATTTTTTAAGAATTTTACAGTAGAGCACAAAAATCTGTTTCGGGACAACACTTCCCCAAATCTTACTTCCCTCTCATTAGAGGTTATTCTTGGCAGAAAAATAAAATAAAAAGTATAAGGAGAGGTTATTACAGAAGTAATAACTTTGAAGACTCGAGAAAACTATTGGGTTATCTCCTAAGAAGTACTTTTCTTTAACGCCTTTAAGTTCGGCACAAGAAGCAAGAATCAAGTATTTTTAAATAAAGAAGCATTAAGAAAAATACTAGAAATTTCTTCAACTAGGAAAGGTATCTCATCCAAATGAGTTGTAGAGGATCCTCTCTCATCACTCTATGCAGTGGTGCTTCTAAGAGTGGCTTTATTCCCTGTAGAATTAGTCCATTGGCCCGTTCAACTTGACCATTAGATTTTGGATGAGCCACACATGCTACATCAAGGCGAATGCCTTTCTCCCAATAGTAAGCCTCTACTTCTCCGAGTGATAAGTTGCTGCCATTGTTCGGCGATGATGCTATGTGGGAGACCAAATCATACCACTAGATCCCGAACAAATCTAAGGGCAGTTACTCCATCGAGCTTTCTAATGGGTTTAGCTTCTATCCATCTTGTGAACTTATAAACTACTACTAGCAAATGCCTAAACAGACATGATGCTGTCTGCAACATTCCAAACATCTCAAGCCCCCAGACTGAAAACAACCAAGTTATTGGTATGGTTCGCAATTCTTGAGCTGACACATCTGGTTGCCAAGCATAATACTGACACCCACTGGATGTCTCAACCAGCTTGTCGCGTCTGACTTTGCGGTCAGCTAGTAGAATCCATGCTGGAAGGCTTTGGTGACCATAGATCGAGCAGCGGCGTGATGCCCGCAATCTCCGAGATGAATCTCACGAAGGATATCAATACCTTCTTGCTGGGAAACACACTTCAGGTATACACCTGTGCTTTTGTAGAGCTGCCCATTAATTATGGTATAGCCCTTTGATCGACATACTATTTTTCGACTTTTGACCTTGTCGATGGGAAAAGTTTCGTGTACGAGATATTCCATGAACGGTTTTTTCCAAGACGGAGGTACTATTGTTACTACATTAACAAATGAGTCAACTCTATCCAGGTTCTCGGGGTCCGCTCCCTTCAGGGATGGGGTACATAGATGCTCCAGAAAAACGCCCGGCGGAATTGGTTTGCGTCCTAATCCAAGATTTGACAGCAGATACTTGACTTCGTAGCCTTCGTAGCACTTGGCTATTTCGTCTACTTCGTCTCGATATGCCGCCATCATAGGATTCCACGCGTTCCAGGTGTCAGCCACCTGCTAGGCAACCAAGTCAAAATCTCCACAACAAACTATGCGCTTGACACCAACATCCTTGGCTACGCAAACTCCTTGAATGAGTCCTACATATTCCACCGTGTTATTCGTAGCATCAAAGTGAATTTGCAGGACATAGTGCAGTTTTCTCCTATTGGTGTATAGTAGTACACCAGACCTCGAGACATTTAGTTGCTTTGATCCGTCAACGTGCATCACCCAATACTTCGGTTCTGGTACAGGGTTATCATTTGGCATCTCCGTGCAATATGCAATGAAATCCGCCAAGGTTTTACATTTGATAGCATTCTGTCTCTTGTAGGTGATCTCGAAGGCAGCAAGATTAATATCCCACTTCGCGACCCTTCATGTAGCGTCGCTGTTATTGATGATGTCAGACAGTGGAGCCTTTGTCATTACGCTGATAGGGTGCTCCTGGAAGTTGTTCCTTAGCTTTCGAGAAGCAAGGGAAACTCCATAAGCTAGCTTCTAGTAGTGCGGGTAACACTGCTTGGACTCCGTCAAGACCTCGCTTACATAGTAAATTGGTCATTTTACTCCATACTCATGCGTTGGTTCCTTCCGCTCCACCATGAAGATGATGCTGATAATCCGATTGGTGGCCGCCATGTAGATCCACATAGGCTCCATTGGCTCATGTGCTGCAAGTATAGGCGCAAAAGAAAGTATTCTGTTTAGCTCCTTAAGCGTAGCGTCTACCTCATCTGTCCATACAAATTTTCTATCTTCTTAAGCAACTTGTACGGCGGCAGAGCCTTCTCTCCAAGTCGGCTGACGAACCGGCTTACCGCTGCAATGCAGCTTGTGAGCCGTTGAATGTCCTTCAGGCATGTCGGACGGTTGATCTTCTCCGGGTTGACCTTGATTCCACTTTGCAAAATGATGAAGCCCAACAACTTGCCGACTGGAATCCAGAAGACGCACTTCTTAGGGTTAAGCATCATGTTTTATTTTCGGAGATTATTAAAGGTTTCCCTCAAGTCGGAGATTAAGTCATTTGATTTTTTTAGACATCACCATGATATCGTCCACATAGGCATGAATGTTTCGACCAATTTGGTCGTGTAGGCAACGCTGCGTAGTTCGCTGGTATGTAGCACCTGCATTTTTTAGCCCAAAGGGCATCATGAAATAACATAACGTGCCACAGGGTGTGGTGAACGAAGTGGCCAATTGGTCTGACTTCCTCAACTTGATCTAGTGGTATCCTGAGTATGCATCCAGAAAACACAGAAGTTTCGAGCTAGCCGTCGAGTCAATGACTTGGTTAATGCGAGGGAAAGCAAATGGTTTATTTGGATGCGCTTTGTTCAAGCAAGTGTAATCAACGCACATTCTTAATTCTTTGGTTCCCTTTTTGGGCACAAGTACAGAATTGGCCACCTATTGGGCGTGAAGGACTTCTCGAATAAAACTAGCCTTAAGTAACCTGGCTATCTCTTTTCCTATGGAGCGTCTCTTCTCATCCCCGAAGCATCGTAGAGGTTGTTTCACCGGTTTGCATTTTGGATCAATATTCAAGCTATGCTCGACAAGTTTCCTAGGTACACCTTTCATGTCGGCAGGTTGTCAGGCGAAGATATCCCTATTCTCATGGAGGAACTCGACGAGCGTGCTTTCCGATTTGGGATCCAGGTTTGTCCCAATGGCGGTGGTCTAGGAGGCATCGCCTACCACAAGTTCCACCGTATTGGTCTCGATGGCAGCCTTGAATGCGGGATTGTAATACGAAATCTGCTTCTTTGATGCCGGCATCTCTGAGGCATCGACCTTGCTCTGGATCTCCTTGAATTATTCGTTGTAGAGGACATCTTATGCAAAGGCTGCTTCTCCAATCTCGCAGTCCCTTGCCTTTGAAAAACTTACGGATACGATGATGACACCATTTGGTCTAGGTATCTTGAGCTTGTTGTAGATGAAGCATGGCTTGGCCATGAAGGAGTAGAAGATGTCGCGTCTGAATATGACGTGGTACACAGTCTTGAAGGGGACCACTTCAAAGTTCATGCATTCTTGGTAGTAATTGTTAACATCGCCAAAAGCCACCGGAAGCGTGATGCACCCAAGAGACCGAGCCTCCCGACCAGGAACTATGCCATGGAACACGGTTTTGGTCCGCCTTAGGTTGGTCTCCCTCAAGTTCATCTTATGAATTGTATCTAGGCACATGATGTTGATGTTGCTTCCACTATCCACCATGCACTTTGTGAACTCGTAGCCGTTAATCAAGGGGTTAATGACCACGACATACTGGTTCTCTGTTGGAATGAGGTAAGGGTGATCCTTCCGAATAGCGCAGGAATTGAGGGACTAGGGTAGGGTGCCCATCAGTATTCTTAGATAGGTTTTCTATGCCCGGACAGTTGGGCTGCCAAGGAAAGTGTGGTAGACGGGAGCCTTTTTATCGAAGGGGTTCTTTCCTTTTCCATCGCCCTTGTCGGCGTGCTTTGGGTCAACGTCCTCTCCCATGTCAGTTGAATCCTTGAACTCCTCTTCCTTCTTCTTCCCTTTTCCCTTGTCTCGCGGTTGGTTCTTCTGGCTCTGCTTGTAGCCAAACTCTGGGTTTTCCTTGAGATCATTGACGAATTTGCAATGGCGGTTGGTATGAGTGTCTTTGCATTGTCATCGAGGTGTACGAGGCACGACATATCACAGTACTTCTCGTATGTTTGGGGAATGCGGGGCACTGTCGGGATAGTGTCACTACCGCGCTGCTGCCCATGACCAACCACCTGTCCTTGGCCACGCTGTCTGTCATCACCTCTGCCTACAAATTTCATGGCGACCATGTCGGAAGCTAGCTTTTCTTATGGTGGAATCTTCTGCTTATTGTTGTTGTTCCTGTTGGCTTGGGTTGGAATGACAATTGCCCGCAAGGAGATGCGAGCATCGTCATCGACAACCACGAACTCACTGGCCAAGGAGATCATCTGATTGAGATTCAGCCTATGATTGTCCTGCAGGTGCTTCAACTTATGTTGGAGCAAAGTTCCATTTTCCAAACCATCAATATAGGCGGCCATAGCGGTCTGATCGTGCACTCCTACGAAGAAATTTTTCATATCCAGCCAGCGGGAGAGGTAGGCTCGAGATGTCTCATCCTTCTCCTGGACAGACCGTTGTAGGTCGCCGACAGTGCAGGGAAATTTGTATGTACCCTCGGAATTTTGGTGAACACTTCTTGCATGTCCAACCAATTACATATGTTCTTCTCAGGCAAGTCATCGATCCATTGGCGGGCCATGACCGTCAACATTAGTGTACTTGACGACAACGTTGGGGTTTCCCCCAGCGATCTCGACCGTGTTGCCGTGATCCTGCAACCATATTGTAGAGGTCCCAACCTGATAAGGTAGAGATCCCTTTGTTCACAATGCTAGTCCTTGGATCAATATCTAGCATCCATAGTTTAAGATGTAATATCAAGAAACAAAGGTCATAATACAACTTTATAACCAGGAATAAAATAATTCATTACATCTTACATAGCTCATTTGGATATCTCTTTACAATGCAGCAAATATAACTAAGTAGCATGGAGTCCTTCATCTTCAAAGTGCCACATGCAATCATGTTGGTTGTATACTTGTAATCCTATTCAACACACTTCACTAACATCAAACAAACCTGCAACATAATAAGTTACAGCCACAAGGGTCAATACATTTGAATTGTATTGGCAAGTGATACTATGGTAGAATAGTGGTATCTATCATCTATATGCATTTGGCTAAGTGGATCTTAGGCTTGCTTTGCTCAAAATATATTTTCCTTATCATTTGAAAACACTAAATTTTTGTTTGTCAAAATCACCCAAGGAACACAAGTGTGATACAGAAGGTAGTCCAGTCAATGGGCCTTGTGTAGCCATTGGTCCTTTGCCCTTGTTCAACCATAATCTTTTAACTTAGAAATAGGGATGAGGATATCCTTGATAGCTTCCATGTCTTGATGCTCAAATTTTCCATTGCCGGGGACACGGCTAAGTACTTAGATTTTACTCTCTCGAGAGGTGGTGAACTTTCCCCACAAGACTCGACATGCATCGAGACATGATCTTTCAGAAGCCTTCCCTTAGACCTAATGGACGCGTTCCATCCTATCACCCCCTACCACCTTCTGTTCATCTGGCTAAGTTATTGCAACCTATATGATCCAGGCAGAGCCCATATGCCATGTGGCTGCACTAGAAGCTTCTCAACACTTGACATCTCAAATCTCTTTGTTCCTGGGTGGCTTTCCACAAGTGTTATACACAAGGTTCAACAGTCCCCTGGCCTTGTGTAACCACTCAACATATCCCATTCTCACCATTCCGCCCAGGTGATGCATTCACATAGTTGTTTTATTAAACAAAACACAAGTCGTAGACTTTGCATAATCTCATAGCATGAATATAATCCACCCTTGTTTTCTACTAGCTAGGCTAAGCATACTAGTAGCAAGAATATTAACTTAGGGAAAATTCTACTAAGGCATCACCTACTAGGATTTCCCAAGGCATAGCATACTTAGTAAAAATTCCATGCAAGTCCTACTCAAAATATCACTAATGCATAGTAAAAATAATAGGACAAAATGTATGAAGCACCACTTTCCTTTTTGGTAGAGAATATAGGTTCACTCCTTGATCTTGCAATGGTCACACTCTTCAAAGTTCACTACAATTCAATCAAGACACAAATTCAAACGAGCATTCAAACAATTCACCACATAAAATAATAAAAACAAAGCAATGCATGCAAAAGATTGTTTTATTTGATCAAGTGGTTTCTAATAAGGCTATAAACATTTTAAAACATCTATTGGTCATTTATAAAAGTGGCAAAACCATTTAAAATCAAGTTAGTGAAAATGTGCCATTTAAATCAATTTTGTTTTGCTATAAATGATTTAAATCAAAGTAATAATTTCTAGTGTTTGCCAAATATATTTTAAACACAAATGTTAGTTTTTATGGTCAAAGTGTTTAAAAAAATCCATTTACAAAAGGTTTCACTGAAAAATATTTTTCAAATAATAGCAACATTTTGTTCTACTAGAAACGCCTTTAAATTAAAGTAATAATTTTCTAGGGTTAATAAAATATATTTTTTAATCAAAAAGTTAGTGTTTAGGGTCAGAGAGTTCAAACCAAACCATTTGCAAAAGGTTTTACTCAAAAAGCATTTTTAAATCATAGCAAACATTTTTGTTTTACTAGAAATGCCTTTATTCAAGGAATAATTCCTTGTGTTTAACAAAATATATTTCTAAACCCAAAGGTTTGTGTTTCTGGTCAGTAGGTTCAAAACAAATCATTTGCAAAATATTTTACCCAAAAATCATTTTTGGAATAATTTTTATACACAAAATAGTCCTATAAGTGTTTCTGCAAAACATCTAATTTTTCAGAAGAAAAATACTAAACTAAGGGCATGATTGCAAATTTCACATTTTTGTGAATCCAATGATATAAAATTTGTAAAATTTGGCCAAGCAGAACAAAAGTTATGAATTTTACAAAATCATTCATCTAATAGAAATGTTTCTGTTTTAAAACAAAAGACATGACACGTGGCTGTTTCTTACTGGACGGTACGGGTTTGCACGGATCAAGTAACATAGGCCTTAGGATTTTATTAGATCTGTGCGGCTCAGATCGAGCATACCGATTTGTTTAAGTCATCTATTCCTAGCGTACTGTCCAATGTCTGGTGGCGCTGGCTCGACGGCGTGCGGCGACGGCGCTCTGCCAACGGCGCTCTGGCCAATCTAGGAAGCGAGAGAGAGGGGGAAGGTGCTCACTGGGTTCGCCGTGGCGTGTAGGTGCTCAACGTGGCAGCAGGGTGGACAGGGGCGCACTGGGTCGACTCCGATTGCTCGTTGGAGTTGTCGTCGGCATCAGGCACGCTCTGGTGTCGTCGGTTTCGAAGCTACAGTGCACGCCAAAGAAAAACGAGGGGTGCGTTAGACGCGCGAAGAAACGGAGAGTGTAGGAGTATCATCTATAGAGAGAGGGGAGGACGGGGCTTACGGGGAGAGGTCACCGGAGTTGGAGCAGTAGGAGGTGGCGCTCAGTCGACGACGAAGGCGAGGCTCTGGGGCATGCGCGGACAAACAGAGACCACTGTCAAGTGCGTGAGATGATGCGGAGCAGGCTCGAGGAAACCAGGGGCAGTGGAGAGGTCGGTGTCGCCGGAATTGGCCGGGGAAGGTCGCCGGAGACAGTGCGATGTGAGGGGAAATTTGCATAGCCTGGTGGCGGAGGGGGAGGGGAGAGTGAGGGGAAAGAGAGAGGGGAGAGGGGCGATTATTTACGCGTTGTCACGGGCGAGAATTACTCGGCCATTGATGCGAATTAACGTCATGGAATCAAAGGCAGAAACGGCGAGGAGACGGGGAAAGAACGGGTTGCGGTGAGAACGATGATGAGCTGGTGATGTGGGCCCGTTGTGTCAGCGAGGTGAAGGGTTACGTGTGGGGTCTCTCGGTCAGTGAGGGCGCGGGTCGTTTCGTTGGTGAGAATGATTCGCGGGGAGGGGGGAGAGTGGGCTGTGCTTGGCTGGTTGGGCTGGGTAGGTTAGTTGGGCTGCTCTTTCTTCTTTTTTCTCTCTCTGATTTCTTTTTCTCTTTCTATTTTCTATTTTGAATTCAAACTCTCATTTGAATTCAGATTTCTTCTTCAAACCTTTTCCAAAATTTCAGTATGTTTTTATACTATTTAATAATGTATTTTAAAGTCCATTTTAGAATAATTTATTTTACTCTCTTATGGTTTATTATTTAATTAAATTAGACATTTGTCTTTATTTAAATAAGATTTTAAATATGGTTACAATCCATATTATTTTATTCAAATGATTTAAACTACTATTTGAATTCCAATTTTTGCCAAACCTTTTTCAGTAGGTTTTTATTTATTCATTAGTGTGTTAAATAATTCACTTTGAATTATTTATAATATTTTAATATGATTTAATATTCATTTAAATTGGGCATTTGACTTTATTTTAAATAGAATTTGAATATGGTTCCAAACCATATAATTCTTTTTAATTATACTTTTAAGTTAATTAGATAACTTTTAATCTATTTTGGCAAAATCCAATTTATTATTTTCTCAAGATTTCATTAATACTTAGTATTAGGAATTTTGTCTTCATTCAAATTGAATTATATTTGGTTAAAGCCCAAATAATTTTATTTAAATAAACCTTATTTATTTATTTTTTATTTGGATTATCTTTATTCCTTTTGCTTATGGATTTAATTCAAGTTTCAAATTATCTTCTAAATAATTTTCTTGGAGTTTATTATTTTGTTTAGGCAATTTATCTTTATTTAAATAAAATTGGATATTGTTTAATATATATGATTTTATTTAAATAATCTTTTACTCCTTTTTATTATTCAGTAAACTTTTATTTGTTTATGGACTTGGCTAGATTTAATTTGGCTTTTAAATATTCCTTATTTATTTATTTCTTTGCCTTATAAAATCCATATGTTTTTATTTATAGATCCAAAATTCGTGATTCCAATTTGTATAATTTTATTTAATATTTGTTTATCCTTTTAAATCCTTTTAGGATTAATTTGCCCATAATTTGGTATTGCTTTTAAGTAGGAGCTTTATTAACATTGGAACTGTTTCCTTTTATCTTATCATACTCATAAGTTTTTATCCATGGCTCCAAATTAAGTGAAACCAATTTCTATGATTTTATAATATTTTTATTTATCATTTTTATCATTTATAGATGTTTGGTGCTGAATTTTTATATGGAACTAATCCATAGTCTTAGAGAGATCTTGGAAATGGTTTTCTTCCATTAGGTTTTTAGGGTTTTGGGTTTATTTTCCCAAGTATTTATATTTCAACATTCTTAACATGCATAAAATGCATTTGATCTTTGGAAGTGTTTTCTTTCATTAAGATTTGGAGTTTTGGTTTAACTTTTCAAAGTGTTTCAATTTTAAGATACATTCATTCATGAAAGCATTTCACTTGATTGAAATTTTGTTGGATTCCATTTTCATTCAAATTTGTTCAAGAAGGGTTTTGATGTTTCCATTTAGAAGCAAAAAGTTTCTTTTCACCATAAATTTCAACAATTAATTCTTTTGTTTATTTATTTTTCACATTTCAAAATTTGAAATTTTTTGGGATGTGACACACATAGATGGCTTGGCGGTGCCATCATAGGGCTTGATCGCCTTGTCAATCCGGAAACCCTTGGGGTAAGTTGTGGTTCGTATCATAGGTCAAAAGCAACATGGTCCCAAGTATTGTCCATCTCGGGCCTCCTGAATCTTGTCCAAGCATGAACGTGCATCGTATGGCTCCATGCTTTCTTTCTTGTTGTTACCGCCACGGGAAGGGTTGCGTGAACGACGCGGTCCTCCTTCGTCTTCTTGTTGTTGCCCTCCTGCGACTCCTCATGCCTGTCACGGCTGTTTATCGGATGTAGAGGGTCATGGCGCGACCTGCTCTTGTGTCCTTGGTTGCCATTTTGCTCTCTGCAATGACGAGGTTGCTCCGCATTGTCCCTAATGAAGATTCCGTCCTGGGGCATCTAGGCGGAGGCATGCTCTTATGGTGGTGAGCCTTGGGGACTTCGTGATGTTGAGAAGATCAGGGCGGTGGCGGCGAGCGAAGATGGTGAGACTTACCTCTGTGGTCAGAGGATATATGGATAGCGCCATCCCTGTTGTGTGCGTCCCTCCGTCTTCGTTCTAATGAACCCGTCTGCGATCTAACATCATGAGGGGATTGTGCCCTTTGCTATTTGGGGGTGCTAGACTGGTAATATGGTGCGTCAGACTCAAGCCTCTAGGTGGACTTTTCTTGCTATTTGACAGCCTTGGCGACAAGGTTATAGACCTATTCCACAACTGCGGGTGATCTATCCTGATCCAGTAGGGGCTTGGCGACGGCCAAGTTGAGAACGGGCGTGGGCATGACTTGCTTTCCATCACTGTCAATGTATGGCGTAGCTTGTGCTGTCTTCGAAGGTGCCCACCCCAAGTTGTGTCGTACACCAGGGTCGTTGATGACGTGAGCCGAAGCATTCTTAGCCTTCTTCTGCTTGAGAAGAGTCTTGTACTCGAGCTCCAGGGCTCTAGCTGTCTCGATCGATTTATACACCATGGCCAGATCTCGATATAACTTTGCACCTTGCTCCACGATGGCCTGCGCCTCCTCCAGTAGTTGCTGGCACTTATTGTCAAGATGGACAACTTTCCGTATACAGGCCATGGTCAGAGGATCGACAAGTAGGTTGTCGTACATCACTCTATCAACTGGAGTGATTTGGGCAGATGCAGACATAGATTCTGGTGGCGGAAAATTTGCGTTGTTGGTGTTGGTTAGACTGGAAGGTAGTTCCTGCAACTATTGCGCTAGGTTAGCCGGAGAGGGAATGGCCTTCGCACGATCATTGTCGGCTTCATCAGCTGGTCCTTTCCTGTTGTCCCGTGGCTTAGGAGGAGCTTGTCCGGTTTCGTCTTCTTCCATCACACTCCCAATGGCGAAAAACACCTGTCAGGATGTGACGGCCTTGTCGGCCTGCTCTTCGTGACTGATCTCCTCCTCCATCTCCATTGCTAAGTTGAGTTCCTCCGGGTTGATATCCATCTCCACCGATTCCACACTGATGTCAGCGTAAAGCGCATCCAGAACGGAGTTGGAGGGAGCGGGGGCTTCCTTGATGACGGAGGACAATGCTGAGACTGCAGGGCCATTGGCTGGCGGCGGCAGCGGTAGCCCGGGTACGGCGATAGGTGGTGCCTGGACAACTCTGTCAGCAGCGGCAAAATTGTTGATGGTCCCGATCATCAGCTCGAAAGTGAGGATACCCGCGGTTTGCTGCTGCGTATGCCAGAGAAGTGTGTCGTGATCCAGCCCTTCGACAAAGTGGTAAACAACATCATTTTCTAGGTAGTTCTCCAGAGTGGCTCGTATTTGGAGCCATCTGGCAAGGTAATAGCGGGGGCTTTCACCCTCTATCTGGATGCAACACGCCAGATCAAAGATTGTTACCACGCCGACGAAGTGCGATCACTGCTTTCTAGATGCGCGGGCTAATCCAGCGGATTTGCAGTGATCTTCCATCATTATCTCCTGCACAGGAGCGGTTTGGGTGGTCCTTGAATTTTTCTGATCTAAGTCGGCAAACTCCAAAGAGAGATCCGACTTTGATCCTTCCGCGAACATATCCTACCCGTAGGTGGTCCGTGCGGGTCTTAACGATCCTGCGACTTCTAGGGAACTAGCGCCCAAGTCGGTTTCGCTAATGAAGAGGTGGATGTCCCCGATTGGAACGATCGAGCAACGGGCGGGGTTTGTTTCTGCTAGGATCCAGAACTCGTCGGGAGGGACGATCGGAATGTTGCCGGAGAAGAGAACATGACCGATGGCTACAGTTTTGCAGATTCCCGCGAAGAGCTTGGACGACGCCTGACATGGACATACCCCATGGGTACACAACATTGGTATACCTGGTCCAGCCCAAGGAAGGCCCACGTCAAGACACGCGGCCCATTAAGACTTCGGGTGGCCCAAGCCCATGGTGTTTTCGACTCCTTGGAGGACAAGGCTAGATTAGATAGAATTTCAAAGGGTACCAACCCTAATTTGTTACCGACTCGACCTAAGCCCGGGACCTTCCTATCTATATAAAGGACATGATGCTACGGCGAGAAGGATTGATAACTAGTTAATATGTTAGTACCCCTGTAACCTCCATGCCGGATTGCATCTGCGCACCCCTGTAACCTTCGGTTCCGCCGTAATCAAGAGCAGACAAGCAGGAGTAGGGTTTTCCCTTCGGGGGCCTAAACCTGGGTAAACCTCGTGTCCCGTGTTGCTTGTCTGTTAACCGTTCCACGACCTCCAGCATCCCCATCTTCTCCAAAACCCAAGTCCATAAAAATGGGTATTAACGAGATCGAACCTCGTCAATTGGCGCCGACCGTGGGGAACGGGGACGCTGATCGTGCGGTCGTGACAGTTCCATCCAGATCGATCTACAACTCATCAGCAACTGAGAGACACCTCCTCTTCGGTGCCTTCGACTTCATCGCCCACTCGCTAGCCACCCTGAGGGATTTTGAGTCCGTCAGAGGTGGGCTCGAGATGCTGTTTGGGAGCTTCTGCTTCCAGGTGGGGCAGACTGACACCCTCTGCCTCCCAGAGCGGGTGCCTCCACCATCCATCAGGCCCGCTTCATGGGTCCCACCTATAAGAGAGTTATGCGCGTCGACACTGACAGACGAGTCAGATGACAGCGGTAGCTGCAACTCAGATCTGTGCGGCCCTCCCTCAGATGAAGGAACCTACGGTTCCGGATCCGAAAGCTGCGGCAGCAGCAATCCAATCCGTGGGCGCTATGTATGCGCTGTCGTCATCCAGAACGAAATGGAACTACCGCTAGGTTCAAGTGCACCCAAACCTCCTCTCAACCTGCAAGCTGAGAACGGAGGAAATGGGGGTAATCTGCCTAACAGGCCCAACGAAGGTGACGCTCATGCCTACAACAAGATCAACCTCAACAAGGAAGGCTGGCTCCAAGAAGGGGAAGCCGTGGCAGGCAACATCATCCTACCTGTGAATGCTTCACAGGATCTAGTGATGGCCTACCACCTCCTCCTCATCGATGAGCACAACCGATAGGTGAAGCTGATGGAGGAGCTCGAAAAGCACAATAAGGCAGCTGCGGAGTCCAGCGCGTGACGAGTTGCGCTCTGTGCCGCCAGTGGCTCTAGCTCGCATGGCAACAACGCCAACAATTACCGCTCCCACACGGAGCACATGGACCCCGCCGCGCGACGCAAGGTCACCCGGGCCGTCAACACGCCCTTCATGACGATGGATTCACACGACAGCGTCATGCCGAAAACACCACAGGCTGCGATCATGGCAGCCACTACATATCTCGCGTCCCATCCACCTCCGGTGGGTGACCCGAAGAGTGCCATGCAGAAGTCCACGCTAGCCGGGCTCGGACTCGTCAGAGCCGCGCTCCACGACGAAGCTCCTGTGGAGCCAAAGAAAAAAGCTACAGTCAAATTCCACCGCAGCCCTACGCCCTCATCCGAAGACGATGAGCACGACCTTCCCCGACGCCGCAAGAACCCACGATGTCGTAGTAGCAACTATGATGCTCGTAACGATCTCAACCGGCGCAAGATTGACAAGGCACGCGCTAAGCGCGCGTGCTCAACTGAGTCCGACAAGGAAGACGGCGGAGAGTTGCGCGGCTGTAGGTGCTCTAGCAGATCCGTTCGGCGAACGAGGATGCCGAAAAATTTCAAGCTCCCTTCAAACAACCCGAAGTTCGACGACACGCAAGAACCAAAGGCCTGGCTCGATGATCACCTATCGTCAGTCAAGCTCCATGGCAAAAACAAGAACACCGCCCTATAATTCCTTTAGCTACATGTGATAGGCGCGACCAGAGTCTGGCTCAGCAGCCTATCCTCCGGATCCATCTGAAGTTGTGAAGAGCTAGTATACAGCTTCATCCCCAACATCAAGGGCACCAACAAGAGGCTAGCTTTGATCGAAGAGCTACGGGCCTGCACCCAACGGTCTAACAAATCCATTCGCTCGTACATACTCGTCTGGTCCCACATCAAGAACTTCGCCGCACACATCTCCGAGGAACGGGCAATCGACGCCTTCAAGGATGGTGCCAGATGCCCAGATTTCATGGAAGAGCTTGGGTGCGTCAACCCAAGATGCTTGACCACCTCATGGGCATCACCAACCATGGGCAAATAGACGACAAGGACGACTACAGCCACAGACATGAACGCCGCTGCAAAATAAGATCGTGTGTCTACGACGATCGCGACGAAGTCGACATGGTCGCGGCTGGATACACCGACCGACACAACAACGGCAACCGCAGTAGCGGATACCACGGAAACAACTACCGCGACGGTGGGTGACCCACGTAGACGTGGCAATGTCGCAGCCGCGACGATGAGCCTTCGGTATACGACAAGTTGTTTGGTCCCTGCACCATCCACTTCTACATTGATAAACAATATGGTAAGAAGAAGTCCATCCACATGCTCAAGGACTGTCGCGAGTTCCAGAAACTGAGTGAGGGTCTCACCAAAATGTGGCGACCATGAACCCTGTATTTGGGCCCGCACCCGTACTAGGCGACATCGCCCACGGAGCTCCTCCACCACCACCCGCTGGACCGAAGAATCTAGTGATCGCACCAGCGCCAAATAATGGCGCAGGAGGGTACCCGCCACCAAAGGGGGCCCTGATGATATAGAAGGGGCGCCCAACCAACAGGGTGCAAAAAAAGATCACCCGCCAAGTTAGTCTGGCCGTGGCCTCTCCACCAGCCATACCTGAGTACCTTAGTGGCTCGCACATGAGAAATGAATAAGGTAATTACTCCTTGAAACTATCTTCGAGTCCTACGTCGTGTCTACGAATCCACTACGGACTCGGGGGCTACTCCCATAGGGAGCGTCGGTTGAAGCATCCGAAAAAATAGTGTCCTTTGGACCTATGTTGAAAATGAATGAGCTAAAGTCTCTGCTCGAGTCTATGACTCGAACAGACACTCGGTGGCTACTCCCATAGGGAGCGCTGTCCGCGCACCCTATGAATCCTTCGACTGCGATCCTTCAGATCAAAATGCAGCAAAATCTTTTTGGCAAACCTTGCCCAAACAAGCGCTAAGTGATAAGAGGTCTCCTTGGCCAACCGAAACACCTCCGCGGTGATAAAACTTCGGATGTTGTGTCTGCGACGCAAAGATAAGCCCTACAGACATCATATGATGGCCTGGTAACGCACCTGACTGCGCTCTGCCAGTAAACTTCCGTGCCAATAGACACGATGAAAATCCTGACGGACGCGTTGGGTACATCACTTTAAAATCACTGGGATTCGACTCCTGTAAGTCGGCAACGGCCTGAGTTGAATCACACTAGCAATCGTTCCAAATTCAAGTCCAGGGACTCGAGTTTGATGAAGATCGTGTTGTTTTTTCCTATGACAGTTAACTGGCTCTGATCCGTCAGGTGAGCCGGGCACATGCATCAACAATCCCTATGAACTAAACATTTCTCCTTGCAAAACAGGTTCAACTACATAGCACCCAAAAGATTGAAGAGTCTCCGGCCCAATCTACGATTCGACTGAACACTCGGGGCCTACTGACATGGACATACCCCACGGGTACACGACACTAGTATACCTAGACCAGCCCAAGGAAGGCCCATGTCAAGACACGCGGCTCATGAAGACTTCGGGTGGCCCAAGCCCATGGCGTTTTCGACTCCTTGGAGGACAAGTCTAGATTAGATAGAATTTAAAAGGGTACCAACTCTAATCTGTAACTAACTCGACCTAAGCCAGGGATCTTCCTATTTATATAAAGTACGGCAGGGTACGAAGAGAAGGATCTCTTCCACCATCGCATACACACCTCCACGCCAGATTGCATCTGCGCACCCCTGTAACCTTCGGTTCTATCGTAATCAAGAGCAGACAAGAAGGAGTAAGGTTTTCCTTACAGGGGCCTGAACCTGGGTAAACCTCGTGTCCCGTGTTGCTTGTCTGTTAACCGTTTTGTGACCTCCAGCATCCCCATCTTCTCCAAAACCAAAGTCCATAACAATGGGCATTGACGAGATCGAACCATGTCATCGCCTGTTGTAGATCCTTGAGCGCCTCTTGCCCCACGATGGGCGCCAAATGTCGTGGTATTGCCGACAAGTACGCTGATGCGGCTCAGATCACTGTAGAGCTTCGTTGGGAAACCCCAAGAGGAAGGTATGATGAGTACAGCAATAAGTTTTCCCTTAGTAAGAAACCAAGGTTATCGAACCAGTAGGAGGAAGGAAATGACTCAAAGGTGTTGCTAGCAACTTGGAAACCTGCACAACACAAACTCAAGACTTTGCCCCAACGAACAGTTAGATTGTCAATCTCACCGGTTTGCTGAAAACAAAGGGTTAAACGTATGGTGTGGAAGGTAATGATTGCTTGTAGAAAGTAAACAGTAACAGTGGAAGATGTATCAATGGCAAAGATTGGACCGGGGTCCACAGTTCACTAGATGTGTTTGGTGACTCCTTGGTGGCGCCAGAGAACTTGGTGCTTGATGTGGAGTCTTGTTGGGAACCCCAAGAGCAAGGTGTGAAGCAGCACATCAACAAGTTTTCCCTCAGTAGAGACCAAGGTTATCGAACCAGAAGGAGGAAGGAAACTATGGCGCCCCGCAAAAACCACTACTAGAAAATCGCGTTGTTTTTGTGCATTGCGTCATCATGACCGCATGCTCATGTCATCATGTCACATTTCATTTGAGCATCGTCATCATCATGCATGGTTTTTGTCTAAACTATTTTCGAAACGCCTAGTTTTGTTTTCTAAATACTCCCGTATTTATTCAAATTAAAACCCGGGTCTCTGGAATATTTGTTTTGTCTACCAACGGTTTTTAAAAGCCCCATTTTAAATAAACAAAAATTTATATTATTTTTATAGGAGGCAGCCAGCCAGGCCCGAAAGCCTAGCCGTCCACCTCCAAATTAAAACCCTACCCTGTCTATCCCTAAACCCTTTTCTACCCCAAACCTAGTCTACCCAGCCCCTCCACCTCACCCCATCCAATCCCCTCCCTCCACCTCACATCTCTACCTCACTCCAGCCAACCCTGCTACGCCACCTCAGCCCCTGGCCCCACTTCTCCCGCCCAACCACATGGTCACCCCCCACCCAATCCCTAGCACCAACTACCGCCTGGGCCCCACCCAGCACCACCTGCCGCCCCTGGGACACGATCCCCATGCGACACACGCCCCCGTCCTCACCTCTCCCGCTCGCTCCCGCCCAACCACCTCGCTCCCCTGCCTCCCGTCTGGCCCCACCCCACCAACCACTCGCGCTCCGCGTCCCCCGCTCCCTCTCTCTCCTTCGCGAGCGCGACCCCCTCCCTCGCCTCTGCCCCAAATCGCTTGTCCCCAGACCCCGTCGCCCCATCCCCTCCAACCATCGAGCGCGCCGCCGCCCAGGAGCCCCCCTCGTCGTCGGTCGCCCTGCCTCGGTGCAAGCCACCGCGCGCCTCCCTCCTTCCCCTGGCGCCACCCCAAGATTGCCGCCAGCGACCGCCGCCGCGGCCGCGCGCTCGGCCTCCCTCTGCCCGACGCCGTCCCGCTGGAGCCGTGCGTCAGCGCCTCCCCTCTACAACCGTCGGCCCTTCCTCCCCGGCTTCCTTCCCCAACCCAGCGCCGACCACCTCCCCTCGCCCCTGCAACCTCTAGAGCTCACTGGCCGAGCCCCGCCATGGCGCGGCACCTCCGCGCTCGCCAGCGACCGCCTCTACATCCACCACCGACCGTGCATGGTTGTTCCCTCCCCGTCGAGCTCGCCGTCGTACCCTTCTGCTCTCCGGCCAAAGGCCTCGTCGCGCTTGTCCCTGGCCCGGCTCTGCAGCGTGCGCCACTCTTTCCCTTGGCCTAGCTGCCGTCGATGCCAGGCCCGCCTCCTCTGCAAGCTTGCCGCCAAGGATGGCCTGCGCTGAAGCCCACTCGTGTATGCCTCTTGTTGTTTTGATCCAGCGAGAGGGTATCTCTAGATGTTGCGACGTGTTGGTATCTCGACGTGTTGGTATCTCCATGTGTTTATCAGAGGTTATCTGCCGATTGTGCCACCTGCAGTTTTTGAGCCCTTGACCAACGCTCCGACAGAGAGGTGTGTCCACCAATTCCACCCGCGACACACAATTGAAGACAAGGATTTTCCCCAAGTCCACCATCAACCGGGACACCGACAAGATCTCCTTCTCGGACCCCGATGACGCTAAGTTCTCCGTCGCAGATCAACAAGGCCTTCGACAAGACAAGGAACGCCAAGTACTTCTTCCCACCGCAAGACCAATCCCAGCTCGAGACCGAACCCGTCGAACCCTCGGTGAACCCCAAGATCGCCGAGACCCCTGATGTGTGAACCTTTTCCCGAGCCCCTATTTTATAAATGCTATATATAAAACCTGTTGCATAATAATTGTTCATCTCGCATGCATATTGGTGTGGTTTGGGGGCATTATGCCGATTCACCTCATAATTAAATATGGGGTCCATATGCGGACTTTTCTAGTCTTATATTGACCCCATTTAAATTTGTCTAGCAAACCGGTGATATATTTTGCCATGTTAAGACAACATTTAAATTGTGGGGTTTCTAAACAACATGAATCTTCTAAATAAATGTCGGGACCCCGGTTCCGCTTAATATGGCCTAAATGCATCGCACCTTCGCCATGTCATACATCATACATGCATCATGCCTGATCTTCTGTCATAGTATTAAATAGTGCATCCGGTGTTTGTGCTAGTGTTTTGCTTCTTCACGGTCTAGGCCGATGAGTTGATGCGAGTGTCGATCCGATCTTCGGATAAACCTTTGGCAATGTTTTCAGGCGAGCACCTCCCCCTTTCTACCTATCTTACTTTTATAGTATTTATTCCCTCCTGTTGATCTATTGCTATCTGTGTTGCCTTGCTCTAGTTTTCGTACCCGTGATATCCCTTGCAGCCTTATATTGCCTTGGACACATCCTATTACCTGTTGTTTGGTAGATAGTTGGACTTGCGCGTCGTAGTCGCTTGCTCAAGTGCTGTTGCGTGTCGTCCAGTACCACAGTTGTTGGAGTATTGCCGCATGTTTAATGTTGGAGATGATCATGGCTTTAATTATTGTTTAATAACTAAAATTGAAAGTAGGTAAATGCAGAGGCACAGGTGGGCAATAGATGTTATTTGGTTCTTAACCGTCCACTTGTGTCCCGTAGGACCCCGAGTTCTTGACACCTGTTCCGAGATCGAGCGCGCTAACCACAGGTGGGGTGTATGGGCACCCCCATCGATTTAGTACCTGATTCCAAGTACTGTACTGGGGGCCACAAGTAGGTTGGGGCTTTATTACTATTCTGTACTTATGCCATGCTTTACTGCTTAATTTAAATTGTGCGAGGTACTGCACCTGTACTGTTTAGGTAAGCGGAGTGTTTTCGCGGTATCGACAAGCCCAGTCTCATTTTCGGGTTCCCAGTCGTTTACAGCCATTGACGCAAACCCTGAGTCCGTCTCGGAGACCGGCCGACTTTGTTGCGGGTAGCTTAGTGGGGTGGCCCCCATGTACTTGCTTTGGGTCTGGGAAACGTCATGACTTAGGCCCCGCCGACATACCGATGGGTGTATGTTAACTGATCTGGCAAAAAGGGTCGAAGTGCGTGTGGATACTTTGGTGCACCCCTACAGGGTTAAATCTTTTCGAAAAGCCGTGTCCGCGGTTATGGACGACTTGGAGCACAGTTCTCAATCATAGACAACTATAACTAAAGTTTACTGCTATAATTTGACTTGTATCCGATATGACTAGTAATCAGCTTCACTGCAACGGAATGGCTAAATAAAAGTACCAACAACTGCTGGGTTTGGGATATCTCATGCTAATCGTATCTGACTAGTAAGTGTTGCAACTACAACGGAATGGTTAACTAAAACTGCCCACTGCTTATTATATCAGGATGACTATCTATACCTGACTAGTAATTGCTGCAACGATAACTGAATAAATAAAACTGCCAACGGTGTGAGTTCCTCGGTTGACTTCCTCGTTTGGTCTCGAGGGGGAAATACCAGGATGGGTATGTTTGGTGGTAGCATTAGGTTGGTTCCGAATAGGTCTTTCTTATCCCTCTCTGGTAGCCGACAGTTAAATTGAGTCTCTATAGGGTGTTTAGTGCATGCTGCGCTGCCGCTTCAGTCCACCATACCTATGTAGGCGAGGACCGTCGAATTCTAGTCTCGCCGTGTACTGGCCTCAGTACTGACGCTCCTCTTTTTTTCCTTTGCCCTTTGTCGGCACCCCTTTTGTTTTAGCAGGTTTCGACGTCGTTAGCAGGGTTACCCTTCCGGCTTGGCCTGGGCAGGGTTATGGACGCCATTGGTTATTCTTCAGGGCTCTTAGCTCAATTTGCATCTTGTCCGTACTCGGACGCCGTATCGTTTTCAAGGTGATTTGGATCTTTGTATTGTATATCTGTATTCTTGACTCTTTGAGTCGCTGTTTTATATACATGTTTTGTGGGTTCCATCGAGGACTATTGTGTAATGATATTACTTCGTTTTCCACCCGCACGCAAGTGCCTGGTGGGCACCTTTGAATCGTTTCTATGCGGGTTTGGCGGGAAGCGCTGAAACTTGCATAGGGACGATTCTGAGGGTGTTACAGAAACGTCACACAGGTGTCGCAAGCAATGCGGAGACCTGCACAACACAAACTCAAGACTTTGCCCCAACGAATTAGTGAGGTTGTCAAGCTCACCGGTTTGCTATAACAAAGGATTAAACATATGGTGTGGAAGGTAATGGTTTGCAGCAAGTAAACAAGTAATAGTTGGAAGATGTATCAATGGTAAAGATTGGACCGGGTTCCATAGTTCACTAGAGGTGCTATCCTTAGATAAACAACATGGCATAAAGGGTAAACAAATTACAACAGGACAACTGACAGAAACTGAGCAAGGCATAACAATGCAATTACTAGTCAGAAAGATCCTATGAGATTCGATTGGGCAATACAACAATTTACATAGACCGCCATCCAACTACATCTATGACTAGAAGTCCACCTTCAGGTTATCATCCGAACCCCCTCCAGTATTAAGTTGCAAGCAACAGACAACTGCTTTAAGCAAAGTATGTAAGGTAAACAGTCCACATGTTCCATGAACAAGAGACCGTTGTTTTCTCCCTAGTAGCAACAACACATCTACAACCGAAGAGATTTTTGTCACTTCGCTTGGAAACTAGAGGCATGAACCCGCTATCTAGCATAAATACTCCCTCTTGGAGTCACTAGCAACTACTTGGCCAAGATACGTACTAACAACGGAGAACATGCAAGATCACAAACAACACAGAAATGATAGAATCATAAAGAAAAAACCATTAATCAAACCAACATAATAATATCAATATCCGTCGGATCCCCGCAAACACAACATGCATGATTACAAATAGATTAGATCTTTATCATGAACGGAGCTCACAAGATCTATACATGAAAGCACAAGGAGGACATACAACCATCTAGCTACTACATGGACCCATTGTCCAAGGTGGAACTACTCACACATCATACCGGAGAGAAGGCATCCGGGATGATCTCCCCTCTGACAGGGTGCCCAGAAGAACTTCAGATCCCACCCGATCTAGGGACAATGCTGGCGGCAGCTACAGAAGGTATCGTGGAGATTTGATCGGGTACTTAGGGTTTCTGCATCGGGGGCTTCTTATAGGCGAAGGGGGAGGCCGAGGAGGCGGGCCAGAGGGTCCACACCCCTCCCAGGTGCGGGCCCACCCCTGGCCGCGCCTAGGGGGGTCTGGCTGCCCTGGCCCACTTCTCCGTCTCCCCTTTGTTCTTCTTGTTCCCCACGGAAAGTAATTGACTTTGACGTTTGTACCGTCCAATTCCGATAATATTTCTTGACTAACTTTTCTGGAACCAAAAACAGCAGAAAACAGGCAATTGGCACTGTGGCAACTTGTTAATAGGTTAGTACCAGAAAACATGTAAAAAGCACCTCAAAGTGTAGACAAAGAAAAGCAAAGTAGATACTAAACAAGCATGGAGCATCAAAAATTATAGATACGTTTCCCACATATCAAGCATCCCCAAGCTTAACTCCTGCTTGTCCTCGAGTATGTAAGTGATAAAAGAATAATTTTTGAGGTGACATACACCCTCACAATAAAGATCTAACCATTTGCAAGCATTGAAAGCTGGGATCAAAGAACTCTAAACATGATCATGAAAGATGGAGTTTTCTAACAATAGGACATAGTAACTATGCATGCAACATGAAAAGCTACAAACAAAGATCATGAATAACATGCATTGAAAAACGTTTGTTTTATTTCACATATAGAAAACATAGCATAATGGCAATCAACTTGTCCCACATAGAGTAGCAATATAGATGCGTAGGACACCTTCAAAGTTCACAAGCATGACAAGAAACAAATAGCACAAGAACAAGTAATATCACAATATGCATCAATCAATAAGCTTTCGAACAGTGCACACAGAATGACAACTATGCTCTCTTAATGGTGCCTAAAGGTAGAAGGTGGTGGCTCAAGTAATGGTGGAACAAAAGACTTTTTTGTAAATGAAGCAGGGATTTCAAGTTTCAAAATGATCTTCCAAAAATTATGGTACTTGTTAGCTTTCAGCCCTCATTGCCCCTATCATAAGCATCTTGAAGTGATTAAGGTTAAAGTGAACAAAGATGGAGTATATGCTTGACGAAGTATAAGTTGGTAATCTCAAGTCCCTTGAATACGAGGGCCACACCTCACGCTACTGAACTTTAGTCACCTATAAGTTCTTGTCATTGTAAGTATTTGCATATCATTGAGAACCGCCAACGGGGTACCCCTTGCACATGGTACATGAGCTATCCCATAACCAAAATGACAAGGCAAGCAGACAATGAGCATCTCAGCAACCTTATTATGTACCATGGGAATATGGTGCTTTTTTCTCTCTTTCCTCTTTTCTCAATGTGTCTCTTTTTTTATAAGAAGAATGCTTCATAGATGTCACTATGGTGATGCTGCAAGTTTCCACCATGATTAGGCATGGCTTAGGCTAGCGGCCCAGGCATTTCTCTAAAACATGATACAAACTCCATGGACTTACAAGTTCCCTCTTTATTTCACACCGGTGACATCCATAGACAAAAGAGCATGATATCAACTGAGTACAAAGTACAAGTGCAATGTCGAAAATGTTCCCCGTGACAGCACGGTTCTGCTAATTCCAACGTATAAGTGCAAGCATATACAACATAGATGACACAATGGTTCAAGTTTATTAGGGGCAAAGAATATAAAGTGTGCCATCAAGTTTGTGAGGGCTTTAATCACTAAGTTTTCACATAACAAAATAGTTTTAATTGGAAGATAGCTGAAAACAAGAATATACTTGGAATGGTGTAACACACCATGCATAGGAGTTTATAGTGGACACTTTGGAATAACTTGGTTTCTTGGGAGTTGGAAGCATGAGTAGAACTTACTCATACAAGTGGAGGCTAGCAAAAGACTGGGAGCAACCAACTAAGAGAGCATAATGGTCATAATCATGCAGAGCAACAAAGCATTACTAATCAAAGCATAGGGTGGTACTACAAGTCAACGACTAAATTATCATAGAGGCTAATGGTGACTTGTCATAGTCATAACATGGTGTGAGCATGTGCCAAGTCAACCCAAGCAAAGCATCAAAGGAGAATACCACAATACTATGCTTTTGCATGCTAAAACAACGCGTAATTTCTTCAAGGCACACTAGGAAATCGCAATTTTTTGGAACAAGACATGCTACAGCAATAATCACTAAGCATAAGGTCAAAACAACACCTAGCATGTCATGATAAAGTCTAAGTCGCAGTCAATGCAAGCTCCTCTTGCACTTACAAGCAAGAACTTACTACTCCTTTCCAACACCAAGAAACTTATTTGCAAAACAACATAGCCAGAATGGGGGTACAAACTACTCAAGAAAACTAAACAAACTAAGAAAAACAAATGAAAACTAAGACGCTCCAAGAAGAACACAACTATGCATGAAACAATAAAAACGAAGTGTCTAGACAGACCTGAGCCTTTTATTGATGAAGAAGTGGATGGCTTGGGCATCCCTAAGCTTTGATGCTTGTACCTCTTGGATATTTCTTGGGGTGACACCATGGTGGCATCCCCAAGCTTGAGCTTTTTTCCATTCTTCATCTCATTGCATCATTCTCTCTCTACACCTAATTTTTTTTCCTTCACACAAAACTTCACACAATCTTCATTAGCATCATTAGTGTATTCAAAAGATATTAGACCTCTGGCAAAGCCTTGAAACAGCAAGGCTTTTCACTAAAAACACAATTTACTGTAGTAACTCCTTAAAAAAGCTCAATTTCCCAAAAAGAATCCAAAAAGGAATCAATAAGAAGCAAATGCAAATAATGGTAGAAATCTGTCAAAACAGACCAGCAGGTAGAAACTGATTTTTTCGAACATCTTATGTTGCTCAAATAAAAAAGTGTTGAACTAACGAAAGTTATCTAACATACTGGGGGACTCATTCGTAAATTTTGAGCTCAATCCGAGTTACAGAGACTCCTCACGAATATTTTTGGTGGAGGAGAGAAATCTGTTTCGGGACAGCAACTCCCCAAATCTTACTTCCCTCTCGTTAGAGGTTATTCTTGGCACAAAAACCAAACAAAATGGATAAGGAGAGGTCATTACTGAAGTAATAAATTCCAAGATTCAAGGAAACTCTTGGGTTATCTTCGAACAAGTACTTTTCTTTAACGCCTTTAAGGTAGGCACAAGAAGCAAGAAGAATCAAGTATTTTCAAATGAGGAAGCATTAACTCTCTTGTTCTTTCCTTTCTTACCTTCCTTCTTCTCCTTAGGGAAGATATGATTGCTTACAGGAGGATCAAAATGCATAATGCATTTTCCCACATCGATTACCGCTCCAAGGTGTTTTAGTAGGGATCTTCCAAGTGTGATCTGTCCTTTGCCTACACATTCAATAACAAGATAATCAGTAGACACCATTTTCCCTGAGATTTTTTTAAACACACTTTCATCTATTCCATTGGGCAATAAAGTGATATTGTTGGTAAGAGATATTTCCTCTCCCCCTTCAGTAAGCCCCCAAAGACTCAAGTAATCATAAATATCTTTAGGCATGAGGAAAAATTCAGACATGATGTCACAACGAGCATCAAAAAGGGTAGTGTTTATAGAGACTTTGATTGTGGGAAACCACTTTGAAGGCTCAGAATTTATGGGAACATAAGAATGGTGAGCCCTAAGCGTGTGATAGCAACTATTCATAGCAGAAATACTAGTCTCAAGAGTGTTCAACCTAGCAAAAATATTTGTGAAAGAGGAATCAGACTTGCCAGGTGTATTATAAATTGAAATCAACTTTTTATTGCATCAAAAGCTTCATCCTCAGTACATAGAAAAATATCTTTCTCAGCCACAACATCCAAAGAATATTTATAATGAAGAGCAATACCGTGGTAGAAACTATCAATAACCAAGCTAAGACTCATCTTAGGCTTGGTTTCCCTTTGTAAAGCGGAAATTCTAGACCAAGCTTCTTTAAAACTCTCTTCACTTTTTTGCTTAAAAGTGGAGATCTCTTCCATAGGTGAAATAAAGATTGGTCCAAAACCAGACATGGTGGCAACTAGAGCAGGAACTAATTTTTGTGTTTTTGAATGAAGAAAGCGAACCAAACTAAACTATTTTTTTGGGTTTTTTGAAAAGAGGCAAAAAAACCAAGAAAAAGAAACAAAGCAAACTAAAAACAAAGTAAGGAGAGAGGAAGTGGAGGACTCCCCTTGTGAAGACGTCCTTAGCCTCCCCGGCAACAGCGCCATAAAACTTGTTGGTGACTCCTTGATGGCGCCACAGAACTTAGTGCTTGATGTGGAGTCTTGTTGGGAACCCCAAGAGCAAGGTGTGAAGCATCACAACAGCAAGTTTTCCCTTAGTAGAGACCGAGGTTATCGAACCAGAAGGAGGAAGGAAACGTCACACATGTGTTGCAAGCAACACGGAGACCTGCACAACACAAACTCAAGACTTTGCCCCAATGGATCAGTGAGGTTGTCAAGGTCACCGGTTTGCTGTAACAAAGGATTAAACGTATGGTGTGGAAGGTAATGGTTTGCAGCAAGTAAACAAGTAATAGTGGAAGATGTATCAATGGTAAATATTGGACCGGGGTCCATAGTTCACTAGAGGTGCTCTCCTTAGATAAACAACATGGCATAAAGGGTAAACAAATTACAGCAGGGCAATTGATAGGAACTGAGCAAGGCATAACAATGCAATTACTAGTCATAAAGATCCTATGAGATTCGATTGGGAAATACAACAATATACACAGACCTCCATCCAACTACATCTATGACTAGAAGTTCACCTTCAGGTTATCATCCGAACCCCCTCCGGTATTAAGTTGCAAGCAACAAACAACTGCTTTAAGCAAAGTGTGTAAGGTAAACAGTCCACATGTTCCATCAACAAGAGATCGTTGTTTTCTCCCTAGTAGCAATAGCACATCTACAACCGAAGATATTTCTGTCACTTCCCTTGGAAACTAGAGGCATGAACCCATTATTAAGCATAAATAACCCCTCTTGGAGTCACTAGCAACTACTTGGCCAATATAGCTACTAACAATGGAGAGCATGCAAGATCACAAATAACACAGACATGATAGAATCATAAAGACAAAACCATTAATCAGACCAACATAATAATATCAATATACATCGGATCCCCGCAAAAAAAACATGGATGATTACAAATAGATTAGATCTTGATCATGAACAGAGCTCACAAGATCTATTCATAAAAGCACAAGGAGGAGATACAACCATCTAGCTACTACATGGACCTATAGTCCAAGGTGGAACTACTCACGCATCATACCGGAGAGAAGGCCTCCGGGATGATCTCCCCTCTGGCAGGGTGCTGGGAAGAACTTCAGATCCCCCAATCTAGGGACGATGGTGTCGGCGGCTACAGAAGGTTTCGTGGAGATTTTATTGGGTACTTAGGGTTTCTGCGTCGGGGGCTTCTTATAGGCGAAGGGGGAGGCCGAGCAGGCGGCCAGAGGGGCCACATCCCTCCCAGGCGCAGGCCCACCCCTGGTTGCACCTAGGGGGTCTGGCTGCCCTGGCCCGCTTCTCCGTCTCCCCTCTGGACTTCTTGTTCCCCACGGAAAGTAATTGACTTTGACGTTTGTCCCGTCCAATTCCGAGAATATTTCTTTACTAACTTTTCTGGAACCAAAAATAGTAGAAAACAACCAACTATCACTATGGAAACTTGTTAATAGGTTAGTACCACAAAACATGTAAAAAGCCCCTCAAAGTGTAGACAAAGCAAAAAAAAGAGTAGATACTAAACAAGCATGGAGCATAAAAAATTATAGATACGTTTCCGACGTATCAGTGTTCTCCTTAAGATAAACAACATAACATGATGGGTAACCAAATTACAGCGGGGCAATTGACAAGACAGAGCAAGGCATAACAATGCGATACTAGACATTCTTGATCCTATGAGATTCGATTGGGCATTACAACAATATACATAGACCACCATCCAACTGCGTCTATGACTAGTAATCAACCTTCCGATTATTATTCGAACCCCCTCCAGTATTAAGTTGCAAGCAACGGATAACTTCTTTAAGCAATGTGTGTAAAGTAAACAATACAATTGTTCCATGAACAAGAGATTGTTTTTTCTCCCTAGTAGCAATAGCACATCTACAACCTTAGAGATTTCTGTCACTTATCGAGATTCAGTAGAGGCATGAACCCACTATCGAGCATAAATACTCCCTCTTGGAGTCGCTAGCATATACTTGGCTAAGATAGCTACTAGAAACGGAGAGCATGCAAGATCTCAAACAACAAAGACATGATAGAATCAATAAGATAGAATAATTAATCAATGTGACAAAGTAATCTCAATATCCATCGGATCCCCGTAAACACAACATGCATGATTACAAATAGATGATCTTGATCATGAACGGAGATCACAAGATCTACACATGGTAGCACAAAGGAGCAAAAACAACCATCTAGCTACTGTATGGACCCATAGTCCAAGGTGGAACTGCTCACGCATCATACCAGAGGCTGGCATGGTGATGAAGAACGCCTCCGAGATGATATCTCCCCTTCGGCAGGGTACCGGGAAGAGATTCAGATCCCCCCGATCTAGGGATGATGGTGGCGGCGGCTACTGATTGTTGCTTCGAGATCTGATCGGGTACTTAGGGTTTTGGTATCGGGGGCTTCTTATAGGCAAAGGGGGAGAGCGAGGGGGTACCCGAGGTGGCCTTACCCCTAGGCGCAGGCCAGGCCTGGCCGCGCGACAAGGGGGTGTGGGCCCCTCGTGGCCCTCCTCCATCTCGTCTTCTGGCTCCGTGTTCTCCTCGGTGAAATATTGACTTTGGCTTTTGCCCCGTCCAATTTCGAGAATATTCATTTTCCATCTTTTCTCAAACCAAAACAACAGAAAACAGCCAACTGGCACTGTGGCATCTTGTTAATAGGTTAGTTCCAGAAAACGTATAAAAATACCTAAAAGTGTAGACAAAGCAAAGAAAAGTGGATACTAAACAAGCATGGAAATCAAAAATGATAGATACGTTTACGACGTATCAAGCATTCCCAAGCTTAACTCCTGCTCGTCCTCGAGTAGGTAAGTGATAAAAACAATAATTTTTAAGGTGACATGCACCATCACAATGAAGATCAAACCATTTGCAAGAATTGAAAGCTGGGATCAAAGAACTCTAAACATGATCATGAAAGATGGATTTCTAACAATAAGACAAAGTAACTATGCTGCAACATGAAAGGATACAAACAAAGATTCTTCAATAACAATGCATTGAAATATGTTTGTTTGTTTCACATATAGAAAACATAACATAGTGGCATTCAGCTTGTCCCTCATGGAGTAGTAAAACATAAATGCATATGACACCTTAAAAGTTCATAAGGGTGACTAGATACAAATAGTTCAAGAACAAGCAATATCAACAATATGAATCAATCAATAAGTTTTGTGACAATGCACATAGAACTAAGAATGGCAACTATGCTCTCTTAATTAGTGCCAAAGGATATAAGGTGGAGACTCAATATAAAAGTGGAAGAAAGGCCCTTCAAATAAGGAAGCAGGGATTTCAAGTTTCATAAAGAGCTTCCAAAAAATATGGTACTTGTTAGCTTTCATCTCTCATTGCCCCTATCATATGCATCTTGAAGTGGTTAAGGTTAAAGTGAACAAAATATGGAGTATATGCTTGACAAAGTATAAGTTGGCAATCTCATGTCCCTTGACTACAAGGGCCGCTCCTCATTCTACACAAATTTAGTTACCGGTAAGTTCTTGTCATAGTAAGTACATGTGTATCATAGAGAACCGCCAATGGGGTACCCCTTGACCCATGATACAGGAGCTATCCCATATTAAAATGACAAGGCAAGCAGAAAATGAGCAATCTTCTTATTTACAATGGGAAAATGGTGCTTTTTCTCTCTTTCTTCTTTTCTCATCTCTTTTTTTTATTTTTCTCACTCTCTTTTTTTCTATCTCTCTTTTTTATAAGAAGAATGCTTCATATATTGCCCACTATGGTGATGCTGCAAGTTTCCACAATGATTAGGCATGGCATAGGCTAGCGTCCTAGGAGTTTCTCTAACACACATACATAATTACATGGACTTACAAGCTCCCCTTTCATTTCACATCAACGACATCCATAAACAAAAGAGCATGATATCAACTGAGTAGATATTTACAAGTGTTGAAAGCGTTCCCCGTGACAGCACAGTTATGCTAATCCCAACTTATAAGTGCAAGCATATACAACATAGATGACACAATGGTTCAAGTTTATTTAGGGGCAAGAAAAATAAAGTGTGTCATAAAGTTTGTGAAATCTTTAATCACTAATTTTCACATAAGAAGTTTAATTTGGAAGATAAACAAAACAAGAATATACTTGGAATGGTGTAACACACCATGCATAGGAATTTATAGTGGACACTTTGGAATAACTTGGTTTATTGGTAGTTGGATACATGAGTAGAGCTTACTCAATACAATTGGAGGCTAGCAAAATACTGGGAGCGACCAACTAAGAGAGCTATAATGGCCATAATCATGTAGAGCGACAAAACATTACTAATCAAAGCATAAAGTGGTACCACAAGTAAAAAACTAATTGATCATAGAGGCTAAGGTGACTTGTTCATAGTCATAACATGGTGTGAGCATGTGCCAAGTCAACCCAAACAAAACAATAAAGGAGAATACCAAAATACTATACTTTTGTATGCTAAAACAACACATGATTGTTTCAAGGAACATTTAGTAATCTAATTGTTTGTAACAAGTCGTGCTACAATAATAATAACTAATCATCAGGTCAAAACAACATCTAGAATGACATGATAAAGTCGAAGTCACAGTCCAAGCAAGCTCCTTCTTGTACTACTGAAGCAAGAACTTCCTACTCCTTTCGAACACCAATCAACTTATTTGAAACAAAACAGTGAAAGCAGGGTCCAACTACTTTATTCAAGCAAACTAGGAAAATTAAAACCAAAAATAAAAACTAAGACGCTCCAAGAACAACACAACTGTGCATGAAACAATAAAAATGAAGTGTCTAGAAAGACCCAAAATTTTTATTGATGAAGAAGGTGATTCCTTGGGCATCCCCAAGATTTGACGCTTGTACCTCTTGGATATTTCTTGGGGTGACACAGGGTGGCATCCCCAAGCTTGAGATTATGTCCATTCTTCATCTCATTACATCATTCTTTTCTTACACCTAAAAGTTTACTTGATACAAAACTTCACACAATCTTCATTAGCAACATTAGTGAATTCAAAAGATAATAGACCTTTGGGGTTTAGTTTCAAAACAACAAAACTTTCATTAAAGACACAAGATACTATCGCAATTCCCTCAAAAAGCTCAATTTCCCAAAGAGAACCCCAAAAGGAATCAACAGGAGACAAATGCAAATAATGGCAGAAATCTGTCAAAAGAGACCAGTAGGTAGAAATCGATTTTTTCGAAGATCTTCTGTTGTTCAAATCAAACAGTGTTGAACTAACAAAAGTTATCTAACAAACTGGGGGGATTTATTCAGAAAATTACAGCTCAAACCGACTTAAAAGGATTTTTTAAGAATTTTTACAGTGGAGCACAAAAATATGTTTCGGGACAACACTTCCCCAAATCTTACTTCCCCCTCATTAGAGGTTATTCTTGGCACAAAAACAAAATAAAAAGGATAAGGAGAGGTTATTACAGAAGTAATAACTTCGAAGACTCGAGAAAACTATTGTGTTATCTCCCAAGAAGTACTTTTCTTTAATGCCTTTAAGTTAGGCACAAGAAGCAAGAATCAAGTATTTTTAAATGAAGAAGCATTAAGATCAATACACGAAATTTCTTCAACTAGGAAAGGTATATCATCCAAATGAGTTGTAGAGGATCCTCTCTCAGCACTCTTGGGCTCACTACTTTCATCAAATGGGTTTTCAGGAACAATCCAATAAAAGTTCTTTTCTAAGGCTTCATGCATTCCTACAAGTTTAAAAGGTATGGGTATTTTAATTTCCTCTCTATTGGGTTTGATTTTATCCAACTTTTCTAATGTACCCATAAAATATACGCATGAGCCTAGCATATTAAAATGATCAAAGACCTTTTTAGCTTCCTTAGCAACATCATTGAACTCTTTTAGCAAAGTTTCTAGGATAAAATATATCTTTTCAACATCCTCAATTTCTTTTAGTTTAAGAAAAATTATTTGCATCATGGGGTTAAGGTTAACAAAACTAGCCTCCAAATGTGAACCAAAGAAGCTGCAGCAATTTCATAATTAGGAGCAAGTTTTGCTAAGTATCTATCCTCAATATCCTCATGTTTGCTAATATGATTAAAGAATTCTTCAATATTTTCTTTCCCAATTATAGAGCCACTACCTGTTGAAAGGTCTTTTAGGGTGAACTTAGGGATCAACATGGTGACCTAGAGAAAGGTGAAAACTATAGGAAGAACTAATTTTTTGTCTTTTTTTATAAGATAAAGCTAACCAAACCAAACGAAACTAATTTTTTTGGAATTTTTGATAAAAAGAAGCAAACAAAAAAAGCAAAAGAAACTAAGCAAAACAAAAACAAACTAAAGAGAAATGTTGTGAAGGACTCCCCTTGTGAATCCATCCTTAGCCTTCCCAGCAACGGCGCCAGAAAATGTCTTGACGGGGAGGAAGAGATTAAAGGCCCTATAGTCCCTGGAAATGACGCTAGAAAACGTCTTGATGCGGCTCAGATCACTATAGAGATTTGTTGGGAAACCCCAAGAGGAAGGTACGATGAGTACAACAATAAGTTTTCCCTTAGTAAGAAACCAAGGTTATCGAACCAATAGGAGGAAGGAAATGACTCAAAGTTGTTGCTAGCAACTTGGAAACCTGCACAACACAAACTCATGTCTTTTACCTAATGAACAGTGAGGTTGTCAATCTCACCGGTTTGCTAAAAACAAAGGATTAAACAGATGGTCTAGAAGGTAATGATTTCTTGTAGAAAGTAAATAGTAATAGTGGAAGATGTATCAATGGTAAAGATTGGACCAGGGTCCACAAATCACTAGAGGTGTTCTCCTTAAGATAAACAACATAACATGCTGGGTAAACAAATTACAGCGGGGCAATTGATAGGACAGATCAAGGCATAACAATGCAATACTAGACATTCATGATCATATGAGATTCGATTGGGCATTACAACAATATACATAGACCGCCATCCAGCTGCATCTATGACTAGTAATCCACCTTCATGTTATCATCCGAACCCCCTATAGTATTAAGTTGCAAGAAACGGATAACTTCTTTAAGCAATGTGTGTAAAGTGAACAATACAATTGTTCCATGAACAGGAGATTGTTGTTTTCTCCATAGTAGAAACAACACATCTACAACCTTAGAGATTTCTGTCACTTCCCGAGATTCAATAGAGGAATGAACCCACTATCGAGCATAGATACTCTTTCTTGGAGTCCCTAGCATCATGGCCCCATCGGTCATTGACTTCGACAGACCCACATGACGGCCCCATCGTTAATTGGCTTCGATGGCCCCACAGGACGAACCTTTTCTTTGAAATTTGCATATTTTCCACATGACCACCACATGTCAGCGACACACAAAATGGCAAATATGCAAGTTGCAATCTAAAACATGGCAAATATGCAAATTCCCCCCCAGCCACACATCACGGTCCCATCGGTCATTGGCTTCGACGGCCCCACATGACGGCCCATCTTTCCTTGGCTTCGGTGGCCCCACAGGACGAACCTTTTCTTTGAAATTTGCATATTTGCAACATGACTAACACATGTCAGCGACACACAAAATGGCAAATATGCAAGTTGCAATCTAAAACATGGCAAATATGCAAATCCCCCCTCTAGCCGCACATCACGGCCCCATCGTTTATTGGCTTCGACTGCCCCACATGACGGCCCCATCGTTCATTGGCTTCTTTGAAATTTGTATATTTTCAACATGACCACCACATGTCAGCGACACACAAAATGGGAAATATGCAAGTTGCAACGTAAAACATGGCGAATATGCAAATCCCCCTCCAGCTCCACATCACGGCTCCATCAGTCATTGCTTCGAGGTCCCACCCACATGACGAGCCCATTGTTCATTGGCTTCGATGGCCCCACAAAACGAACATTTTCTTTGAAATTTGCATATTTTCCACATGACCACCACATGTGAGCGACACACAAAATGGAAAATATGCAAGTGCAAGTTGCAACATAAAATATGGCGAATATGCAAATCTGCCCTCCAGCTCCACATCACGGCCCCATCAGTCATTGGCTTCGACGGCCCCACATGACAGCCCCATCGTTCATTGGCTTCGATGGCCCCACGGAACGGCCCCATTTGTCATTTCCTCCACCGGCCACCCAATTAGGAAAAAATTGGCCCACAAGGCATCGAGATAAGGAAGGCGGGTCCGACGTGTATCCTGGCCCCCACCCGTCAGCATATATCGGCTACGGCAGGACCCACACCAATGCGGCCCCACCGGTCAGGCATGTAACGGTCCAAGCCTCATAATGTAATTCTCAATGCCCGACCTGCCCCAACGCAGTCCCACCAGTCAGCATGTAACGGTCAAGCCTTTGACCTGACGGCATCCCTCCGTCCGAGCGCCTGCGAGCGGCCGCGAGGGTTTTTTAACAGCGAGGGAAAAAGTGAGGAAAAGTTAAGTGGCTGGGGACAACTGAGTACAACTAATGAACCATGGGAACGAAAATAGAAATCCCTTGATTTAATATACTTAGTCTATAAACATTCTGAGCTAACCCAACGTACATCATGTTTGGGAGAACATGAAGGTATCTAGGGAATTTCATATGTTGGAATTCCTGGTGGTTTTACATTTTCATTTTGAATTAAACCTTGGGTCCAATTTCCAGATCTCAGAGAAAATGACTAAAGACAAGTGGTGACGGGCTAGATCCATAGTGGAAATGGGCCGCGTGAGGGATTCGGCCCACCCGGGGAGGCCACGCGCGCGGGAGCCGTGATTTGAACGGGCCACGACAGGGCCCGTTGGTCAGTCGGGGTGAGGCGACGAAGATGTACGGGGAGATCCAGGCCATTCGGGTAAGGTAGATCTGACGGCCACGGGGCGTCGTCTTCCTCTAAACGGGGTCACGGGAAGGGAAACCCTAAGGGGATTTTGAGAGACAGGGGAAGCTCACCAGGGGCCACGACATCCAAGGGGTGGTGGAGGATGGAGCACGGCACGTAGGGAGGAGTCCGACGAGGGGCGACACGGTCGGAACTCATTCAGGGAGGTAGATCTGGAGCTCGACGTGAGCGCCCGGCTCAGTTGCTCGCGGGAGCACGCTGCTGGAAGTTTTAATGCCACCGAAGGGTGTCCAGGAAGGGTGAAGGAGCTGGGCTATTTCCATGAGGGTCACACGCGTGGTTGAGTTTCATTGGTGAGGCTTCACCACGTGCATGCACTTGCGGAGGCGCCCCTGTGTCCCTACGATGAAACGAAGAGCAAGGGGGGTATATCAGATGCAGGGGAACTCCATGAGGGGGAAAAGAATGGAAGGGGTGGTCGGGAATGAGTGAATGCCCTCCTTCTTCTTGCATGCCCGAGAGGAGGGTGTCCTTGTCTTCCATGGCGAGGGAGGAGAAGGGGGTGGGAAGGGGCGAGTGGGGATGGTGTGGTGGTGACCAGGAGGAGAAATAAGAGAGCAAGTGCGGGGTGGGGAGGTCTCTGGCCCTTTAAAGGCAAAAGGGGAGGCTCATGGTGGACATGGCCTATGGAAGAGCATGGGGAGGGTTCTGGCTCTAGATAGGACAGTGGGGGACGTGGAGAGAGGAGTGTGGGGCCTGTGGCTCGACCAGGGAGAGGCAGGGGTGGCTTCTGCTCATCTTTTAGTCTAGGGAGTGGTATACACATTAATAGCATTGTCTCTCCCTTCTTCCAAAATATAAAGGACAAGGGGAGGGTGATGGTTACTGTAGTGCTACAGTGCACACGACCAAGGGGTGTGAGTTGTGCTAGGGAAGCTTTGCTTGACCATGTTGGTGTGGGTTGGATGGGTTTTGATTTGAGAAAAAGCTTGCTTGGCAAAATTGATCCAACCAAAGGTTGTGAAGAAAAGTTAGAATACGTGTATTGACGAAGGTGGGGAAATGGTACTGGTAGATAGAAGATATCAATTCACTTCTTCAAGATTTATTTGGGATTTTTCTAATGATTATAAGCCCATTTAAAAGCATTTATTCCAAAAGTGTAGAAGTTGTTTCTGGAAGCTCATTTGATATTTTTACATTGGACAGGGTTGGTTTTTGATGTGATATGGTCCTAAATACCATATTACAAATTGGATAATTTTATTGGAATTTATCTAGATAGAAACATATTTTTAAGTAATTATTTCTTGTATTTGAATTTAAGAAAAATGGGCAAAAATAAATAATAAGGAATCTCAAAAAAAAATATTTTTAAGTTTGAAAGATAGGGTATGAGGTAGAGAACTCAAATATGCATTGAGTTGGCAAAGTGTTTTGGATAAAAACAAATTTTACTTTATAGACAAAGATTATAGGGTTTTGCCAAAAGGGAAATTAAATAGTTTATATTCCAAATAATTATGGAAGATATTTGATAAATCTTTGTAATAAAGGTAAATAATGGCAGCATATTGTATTCATCATTTTAAAACTTGGGTTTTGAAGAATTATGGTGAAATTGGATGGGAACTAGATTTGGGGGAGTCTAGGGTTTTGTTATTTTCATGCCACCTAGACATGGTTGGATTAGGGAGATAAAAGCTCACATTGGTACAAGGGATAGATGGATAGTTAGACCAAGTTATATAGATTATGATGGCATAAATATTTTGGCTTGGTTGCATTTGAGGTGGTCTAGAAATGATGGCAAACTTTGTTCAAATTAAGGCTGCCATAATAGAGTTATCATGATGCCTCCTAAACCATGTGGGTTTAAGAAGCACAAAGCTCCAATGGAAACAAGTGAATTAGGGGTTGATATACCATGGTTATTAAATCATAACCATGCAAAGATTTGTTCAAGGGGAGGTAGCATAAGGATGTGAGCTTCTGTCAAAATAGGCAAGATGAGAAGATTTGTAGAAAAGATTATTTTCTTGACTACAAAACCATCATGGATAAGTGGGAACCAGAATGGTTTAACCAAGGGAAATAGTGGTATTTGATATTACTAATGATGTACTACAATATGGTTCAATTATATTTTCAATAATGCACATAAGTTGGAGAAGGTGGAGTTCCAAAGATTGAATCTAGTTAAAGATTCTAGACTTCGCCAATTTGGCAGACTTGTGAATTTGGGCTCGATTACAAGAGGGAAACAATTTGAGAGAGTGTCAATAGTTTATCCTACCCATCAAGTGGTTGATTTTGAGGTATAGATTAAGTAGAGGGGATCCATTCTTGGATTGGGTCTTCACTGAGTAGGAAACTATCAAAAGGGGTTATCCCTAGATTGATCTGATTAGGAGGTGAGATGGCCACTTTAGTGGCTTAGGATAGATCCAGATTTGGATGCTTGTTCTGAGATTGATGATCACAAACATATATTTGGTCCTAAGGGATGAGATACTAGATTATCTCACTCTAGCTCCTAGACAGATAGGGCAATCCGCAGATCAAGGCAATTCAGCAGACATCAGATCAAGGCAATTCATCTTATCAAACTTTTCAAACTACTACTAAAGTTATCCTCAAGCCTAGATTGGGGTAAGCATGGGTGTTTTTAAGAGGTTGTGCTTTGAATTAAGGTAATTACCTCTTGTTAAACATTGGAGTGAAAAGGTTTTAGGGAAAGGTTTTGGAAAATCCTAGAGGTAAAAGTAGTTGAAGTTCTGTCTTGAAAACATAGGGAGATTATATATTGGTCTCCATATTTTTGTTAATAGAACTAGTAAAATATTTTGTTGTGGCAAAGTTATCTTGGCTCAAGTTTTAATTATCAGAACATTTGATAATATGAAAGAGGAGCCAAGACATCTCTTTTGCAAAATAGTTTTTGTCAACTGAGGTTGAGGTAAGGAGTATAATATCTAATACACAACAATTGTATGCAAACAAGCAAGCAAGTAAGCAAGAATTGTATTACTTTGGAAGAAAAAGTTTTTTGTTCCCCCTGATTTTTTCCGTTTTGACAAAAGATAAAGGTTGCTAAAATTGGGATGCTATAAACGATGCTTTATGGGCTTATAGAACTGCTTATAAATATCCTATGGGAATGCCTTCTTACAAAATGGTTTATGGAAAAGCTTGTCACTTGCCTTTAGAATTAGAACACAAAGCTTATTGGGCAGTGAAAGAACTAGATATAGATTTTAAACTTGCTGGTAAGAAACGATTGCTTGTCTTGAGTTCCTTAGATGATTGGAGAAGTGAAGCTTATGAAAACGCTAGACTCTTTAAAGAATAAGTAAAAAATGGCATGATAGGAGAATTCTTGAGAGATAGTTCCATGTTGGTGAGAAAGTTCTATTGTATAGGTCTTGTCTCAGATTTTTTGCAGGAAAATTACTCTCAAAATGGGAAGGGCCCTTTATCATTGAAGAGGTGAATCGTTCGAGTGCAATTAGAATATCCTCATTGAGACACAACACTACGCAAGTGAAGAATGGTCAAAGGCTCAAACATTATATTTCTGGAGATTCTTATAATGGATATTATTCAAGTTGTGACTCCGGAAGAATTTATTAGAGACCAAATTCAGGAACCTGCCGAGTCCATTTTCGAATAGGTAACAGTTATGGTAAGAAAAAGTTCGCGAAAAAACCTTCTAGTTTATATTTTTACAGTTTTTATCTAACATGGAAGATAATGAGTCGAGAGAGGGACGAAAACGGAGTCCAGGGGCTCACACCACCCCTTGGCGTGGGCCCACCTGGCCGTGCCACCTGGTGGTGTGGCCACCTCGGAGCTCGTATCCGACCCGTTTTCTCCCAATACCTTCCTTTTGTCGTTAAACTTTGTGATATATAATCCCCCGGATCCCCTAATGTCCGTATATCGTGTTCTCATCATGTTTTCGTTTCGATATATTCTGTTTAGATGTCGTTATAGGGTTCGTCTTTGGAGGACTATGATTTGCAACGCCAGTTCGAGCTCCTTCGCAATCTCGAGCAGAGGACTTTCGTTGGATGGGTGGAAGAAGAGAGGGTCATAGCAAGACGGGAAGGCATGGATCGGAGCATCAAGGAGGAAGTAAAGAACATGTCAGCGGGCATGAAGGGATGGATTGCAACATGATCAAGGGCAAGAAAACCTACTCTTCTAGGGTCAATTAACACTGGACGTGCTTTTTCTGATAACATACAGGGGCTGATACCTCCAGTTCTAGACCTCAGTTCGTGCCCTGCGACAGTGGAAGCCCTTCGAGCCAATGATGAGTTTTGGGATAAGTACCATGTCCTAAGGAGAAAGGTGGATATACTTCAAGAGGAGAATAACAGGCTTCGCAAGATGCTGGAAGATTTTCTCACTCTGATCATGATCACACCACCACCACCGAAGGAGTAATTCATCATCAGGTTTTGGCCTCCCCTTGGTTTGTTACAATCTTGGGGGGGGTGCCATGGTGTCACATCATTATCTTTTATCTTTTAACCTTTTTAGTAGAGTCATATCATGAGTAGAGAAGTTATCATATAGGTTGTTTTGCATCATGGAAGTATCTATCCTCTAGTTGGTTATCTATGTTTCCCTTGGTGTGAGTGCCATTATGGAATATTAATGAGAAGTTTTATCATTTACGTTTTTCACATCTTATTTTAGTTTGCAATTTCTGTTATATGATTGATCTTGTTTTTAGTATTGGTATCACTTTGGGAGCATCAAGTAAATTTAGTTGGTTTTGACAAACTTAGATTTGGTCAGTAGAAACACTACTTTGAGAATTGAGTGGAAAAGAGAAAGTACTTGTAGAAATATCATTTCATTATCTTTCTTGATTGGATCATAAGATTAGTATTCTTAAGTTAAGATAGTTTGTGCTTCCAAGGAACATTGCATGATTGTTTCTATCACTTGTATGTTTTCTTGTTTCCCTCAATTCTTATGCTTGTTACCCAGCCTTTCAAAAACCTATACTAAGAGGGAATGATTCTCGTGCATCCAAGACTTGAACTAAAACCTATGCCATTTGTGTCCACCATATCTACCTATTAGCATTGTTTCTATTCCAAGTAAATTCTAGAGTTTTACGTATCTTCCAAATTAAAATTTTGTTATGAGCAAATTAGTTATTAAAGCTCTCACGAACTTGATGGCACACTTTATTTTCTTGTACTTAATAAATTTGAACCATTATGAATCTCTTATGATGCTTGTTGACTTGCAAATTATAATTTGGGAGTTAGCAAAACCATGTTGTCATGGGGTACGCTTTCAACATTGCACTTATTTATTTAGTTGATATCATGTTCTTTTGTTTATGGATGCTGCAGTGTGAAATAAAAGGGGAGCTTATAAGCTCATGGAGTTTGTATATGTGTTAGATAAACACTTGGGCAGCTAGCCTAAGACATGACTAATCATGGTGGAAACTTGCAGCATAACCATAATGAGCATTCTGTGAAGCATCCTCAATAAAAACCTATGCAAATAAAAATAAAAAGATCGCTGAGATGCTCACTTTCTGTTGCCTTGTCATTTTGATATGGGATAGCTCCCGTGTCATGGGGTAAGGGGTACCCCGTTAGCGGTTCTCTATGATACACATACATTTACAATGACAAGAACTTGCTTGTGACCAAAGTTGAGTAGCATGAGGTCTGGTACTTGTAATCAAGGGGCATGATATTTTCAACATATGATTTGTCAAGCAGATAACTCATATTTCCCTCACATTAACCTTAATCACATCAAGATGCTTATGATAGCGGTAATGAGAGCTCAAAGCTAGTAAGTACCATAATTTTTGTATGCTCTTTATGAAACTCGAAATCCCTGCTTCCCTTTGCAAAGGGCCTATCTTTTACTTTTATGTTGAGTCAGTAAACCTATTCCTTTCTATCTCAAGAGAGCATTTGAGTTGTTATATTCCTTGTTTTGTACAATGCTCTTATCTATATGAATATAACTTTGAAAGATATCATTGTTGGTAAAGACCGTTATGTTTGAGCAAGAGACTCCTGCAATATAAACTCCTTTATAAAAGCTTTGCCTAAAACTAAGTATGATTCGTTTATTGCTCCCTGACCAAGAACAAAGTTTCCCATCACCAATTATGATTTTCTTTGTGTATCTTTATTGTGACTCCCTTGCTCATTGCAAGTTAAGTTATATAACAGTGAGTTGTTTTATATTATGATTTGTGTATTAATAAATGTGATGCTTCTTGTCCGTATTCTCTTTATCGACACTTCACTCCATAAACCTGTGGTCATGTTTATTCAGCTCAGTTTTCGCTTGGGGACAAGCAAGGTCTAAGCTTGGGGGAGTTGATACGTCCATTTTGCATAACTATTTTATATCATAATTTATTGTTATTCATTGATATATTTCTTATTAAGAGATGATACTTATGTTATTTCATCTATTTTGCATTTTTATGACTTTTGTAGGATGAACTACCGGAGTCAGGATTCTGATGGAAAAAGCGCTGTCCAGATGCAATATTTTCGAAGATCAGAAAATCCTAGAAAATGTAAGGAAATTCCTATTTTTCAAGAAGACGAAGATGGCCATAAGGAGAAGTTGAGATTGGAGACAGGGGGCCCACATCACCCCTGGCGCGGGTCCACCCTAGGCCGTGCCACCATGTGGTGTGGCCACCTTGGCCCACCTCTAGCATCCCCCTTTGGCGTATATAATCTTCCCGAAAACCTAAGACTCAGGGAGCGACCATAGAAAGATTCCACCGCCTTTGCGAGGTGTAAACTATGTAGAGAGAAAGAGCTCTCCGGCAGGCAGAAATCTGCCGAGGAAATTCCTTCCCGGAGAGGGGAGATCGTCGCCATCGACACCGTCATCAAGCTAGACTTCATCGGGATGATCATCATCATCATCATCCTCATCATCACCACCACCAGTACCATCCCACTACGCCATACCGTTGTAACAATTGGGTTGAATCTTGCATAGTTCATAGGGGAAACTTTCCTGGTGTTGATTACTTATTGTAGTTGATGCTATTGAGTGAAACCATTGGATTATTGTTCATGTTCAGATTGTTACTTATCATTATTTCATCTATGATCTTGATCCATATGATGTCTCGTGAGTAGTTTGTTTAGTTCCTCAGGACATGGGAGAAGTCATGTTGTTAGTATTGGAATCATGTTGAGTAATATTTAATGGTTTGATATTTAAGTTGTGGTTCTATTCTTCTAGTGGTGTCATGTGAATGTCGACTACATGATACTTCACCATTATGGGCCTAGGGGAATGCATTGTGTATTTGGCTACTAATTGTGGGGTTGTCGGAGTGACAGAAACCTAAACCCCCATTAGGAAACTATTGCATAAGGGAGTGTAGGATCTCAGAGTTTAATGTTGTGGTTAGGTTTTTATCTTAATTACTTTCTTGTAGTTGCGGATGCTTGCAAGGGGTATAATCACAAGTATGTATTAGTCCAAGTAAGGTTAGTACATTAGCATAGGTTCACCCACGCAACACTTATCCAACCAAAGAAGATTAATCAAGTATATGAAGCGAAAGCACTTGACAATATTCCCATGTGAACTCGAGAATGTTTGGTCATATTAAGTAATACAACCGGCTTGTCCTTTGCTGAAGAAAGGATTGGGCCACTTGCTGCAATTATTATTATTGTCTTTTATTTACTCGCACTTTATTTATCTATATTATCAAAAAATCCTAAAAAATTGTTTGCTAAGTATTTACAGTGAATCCTTGATCCAAACCGCTTGTCAACACCTTTTTCTCCTCGTTGGGTTCGACACTCTTATTTATCGAAAGTACAACGATACACTCCCTATACTTGTGGGTCATCAGTACATAGAGATTATCATTAATTACCAAAACCACGCATGGGGAATACATGCCCTTTCAATCTCCCCCATTTTGGTAATTGATGACAATCCCTTTGAGAGGGTTTAAATATGGAATTTAACGATCAAAGAGGTTTCTCCAACATCAAATACTACGAAAGTATGTGAGGTTGGTACAACCAAATTATATAGAGAAAACTCCCCCACAATCTATGCATGTGTGATGAACTTGAATTTCATTGCATAGGTTGCCAACCATTATAGTTGGTTAAGTTTGCTCTATATATTCAACATGCAAAGCAACCACAAAGATGCAGCATAATGAGATGCCAAAATGGGTGAAAAGTTCTAGACGACAATATAGTGATAATTCCTCCAAAGTTGTGCATATGCAGATGGAAAATGATGAGAACTTGGGAGGAAGTAAAACTATATTGACAACCCAAAGATTGAAAAAATAAATAAGCTTCAACAAATGAATCAAGCAATCAAAACATCCAAAAGAACCAATTGAAAAAACCAACAAATGATAAAAATGGAAACAACAAAAAACATGAGTGTTTAAATCAAAATAGAGAAGCTCCCCAAAGTTTGTGCAAATTTATAATACTTGTATTTGAATACTATATGCACAAATATGGAATCCTTTCTCCCCATAAGCATTTAAATGGATAAGATAAGCTTCCCAAATATTATGCACCAATTATAGTACTTGCATTTGGAAATAACGTGCAGAACCATGGAATCCTCACTCCTCCAAACTCAATTAATAATGCACTCAAAGGACAATAAATTTTGATGCCACCAAAGAGTCAAAAATAAATAAGAGGTGGTTTTCAAGAAATGCAAAAACAACCAAAGAAGGATCTTCTCTTGTGTGTATAAATTTCTAGGTGGAAAATATGACAAAGAAAAATGCCCACAAAGAAATATGCACAAACAAAATAGATACTCAAGAAATCACATGAAGAACAAAAGTAAGTCATAGAATATAAAAATAAGATGTTTGCTTGAAAGCATGGCCAAAGGCTCAAATATATCTCACTATACATCGATGAGCTTCAAAAACCAACATACTACACATAATGGAACTATTACCAAGAGAAAAAAGAGAATAGTTGGAATATGTGGAGTAAAGCAACAAGTATCACAAATATAAATTAAATTTGAAAAAATACTCACTATTGCACATGAGAGATAGTGAGGAGAGAATATGCAACAAAATTTCTAGGTTGACATATTTGGGATTGGTGAATCATGAGCCTAATTTTGTATAGTCCCCATTATATGCACTCATCTCAACATACACAAATTTGCAATAGAGAACTCTTCAAAGCCAAAGCAAGAACCCCAACATTTGTAAGTACACAAATTCATGCCAACAAGCAACCTACAAAAGGTTGGGAACAAGATATGTAGCATGAGAGAGATACTTGTTACCGAGATATAATAGGTAGGATGAAGTGGATATGAATTCGTTGACCATACTAGCTTGCATCCAATTGACATGTAGATGCCACTTATTCCTTGTTCAAGATACAAAATCCCAATATATATCTCCAATGTACCTAAAACACAATTAAGTATACTATGGTCCCCAAACAAATTGGGTCCAAAGTAGTTAGTGCAACTACAATACATATGAGAGACTCCACACAAATATGTGCATATTGATATGAAATTGAATTTCAGGCACATCTTATCCCATTAGGATTTGGTGGAGTTTACCCTATATATTGGATCAAATAAATCAAGCATGCCACAATATAAACATGTAGTAATTATGAATGCATAAGACTTTCAAGAATCAAAAGTAGGTACATTTTGAAAAAAAACACCAAGTAAACCAATAAGACACACACAAATTGTATCAAAGAGCCAAATCAACACATGAAAGGACACAAGTTCAACAAATGAACTAGAAAGAGCCAAAGATATAAAAGATAGACAAAACAGCAATGCTCACGGATTTATCTCATCCTAAAAGATCAAAACAAGTGAAAAATAATGAGATAAAAAAACTCTCAAAGAGAAAGATTTAATCACATAACTCAAACTATCTACACTTTTCATGATGGCACAACATACCAAAAGAAAAGATCAAACTTCCAAGACAAACGGGAGTGCTTTAAATAATATAGGAGAGCTCCCCCATGATGGTGCATTATGAAGAATTTTGCTTTTGAATGCAAAATGCACACAAATGAGATCATCACTACTACCTACATTAAATAAAACACAAGAGGATAGCAATAAAATAAGAAGATACACAATAGGCAAGGAAAACTTGGGAGCAAAAAGAAAAAACATTTTCTTGGCCAAAGATAACGAAAAAAGTAAAGGCCAAAGCAAATATGATCAATGAATTCTACCATATATTGAGTACTAATTGTCCAAGGACAAGAAGTAATAGGGAGAATTTTCCCGAGGTAGTTTGCAAGGAAATCCAAGATCATATTCACACAAAGAAGCATATAACAAAATATAAGAATTAAGCTTGATGCTTAGAGAGAGATTCTTGATAGCTTCAAAGTCACACAATCACAAGTGATTAGAATAACTTGAAGAAAATGGTGCCCATGAGGATATATAGATCCAAATATGAGGAAACACATACCAAGAATCACTCACACACACAAGATCCAAAAGATGAGAAATAAAAACATTTAAGCAAATTGGAATTTGAAAGAGCAAATGTGCCACAAAGGAGCTAGATAATTTTCAATATCAATTCTAAGTGGCACTGCCTCAAATGTCCACATTTTCTAGGTTTGTAATATGCACAAAGCATATGTTTCCCCCATCATGTGATAAACTGAGAAATATCAACAATAGCAAAAATATCAACCTAGAGATGGTTAATGAACAATATGAAACTTGAATTTCTCAAGAGAAATACATACCACATAGAGACTAGATAAACCTACAATATAAATACTAAGTGGTCTTCCTCATGTACACACATTTTAGGACTGTTGAACTCCCAATCATGACACTCCCCCAACGTAATAGTCCATTAATCCCTCATAAGAGACAAATAAGATACCAACTAGAATAAATAAAGGCTCCAAACCAAGAAACACAAATACATGGTGTGCCAAGCAACATACAAAAATAAAATTCTTAGGTCAATATAAGTATGTGGGAAGCACAACATGTACACACATATGCAAGGTACAAAACCAACACATACATGCACAAGGGAGAAAGTAACCATCAATGTAAATGAGTTAAGCACAAGTTACCACAAGGAGGAACATTGGATATATGATAGAAGCATGATAACCCAAATGACTTGACTTTGATAAAAGGGAATTGATGAAGACCCCTTAATTCTTCATAAGGTAGACAAGTTTCTAATGCCCTCCATAAAAACTTGTTGATCAAGTTTTAGCTTATTGGTCCCCAACCAAATTGGCCGAAGAAGTTAATCATAATAGGCTTGGCTACGCAAATGGTTCTTTTCTTGACACCACTTTGGGCACCAACAAATTTGGCAAACACATTGCCACCCTCATCCTTATGAAGTGAATAAGCATCATAAATCAAGATATGATGGGATGAGGAGTTACCCATGGTGCATGATGAATAAAGGTGCCCCTTCTCATGGAATATGTAGCAAGTTCTTCTCTTGCCATCTTTCTTTTTGGGAGGAGGCGCACCATGAAGAATAGCTTGAGGATTCTTGGGATGAGTCCCATATCAAAATTGAAGAGGATCTTGAGGTCGCTTCTCTCGTTGCTTCTCACTAAGAGGCTTCTTCTTCAATGGGCAAACTCTCACATGACGCCCTTCTTCCTTGCACTTAAAGCACACAATATTGGCTGGATCCTTCACTTGACCTTGCCCCTTCTTCTTGTTGCCCTTGTGCTTCAACGATCTAGTGGGCTTGTTCTTGATGTTGGAGTTGAATCAAATCTCACTCTTGTCACTTGGGGGTCTTCTCACACTCAAGATGTTCTTGAGTGTGGTCTTCCTTTAATGACACCTTGATACGTCCAAAACATATCTACTTTCCGAACAGTTTTGCTATGGTTTCTCCTCTAAATTTGTGTGATTTGGATACAACTAACACAGACTGACACTGTTTTGAGCAGAATTACCTTGGTGTCTAGTTTTTGTGCAGGAAATCAACTATCAGGAAAAATCCTGGAAAATATGCCAAAAATCCTATTTCACCAGAAGATCCACAGAGCCCGAGCATGAGACGGAGTGGAGGACTGAGGGGCCCACACCCCCTACCGCGTGGGTGGGCCCACCCCGCGCCTAGGGGAGGGGTGCGGCCGCCTTAGGCACCCCCTCGACCTCCCTCTTCGCCTATAAGATGCCTCTTGACCTAAAAACCAAGGGGGGTCGACGTTTTTCTAGGAAGAGTTCCGCTGTGCTGCCACCACCAGAAACCGTGATTTGGAACCAGAAACTCCATTCTGGCACCATGCCGGGAGGGGAAATTTGGAGAGGATCATCTCCATCATCATCACCAACGCCTCTCCATCAATTGTCCATGTTTCCCTCATCCAGGAGTGAATAATCCCCCGCTGTAGGCTATGGGGATGGTAGGGATTGGATGAGTTCTATCATGTAATCGAATAAGATTGTTAGGGCGTGGTGCCTAGTATCTCTATCAGTGCTATTTGACTTTGTTGCAACTTGTTGTGTTTAATGCTTGTCACTAGTGCCTGAGTGCCATGATCTCAGATCTGAACTTATTATTGATTCATGATGATACTATTGTTTGTGATCTTATCTGCATGTTGTGTACACATATCATTGTCCGGATCCAAAGGCCCCAAAGTGACAGAAATTGGGACAACCTAAGGGGATGGCTGTGATGTGAGGATCACATGTGTTCACGGAGTGTTAATGCTTTGCTCGATGCTTTATTAAAAGGATCACCTTAATTGCCAGTAGTTCCCTTGAGGCGCCGCTACAACGGGCTGACATGACAAAAGATGTTGTGCAAGTTCTCATTGCGAGCACGCATGAATATATATGGAGCACATGCCTATGATTGTTTAGTACTAGGATGCTTTACCTTTTTTATCTGCAATTTCCCTAGATCTTGAAGTTACATTTTTAGACTCGTCCATGCAACGCCCTTCCATCCATCCCTATGCCTATTGCACTCATATCTTACTATTTGCTACTACTGTTATTATTGCTCTTGTTTTGCTGCTGCTGCTGTTACTTTGCCATTGCTACTAAAAAACTGTTGCTATTGATAAACTTCTTTGAGCAAGAACTATTTTCAGGTGCAGCTGAATTGACAACTCACTTGTTAAGGCTTGCAAGTATTCTTTGTCTCCCTTGTGTCGGATCAATAAATTGGATAATACTACCCTCGAAGACTGTTGTGATCCCCTATACTTGTGGGTCATCACACCTTTTCAAGTCATTCTTCAAAGAAGTTACTTGAGCCTTGAGCTCTTTGATTTCCTCTACATGGTTAGTATCAACAAAAATACTAGAGGAAGTAGTGTCACATCCCAAAAATTTCCAAATTTTGAAATGTGAAAAATAAACAAACAACGGAAACAAATGTTGAAATTTAGGGGGAAAAGAAACTTTTTCTTCTAAATGGAAACATCAAAACCTTACTTTAACAAATTTGAATGAAAAAGCAACAAACAAATTTTCAAACCAATCAAATGCATTCATGCATGGAATGTATCTTGATTGTGAACCCTTGGAAAGGATAAACCTAAACCCTCAACCCTAATAAGAGAAATCATCATCAAGATCACTCCAATACTATGGCTTTGTTCCATATAAAATTTGGCAACAACATTCCTAAATAAACAATAATGGTAAACCACAAAATTACAAAACCATGGAAATTGGTTTCACTCATCTGGACCCATGGATAAAAACTTATGATTTTTATAAGATAAAAGAAACTATTCCAAAGCTAATAAAGCTCCTAGCTAAAATAAATACCAAATGGTGAACAAAGTAATCCTAAAAGGATTAAAAAGAGATAAATAAATAATAAATAAAAATTATACAAATTGGATCACTATTTTTGGAGCTATAAATAAAAAGATATGAATTTTATAAGACACAGAAAGAAATAAATAAATAATAATTATTTCAAAGACAATTTAAACCATGGTTGAAATCCTCATGTAAATGGAATAAAAGTTTATTAAATAATATAAAATAATAAAAGTTTCTTTAAATAAAATTATATGGGCTTATGAACCATATTCAATTTTTTTTAAATAAAAGCCAAAATGCCTCACTTAATTTAAATAAATATTAAATCATAAGAAAAATATTTGGTTTACTCCAAGTTGGACTAAATAACACACTAATATTTAGTACAAAAGCTACTGAAAAATTTGGTAAAGTTTTGAATCAATTTGGAGTTGAAATCAAATTGTTTTGAATAAAAACAGAAAACAGAAAAAGAAAAGGAAAAAGATTTGAGGAAAAAAAGGGAAACTAACCTGCCCAAACCCCGGGCCCATCAAGCCCCAGGCCAACATCCCACCCGGGCCACCTCTCTATCCCTTTGCCTCTTTTCTCACCTGCGCACCCACGCGCACCCCCACTGACCCCGTGGCCACACTACCACCTCAACATCATCGTTTCTAGCGCGCCGAGCCCGCCTTCCCCTTCCTAAAGTTTCTGTATGAGTTTAATCTGCGTAAATTAGCATAACTCCGCGAGTGATTCTCTCCTGTGCTGACGCTCTCTTAACCCCCTCTCCCTCCTCTTCATTTCCCCTCACCCAGCAACCACAGAGAGTCCCCAGGATGTTCTATTTCGAGCTCGCAACCACCGCCGTCCCGAGCAACTCCGGCGACCAATTCAGTAAGCTCCGACCACCCCTTGCCTCTACCTTGCACCCTCGCATCTATCGTCACTAGGAATTTCTGCTAAACCCCTCCACTATCTTGCATGCACCCCAGAAGCTTGCCTTCGACTCCAACTGCAAGCGCCCGACGGTGCGCACAACTACGGCGGCCAAATTCGGTGAGCCCCGACCCCGCCTTGTTCCCTTCTTTGCACTGCCGCATTCGCTGTCCTCGTCTGCATGCATTGATGCCCTTATTTTGCTTGCCCGTGGCCCAGATGCTCGACAACTTCTCCGTCTGCAAGCAGCTAACGATGGGAGCCACTTCGGCGAGCAATAGCGGCCAAACCAGCACGCTCCTTCGTCAACGGTGATCACCAGCGCGACCACCTCGACCACGCGAACTCGGTAATCCATGCACCCCTCCCCTCACCACCTAGCTCCGTCGGACCACCATCGCCCGACGCGCCGCCGTCGTAGTCGCCAGTAGCGCCTCCCGTTCCTAACCATCACGCTATGATCGACTGGATCAACATCCTGCGGTTAGGATTAGTTCACTTAGTGAAGGGGTACGGTTAGATCTGAGCCAAGCATTTTCAGTTAAATCCAATGGCCCGCGTCGCGTGATCCGCACGAAGCGGTATTGACCAATCAGATCACACCACGTGTCTGTGAGTTTGATTTAAAATCCAGAATTTGATCTAATAGATGTTTAAACTTGTAAAATCAATAACTTTTGAACAGTAATTCAAAAATTACAAATTAGGTGTCTATGGATTCAGATGAATGAGACCTTTTCACCTATGACCTTATTTTGGTCATTTGCTTCTAAAAAATTAGAGGTTTAGGCAGAGAATTTTTTAGGACTATTTTGGCTATAAAAATTGTTCTAAAAATTATTTTCGAGTAAATCCTTTTGCAAATGGTTTTGTTTTGAACCCTCTTACCATAAACAAAAACATTTGAAATTAAAAGTATATTTTGTTGACACTAGGAATTATTCCTTTGAATAAAATCCTTTCGAACAAAAGAAAAATGATTTAAATCACTTATTTTCACAAACTTGGTTTCAAATGAAATTCCACTTTTATACAATACTAGTAGGTGTTTTGAAATGTTTAGAACCTTATTATAAACAAATTTTTCAATAAAATAACCTTTTCATGCTTGCATGCATTTCTTTGTTTTTCTTTTTTTGATTTGTTATTTTTGTGTGCTAGTTTTGAATGTGTTCTTTGCATGATTGTGATGTAGTGAACTTTGAGGAGTGTGACAATTGGAAGATCAAGGAGAGTACCTAGATTTTTTACTAAAAAGGAAAGTGATAATTTGGTCATCAAAAGTCCTATCTTTTCAATATTGCATTAGTGAATATTTTTGTAGTATGCATGATAGGACTATTTTGTATATTGCTATGCTATGGTAGATCCTATAGAATATATCTTTGTGGGAATATTCCTAAGTTAAGAGACGTGTTATGCTAGTATGCTTAGCCTAGCTATTAGAATTCAAGGGTGTAAATTCATGTTATGATATTATGGAGAAGTTATGCCTATGTGTTTTTGACTAAGAAAACAACTTGTTAATGAAACACCTGGGTGGAATGGTAAGTATGGTTTGTGTTGAGTGGTTACTCAGGGCCCATTTCTATGGCTTACCCTAGTGTATCTCACTTGTGGATGGCCACCCAGGAACAAAGAGATTTGAGATGTTTAGTGTTGAGAAGCTTCCAGTGCAACCACATGGAATATGGTCTCTGCCTTGAACAACTAGGTTGCACGAACTCAGCCAGATGGAAAGAAGGTGCTAGTGATGATAGGATGGAACGTGTCCATGGTGGTCTGAGGGATTGCTTCTGAAAAGTCTCGTCTCGATGCATGTCGAGTCTTGTGGGGAAAGTGCACCACCTCTCGAGAGGGTAAAACCTAAGTACTTAGCCGTGTCCCCGGTAATGGACAATTTTTGTTTTGATTGGAGTAATAAATTATTGTGGGGTGTTTGCCTCATAGTTCAGGGTCAAAACATGGACATTTTGAGCATCAAATACATTGAAATGATCAAGAATCTCCTCATCCCAATTTCTCCAAGTTAAAACTTGTGGGTGAACAAGGGTAGCACCTGGTGTGTAACTAGAGTGCCATGTTGATGAAGTGTTTTGAAAAAGAGAAAAAATATTTTACAAAGGATAGGAAAAACTTATTTTATTCAAAGACCAGCCAAAACTCCACTTAGCCATATATTCATGTGTATGTTAGATTCTCCATATCAATATGATATCACTTTCCAATACAATTCAAATGTATTGACCCTTGTGGCTGTAACTTATCATGTTGCAGGTTTGTTTGATGTTAGTAAAGTTTTTTGAGTAGGTATTACAAGTCTACAACCAACATGATTGCCTGCGGCACATGAAGATAAAGGACTCCATGCTTATAGATATATCTGCTGCTTTTTAATAAGATAGCCATATGAGCTACGTAAGTTGTAATGAACTATTTTATTCCTAGTTATGAGTTTTAGTATGACCTTTGTTTCTTGATATTACATCTTAAACTGTAAACATAGGGACTTGTACCTTATGGGGTTTAGGCCTCTATAGATGGTATCAGAGAACTGTGTTGCCTTTAGGATTGTAACCCTAGGATTGGACAAAGCCCCTTAGAAAAATAGGAGTTGTATTTGTTCTAACTTATTTACAAACAATCTTGTAAACTCTTTCCTCAGCATTTTGTTTTGATTCTACATATCTCCCTTTTCCAACTTGTTGGACAAAGACTTCAACATGAGCAAGCACTTCAACATCACAAATGACTTTAACTTAAAACATCTCAAAGGACTTCAGCTTCAGTTTCACCAAGGACTTCAACTTGGAAATCACTAAGGACTTCAAGTGAGATAAGAATAATACTCAAGACTTGAAGACTAAGGAACCACAACTTAGGAGGAACCATTATCACCTTTGGAGCTATGTGACCAAGATGCAACAACTTCTTCCAAGGATACCATGATCTTGTTCCTGATGTAATAGCTTAGAAGAAGGATTGAATGCTCTCAAGTGAACCCCATAGTTGGACCACCATACTAATGTTTAGTTTAAAAATCGATTTGGCAATCATTTATTGATCATACCCACCTATGTGGTGTGGCAATGATATTTTGTTTGCCTAGGATATGCTTGAACCTTGTTGTTTGAGTGGAATGCATGATTGTGATTGCTTGTACATTGTCTTGTGTGAATTTTTGTGTATGAGTAGAATTATTTCCCCTAGAAATATTTTGTCTATTCTAATTCCAACCCAACCCAAGCAGATGACTTCTCCAAGAGACCACAACTCCAACATCAAGGATGGTGACAACAACAACCTAGATATGCACATAACAGTACAACTTCTAGCAACCCAAGCTAAGTTGAATCACGTGAAAACCCAATTTTTAGCCAACAACCACAACAACACTGAGTTAGACCCTACCATGCTAAAGTTCTTGTGATCCCAATCCCAATTGTTGCAAAGGATGACCAATCAGATGATCAACATGAAGATCAACCCTTCCCACAGAGATTGTAACAACAATGTTTTCAAGCAAGTTATGGTGGAAAGAAATCAAGCCTGCAAAATATGTGGAGACATAGGACACACTTATAAAGAACATATTGACCAATGCCCAAATTGTGAAGAGAACCATCCAGCTAGACAATGCCCCACATCTCAAGTTACCTGTTTCCTAAGTGAAGGAACTAAACATGTCCCTCTCCAATGCCACATCTATCCTATAGTTCAACAGATGAAACATCAAGCTAAAGATGGAATACATCAAGTTTTTGGAAACATCCATGAAGGTACAAGTTCCACCAAGAATGATGAAGACAAATTCAAATCCTAGATGCACCTCCATACAAGGTAACCAACTTTGGTGAACAAAAGAGGAAACATGGACGTTATCCTAGGAACCATTCAAAGAACCGAGGAAGTTTTCCTACATTTGTGGTGAAGTATGAAGAACATGAACTAAGAGACCTCTTAGCCTTGGAGAGAACTAGAAAGAAGAAGGACAGTCCAGTTCACTGTTTCAACTGTCACAATCCTGGACACTATGCCAATGAATGTCTGGTGGATAAAATTCTTGACTACCAATGTGAAGAGTGTTTGGCAGGGAAATGCCTCAACCTTGTCACATGTTTCAAATGTGAAAATAAGGGACACCATGCAAACAACTGTCTAGAGAAGTTACATCAAGACACCAAGTAAGCAAGATACAATCTAGTTAAAATCCTTTTAAGGGTGGTAGTACACTATTTGTCTTGAAACCAACTAGTTGTCTCTAGCCTTCCCGAATCTCGGGACGAGATTCCTTTTAAGGGTGGTAGTTTGTCACATCCCAAAATTTTCCAAATTTTGAAATGTGAAAAATAAACAAACAAAGGAAACAAATATTAAAATTTAGGGGGAAAAACTTTTGCTTCTAAATGGAAACATCAAAACCTTACTTGAACAAATTTGAATGAAAAATCAACAAACAAATTTTCAAACCAATCAAATGCATTCATGCATGGAATGTATCTTGATTATGAACCCTTGGAAAGGATAAACCTAAACCCTAGACCCTAATAAGAGAAATCATCATCAAGATCACTCCAAGACTATGGCTTTGTTCCATATAAAATTTTGCAACAACATTCCTAAATAAACAATAATGGTAAACCACAAAATTACAAAACCATGGAAATTGGTTTCACTCCATTTGGAGCCATGGATAAAAACTTATGATTTTTATAAGATAAAAGGAAGTATTCCAAGAATAATATTTGGTTTACTCCAAGTTGGACTAAATAACACACTAATCATAATAAAAATATTTGGTTTAGTCCAAGTTGGACTAAATAACACACTAATATTTATTATAAAAGCTACTGAAAAATTTGGTAAAGATTTGAATCAATTTGGAGTTGAAATCAAATTGTTTTGAATAAAACAGAAAACAGAAAAAGAAAAGAAAAAGATTTGAGGAAAAAAAGGGAAACTAACCTGCCCAAACGCCAGGCCTAGCAAGCCCCAGCCCAACAGCCCACCCGGGCCACCTCTCTCTCCCTCTACTTCTTTTCTCACCGGCGCGCCCACCCGCACCCCCACTAACCCTGTAGCCCCACTGCCACCTCAACATTATCGTCTCCAGCACGCCGAGCCGGCGTTCCCCTCCCTGCCATTTTTGTATGAGTTTAATCCGCGTAAATTAGCGTAACTCCGCGAGTGATTCTCTCCTATGACCACACTCTCTTAACCACCTCTCCCTCCTCTCCATTTCCCCTCACCCAGCAACCACAGAGAGCCCCCAGGCTGTTCAATTTCGAGCTCACAACCACCACCGTCCCGAGCAACTCCGGTGACCAATTCAGTAAGCACCTACCACCCCTTGCCTCTACCTTGAACCCTCGCATCCATCGTCACCAGGCGTTTCTGCTAAACCCCTCCACTTGCTTGTGTGTGTGTCCCAGAAGCTCCCCTTCGACTCCAACTGCAAGAGCCCAACGGTGCGCACAACTACGGCGACCAAATTTGGTGATCCCCAACCCCGCCTTCTTCCCTGATTTTCACGGCCGCATTCGCTGTCCTCGTGCGCATGCATTGATGCCCTTCTTTTGATTGCTTGTGGCCCAGATGGTCGACAACTTCTCCGTCTGCAAGCACCTGACGACGGGAACCACTCCGGCGAGAAATAGCGGCCAAAACAGCACGCCCCTTCATAATGCCTTGCACCGCTCCCCTCACCCCCTAGAGCCACCGGACCACCATCACCCGACGCACCGCCGTAGTCGCCAGTAGCGCCGCCTGTTCCTGACCATCACACGGTGATCCACTAGATCTGAATCCTGTGGTTAGGATTAGTTCACTTAGCGAATGTAGGGATACGGGTAGGCTACACTAGCGCAAATCAAAAAATTTAACACGTAAACCAGGAATACTGTAGTCATAAATCACGGGATTACCACTAGAGGCGCGGGTGCGGAAACTGATGAAGCGCGTTGAGGCAATGTAGATGTTCTACGTCTCCTCCTCGTCGTCATCGCACGAGCAGCTCCCCTTGCGCGGCTCGTCCAAGTGCCACATATGTAGCACCTCCGAGGTAGCCACATGTACAGGGTGGAAGCGTCAGACGCCGGACTGCTAGGTCCGCGCGCATAACACAGGTGTGAGGAGTGGCGGCTGGGTGGAATGGTCTAACCCTGATCAGCTCGCCCCAACCTCTCTTATATAGGTGTCCCTAGTGGGCTTCGACATTAGCATCCCATTAGTAGCCTAAGCCTGGTCTAATTCAGATCCAATCCTCATTAGGCTTCCATCCCCTTAAGTGTGTGACCCTATAGGTTCATATACGTGTAGACATGACACGAATACACTTATTCTGTCAGTAGTTGGTAGCGGCCTCTAGCAAGACGTGCCAACTCCTAAACGCATACAAAGATCATATCGGACGAACCATCACAAGGTTTAGTACATGTCTTTCCCTTTGCCTCACGATATTTGGTCTAGATCCAAGCTGACCTCCCTTTCTTCATACTGTGATTTGGAATCCTTTTACTAGGTTAACTCTTAACCTTATGTATCACGACCATGCATTTCTGGATCCGATCACTCGAGGGGCCCAGAGATATCTCTCTGAAGTAGAGAGGGGCAAATCTCATCTTGATTGACCATGCCTTGCAGCATGCTTCAGGACAAACCCGAAAACTACCTTTATGACTACCCAGTTACGAAGTAGTGATTTATAGCCCCAAAGCAGGTCGATCCACATCTCAAGTACATGCGACAATATCAGGTATAAGGAAAAACGTACACAATGTGTAGAGAGAGCTGCAAGTCTAATTTCCAGTCTCAAGTTGGTTCAGAACAACCCCATGTTCATAACATGTGTCCACATCATTGGTTTGACATCTCCATATCTATGACTTGTGAAACATAGTCATCAACCAATCGATGTGCTTGTCTAATATTCACGTGTGTCCTCACATGAACTCTGACTAGGGACAACTATTCGATAACCATACAAGTAAAGAGTTTCACAAACAATTCACATAATTGTTAATCAATACATGTTTCCTGATATGGATATTCAAGGAACATTACAATAACTCATGGATACATATGAAATATAATCATCTCTATGATTGCCTCTAGGGCATATTTCCTTCAGTCTCCCACTTTCACTAGAGTCAATCTAAAATGTATCTAATACCAATTGCTCTTGTGTGCGCTTCATGCGCGGGATGCGGGAGAGGCTTAGTCAAGGGATCAACAACATTTGAGTCCGTATGTATTTTGCATATCATCACACTACCATCCTCAACGAACTCACGAATCTGATGGTAATGCATGTGAATATATTTGTTCTTCTGGTGCTTTCTAGGTTCCTTGGCTTGTGCAATAGCACCATTGTTGTCACAATACATGTCCAAGGGATTGGACGCGCCCTGAACCACACCGAGAGTGATCAGGAAATTCCTAATCCAAACAGCTTCCTTTCCAGCCTCCGAGGAAACAATATATTCAGCTTCTGTTGAAGAGGAGGTCACCGTATCTTGCTTGGAACTTTCCAGCTCACATCACAACCATTCAAGACAAACACATAACTTGATTGAGATTTTGGATCATCTGAGTTGTTAAGGTAACTCGCATCTGTGTAACCCTTTACACTGAGTTCATCCTCACCTCCATAAACTAGGAACATGCGCTCACGCTCATCAGTAGTGGAAGGACACTGAGTCTTGCCTAGTTTAATGTCATGAGACATGGGCAAGAACCCCTTCTTAGCCTCTTCCATGCTGAACCGTTTCAACACTTTGTCAATGTATGTAATCTGGCTTAATCCAATTAGCCTTCTTGATATATTTCAATAGATCTTGATGCCGAGAATATATGCCGCTTCTCCTAAGTCCTTCACCAAAAAACTATTTTCCAATGAAGTCTTAACAAACTCGAGCATAGGAATGTCATTTCCAATCAGCAATATGTCATCTACATATAAGATTAGAAATACAAGTGCTCTCCCACTTTCCTTATTTTAAACACAAGGTTCTTGTTTATTTTTGATGAAGCCAAACTGCTTTACAACTTCTTCAAATCGAATGTCCCAACTCCGAGATGCTTGCTCCAGCCCATAAATGTAATTTAGAAGTTTGCATACCTTTCCAGCATTGTTTGGATCGACAAAACCTTCGGGCTGCATCATGTACACGTCCTCAGTTAGGATTCCACTTAGGAAAGCCGTCTTGACATCCATCTTCCATATTTCATAGTGGAAATGTGCAGCAATGGCTAGAATTATCCGTATAGATTTAAGCATCGCTACGGGCGAGAAAGTCTCATCGTAGTCAACTCCTTGAACTTGTCGAAAACCTTTTGCAACAAGTCGAGCTTTATGTATGTGAACATTCCATCCATATCAATCTTCATCTTATAGATCCATTTGCACTCGATGGCTTTAAAACCATCAGGCAGGTCAACCAAGTTCCAAACTTGATTGTCTCCCATGGACTCTATCTCGGATCTCATGGCGATCAGCCATTTCTCAGAGTCTAGGTCCACCATCGCTTCTGCATAGGTCGCAGGCTCATCATTTCCTAACAATAATAATTCCCGTGCTTCGCGGAGCCTCGCCGACCTTCGTGGTTGTGGTGCTTCTATTGCCACGGGTTCCTCAACTTGTTATGCTACAATAGCATCACTCGTAGAAGCATGCCCGACTGGCTCATCTTGAACTTCTTCAAGTCGCACCGACCTTCCACTTGTTCCCTTTGTGAGAAACTCTTTCTCTAGGAAAACACCGCTATGAGCGACAAACACTTTGCCCTCTTCTCGGTTGTAGAAGTAATACCCTAAGGTTTCGCTCGGATATCCCACGAAAATGCACTTATCCGATTTGGGTGTTATCTTGTCCGACTGAAGTCGCTTGACAAATGCATCACAACCCCAAATCTTTAGAAAAGACAAACTGGGATTCTTTCCAGTCCACATCTCACATGGTGTCTTAACTACGGATTTAGATGGTACCCTATTAAGTGTGAAAGCTGCCGTTTCTAGAGCGTAACCCCAAAATGATAATGGTAAATTCGACTGGCTCATCATCAATCGAACCATGTCTAACAAAGTTTGATTGCGTTATTTGGAGACCCTGTTTCTTTGAGGCGTTCCGGGCGGCGTGAGCTGTGGAACAATTGCGCAACTCTTAAGATGATTGCTAAATTCGTGACTCAAATATTCACCTCCACGATCAGATCTCAAGGCCTTTATTTTCTTTCCACGTTGATTCTCTACCTCACTATGAAACTCTTTGAACTTTTCAAAAGTTTCTGACATATGCTTCATGAAGTAGACATAACCATATCTACTGAAATCATTAGTGAAAGTAATGAAGTAGTGATATCCTCCTCTGGCTGTCGTGCTCATTGGTCCACATACATCAGTATGTATGAGTTCCAACAAGTCTGTGGCTCTCTTGGGTAAACCGGAAAAAGGCGACTTGGTCATCTTTCCAAGTAAACAAGCCTGACATGTCTCATATGATTCAAAATCAAACGAACTTAGAAGACCATCACCATGGACCTTCTTCATGCGCTTTTCACTTATATGCCCCAAACGACAATGCCATAAATAGGTAGGACTCAAATTATTAGGCCGAAGACTTTTAACACTAACATTGTAAACAGATGCATCATCAAGATTTAAAATAAATAACCCATTCACAATGGGAGTATTAGCCATAAACATAGCATTCTGAGAGATTACACAACCATTGTTTGCACTCGCGAATGAATAACCATCGCTCATCAAACATGAAGGTGATAAAATGTTTCGACCTATACTTGGAATGTAATAACAATTATTCAACTCCATAATAAATCCTAACGGAAGGTGAAGTTGCATGACGCCGACGAATAGTGCAGCAACCCTTGCTTTATTTCTGACGCGAAAATCCACTTCGCATGTCTGCACTTCTCTAGTCCTTATTAGCCCCTGCATTGAATTATAAATATGAGCAACCGATCCAGTATCAAATACCAAAGAGTTAACATAGGAATCAACGAGAAGAATGTCCACAACATTTACAACAAGCGTACCTGAGTGGGAAGTACTCTTACTTCCACTCTTCTTCAAATAAGCCTGGTACTTGCTGCAGTTTCTCTTCCAATGGCCATGTTCATGAGAAAAGAAGCACAAAGTGTCATCTGCAGGTCTAGCCTTTTACTTGGGTGCAGGCTTAGGGATCGTATCCTTAGCCTTTCCCTTCTTCTTCGACCAAGAAGTATCCCTTTTCTTAAAGATAGGATTGTTCTACACAGCCATCACATGGCTATGCCCTGCACACTTCTTCATGTCACTTTCTGCAGTTTTTATCCTCCCGCATAACTCATTAAGGCCCTTCTCCACCCCCATGCATATGGTAGTTCGAAATGAACTGCCCATATCTAGATGGAAGAGACGCCAAAATGAAATCAGTAGCCAACTCTTGGCCTAGTGGAAAACCAAGCTTTTCTAAAGTCTGACTGTAACCAACCATTTTGATCACATAGGGGCCTACAGCTGCTCTCTCTGCCAACTTGCATTCCACAAAGGACTTGGCAACATTGTACCTCTCAGTCCTTGCCTGAGTCTCGAACATGTCCCTAAGCGAGACGATCATATCGTACGTGTCCTGATACTCAAACTTCTTTTCAAGTTTAGGTTCCATGCATGCAAGCATAAGACAACTAAACTCAAGAGAATCATCACATGCTCTCTTCTAGGCATTCTTAAGGGCAGCAGATGCATTATCAGCAGGTTCATCGGGGATTGGGGTATCCAGAACCGTTTCCTTTTTATCAGACCTGAGAACAATTCTCAGGTTACGGACCCGGTCCGAATAGTTTGTTGCATTTAGTTTATCTTTGTCAAGAATCGAACGCAAAGAAAAAGGTGATGAAGTGTTCGGTGCCATTGATCTACAACAGAAAACATGCAAAATACTAAGCCATGTAACCCTGAAATAGTAAAACATATTAAACAATTTAATAGCATATACTCCCACTTAAATCAATATCCCTCTATTGATACTAAGTGCTTCAAGATCCACAATTAGCAAGTCGACTAGTGAGCTTTAGCATCACTGCTAGAAGACAAGGTAAATCGGTAAGCAACTCTTGCTAATCATATCACATATGACTCTTGTTGTTGGGTGACATCTCTATGTCAAAACTAGGCGCCCAACCTTTATGCCCCAAGGTCCTTAACTATTAAGATGACCTTGTCAAGATCACCAACCCTTATGAGTGTAGGTATCCGATACAAACCCATCCAGCCAAGAAAAACCACGGCACCCTAATTTCATAGGCCCACCAATGATTGTACTGGGAATAGGATGGTGCAAGGTTTGATTGGGAGGGCATGGTTTAACTTAAACTTTGTGAGGGATCGTTCTACTTCTATCATCTAAGCATTCATAGTAGTAAAACACATAACAATAACATTAATATAGATGTGACACAGTATGGCCCATTTTCTCATGGTGATCTCCATCGCCATAGAACCTGTCCACCATGATGATCTCCATCTTCCTATTCCATGTGAGCCATCCTCCAAGTGATGAGTCCTCCAAGAACTAATACAAGCTATTACTCCTAACAGCTAGTAATCAAAATTACATAGTATTGGGATCATCACAATTTGGCACGCAGGCCATTACAATAAATGACAACACATTTGGCTCCAGCCGTGTTGCCGTACTCACGACACGCAGGTCATGAAATTTTTCACACATGTATCACATACATATATGGGCCATACTGATCACATACATCCTGCAAAAACAAGTTATGCATAGAATCGCATTCTACCGGATCATGTGACATTGCAACACCTAGTTATCTTAATGAGATACAAAAGGGGCTACGATTAAAGGGGGTCTAGGGGGTCTCCCCCTGCGGGGTTCGAAGGGGTAGCGCCCCTCGCGGTATCTACACAATTTTATTTAAGGATTTTGATCGGTAAATCAAATTTACCATAAACTGACTATCACTCCGATTGAATCAAAATCCTTTGATCACGGTACATCGATTTTAGATCTAGGTACTGATTCGATCAATCATATTGATATTCACGTGATTCAATAGGATTTATGTGTCACTGTCTACCCCGATGGCGGAAACTGACCGGTAGGGGTAAGTAGGGACCTAGGGGTAAGTCGTTTGACGACCTTAGAAACACAATCATGGAAAGCAAGATCACAAATCAATCCTGAACCACCACCATATAAATGATCACATCATTCATATCAACCTTCATATCACCATATGCAAACATCCCGAACCTATAACTGAACAGCATCATCTCTAATACCACTGTAGGGATACGGGTAGTCTACACTAGCGCAAATAAAAAAATTATACCCCATAAACCAGGAATACTGTTGTCATAAATCACGGGATTACCACTAGACACGTGGGTGCGGAAACTGATGAAGCGCGTCGAGGCAGTGTAGATGTTCTACGTCTCCTCCTCGTCCTCTTCCCACGAGCAGCTCCCCTTGCGTGGCTCGTCCAAGTGCCACAGATGTAGCACCTCCGAGGTATCCACACGTACAGGGTGGAAGCATCAGACTCCGGACTGCTAGGTCCGCGCGTGCAATACAGGCGTGAGGAGTGGTGGCTGGGTGGAATGGTCTAACCCTGATCAACTAGCCCCACCCTCTCTTATATAGGAGTCCCTAGTGGGCTTCTACATTAGCAGCCCATTAGTAGCCTAATCCTGGTGTAACTCGGATCCAATCCTCATTAGGCTTCCATCGCCTTAAGTGTGTGACCCTATAGGTTCATATACGTGTAGACATGAAACGGATATACTTATTCTGTCAATAGTTGGTAGTGGCCTCTAGCAAGATGTAACTACCTCGGTGAATTACGCTCCTAGATACAAGCCTGGATGAGCGGAAATGGTTGACATAGTACGGTGGGGCCCAAAAGCCACTCACGGGTAGGCCTTTCGGCCGTCCCAACCATTTCCATTCATCGGGACAAGTACGGGCGGCGTAATCGGTAGGCGAAGGGATCAACTACATACACAAATGAGTATGTATGCAAGCCACCATACAATAGTACATCAGAGCCATTCCATCTAGAAAGAAAGAAAATATAGCAACGCCATATGGCAAGATTCAAATGACCTAGATAAATATAATATTTTAGGATATTTCCTCATACATCACACATCAGAGTATCAGGCGGAAGCGGCAAACAAGATCCGAGTACGGATAAGAAGCAAATTGGCATAAGATGCCCAGAAATAAGCACATCCCGCCCACAGATCTCACGGATCCCCGTTCCCGGAATCTCTACACCGAACGATCGTTGCCCACATCATCAGCCTCCTCCACCCAGTATCCGTCCTGCGAGTGTACCTGTTCATCTGAACCAATAATTTATCGTGTGAGACCCTAAGGGTGCTCAGCAAGTCTTTATGCCTCTAAAGGGGACACAACCTGGGGTGACGCAATTGCAGCAAAAGATAAACCCTAACAGTTCTATAGATACTCGCTAACCATCCGCCTAACCAAAGATAGACGGATGTCTGTGAATTAATGACAACAGTTATAACAGTAATATCCACAGATCCATCCTCCTCCTCGCTTACCGACGAGGAAGCGGACGAACAACCCCCCATCCGTTGGCAATTTTATTAACCATTCCATGAGTGTTTCACTATTTACTAGTCAATTACTTAGTCAGATTAAAGCGGTACTTTAGTTATGCTTGTCTATGATCGAGAAACTGTGCTCCAAGTCGTCCATAACCGCGGACACGGCTTTCAGAAAGTTTTACCCTGCAGGGGTGCACAAATAGCAACACACACTCGATAAACCTCGGAAAAACCAAATCAAAACCCAACGAGGCCTTCACGATAAAGCAATCACAGGATTCAGAAATATTTCAGGGGGCCACCCCATTGAGTAGATCCGCAACGAAGTTAGCTGACTCTGAGACGGACTCAAGGTTTCCGACAATGGCTGTAAACGACCGGGAACCCGAAAGTGTGACTGGGCTTGTCGATACCGCAAAAACATTCCGCTTACCTAAACAGTACAGTGTGCTCCTCGCACAATCGTAATTAAGCAGTAAAGCATGGCATAAGTACAGGATAGTAATGAAACCTCAAACTAGTTTGTGGCCCCAAGAAATAAGAATGAATCAAGCTCTGGCTCAGGGGGGTCCCATAAGCCTCCCGGATGTGGATAGCGCGAATATTCAAGGAACAGGTTTCAAGTACTCGGGGTCCTACGGGACACAAGTGAGCAGGAAAAACCAAATAGCAGATATTGCTCACCGGTGCCACTTTCATTAGTTATCCCATTACTACTCAGGTTAAGTTGTTTAGGTACCTCGTTATCCAACAGACACTCACATACCCTACACATGCTGTTCTACGACTCGCATGGCTCAAACAACTCCTGCAGTAATGGCTCATGGGATGGAGGAACAAGCTTGGTGGGGTTTAAAAGTAAAGGCTATGCAATACTTGGGATTCAGTTTAATGCAATCGCGACTCAATGATGCAAGAATAAGATAGAGGCAATAGGTACTGTATGTATGCAAGCATGTGGTAGTGCTTTCCTGGCAACTCAGTTGAAGCGAGAGACGGATCTGGGTAGTGCTCCTGGTTCTCTTGATAAACCCCCTGCTCAGTGTCTATTCGAAGAAGAACCAAACAAACAAGGGCCAACATAAATAAAGTGCACAAGCATAGGAATAAAATGCGTCAAGCAATAAATCATGCCATGATGAATGATGCACAAGTTGCATGGCAATAATGTAGCATGGCATGGGTGAGGTGTAGGATACAAGAAATATATTTTTATTGAGTTTTGGTCACATTTTATTGTCATATTAGTTGCTGTATACTATATATTTATATGATGCATGCTACAATTGAAGTCATGGATAGCATAAACAGAAAGGTCTCGTCGAGCTGATCATTTTAGACATATCATTTGTCAAATTTGGAGTTATTAATCAAAAGTTATTAATTAATTAAGGTGAGGGGCATTTTATGTAATTTTACTCAACTTGGAAAATAAAGAGCTCAATTAAAAAGGTGGATAGCATATTTGAATTCCTCACATTTTTTTGATTCAAAAACATATATTATATGTTAAATTTGGTTTTATGATTTTAAAGTTATTTTAAAACATAATTGAAATTTGAATTTTTAAACTAATTTGAATAGTTTAAATTTGAACAGATATGCAGAAGACATTTTTGTCACCCAGACAGACCCAGCCACGCTCAATGACGGGTGGGGCCAGAGTTGGCTCAGGCCACGCGCGCACCGAGAGCCTTTTATACCGCGGCTGCTGCCAGCCACCGAGGCTGACGGGTGGGGACAGGGGCTCGCGGGCCCACGTGCCAGCGGGGGAAGCGGCAGAGGCTGACAGGCGGGTGGATAAGGGACCGCGGGTTGAGGCTGCTAAACGTGGGGAGCCTTTTTGCAAAAAAACCAGAGGCACAGACAGGTGGGGCCTGAGGGTCGCGGCTGCGCCAACGAAAAAGTGGGGGGGGGGGGGTTTAGAGAAAGTACCACGCGGTACTGGTTTTCTCCTAGCTCTGCATCTGACGCGCGCGGTGCGCGGCGTGGCGAGGCTGGGCGTCGAACCCGCGACGCAGGCGCGTGTGCAGAGGGACAGAGCCACTGCGCTGGCTCAGGCTTGGTGACAGGAGGGCGGGCGTGGCCTAGTTAAAGCTCTAGACGGCGCGGGAGCGAGCGGTCGAGCGCGGCTGCTGGTGCACCGAGTGTGCTCGACGGAACGCTAGCCGCCGACAGGAAACGAGGGAGGGAAGGAGCATGTCTAGGAGGCTCGGGGACTCACCGCGGGGCCGTTGGTGGGGTTGGATCGGGTCGGCGAGCCGCGGATCGGCGTCGAGGCAGACGGCGGCGACAGCTAGGGTTTGCGTCGGCTTGCGTCGTTTCCGCCGGTGCTGGGGCTTCCTCCTCGCGTCTCCGTGTACGGGCTGCTGCAGGGGGTCTGCGTGGGCTTCCTCGACGACCCTGATCGCCACGCCACCGGCTGGTAGAGGATGGAGAGGCGGAGGCCGACGGTGGGCGTCGAGGCAGACGGTGGCGAGGGTGAGGTAAAAGGCAGGCGAGGCAGGGCCTCTGGGGAGATCTGGGAGAGGCCAGAAGGTGGGGAGGGAGGTAGATAAGGACGGGGTGAGGTGGGGATGGCGTGGGGGAGGGGAAGGTGGCTTCGGCCACCTTTTTCCTCTCCTTCACGTGCACGGCATGGGCCAGGGGAGGGGGTAGCTAGGCAGGGAGAACTGGGGGAGAGGCTGCCAGGTGGGCCAGGTGAGAGGAAGCTCGGGGTGGGGCAGGCCAGGCAGAGAGGGAGAGAGCAAGAGAGAGGAGAGGGGTAGGCTCGGCTAGGGTTAGATGGGTTTGGGGTGGAGAGAGAGAAGAGAGAAGGTGTCGTGTGGGGCCAGAGAGAGGGTGGCCAGGACGGTGGGGTCATGCATGGAGAGAGGGGGAGAGGCCGAGAGAGAGGGGGGTTTTTTGAGAGAGAGGGGGTTAGGGCTTAAGCATGCACACATGATCACACATGGATGGGGATGGTTTAGAGAGGGGGTAGGGTTATTAGGGGGTAGGTTTTAGAGATAGCTAGAGAGGTAGAGAGAGGAGGGCTGAGGTTGAGTGTTGACAAGACAAGGCAAGATCAAGCAAAGGAAAAGAGATGATCCATGCAACAGAAAACAAATAAAATTTAAATGACAAACAAAAAGGTGATACTTGCATGGCTCTAGCTAGATCAAGCAAAAGAAGGAGAGAGAGATGGGAGAATGACCCACTCCAAGAATTCCAAAAAAAAACCAAAAGACTTAGATGTGGTGGTTCTGCATGGCCCATGCAAATAATAAATGCCATGTATTCATATTGTGAAAACAACATAAAATCACATGGCATTATTCCATGCATTCCCAAAAATTGGAATAAGGCCAAGCAAAAGGAACTAGTATTGGATCCACCCAACCCACATGAGCTAGGTAAACTCAAATAAATGCCAGCTCATATTAATTGGATGGTGGAATTATAATGTGGTGAAGATAAGGTGGTGGAGACAATAAAAGATATGCCCCCAACTCAACTTGGGCATTTAACAATATATCCAGAACCAAATACAATATCAAGAGGCAAATACAATTAATAATGCATATGGGATAAGAACCAACACAAAAATGGTTTTGTATGATGCTCAAATGCAAGGTGGCATGATGACATGAGCATGATAACATGATGAGGCAACAATTATATGTAGAAGGTAGCCATTTTATTACTAGATCAAGTAGCATTACAGTTGTTAGACAAATGGGATGCTACAACTCTCCCCCACTAAACAGGAATCTCGCCCCGAGATTCTAGGAAGAAGAAGAAGACTCAAAGAGGGTAGGATAGTTGGCACGGAGTTCATCTTCACGATCCCAAGTGGCTTCATCAACGGAATGGTGCGCCCACTGCACCTTGCAGAACTTGATGGACTTGTTGCGAGTCCTTCTTTCTGCGACTTCCAGGATCTTGGTGGGGTGTTCTTGATAAGACAGGTCTTCTTGGAGATTGATTAGCTCATGGTCCACGGTCCTGCCGGGATCCTTGAAGCACTTCTTGAGCTGAGATATGTGGAAAACATCATGAACCTTGAGTTTTTCCGGGAGCTCAAGAGCATAAGCAACTTCTCCTCTTCTACCACGAATTTTGAAAGGACCGATGTATCTAGGAGCCAGCTTTCCTTTGATACCAAAGCGGTGTGTTCCTTTCATGGGAGTGACACGAAGGTACACGAGATCACCAGGGACATACACCATGTCCGTGTGCTTCCTGTCATAATTGCTCTTCTGACGACTTTGAGCAATCTTCAGATTCTCAAGAATGATATGCACCTTCTCCTCCGCTTGAGTTACAATGTCAGGGCCAAACCATATTCTTTCTCCTGCACCTGACCAACCAATCGGAGTTCTGCACTTGCGACCATAGAGAGCCTCAAATGGTGCCATCTTCAGACTTTTCTGGAAGCTGTTGTTGTACGAGAATTCAGCATAAGGAAGACATTCTTCCCACTTCATGCCAAAAGAGATGACGCAAGCACGAAGCATATCCTCCAGAATCTGATTGATCCTTTCAACTTGTCCTTGCGACTGAGGGTGGTAAGCTGTGCTGAAGTTCAACTTTGTTCCCAAAGCATTTTGGAAACTTTCCTAGAATTTGGAAGTGAAGATGCTTCCACGGTCTGAACTGATCTCAAGCGGAACCCCATACAGAGAGACAATTCTGTTGATATAGAGCTCAGCCAACTGAATTCCAGAAATTGTTTCCTTGACGGGGAAGAAATGAGCCACTTTGGAAAGCCTGTCAATGACAACAAAGATTGCATTGTTGCCCTTCTGCGACCTTGGAAAACCAGTGATGAAATCCATCTCTACTTTCTCCCATTTCCATTCCGGGGGTTTCAATGGCTGTAGAAGACCGAAAGGTTTCTGATGGACAGATTTCACTCTGCGGCAGACATCACACTCCGAGACATACTTGGCACAGTATCGTTTCAAACCAGGCCACCAATATTGTGTTTTCAAGTCCATGTACATCTTTGTGCTGCCAGGGTGGATAGAAAGAACCGAATCGTGCGCCTCCTTAAGAACTTGCTCTCTCAAACCTGGGTAGTTTGGAACAAACATCCGGTGTTCAAAGAAAAGCGTGCCTTGATCATCGACGTGGAAGGACTCATACTTCGGAAGCTGAAGTTTGGAGATGATCTTTCTGGTGTGTGGATCACCATGCTGACGAAAGCGAATCTTTTCTTCCAACAGAGGAGTAGCCAGAAGGATCAGGAGATGCCCTTGTTCCACAACTTCAAGGCTGAGCTGATGGAATTCCTCGCACAAGAGAGGTTGCTGCTCTTCCATCATGAGGTTGTTGACATAAGCTTTGCGGTTGAGAGCATCGGCCATGACATTAGCTTTGCCCGGTGTGTAGTTGATGGTCAAATCAAAATCATTGATTGCTTCAATCCATCTCCTCTGCCGAAGGTTGAGATCAGGCTGAGTGAAGATATACTTCAAACTCTTGTGATCAGAAAAGATCTCACAACGGTTGCCCAGCAAGTAGTGCCTCCATAGCTTCAAAGCAAAGACAACTGCTGCTAGCTCGAGGTCATGTGTAGGATAGTTGATCTCATGCGTCTTCAACTGTCGAGAGGCATAAGCAACAACTTGTCTTTCTTGCATAAGGACCACACCCAATCCTTGCAAAGAGGCGTCGCAGAATATCTTGAAAGGTTTAGATGTATCCGGAGGAACCAAGACTGGTGTAGAAGTGAGCTTCTCTTTGAGTGTCTCAAAGCTTGCTTGACATGCAGGAGTCCAAAGGTATTTCTTGCCTTTCTTGAGGAGATCGGTAAGAGGCTTCGCTATCTTCGAAAAGTTCTGAACGAAGCGACGGCAATAACTAGCCAAACCAAGGAAGCTCCGCACTTCTTTGACATTTACAGGAGGAAGCCATTCAACAATTGTCTTTACCGTTTCCGGGTTGACTGCAATGCCCTTGGCAGAGATGACGTGACCAAGATAGGTTACTTGAGGCAGCCAAAACTCACACTTTGAGAACTTTGCATACAAGCGGTTCTCGCGAAGCTTGTTTAGGACACAACGAAGGTGTTCTTCATGCTCTTCCTTGGACTTAGAATAGACCAGGATGTCATCCAGATAGACCACAACGAACTTATCCAGGTACTCCATGAAGACCGAGTTCATAAGCCTCGAGAAGGTAGCAGGTGCGTTGGTGAGACCGAAAGACATGACTGTGTACTCATACAGGCCATAGCGGGTGGTGAAAGCTGTTTTAGGCACATCTTCCTTGCGAATCTTGATTTGGTGATAACCACTTCTCAAGTCAAGCTTAGAGAACACCACAGCTCCAGCTAGCTGATCGAAGAGATCATTAATCCGCGGAAGGGGATATTTATTCTTGATGGTTTTAGCATTGAGAGCCCGATAGTCAACACAAAGTCTATCAGTCCTGTCACGCTTCTTCACAAAGATTGTTGGGCTACCCCAAGAAGAAGTACTGTGTTGAATGAAACCCAACTTCTCTTGTTCATCAAGTTGTCGTTTAAGTTCAGCCAACTCAGCAGGACCCATTTTATAAGGCCGCTTGGAGATAGGAGCCGTTCCAGGTTCAAGCTCAATTACAAACTCAACCTCACGATCCGGAGGCATACCCGGCAACTCTTCAGGAAAGACATCCGGAAACTCACAGACCACCGGTACACTCTGAATAGCTTCCATAGCATCAGCATTCAGAGCCGCCAAAGAGAAAAGCTGGATAGCAGGAGTCAGACTTGGAGAAAAGACTATATGGCCTTCAGGAATCTTCAGAGAAACCGAGCGTTCAGCACAATCAATCACAGCTGCATTTGCTGTCAACCAATCCATGCCCAAGATGACATCAATGTAACACCCTCAGAAACGTTCACTCCGCGGGACCGACGAGTTCGCCTAACCGGACACCGTGCGACAAGATCTTCTCAGACCCGAGGACCATCAAGACTTCCGCTCGGCAACGCCAATTACTCCTTCCTGGCTTCGAAGCCGACCCCGTGGACCGACATGATCTCCTTCACGGATACGTCAAGTACTCCCTCGAGGACGCCGAGCACTTCACCCGAACACCGAGACCCTGGACGACAAGTTCTCCTTCCCGGAAGCATTGACACTCGCGCGACAAGAACTACTTCCCAGATCCGAAGACCCTAGATCCCGGAGTCCGAAACGCGACCCCGTCGAACCCTGAACCCTGAGTCCGATCCCGAACCCTCTGGAACCCCCAAGATCTGCCGAACCCTAATGTGTGAACCTTTTCTCGAGCCCTATTTTATATAAATGTAATATCAAATTGTTGCATATTAAATTGTTCATGCATGCATACTTGTCTGTGGTTTGGGGGCCTTATGCCGATTCACCTTATAATTAAATATGGGGCCCATATGCGGGCAAATCTAGTCGTATATTGGTCCCATTTAAATTTGTGTAGCGAACCGGTGTTATCTTTTTGCCTTGCTAAGACAACATTTAAATGGCGGGGTAGTTAAACAACTCGAACCTATTAAATAATTCATCGGGACCCCGGTTCCGCTTAATATGACCTAATCGCATCGCACCTTTGCCATGCCATACATCATACATGCATCATGCCCGATCTTTTTCCGTAGTATTAAATATTGCATCCGGTGTTTATTCTAGTGTTTTGGTTCTTCGCGGATAAGGCCGTTGAGTTGATGCGAGTGTCGACCCGATCTTCGGTTGAACCTTCGGCAATGTTTTCAGGCGAGCACCTCCCCCCTTTCAACCTATCTTACTTTTATAGTATTTATTCCCTCCTGTTGATCTATTGCTATCTGTGTTGCGATGCTCTAGTTGTCGTACCCGTGATATCCTTTGCAGCCTTATATTGCCTTGGACACCTCCTATTACCTGTTGTTTGGTAGATAGTTGGACCTGCGCGACGTAGTCGCTTGCTCAAGTGCTGTTGGGTGTCGTCAAGTACCACAGTTGTTGGAGTCTTGCCGCATGTTTAATGTTGGAGATGATCATGGCTTTAATTATCGTTACTTTAATTATTGTTTAATAACTAAAATTGAAGTAGGTAAATGCAGAGGCACCGGTGGGTGATAGATAATATTTGGTTTCCGACCGCCCACTGGTGTCCCGTAGGACCCCGAGTTCTTGACACCTGTTCCGAGATCGAGCGCGCTAACCACAGGTGGGGAGATATGGGCCCCCCATCGATTAGTACCTGATTTCAAAGTATTGTACTGGGGGCCACAAACTAGTTTGAGGATTTATTTACTATCCTGTACTTATGCCATGTTTTACTGCTTTATTTAAATTGTGCGATGGATAGCACCTGTACTGTTTAGGATCGGGACACGATTTCACGGTGTCGACAAGCCCAGTTTTGGGTTCCCAGTCGTTCACAGCCGTCTACCCAAACCCTGAGTCCGTCTCGGAGACCGGCCGACTTTGTTGCGGGTCTACTTAGTGGGGTGGCCCCCCGTGCTTGCTTTGGGTCTGGAAACGTCATGACTTAGGCCCCGCCGACATACCGATGGGTGTATGTTAACTGATCTGGCAAAAAGGGTCGAAGTGCTTGTGGATACTTTGGTGCACCCCTGCAGGGTTTAATGTTTTCGAAAAGCCGTGTCCGCGGCTATGGACGACTTGGAGCATAGTGCTTGATCATAGACAACTATAACTAAAGTTTACTGTTATAACTTGACTTGTATCCGATATGACTAGTAATCAGCTTCACCACAACGGATTGGCTAAATAAAAGTACCAACAACTGTTGGGCTTCAGGTTATCTCATGCTAATTGTATTTGACTAGTAAGTGTCGCAACTACAACGGAATGGTTAACTAAAACGGCCCACTGCTTATTTTATCAGGATGACTATCTACACCTGACTAGTAATTGCTGCAACGATAACCGAATTAATAAAACTGCCAACTGTGTGAGTTCCTTGGTTGACTTCCTCGTTTGGTCTCGAGGGGGAATACCAGGATGGGTTTGTTTGGTGTTAGATTCAGGTTGGATCCGAATAGGTCTTTCTTACCTCTCTTTGATAGCCGCTAGTTGTATCGAGTCTCTATAGGTTGTTTAGTGCCTGCTGCCGCTGCCGCCCAGTCCACCATACCTATGTAGGCGAGGACCGCCGAATTCTAGTCTCGCCGTGTACTGACCTCAGTACTGACGCTCCTCTTTTTCCTTTGCCCTTTGTCGGCACCCCTTTTGTTTTAGCAGGTTTCGACGTCGTTAGCAGGGTTACCCTTCCGGCTTGGCCTGGGCAGGGTTATGGACGCCATTGGTTATTCTTCAGGGCTCTTAGCCCCATTCGCATCTTGTCCGTAGTCGGACGCTCTATCATTTTCAAGGTGATTTGGATCTTTGTATATTATATCTGTATTCTTGACTCATGGAGTCGCTGTTGTATATATATCTGTTCTGTGGGTCCCATCGAGGACTGTTGTGTACTGTTATTACTTCGTTTTCCACCCGCACGCAAGTGCCTGGTGGGCACCTTTGAATCGTTTCTATGCGGGTTTGGCGGGAAGCGCTGAAACCTGCATAGGGCCGATTCTGAGGGTGTTACAGAGACCCGCAGCTGGAAGCCCAACATCCGCGCCTCCATCGCCGGTCCTGGCCCGAGCCCCGCCGTTTGACCCTGCCGCCGCGTGGACCACCTCGTCCCGCGTCACGAGCCGCTGTCCCGCCTCTGCATCGTCTTCCCACGCTGCGGCCATGCCCTGCGCCTCCGCCTCGCCGTGCCTTGCAGCACTGCTGCCGTGCGGCCGACGCCCAAGCAACTTGCCCCATCTGCAGCGCTCCGGCCGGCAGCAGTCGTCGCCAGGGCGCAACAAGCCTGTGCTCCTGTGCGTGACCCTGTTTGTCAAAAGGGCTAGAACTGTATGACAAGGACCAGCATCTGTTTGTGTCTCTGAGTATGCGTGCGTGCCCACAGGAGCTCAGGCCAAACAGGTCATTTTCTCTCGTCAAGATCTCCTCGCCGACAAGACCGGTTTGATGCCGAGGATGTCGCAGGTTGTACATGAAGCCACTCGAAGGCAGCGAACCCAGGATGGTCTCCTTCACGGACAACCGAAGCCGAGAACCCCGACAAGATCTTCCGATGCTCCTGGTGTTGAACAAGTTTGCCATCGACTAGGGGAGCTGAATTCCAAGATCTTCGTCCTGGGCCAACAAGATCTCCATCGCGGGCTCAAGTTCCCCCTCGGATGCACCAAGATCTACTTCACGGATCCGAAGACCGATCCGGAACGCCAAGTACTTCCCTCGGACGCTGAAACCCGAACTGGTAGAACACCAAGACCGATCTGATTCGAGGACCACCGACAACGAACCCGCCGGTACCCCAAGATCTCCCAGTGCCGAGACCCGAGTCCGACACCGACAGTCGAAACCGCGGAACCGACAAGTTCGCCTACCCGGACACCGTGCGACAAGATCTTCTCGGACCCGAGGACCATCAAGACTTCCGCTCGGCAACGCCAAGTACTCCTTCCTGGCTTTGAAGCCCGACCTAGTGGACCGACATGAACTTCTTCACGGATACGACATGAACTTCCCCTCGAGCGCCAAGATCTACCTCTCGGACCCGAAGTCCACGGAAGCGACAAGATCGACACCGACCAGGGCGAGACCGATGCGCCCCCGACGCCAACCAAGTCCTGCTTTCTGGTTGCGACAAGACCTTCTTCGCGTACCGAACCCGAACCCTGCTTTTCCGTCGAACCCTGAGACCGAACCTCGAACCCCGGAACCCCAAGATCTGCCGAACCCTAATGTGTGACCCCTTCCCGAAAACCCTATTTTGATAATATAATGCAACCTGTCGCATATTTAATTGTCATACTCGCATGCATATTTGTGTGGTTTGGGGGCCTTATGCCGATTCACCTCATAATTAAATATGGGGCCCATATGCGGGCCAATCTAGCCTTATATTGGCCTCATTTAAATTTGTGTAGCGAACCGGTGATATATTTTGCCTTGTTAAAACAACATCTAAATTGCGGGGTAGATAAATAACTTGAACCATTTAATTAATTGCCGGGACCCCGGTTTCGCTTAATATGACCTAATTGCATTGCATCTTTGCCATGTCATACATCATACATGCAGCATGCCCAATCTTCTGCCGTTGTATTAAATAGTGCATCCGGTGTTTCTTCTAGTGTTTTGCTTCTTCGCGGATAAGGCCGTTGAGTTGATGCGAGTGTCGACCCGATCTTCGGATGAACCTTCGGCAATGTTTTCAGGCGAGCATCTCCCCCTTTCTACCTATCTTACTTTTATAGTATTTATTCCCTCCTGTTGATCTATTGCTATCTGTGTTGCGTTGCTCTAGTTTTCGTATCCGTGATATCCCTTGCAGCCTTATATTGCCTTGGACACATCCTATTACCTGTTGTTTGGTAGATAGTTGGACTTGCGCGTCGTAGTCGCTTGCTCAAGTGCTGATGCGTGTCGTCAAGTGACACAGTTGTTGGTGTATTGCCGCATGTTTGATGTTGGAGATGATCATGGTTTTACTTATCGTTCACTTTAATTCCTGTTTAACAACTAAAATTGAAGTAAGTAAGTAGAGGCACAGGTGGGCAATAGATGTTATTTGGTTGTTAACCGTCCACTTGTGTCCCGTAGGACCCCGAGTACTTGATACCTGTTCCTTGAATATTCGCGCTATCCACATCCGGGAGGCTTATGGGACCCCCCTGAGCCAGAGCTTGATTCATTCTTATTTCTTGGGGCCACAAACTAGTTTGAGGTTTTATTTACTATCCTGTACCTATGCCATGCTTTACTGCTTTATTTACGATTGTGCGAGGAGCACACTGTACTGTTTAGGTAAGCGGAATGTTTTCGCGGTATCGACAAGCCCAGTTTTGGGTTCCCAGTCGTTTACAGCCATTGTCGCAAACCTTGAGTCCGTCTCGGAGTCAGCTAGCTTCGTTGCGGGTGTACTCAATGGGGTGGCCCCCTGAAATACTTCTGAATCCTGTGATTGCTTTGTCGTGAAGGCCTCGTTGGGTTTTGATTTGGTTTTGCCGAGGTTGATCGAGTGTGTGTTGCTATTTGTGCACCCCGGCCAGGTAAAACTTTCTGAAAGCCGTGTCCGCGGTTATGGACTACTTGGAGCACAGTATCTCGATCATAGACAACTATAACTAAAGTAGTGCTATAAATTTAACTTTATGATGACTAGTAAACAGCTTCACTATAATGGAATGGCTAAATAAAACTGCCAACAATTGTTTGTTTGGGTTGTCGCTTGCGACCATTGTACCTGACTAGTAAATATTGCAACTATAACGGAATGGCTAAATAAAAGTACCAACAACTGCTGGGTTTTGGGTTATCTCATGCTAATTGTATCTGACTAGTAAGTGTTGCAACTACAGCTGAATGGTTAACTAAAGTGCCCACTGCTTATTTTATCAGGACGATTATCTCTACCTAACTAGTAATTGTTGCAACGATAACTGAATAAATAAAACTGCCAACGGTGTGAGTTCCTCGGTTGACTTCCTCGTTTGGTCTCGAGGGGGAAACGCCAGGATGGGTTTGTCTGATGGTAGAATCAGGTTGGTTTCGAATAGGTCTTTCTTATCCCTCTCTGATAGCCGCCAGTTGTATCGAGTCTCCATAGGTTGTTTAGTGCATGCTGCCGCTGCCGCTTCAGTCCACCATACCTATGTAGGCGAGGACCGCCGAATTCTAGTCTCGCCGTGTACTGGCCTCAGTACTGACCGCTCTCTCTTTTTCCTTTGCCCTTTGCTGGCACCCCTTTTGTTTAAGCAGGTTTTGAGATCTACGTCGTTAGCAGGGTTACCCTTCCGGCTTGGCCTGGGCAGGGTTATGGACGCCATTGGTTATTCTTCAGGGCTCTTAGCCCCATTTGCATCTTGTCCGTAGCGGGACGCTCTATCGTTTATCAAGGTGATTTGGATCTTTGCATTGTATATCTGTATTCTTGACTCATTGAGTCGCTGTTATATATATCTGTTCTGTGGGTCCCATCGAGGACTGTTGTGTAATGTTATTACTTTGTTTTCCACCCGCACGAAAGTGCCTGGTGGGCACCTTTGAATCGTTTCTATGCGGGTTTGGCGGGAATCGCTGAAACTTGCATAGGGTCGATTCTGAGGGTGTTACAGAGTGGTATCAGAGCTCACTCACATTAATAGAGTGGTATATCACATCCAAAACCACTACAATTGTGTGACAATTAATTCACCTTAATTGTTAGCCTCTTCTGAGGTAGTGAGAAGGTTTCTGGAATTCAGTTGGCTGAGCTCTATATCAACAGAATTGTCTCTCTGTATGGGGTTCCGCTTGAGATCAGTTCGGACCGTGGAAGCATCTTCACTTCCAAATTCTGGGAAAGTTTCCAAAATGCTTTGGGAACAAAGTTGAACTTCAGCACAGCTTACCACCCTCAGTCGCAAGGACAAGTTGAAAGGATCAATCAGATTCTGGAGGATATGCTTCGTGCTTGCGTCATCTCTTTTGGCATGAAGTGGGAAGAATGTCTTCCTTATGCTGAATTCTCGTACAACAACAGCTTCCAGAAAAGTCTGAAGATGGCACCATTTGAGGCTCTCTATGGTCGCAAGTGCAGAACTCCGATTGGTTGGTCAGGTGCAGGAGAAAGAATATGGTTTGGCCCTGACATTGTAACTCAAGCGGAGGAGAAGGTGCATATCATTCTTGAGAATCTGAAGATTGCTCAAAGTCGTCAGAAGAGCAATTATGACAGGAAGCACACGGACATGGTGTATGTCCCTGGTGATCTCGTGTACCTTCGTGTCACTCCCATGAAAGGAACGCACCGCTTCGGTATCAAAGGAAAGCTAGCTCCTAGATACATCGGTCCTTTCAAAATTCGTGGTAGAAGAGGAGAAGTTGCTTATGCTCTTGAGCTCCCGGAAAAACTCAAGGTTCATGATGTTTTCCACATCTCTCAGCTCAAGAAGTGCTTCAAGGATCCCGGCAGGACCGTGGACCATGAGCTAATCAATCTCCAAGAAGACCTGTCTTATCAAGAACACCCCACCAAGATCCTGGAAGTCGCAGAAAGAAGGACTCGCAACAAGTCCATCAAGTTCTGCAAGGTGCAGTGGTCGCACCATTCCGTTGATGAATCCACTTGGGAGCGTGAAGATGAACTCCGTGCCAACTATCCTACCCTCTTTGAGTCTTCTTCTTCTTCCTAGAATCTCGGGGCGAGATTCCTGTTTAGTGGGGGAGAGTTGTAGCATCCCATTTGTCTAACAACTGTAATGCTACTTGATCTAGTAATAAAATGGCTACCTTCTACATATAATTGTTGCCTCATCATGTTATCATGCTCATGTCATCATGCCACCTTGCATTTGAGCATCATACAAAACCCTTTTTGTGTTGGTTCTTATCCCATATGCATTATTAATTGTATTTGCCTCTTGATATTGTATTTGGTTCTGGATATATTGTTAAATGCCCAAGTTGAGTTGGGGGCATATCTTTTATTGACTCCACCACCTTATCTTCACCACCTTATAATTCCACCATCCAATTAATATGAGCTGGCATTTATTTGAGTTTACCTAGCTCATGTGGGTTGGGTGGATCCAATACTAGTTCCTTTTGCTTGGCCTTATTCCAATTTTTGGGAATGCATGGAATAATGCCATGTGATTTTATGTTGTTTTCACAATATGAATACATGGCATTTATTATTTGCATGGGCCATGCAGAACCACCACATCTAAGTCTTTTGGTTTTTTTTTGGAATTCTTGGAGTGGGTCATTCTCCCATCTCTCTCTCCTTCTTTTGCTTGATCTAGCTAGAGCCATGCAAGTATCACCTTTTTGTTTGTCATTTAAATTTTATTTGTTTTCTGTTGCATGGATCATCTCTTTTCCTTTGCTTGATCTTGCCTTGTCTTGTCAACACTCAACCTCACCCCTCCTCTCTCTACCTCTCTAGCTATCTCTAAAACCTACCCCCTAATAACCCTACCCCCTCTCTAAACCATCCCCATCCATGTGTGATCATGTGTGCATGCTTAAGCCCTAACCCCCTCTCTCTCAAAAAACCCCCCCTCTCTCTCGGCCTCTCCCCCTCTCTCCATGCATGACCCCACCGTCCTGGCCACCCTCTCTCTGGCCCCACACGACACCTTCTCTCTTCTCTCTCTCTCCACCCCAAACCCATCTAACCCTAGCCGAGCCTACCCCTCTCCTCTCTCTTGCTCTCTCCCTCTCTGCCTGGCCTGCCCCACCCCGAGCTTCCTCTCACCTGGCCCACCTGGCAGCCTCTCCCCCAGTTCTCCCTGCCTAGCTACCCCCTCCCCTGGCCCATGCCGTGCACGTGAAGGAGAGGAAAAAGGTGGCCGAAGCCACCTTCCCCTCCCCCACGCCATCCCCACCTCACCCCGTCCTTATCTACCTCCCTCCCCACCTTCTGGCCTCTCCCAGATCTCCCCAGAGGCCCTGCCTCGCCTGCCTTTTACCTCACCCTCGCCACCGTCTGCCTCGACGCCCACCGTCGGCCTCCGCCTCTCCATCCTCTACCAGCCGGTGGCGTGGCGATCAGGGTCGTCGAGGAAGCCCACGCAGACCCCCTGCAGCAGCCCGTACACGGAGACACGAGGAGGAAGCCCCAGCACCGGCGGAAACGACGCAAGCCGACGCAAACCCTAGCTGTCGCCGCCGTCTGCCTCGACGCCGATCCGCGGCTCGCCGACCCGATCCAACCCCACCAACGGCCCCGTGGTGAGTCCCCGAGCCTCCTAGACATGCTCCTTACCTCCCTCGTTTCCTGTCGGCGGCGAGCGTTCCGTCGAGCACACTCGGTGCACCGGCAGCCGCGCTCGTCCGCTCGCTCCCGCGCTGTCTAGAGCTTTAACTAGGCCACGCCCGCCCTCCTGTCACCAAGCCTGAGCCAGCGCAGTGGCTCTGTCCCTCTGCGCACGCGCCTGCGTCGCGGGTTCGACGCCCAGCCTCGCCACACCGCGCACCGCGCGCGTCAGATGCAGAGCTAGGAGAAAAACAGTACCGCGTGGTACTTTCTCTAACCCCCCCCCCCCCCACTTTTTCGTTGGCGCAGCCGCGACCCTCAGGCCCCACCTGTCTGTGCCTCTGGTTTTTTTTGCAAAAAGGCTCCCCACGTTTAGCAGCCTCAACCCGCGGTCCCTTATCCACCCGCCTGTCAGCCTCTGCCGCTTCCCCCGCTGGCACGTGGGCCCGCGAGCCCCTGTCCCCACCCGTCAGCCTCGGTGGCTAGCAGCAGCCGCGGTATAAAAGGCTCTCGGTGCGCGCGTGGCCTGAGCCAACTCTGGCCCCACCCGTCATTGAGCGTGGCTGGGTCTGTCTGGGTGATAAAAATGTCTTCTGCATATCTGTTCAAATTTAAACTATTCAAATTAGTTTAAAAATTCAAATTTCAATTATGTTTTAAAATAACTTTAAAATCATAAAACCAAATTTAACATATAATATATGTTTTTGAATCAGAAAAAAGTGAGGAATTCAAATATGGTATCCACCTTTTTAATTGAGCTCTTTATTTTCCAAGTTGAGTAAAATTACATAAAATGCCCCTCACCTTAATTAATTAATAACTTTTGATTAATAACTCCAAATTTGACAAATGATATGTCTAAAATGATCAGCTCGACGAGACCTTTCTGTTTATGCTATCCATGACTTCAATTGCAGCATGCATAATATAAATATATAGTATACAGCAACTAATATGACAATAAAATGTGACCAAAACTCAATAAAAATATATTTCTTGTATCCTACACCTCACCCATGCCATGCTACATTATTGCCATGCAACTTGTGCATCATTCATCATGGCATGATTTATTGCTTGACGCATTTTATTCCTATGCTTGTGCACTTTATTTATGTTGGCCCTTGTTTGTTTGGTTCTTCTTCGAATAGACACTGAGCAGGGGGTTTATCAAGAGAACCAGGAGCACTACCCAGATCCGTCTCTCGCTTCAACTGAGTTGCCAGGAAAGCACTACCACATGCCTTCATACATACAGTACCTATTGCCTCTATCTTATTCTTGCATCATTGAGTCGCGATTGCATTAAACTGAATCCCAAGTATTGCATAGCCTTTACTTTTAAACCCCACCAAGCTTGTTCCTCCATCCCATGAGCCATTACTGCAGGAGTTGTTTGAGCCATGCGAGTCGTAGAACAGCATGTGTAGGGTATGTGAGTGTCTGTTGGATAACGAGGTACCTAAACAACTTAACCTGAGTAGTAATGGGATAACTAATGAAAGTGGCACCGGTGAGCAATATCTGCTATTTGGTTTTTCCTGCTCACTTGTGTCCCGTAGGACCCTGAGTACTTGAAACATGTTCCTTGAATATTCGCGCTATCAACATCCGGGAGGCTTATGGGACCCCCCTGAGCCAGAGCTTGATTCATTCTTATTTCTTGGGGCCACAAACTAGTTTGAGGTTTCATTACTATCCTGTACTTATGCCATGCTTTACTGCTTAATTACGATTGTGCGAGGAGCACACTGTACTGTTTAGGTAAGCGGAATGTTTTTGCGGTATTGACAAGCCCAGTCACACTTTCGGGTTCCCGGTCGTTTACAGCCATTGTCGCAAACCTTGAGTCCGTCTCGGAGTCAGCTAACTTCGTTGCGGATCTACTCAATGGGGTGGCCCCCTGAAATATTTCTGAATTCTGTGATTGCTTTGTCGTGAAGGCCTCGTTGGGTTTTGATTTGGTTTTTCCGAGGTTGATCGAGTGTGTGTTGCTATTTGTGCACCCCTGCAGGGTAAAACTTTCTGAAAGCCGTGTCCGCGGTTATGGACGACTTGGAGCACAGTTTCTCGATCATAGACAAGCATAACTAAAGTACCGCTTTAATCTGACTAAGTAATTGACTAGTAAATAGTGCAACACTCATGGAATGGTTAATAAAATTGCCAACGGATGGGGGGTTGTTCGTCCGCTTCCTCGTCGGTAAGCGAGGAGGAGGATGGATCTGTGGATATTACTGTTATAACTGTTGTCATTAATTCACGGACATCCGTCTATCTTTGGTTAGGCGGATGGTTAGCGAGTATCTATAGAACTGTTAGGGTTTATCTTTTGCTGCAATTGCGTCACCCTAGGTTGTGTCCCCTTTAGAGGCATAAAGACTTGCTGAGCACCCTTAGGGTCTCACACGATAAATTATTGGTTCAGATGAACAGGTACACTCGCAGGACGGATACTGGGTGGAGGAGGCTGATGATGTGGGCAACGATCGTTCGGTGTAGAGATTCCGGGAACGGGGATCCGTGAGATCTGTGGGCGGGATGTGCTTATTTCTGGGCATCTTATGCCAATTTGCTTCTTATCCGTACTCGGATCTTGTTTGCCGCTTCCGCCTGATACTCTGATGTGTGATGTATGAGGAAATATCCTAAAATATTATATTTATCTAGGTCATTTGAATCTTGCCGTATGGCGTTGCTATATTTTCTTTCTTTCTAGATGGAATGGCTCTGATGTACTATTGTATGGTGGCTTGCATACATACTCATTTGTGTATGTAGTTGATCCCATCGCCTGCCGATTACGCCGCCCGTACTTGTCCCGATGAATGGAAATGGTTGGGACGGCCGAAAGGCCTACCCGTGAGTGGCTATTGGGCCCCACCATACTATTTCAACCATTTCCGCTCATCCAGGCTTGTATCTAGGAGCGTAATTCACCGAGGTAGTTACAATTGGTATCAGAGCCAGGTTTCGATCCTGGGACCTGTGGGTTATGGGCCCACCACGGCCCACCACGCTTCCGCTCTGATACCAATTGTAACTACCTCGGTGAATTACGCTCCTAGATACAAGCCTGGATGAGCGGAAATGGTTGAAATAGTACGGTGGGGCCCAAAAGCCACTCACGGGTAGGCCTTTCGGCCGTCCCAACCATTTCCATTCATCGGGACAAGTACGGGCGGCGTAATCGGCAGGCGAAGGGATCAACTACATACACAAATGAGTATGTATGCAAGCCACCATACAATAGTACATCAGAGCCATTCCATCTAGAAAGAAAAAAAATATAGCAACGCCATACGGCAAGATTCAAATGACCTAGATAAATATAATATTTTAGGATATTTCCTCATACATCACACATCAGAGTATCAGGCGGAAGCGGCAAACAAGATCCGAGTACGGATAAGAAGCAAATTGGCATAAGATGCCCAGAAATAAGCACATCCCGCCCACAGATCTCACGGATCCCCGTTCCCGGAATCTCTACACCGAACGATCGTTGCCCACATCATCAGCCTCCTCCACCCAGTATCCGTCCTGCGAGTGTACCTGTTCATCTGAACCAATAATTTATCGTGTGAGACCCTAAGGGTGCTCAGCAAGTCTTTATGCCTCTAAAGGGGACACAACCTGGGGTGACGCAATTGCAGCAAAAGATAAACCCTAACAGTTCTATAGATACTCGCTAACCATCCGCCTAGCCAAAGATAGACGGATGTCCGTGAATTAATGACAACAGTTATAACAGTAATATCCACAGATCCATCCTCCTCCTCGCTTACCGACGAGGAAGCGGACGAACAACCCCCCATCCGTTGGCAATTTTATTAACCATTCCATGAGTGTTGCACTATTTACTAGTCAATTACTTAGTCAGATTAAAGCGGTACTTTATTTATGCTTGTCTATGATCGAGAAACTGTGCTCCAAGTCGTCCATAACCGCGGACACGGCTTTCAGAAAGTTTTACCCTACAGGGGTGCACAAATAGCAACACACACTCGATCAACCTCGGAAAAACCAAATCAAGACCCAACGAGGCCTTCACGACAAAGCAATCACAGGATTCAGAAATATTTCAGGGGGCCACCCCATTGAGTAGATCCGCAACGAAGTTAGCTGACTCCGAGACGTACTCAAGGTTTGCGACAATGGCTGTAAACGACCGGGATCCCGAAAGTGTGACTGGGCTTGTCGATACCACGAAAACATTCCGCTTACCTAAACAGTACAGTGTGCTCCTCGCACAATCGTAATTAAGCAGTAAAGCATGGCATAAGTACAGGATAGTAATGAAACCTCAAACTAGTTTGTGGCCCCAAGAAATAAGAATGAATCAAGCTCTGGCTCAGGGGGGTCCCATAAGCCTCCCGGATGTGGATAGCGCGAATATTCAAGGAACAGGTTTCAAGTACTCGGGGTCCTACGGGACACAAGTGAGCAGGAAAAACCAAATAGCAGATATTGCTCACCGGTGCCACTTTCATTAGTTATCCCATTACTACTCAGGTTAAGTTGTTTAGGTACCTCGTTATCCAACAGACACTCACATACCCTACACATGTTGTTCTACGACTCGCATGGCTCAAACAACTCCTGCAGTAATGGCTCATGGGATGGAGGAACAAGCTTGGTGGGGTTTAAAAGTAAAGGCTATGCAATACTTGGGATTCAGTTTAATGCAATCGCGACTCAATGATGCAAGAATAAGATAGAGGCAATAGGTACTGTATGTATGAAGGCATGTGGTAGTGCTTTCCTGGCAACTCAGTTGAAGCGAGAGACGGATCTGGGTAGTGCTCCTGGTTCTCTTGATAAACCCCCTGCTCAGTGTCTATTCGAAGAAGAACCAAACAAACAAGGGCCAACATAAATAAAGTGCACAAGCATAGGAATAAAATGCGTCAAGCAATAAATCATGCCATGATGAATGATGCACAAGTTGCATGGCAATAATGTAGCATGGCATGGGTGAGGTGTAGGATACAAGAAATATATTTTTATTGAGTTTTGGTCACATTTTATTGTCATATTAGTTGCTGTATACTATATATTTATATTATGCATGCTGCAATTGAAGTCATGGATAGCATAAACAGAAAGGTCTCGTCGAGCTGATCATTTTAGACATATCATTTGTCAAATTTGGAGTTATTAATCAAAAGTTATTAATTAATTAAGGTGAGGGGCATTTTATGTAATTTTACTCAACTTGGAAAATAAAGAGCTCAATTAAAAAGGTGGATACCATATTTGAATTCCTCACATTTTTCTGATTCAAAAACATATATTATATGTTAAATTTGGTATTATGATTTTAAAGTTATTTTAAAACATAATTGAATTTTGAATTTTTAAACTAATTTGAATAGTTTAAATTTGAACAGATATGCAGAAGACATTTTTATCACCCAGACAGACCCAGCCACGCTCAATGACGGGTGGGGCCAGAGTTGGCTCAGGCCACGCACGCACCGAGAGCCTTTTATACCGCGGCTGCTGCCAGCCACCGAGGCTGACGGGTGGGGACAGGGGCTCGCGGGCCCACGTGCCAGCGGGGGAAGCGGCAGAGACTGACAGGCGGGTGGATAAGGGACCGCGGGTTGAGGCTGCTAAACGTGGGGAGCCTTTTTGCAAAAAAAACCAGAGGCACAGACAGGTGGGGCCTGAGGGTCGCGGCTGCGCCAACGAAAAAGTGGGGGGGGGGGGTTAGAGAAAGTACCACGCGGTACTATTTTTCTCCTAGCTCTGCATCTGACGCGCGCGGTGCGCGGCGTGGCGAGGCTGGGCGTCGAACCCGCGACGCAGGCGCGTGCGCAGAGGGACAGAGCCACTGCGCTGGCTCAGGCTTGGTGACAGGAGGGCGGGCGTGGCCTAGTTAAAGCTCTAGACAGCGCGGGAGCGAGCGGACGAGCGCGGCTGCCGGTGCACCGAGTGTGCTCGACGGAACGCTCGCCGCCGACAGGAAACGAGGGAGGGAAGGAGCATGTCTAGGAGGCTCGGGGACTCACCGCGGGGCCGTTGGTGGGGTTGGATCGGGTCGGCGAGCCGCGGATCGGCGTCGAGGCAGACGGCGGCGACAGCTAGGGTTTGCGTCGGCTTGCGTCATTTCCGCCGGTGCTGGGGCTTCCTCCTCGCGTTTCCGTGTACGGGCTGCTGCAGGGGGTCTGCGTGGGCTTCCTCGACGACCCTGATCGCCACGCCACCGGCTGGTAGAGGATGGAGAGGCGGAGGCCGACGGTGGGCGTCGAGGCAGACGGTGGCGAGGGTGAGGTAAAAGGCAGGCGAGGCAGGGCCTCTGGGGAGATCTGGGAGAGGCCAGAAGGTGGGGAGGGAGGTAGATAAGGACGGGGTGAGGTGGGGATGGCGTGGGGGAGGGGAAGGTGGCTTCGTCCACCTTTTTCCTCTCCTTCACCTGCACGGCATGGGCCAGGGGAGGGGGTAGCTAGGCAGGGAGAACTAGGGGAGAGGCTGCCAGGTGGGCCAGGTGAGAGGAAGCTCGGGGTGGGGCAGGCCAGGCAGAGAGGGAGAGAGCAAGAGAGAGGAGAGGGGTAGGCTCGGCTAGGGTTAGATGGGTTTGGGGTGGAGAGAGAGAGAAGAGAGAAGGTGTCGTGTGGGGCCAGAGAGAGGGTGGCCAGGACGGTGGGGTCATGCATGGAGAGAGGGGGAGAGGCCGAGAGAGAGGGGGGGTTTTTTGAGAGAGAGGGGGTTAGGGCTTAAGCATGCACACATGATCACACATGGATGGGGATGGTTTAGAGAGGGGGTAGGGTTATTAGGGGGTAGGTTTTAGAGATAGCTAGAGAGGTAGAGAGAGGAGGGGTGAGGTTGAGTGTTGACAAGACAAGGCAAGATCAAGCAAAGGAAAAGAGATGATCCATGCAACAGAAAACAAATAAAATTTAAATGACAAACAAAAAGGTGATACTTGCATGGCTCTAGCTAGATCAAGCAAAAGAAGGAGAGAGAGATGGGAGAATGACCCACTCCAAGAATTCCAAAAAAAAAACCAAAAGACTTAGATGTGGTGGTTCTGCATGGCCCATGCAAATAATAAATGCCATGTATTCATATTGTGAAAACAACATAAAATCACATGGCATTATTCCATGCATTCCCAAAAATTGGAATAAGGCCAAGCAAAAGGAACTAGTATTGGATCCACCCAACCCACATGAGCTAGGTAAACTCAAATAAATGCCAGCTCATATTAATTGGATGGTGGAATTATAAGGTGGTGAAGATAAGGTGGTGGAGTCAATAAAAGATATGCCCCCAACTCAACTTGGGCATTTAACAATATATCCAGAACCAAATACAATATCAAGAGGCAAATACAATTAATAATGCATATGGGATAAGAACCAACACAAAAAGGGTTTTGTATGATGCTCAAATGCAAGGTGGCATGATGACATGAGCATGATAACATGATGAGGCAACAATTATATGTAGAAGGTAGCCATTTTATTACTAGATCAAGTAGCATTACAGTTGTTAGACAAATGGGATGCTACACAAGACGTGTCAACTCCTAAAGGCATACAAAGATCATATCGGATGAACCATAACAAGGTTTAGTACATGTCTTTCCCTTTGCCTCATGATATTTGGTCTAGCTCCAAGCTGACCTCCCTTTCTCGATATTGTGATTCGGAATCCTTTTACTAGGTTAACTCTTAACCTTATGTAGCACGGCCATGCATTTCTAGATCCGATCACTCAAGGGGCCCAGAGATATCTCTCTCAAGTAGAGAGGGGAAAATCCCATCTTGATTGACCATGCCTTGCAGAATGCTTAGGACAAACCCGAAAACTACGTTTATGACTACCCAGTTACGGAGTAGTGGTTGATAGCCCCAAAGTAGGTCGATCCACATCTCAAGTACATGCGACAATCTCATGTCTAAGGACAAAACGTACACGATGTGTAGAGAGAGCTGCAAGTCTAATTGCCAGTCTCAAGTTGGGTCAGTCCAACCCCATGTTCATAACATGTGTCCACATCATTGGTTTGACATCTCCATGTCTATGACTTGCGAAACATAGTCATCAACCAATCGATGTACTAGTCTAATATTCACGTGTGTCCTCACATGAACTCTGACTAGGACAACTATTTGATAACCATACAAGTAAAGAGTTTCACAAATAATTCACATAATTGTCAATCAATACAAGTTTCCTGATATGGATATTCAAGGAACATTACAATAACTGATGGATACATATAAAATATGATCATCTCTATGATTGCCTCTAGGGCATATTTCCTTGAGAGAAGGGGTACGGTTCGATCTGAGCCGAGCGTTTCCAGTTAAATCCAATGGCCCGCGTAGCGTGATCCGCACGAAGCGTTATTGACCAATAAGATCACACCACGTGTCTGCGAGCGTGATTTAAAATCCATAATTTGATATAATAGATGTTTAAACTTGTAAAATCAATAACTTTTGATCTATAGTTCCAAAAATCACAAATTAGGTGTCTATGGATTCAGAAAAATGAGACCTTTGAACCTATGCCCTTATTTTGGTCATTTTCTTGTAAAATTAGAATTTTAGGCTAAGACTTCTTTAGTACTATTTTGGCTATAAAAATTGTTCTAAAAATTATTTTTGAGTAAATCATTTTGCAAATGGTTTTTTTTTGAACCCTCTGAACATAAACACTAATATTTGAAATTAAAATTATATTTTGTTGACACTAGGTATTATTCCTTTGAATAAAAGCCTTTCTAACAAAAGAAAAATGATTTAAATGACTTATTTTCACTAACTTGGTTTCGAATGAAATTCCACTTTTATACAAGACCAGTAAGTGTTTTGAAATGTTTAGAACCTTGTTAGAAACAACTTTTTCAATAAACTAACCTTTTGCATGCTTTGCATGATTATGATGTAGTGAACTTTGAGGAGTGTGACAATTGCAAGATCAAGGAGAGTACCTAGATTTTATACTTAAAAGGAAAGTGATACTTTGGTCATCAAAAGTACTATCTTTTCAATATTGCATTAGTCATATTTTTGTAGTATGCATGATAGGACTATTTTGTATATTTCTATGCTATGGTAGATCCTATATAATATATCTTGGTAGGAATCTTCCTAAGTTAAGAGACATGTTATGTTAGTATGCTTAGCCTAGCTATTAGAATTCAAGGGTGGAAATTCATGTTATGCTATTATGGAAAAGTTATGCCTATGTGTTTTTGACTAAGAAAACAACTTGTTAATGAAACACCTGGGTGGAATGGGAAGTATGGTTTGTGTTGAGTGGTTACTCAGGGCCCATTTCTATGGCTTACCCTGGTGTATCTCACTTGTGGATGGACACCCAGGAACAAAGAGATTTGAGATGTTTAGTGTTGAGAAGCTTTCAGTACAACCACATGGCTCTGCCTTGACAAACTAGGTTGCAAGAACTTAGCCAGATGGACAGAAGGTGGTAGTGATTTTAGGATGGAACGGGTCCATGGTGGTCTGAGGGATTGCTTCTGAAAATCTCGTCTCGATGCATGTCGAGTCTTGTGGGGAAAGTGCACCACCTCTCGAGGGGGTAAAAACTAAGTACTTAGCCGTGTCCCCGGTAATGGACATTTTTGAGCATCAAAGACATTGAAATGATCAATAATCTCCTCATCCCAATTTCTCCAAGTTAAAACTTGTGGGTGAACAAGGGTAGCACCTAGTGTGTAACCAGAGTGCCATGTTTTATGAAGTGTTTTGAAAAAGAGAAAAAAATATTATACAAAGGATAGGAAAAACTTATTTTATGCAAAGGTTAGCCAAAACTCCACTTAGCCATATATTCATGTAGATGTTAGATTCTCCATATCAATATGATATCACTTGCCACTACAATTCAAATGTATTGACCCTTGTGGCTGTAACTTATCATGTTGCAGGTTTGTTTGATGTTAGTGAAGTTTGTTGACTAGGTATTACAAGTCTACAACCAACATGATTGCCTATGGAACATGAAGATGAAGGACTCCATGCTTATAGATATATTTGCTGCTTTGTAATAAGATAGCCATATGAGCTATGTAAGTTGTAATGAACTATTTTATTCCTGGTTATGTGTTGTAATATGACCTTTGTTTCTTGATATTACATCTTAAACTTTGGGTGCTATCTATTCGATCGAGGGACTAGCACTGTAAACACTGGGAATTGTCCCTTATGGGGTTCAGGCCTCTACAAGTAGATGCTTCATGGTTAGAGAAACAAGGCAAGGAATGCAATTCATCACATGATATAGCATGGTTGTGAGAGGATGAATTACAAAGACTAGGACATAGCAATATAACATATGGAGTATATATAGTGCTAATATCCACATGAGGCCAACAAGATGTTACCTTTGACACAATGGCCTCCTGAGCTAACTTTAGCCTACCATGGGAGACTAGAAGATCCGCATGCGAGCTTGAGAGCTTAACATGTGACTCAGTGAGTTTTATGAGCTCACCCTTGATGACCCTAGAGCCATTGTTGAGGTTCTCAAAATCCTCAAGTAGTTTAGCATGTAGGTCACTTGCCACCTAAAAATCTCTATCATGAGATTTCTTCACTCTAGATAGCTCTAGTGCAAAGGTCTCCTCGAGAGATTCCTTAGTGGTTTGTTCCACTTCAAGAGCTTCATTTAGATTGGCAATTTCATTAGCATACCCACGCTCAAGACTACTCATTTTGTCAATTGTATCCTCATGCTCATCAATAAGTTTCTTACTTTCAATGGAAAATGCTAATATTTCAATGAAAGTAGAGCAAGCATTTTTATTTGGATGAAGAGCACGAAGGACTAGCCTCCCTTATATTTGAAAGAAGCAACATCATCATCTACTTCAACATGATCAACATTCGCATCATCATGAGATATACTGGGATCCAAAGGAGAGGTTACCTTTGAACCCTTAACCATGAGGCATAAGTCAAAATTTGGACAAGGTGATGATGGTGGAACACATGAAGCTCCAATCGCAACCTTTCCTTGGCGCATGCATTCTTCAGTTTCCTCTACATGTTTAGAAACACAAGTACTAGAGGAAATAGAAGCATATGTATCATGGAAACAAGTCAAAGCATGCATATCATCATGAAATATATTCAAGTCATTTCTACATGATATGCAAGGACAATCAACACACGCATGTAAATCATTTATAGTGCTACATGTGTTCGTGTCCAAAGATACATCATTGCAATGAGATAGATATGAAGGATCATGGATGGCAAAGTCACTATCCACATTGCAAGTTCTATCACCACTCACCATATCATTACCTTGTGACAACTCACATGTCGGTGTAGTGGACGAAGATCAGAACTCATCACGGCCGGAGGTGGAGGGAAAACAATCATCCTCATTAGTCTTGGACACATCATATTTTGCTTGATGCTTGGTCCGAATATCATGAGCATTCCGGAAAGGCATGATTGAGGAAAGAACTACAAAGCTTACAACATTAACAAGCACATTAGATGCTTGAGCTTCGAGATAAGGGTTTGTCCCCTCCTCCAAAGATAGATTTTGGGGCTCCTTAGAAGGAGACAAGCCCATATCTAGAATTCGCTCAATATTTGGTTCAATGGCCCAGAAATTACTAAGCATGTGAATACGCCAAACATCATAATGTGCGCCATCAAATGTAAATGTGTGAGAGTGCAATAAACCCCTAGAAGACATCTTTACTCTCGAGGCGGTGAAGCCTAAAAAGCGAGATACCTCGCTCTGATACCAATTGAAAGTGCAATGTACGTCGCCTAGAGGGGGGTGAATAGGCTTTTAAAAATGATTACGGTTTAGGCTCTAATAATGCAGAATAAAACTAATGTTTAATTTATAGAGAACAAAACCTAAAACCACTAAGTGCACCAACAACCTATGCTAAGCAATACAAGCAACAAGACAATAGCAAGATATAATACTTCAAGCATGAAGGCTATCATAATGTAAAATGCATAAGTAAAGGGTTAGATTGAGAGATAACCGATGGATGCAGAGACGATGATTTTTATCCCGAAGTTCACTTCCAAAGAAGCTACCTCTCTGCTGGAGAGGTGCGATGGAGAAATGCTCCTCGAACGCCAAAAATGGCTCACCTTGAGGTGTGGTGGCTTGATGCTCACCCAACGCCACATAGAGCCTCGGCACAAGATGCAAAGGCACGCAACTCACTGACGCCACAAAATGCTCACCCTATTATCCAGTAGCTCGCCACAACGGCCTACTCACAATCCACTAATGGACACTTGAGGGCGGTCACCAAACCCGTACAAGGATGGGGCTATCTCCACAACTCAATTGGAGGCTCCCAACAACAATACGACAAAAGGGCACAAGGACACAAAAGGCCACAAGATTGAGGCCACTGAAAAAAGAGGCCTCAAGAAATCAACACACCAACCACACAACCGCTTAGGGTTCCAAGAACCCAAGAGTAAAAAGTCCAAAAGCTTGCACTCACCGAATCTCCGTGGATAACTCAAGCCTATGCAAAAAATCTAAGGGCAAGTCCTTCACTCAAAAATTGCAACAAAGCTAAAAAATCTATTGGGGAAATAAGGGAGGAAGAACACAAGAGGAGAACACAAAACTCTTTAAGATGTAGATCCCAAGGATTTATTCACAAAGTAGGGATTTTGTTTAGTAGGATTATAGATCTAGATCTGCTCTCTCAAATCTCTCAAAGAGATGCAAGAACAATTGGAGGTATAAGGAGAGAGGGAAAGCTTTTGAAGGTAACCAATGGAGGAGAGAGAGTGGAAGAGCTAGCAAAAATAACCTCAAAAGTTGGGGAAACAATAGGGAAGAGGGGGCCCTTAAAAAGGACAAGAGAAATCTGCTGTTTGGGCCATTTTCACGCACCACCGGAACTTCCGGTAAATAGAGATACAAGATACAGAAGAAAACAGTACTTCACCAGAACTTGGGCCATAATTTCCGTTCAAGCAAAAACCCTGGACAACATTGCACGAAAACTTGAATAACTTTTGATCCCGGACTCCGTTTTTGATGACCTTGGGCTTGTTTTGAAGAGAACTAGAAGATATATACGATTATGCAAAGAAAAATCATAGTCCAGCCGGGAAAGATAAAACCAAATTGAGAAAGGTATGAAGCAGTGAATCTGTAAAACCTCCAAAACCCAAAACACAAGAAGTTGAGATTGGAAACTCCGAATGGGATGAAACCAATTTTGTTGGAAAGATAAAAACAAGAGAATCCAACAAAAGGTGAAATATTGGATACCACTAAGGGATACAATATCAAGTATATATATATATGTGAGATATATCCTAATGTGTGGAGCCAGAAAAACCCGCACGATCAAGAACACAATAAGATATGCAAGGGACATCCTTATTTGATGAACTAGACCTTGTTATGATGATAACCACGAGCTCTAGATCCTCTCATGGACAAGAACCAACTAACAACTAAGAAAGGTGATATTATGTATGCAATAGTTTGTGCTCTCCCCGAACGATGTGATCAAGACACCCGCTTGAGAGACCCTCTTGATTCTATGGCTATCTATCCTAAACTCGGTCTCCCAACTAACAACACGAGACCAGAAAAAGAGAAACCCTATCAAGATCATACCTTTGCCTTCAGCATTCATGTTGAGATTGATGTAGACCGTCTTGAACTTCTCAAGATGGGACATCTTTCTTGATTGTTCTTGCTCGCTCTTGCTTGATGACGACTTCCAAATTGCTCCCCCATAGTCCAAGAGGAAACCTCTTCTTTGAACTTGTCTTCATCACTCCATGATCACTGAGGATGGCAAGCTCCAAGCATGAGATATTCTAGAGAAGACACATCTTGATCTTGCACTTCTTCATCCCTTCTTGAGTGTTGATCTATTGAGATTCAACTCTTTGCACTTATCTTGATCGACCTTCAAGATCCTCCTTTCTTCATGATTCCAATGGGCACATAGCCCTTGGACATTTCTTAACATCCTTCTTCATTTCTTCATATTCTAGAACAACACATGGTCCAAGCGATGCCAATGGACAAACCTACAAGTGAAACTCAATTTACACATTAGTCCATAGATATTGGCATTAATTACCAAACCACACACGGGGGCATACATTCCCTTCCACTTGAGCTACAAGTAAGAGCGATAGGTTGCTCTTGAATTAAATGTCTTTTTGGAGGTAGATGCACTACTAGGAAACATGTTGTTCGTGGCGCACCTTAAATGCCTCCGTGGCACACTAGTGGTGCGCCACCATCCCTGCGCTACGGCTAAAACATACCCATAGCGCACTGTCTGGTGCCTACGGTTACCTGGACACATCTATAGCGCACTTGCCAGTGCGCCACGGCTAGAAAGGATAGTGCGCTTCCACTATCTTTCCTGTGACGCACATGACAGTGCGCCACTGAAGTATTTCACGTGCGCTTTAGGTCATGTGCGCCACTAAAGCCATGCTATGTGCGCCAATTTTTTTGTTTTTTTTAATTCTGAGCTAGATGATATTCTATATACATTAGATACAATATTTAAGGAAGATATACACACACAGATATAAGATATACAGTTATATATATGAATACACAATTTGCAAAATAAGATTGAAACAAATACATATAGATAAGTCCCATACATGAATACATAGTATAAGTTACATTGTTTCGATCAAGTTAGAATGTAGTTTGTGACATGCGAATACATGTGTCTCGAACAAGTTAGAGCTCGGAGGCTCGCCTAGAAATCTAAACTAGAAACAAGCGCGAGATAAATAACCAAAGACGATAAGCATCACCGCGACGAAGGTGTAGGTATTCATCCGGTTCCTTGTCCTAACTCCCGCTAGATAGCGAGTCTATCTAGCTTCTGCCTCCGCCATAGTGTTGTACCCTTTATAGCTATTGCCGCTGAAACGGTGCACCTGTCTCTAACAGGCTTTCCAATCATCGTAGACTCCGGAAACCCGTCCCTTGTACATGATGTACCACGTCATCTACAAGTTGGCAATAATAATTAACCGGTGATTGAAAAAACATGTATAATTAAAGTCGCATATGAATATACACTTTTATAGAAAGTACTGTCAACTCAAAAATACCAAAGTAACTCAAAAAGCATGCCTCATATATAAATAGGTTGTTGGACACAGGAATATGCTATGATGGAATTGTACGCCAAGTAGGATGCACAACACCTGGACCTGTGCATATCACAAGGCATACAATCTCGTCGCAGCACATTCACATATATAGTCTGCCACGACATTTCAATCATCGGAATTCTAGAAAAATACCAAAGTAACTCAAAAATAATGCCTCATATATAACTAAGGTCATTGGACACAGGAATATGCTATGACGGAACTGTAAGCCAAGTAGGATGCACAACATCTGGACTTGTGCATAGCACAAGGCTTAAATTCCCGTCATAGCACATTCGCATATATAGTGTGCCACGACATTTCAATCATCAGCATTATTCTCGAAAAAGACCAAAGTAACTCAAAAAGAATGCCTCATATATATACATAGGTCGTTGGACACAGGAATATGCTACGACGGAACAGTTAGCCAAGTAGGATGCACAACACCTGGAGTTGTGCATATCACAAGGCTCACTATCCCGTCGTAGCACATTCACATATATAGTGTGCCACGATATTTCAATCATCGGCATTCTTGAAAAAAGACCAAAGTAACTCAAACAGAATGCCTCATATATAACTAGGTCGTTGGACACAGGAATATGCTATGATGGAACCGTCAGACTAGTAGGATGCACAAGACTTGGACTTGTGCTGGCACAAGGCTGACGATCCCATCACAGCAAATTCACATATATAGTATGTACCATGACATTTTAATCATCGGCATTCTCAAAAAAAGACTAAAGTAAGGAGAAAAGAATGACCAAAGTAAGAAAAGGACCAAAGAATAAGCAAAAAAAACCAAGCATTGATTCATATATAATAATAAGCAAAAGAAGTAAGCGATGATTCACAAACCTAATAAGCTAAGTAGTAGCATGTACTTGTCCACACACAAAGGTCATCTATAGTTTGGAACTACAACTAGGCCAACATCAAGACTTCTGGCTCAGCTCAAGGAACGGGAGGACGCCTTGTCTCGTCATGAACTTCCTATAGTCACCCTGTATCTCTAGGCGATATTCTATGTCACGGTTATTCGGGAGATTTCCTTCGTAGAAGACCCCCTCCCCCTAATTCATGAAATCACGAAAGATGATTGCCCCAAACTGTTGCTGGATGCGATACATCTCTTGTCGGATATATGAATCAGTGATCTTGGCCTTGGCTTCGGCCCTCTTTTTGAGATGATCTGGCAGCGTAGAATTCTACTGGTCTAGTAGGAATGCCCTCATGTGATTGAGTGCATAGTAGACTTCTTTCTTACTGCCTTCCGGCTGCTTCATGCAGGGGAACTATGTTATGTGGTTGAAGACATGCCTGCCGAACTTGACCTTCTTACGCACGAAGGTGGTGCCTTCCGTCAACGCATATCCAGTGAGAGCATCATCCAGAACTTCCTTGATCTTGTCGTAGTTTTTCTTATTTTCTAGACTCCCCGAGTCGAAATACGTGGCGTGCGAATGCTGCGGCGATAAGGAGATGAGTGTGTAGTGTTCATCTCTATGCAAAAAAATTCAAATGGAATGTGTTGGAAAAAGAATGATGATAATCTAATAAATCCAATCGATGGTGGCGAGTGAATAATGACTTACTCGGGAAAGTAAGGCACGAGAATGTATTCCTTTGTCTTGTTCGCCAGTAAGATTCCTTTTAGGTACGAAGCCACGAATCGTTGTTCAACGGTGCTTCCCAAGCAGCCGTCACGCATGTAGTAGGGGTCCACTACCGCGATGCCCGGGGTGTTCTCTCTAGTGATCTACATGGCCAGGATGAGAGAAAACAGGCGGACCATGATATAGTGCAGCGGGTAGAGGTGGAACATACTGAAGATGTCGTCAAAACGTAGGAAGAACATATCCGCGGGGCATTGTCGATGAAGCCCAAGCCTGGTGGCACATTAACCACGAAAACCGGGTGCGAGGGATCTTTCTCCGTCAAAAGGTGTCTCTCTACCGTCAGCACACCTTCATGCACACTCTTCAATTCCGAACTGGCAAGCCTCCGCAAATTATTAGGTATCATGGGCTCACTCGCCACATGAATCCTCCACATAAAAACCTCGGGTCTTGGTGGCCCGTCCCGAAACCTGATTTTATTTTCGCAGTTGACGCCACCGGGTGGCTCGAGCTGCTAGATTTTCTTTTCTTGGCCTTTTTTCCTTTTGGAGAGCGGGCCGGCACCGCAATCTGAGCACCGGACACCCTACGTAGTGTGTCAGGGCTTAGAATAAAGGTCTGGTTGGTTGTATCAGCTGGCTCGGTGAAGGCGCAAGCTGGAAGCGTCTCCTGAGAACCAAAAAGATGCCTGGTGATAGTGGGTTTCTCTGTGGGGCCACCAGCTGGGTCTTCGATGCAAAACTAAGTGTTGAAGAACTGATCGAAGTCTTCGTCTTCCTTGTTCGGATCCTGCCCCATGTGCATATCATCAACATGATCATTCGACTCACCGCGTGGAGGTGATGGCGGGGGTAGTAAGGGGCCTTGCCACCGCTTGTCGCTGGCACGACAGGAGGTGTTGTTGTCTGTGGCGTGATGGCCCCCACCGTCCCCAAACGAATCATGTTCTTTGTCCATTGCAAGAATCAGCCAAAGCAACTTCTAAGGACAACCAGCTCTCCTTCATCCGCTCCTGGGGGTTGAATGAGAGGTTCCATGTCATCGCAGCCCCTTAGCACCCGACTAATTTTAACCTTGTGCACGCTATTTGGCATCGGCCTTGAGTGGAACATGCGCTGCAAGGGTTAAACGATGGTACCCTTGGCAACATCCCTCAGCTCGTTGTTCACGTAGCATAAGAGAGTGCAAGGAACATCCGTCTACGGAAAACATGTACGGCGTTAGAGAGATGCCATAAGAGTAATAGATGGCGTGAAAGGCGGTAAAGAAATTTGTTTACTGTGATGGCGTCGAGATCGGCTAATGTCGAGGCACCGCATATGATGAAGGTCATGCAATAGACGGAGGGGATGCTTGATGGCGAGGTGTCGGTCGCCGGTGTATTCTCCCTACCGGGTGCTTGGAGCTCCGGTGCCACCGCGATGATGGCCGGGGGAGTCACCAACATGTCCGGTCCCACGGTGATGGCAGGGGGATTCACCAACACTTCTCACGCCGTGGTGCTAGCGGGCGGAGTCACGAACACATAATTCGCCTGATTCATCGATGCCGCGTTGTTCGAGTGGCTGCTGGCCATGCTTGGAATCGGGCACGGCCCTTGTGGACCACCCGCACTCCAGCTCGCTATTGACTCAAGCAAGGTAGGCAGGATGGACGTGACGGTGATTGCTAGGTTGTCTTGGACGGTCTGCGGGATCCACGCCACTTGTTCCTTAAGTTCTTGAACCTCGTGGTTTTCCTCCTCGCTCCTTCCCGACGGCGCCACACGCGTCCTCGGTGGTGGACCAAAATGATCCACCCAATTCTTACCCTCGAGGCTTGCCAGACGGCCAGTCAATGATGGCTTCTTCGTAACCGACATGATTTTCTTGGCCCGGTTCATCGCCTTGTTAAAAGGGTTATCCCATCGGGTGGCCGCCGTCGATGATACGTCGGAAACGTATCTATTAGTTTTGATGTTCCATGCTTGTTTAGTATCTACTTTGCTTTGCTTTGTCCACACTTTGAGGTGCTTTTTATATGTTTTCTGGCACTAACCTATTAACAAGTTGCCATAGTGCCAGTTACTTGTTTTCTGCTATTTTTGGTTCCAGAAAAGCTAGTTAGGAAATATACTCGGAATTGGACGGGACAAAATACAAAGTCAATATTTCACCGAGGACAACATGGACTCATGAGGACAGACGGAGGGGCGCCACAGGGTGGCCACACCCCCAGGCGCGTCCTAGGGTGGGCCCGCGCCTAGGCAGGGTGTGGGCCCCCTAGCCGCCTCCCAGCCTCGCCTCTTCGCCTATAAGAAGCCCCCAATGCCTAAACCCTAAGGACCCGATCAATATTCCACGAAACCGTCTATAGCCGCCGCCACCATCGTCCCAAGATTAGGGGGATCTGAAGCTCTTCCCGGCACCCTGCCAGAGGGGAGATCATCCCGCGGGCCTTCTTCTTCATCATGACAGCCTCCGGTATTAAGCGTGAGTAGTTCCACCTTGGACTACAGGTCCATGTAGTAGGTAGATGGTTGTATATCCTCCTTGTGCTTTCATGTCTAGATCTTGTGAGCTCCGTTCAGGATCAAGATCTAATCTATTTGTAATCATGCATGTTGTGTTTGCAGGGATCCGATGGATATTGAGATTGCTATGTCAGAATGTTTAATGGTTTTGTCTATTTTATTCTATCATGTCTGTGTTGTTTGTGATCTTGCATGCTCTCTGTTGTTAGTAGCTATCTTAGCCAAGTAGTTGCTAGTGACTGCAAGAGGGGGTATTTTTGCTCGATTGTGGGTCCATGCCTCTACTTAATCTAGGGAAGTGACAGAAATCTCTACGGTTGTAGATGTGTTGTTGCCACTAGGGAGAAAACAACGGTCTCTTGTTGATGGAACAAGTGGATTGTTTACCTTACACACTTTTCTTAAAGCAGTTGTCTGTTGCTGGCAACTTAATACTGGAGGGGGTTCGGATGATAACCCAAAGGTGGACTTCTAGTGATAGATGTAGTTGGATGGCGGTCTATGTATATTGTTGTATTGACCAATCGAATCTCATAGGATCTTTTTGTCTAGTAGTTGGACTTCTCGCATGCCATGTTTGTTTATCTAAGGATAACACCTCTGGTGAAGTATGGACCCCGGTCCAATCTTTACCATTGATACATCTTCCACTGTTACTGTTTACTTACTGCAAATCATGATCACCTTCCACACCATACAGTTAATCCTTTGTTACAGCACCCAATGAGATTGACAACCTCACTGTTAATTGGGGCAAAGTCTTGAGTTTGTGTTGTGCAGGTTTCCATGTTGCTTGCAACACCTTTGAGACGTTTCCTTCCTTCTACTGGTTCGATAACCTCGGTTTCTTACTGAGGGAAAACTTGCTGCTGTGCTGCATCATACCTTGCTCTTGGGGTTTCCCAACGGGGCCTCAACACGCATCAAGACTTTTCTGGCGCCGTTGCCGGGGAGGCTAAGGACGTCTTCACAAGGGGAGTCCTCCTGAACCTTTCTATTTTCTTTGTTTTTAGTTTGCTTAGTTTCTTTTTCCCTGTTTTGTTTGCCTCTTTTTATTAAAAACTCCAAAAAAATTAGTTTAGTTTGGTGTGCTTTCTCTTATCAAAAACACAAAAAAATTAGTTCCTTCTCTAGTTGCTGCTGATGTTTTGGTTGGCTCCACTTTTGCCAAAATGAACTCTGCTGAGAAAACTAAGTTGTGTGACTTTACTAGCACAAACAACAATGATTTCCTTAGCACTCCTATTGCTCCACCTGCTCCTGATGCTATCTTTTATGAAATTAAGCCTGCTTTGTTGAATATTGTGATGAGAGAGCAATTTTCTGGTGCTAGTTCTGATGATGTTGCTGCCCATCTTAATAGCTTTGTTGAACTTTGTGAGATGCAAAAGTATAAGGATGTAGATGGAGATTATTATTAAGCTTAAGTTGCTTCCTTTCTCCATGAGAGGAAAAGTAAAGAATAGTTGCTATCTTTGTGTAGAAATAGTATTGATTCTTAGATTAAGTGCAAAAATGCTTTTATTAGAGAGTACTACCCTCCTACTAAGTGATGAAGGAATACCAATTGGGGTATACCCAGGAAGCGGAGTCGCCAGCTGGATCGCCAATCTCAGAGCGGGTCGACTCGCCAAGTACGGCGACTGACGCATACTGGACCCAGGCGACTGGCGCCGACTGAAGGCCCAAGATAGCGACTCCAATAGAAAGCCCACCAAAATACTTGTAAACCCTAACTGACTGCATATATAAAGCCACTAAGGACACCCCACGGGGTAGGCTCTCCCACATTAGACTAGATCTGGTCTCTCCCACTGCCTACGGCGGTTCCCATATAAACCAATCTATGATCATATACTGGATTGACAGCAGGACGTAGCGATCCTCCACCGTGGGGATGTGAACCTGGATACATCGTGTGCCAATCTCGCTCTCGGATTCTCCTACGTCGCCTTGATCCCTCTACGTAACCTACCGCCAGTAGCATCTGCCGTGCAATACCACGACAGTTGGCGCCCACCGTGGAGCAAGCGATGCTTAGAGACAGTAATCCGGACGGGATCCCTCACCATCGACCACGACCAGATCGCAGCTGGTCAAATCATCCATGTGAGCGCGTGAGATTTCTTCATCATCGGCCGAGAACTGGGGCTTGAGATGTGAAACCAGCCGAATCGTACGACGGCGAATCAACTCGGCTGAATTGATTGCATCAAGTCCAGGTCGATCTGGAGCAGCGACGCACGCTAGCAACAACGACTCCAGTCCAAGGAAATAAAGAGCAATTTGCCCAACCGATCATTGATGACACCCTTCCTCTTCTCACTAATTATTAGTACATATGAATTACTTTGGATCTTGCACTGACAGCCGATTAGGTCAATCGGTAAAGCATGCAAAGCATATGTAGATCGGTTTAAAAATATATTTGTCTACTTCCCGTTTACATGATCAGGTTTTGCTATCAATTAAATTGGATGAGATCGTATAATAATTCACTCATACTAATCCTTGTTTTATTTGGCCTCTACTCAAGAAACAAATTGATGGGCGATCAGAAGTTGAGGCTCGGCGACCTAAGCGGCACCGCATACACTGAAAAGATGGGTCTGATTTGCAAGAACCAAAGACAGAAGAAACCACGTACGTGAGGATCAAGTGTCTAGAAAATCATCGCATGAGAAGTAAAGATTAATAATTATCCGTACAACACATAAAAATAACCAGTTGGTTCAAGATATGACGACTCCGTCTCGTCGACTCCGACAAAAATCCGGTTAAGGCTGTCACGCGACTCCGTCCGACCAATGGTCCGACCCAGCTCGGGAGACTCGCCTCGCCTCTCGCGATTCGCATGTCGCGGACTCGCCACGCTCGTGGATCCTCCTGCCGCAGACTCGCCACGCTCGTGGATCCTCAGGCCATGGACTCGCCACGTCCGGCGACTCGTCCATCGCAGACTCGCCATGCTCCGTACCTTGTCTAAACGCGAACACGCTTAAACCTGGACTCGCTAGGCTCGGGGACTCGCCCGTTGCGGACACACCTGTCGCGTCGACATTGCCATAGCGCGCTCCGTTCGCCGCGTCGACCCCATGTCCGCCACGTCGACTTCGCCAAAGCGCGACGATACGTCCGCCGCGTCGACTCCGTGTCCGCCGCGTCGACTTCGCCAAAGCGCGACCATACGTCCGCCGCGTCGAATTTTTCCGGCTAAACGCCGTGTGAACCCGTCCGCTATGTCAAATGTGTACGCCATGCCTACTAAGGGACCTTCATCGTCCGAGTCACCAAAGAGGGTCGCATGCCACACTGCATGGACTCACCACTGGACTTCTCTTCCCTCCGGGAAAAATCAATTCACCTTTGTCAACCTTTGAAAGAGCGACTCGCAATGGCCAAGTAGTATGGACGAGGACTCGCAAACCGAGTCTCGGATCGTCCACGAAAAACGCTAACCGAGAGCCATCATTGGAGTCGCCTTCCTCGACTGGCCTTCCGGGCCAAGAAAAATGGTAGTGCTACACAAACAGCACCATGTCCTCCTCAACTTTAGATAGCATGACTCGCACGGCCAAGTACTGCGGACGAGGACTCGCAAACCGAGCCTTGAATTGTCTAGGAAAAATGCTAAGCCGAGAGCCATCTTTGGAGACGCCATGCGACTGCCCCTGGGACAAGACGAGAGACTCGCTAACAAAAACAGTGCAATCAACATCATTGCGGACTCGACACACTTGGGGACTCTCCCCTCGTGGACTCGCAATCATCGCGGACTCGCTATCATCGCGGACTCGCCACACTCTGGGACTCTCCCCTCGCGTACTTGCAATCAACGCGGACTCGTCATGCTCGGCAACAACCACTACTATTTTCAGAATACACATCTCTAAAGAGCCTCGAGTCGCCTCTACAAGCCAACTCGAGCCTCAGGGACTACTCCTATGCATACTGCATGTACGCGTGGTTCCACGACCATGGCTCGCCCTGATCGGGGAAACGCCATCGTGGATTCGTCATCATGGTCTCGCCCTCGCGTCCTCAACACGCTTGGGGACTCGCCACAACGGACTCTCTCTCGCATACTCGACACGCTCGGGGACTCCCCATCGCGGGATCGCCCTTGCATACTCGACACGCACGGAGACTCACAACTGTAGACTCGCCCTAGCGTACTCAGCACGCTCGGGGACTCGCCATCGCGTACTTAGCACGCTCGGGGACTCTCCGTCGTGGATTCGCCCTCGCGTACTCAACACACTCGGGGAATCGCCACCGCGGACTCGCCCTCACGTACTCACCATGCTCGGGGACTCGGCACTCGCCGGTCGCCCGACCTCGCCACCCACCGCGCTCGGGGACTCCGCACTCGCCGGTCGCTTGACCTCACCACTCGGCACGCTCTAGACAGTGGCACCTGTCGGTCGCCCAACCTCGCCACTCGCCATGCTAGGCAACAACAACTACTATTTTCAGAATATGCATCTCTAAAGATCCTCAAGTCGCCTCTACAACCCAACTCGAGCCTCGGGGACTACTCCTAGGCATCATGCGTGTGCGCATGGTTCCACGACCGTGGCTTTCCACCCCCGCGTACTCAACACGCTCGGGGACTCGCCACTGCGGCCTCGCCCTCGCGTACTCGACACACTCGGGTACTCGCCATAGTGGACTCGCCCTCGCGTACTCGACACACACGGGGACTCGCCACCGCGGGCTCGCCCTCACATACTCGACATGCTCGGGGACTCGCCGCCGTGGACTCGCCCTCACATGCTCGACACGCTCGGGGACTCGCCGCCATGGACTTGCCCTCGCGTACTCGCCACGCTCGGGGACTTGCCACCGCGGACTCGCCCTCGCGGAGTCGCCACGCTTGGGTACTCGCCTCGCCCCTCGCGTATTCGCTTGCGCCGACTTGGCGACTTCATCATCAATGATTTGGTGGCCTCCACGTCCTGTAAGACAGCAAGTTGACAAGGCGCCAGCCAAACTTCTCCAAGGACGACTCCGTCCAATAACGATTCGCCCAGCGCGTCGACTCGCCCAAGCGAATGAACTACTTGATAAGTTGTTTCTCTATTTCAAGAGCTCGCCAACGACTCACCATCGACTCCACCCTGGGACCTCATGCGCCGATTCGGCGGATTGAAGTCATTGGCGAGTCCCTAACGCGCTCGGCGACTACTGATGGGGGAATACCAATTGGGGTATACCCATGAAGCAGAATCACCAGCTAGATCGCCAATCCCAGAGCGGGTCGACTCACCAAGTACGGTGAATGGCGCATACTAGACTCAGGCGACTGGCGCCGATTGGAGGCCCAAGATAGCGACTCCAATAGAAATCCCACCAAAATACTTGTAAACCGTAACTGGCTGCATATATAAAGCCACCAGGGGCACCCCCACGGTGTAGGCTCTCCCACATTAGACTAGATCTAGTCTCTCCCTCTGCCTACGGCGGTTCCCATGTAAACCAATCAATGATCATATACTGGATTGACAGCAGGACGTAACGATCCTCCACCGAGGGGACGTGAACCGGGGTACATCGTGTGCCAATCTCGGTCCTAGATTCTCCTACGTTGCCTTGCTCCCTCTACGTAAGCTACCCCCTGTAGCATCTTCCGTGCAATACCACGACACTAATATTATATCTATGAGAAGTGACATTATCAAATTTAAACAGCTTGATAATGAACATGTTGCTCAAGCTTGGGAAAGAATGAAATCTTTGTATAAGAATTGTCCCACTCATGGACTTGCTGCTTGGATGATTATCCAGACTTTTTATGCAGGTTTGAACTTCTCTTCAAGAAACCTGTTGGATTCAGCTGCTGGAGGTACCTTTATGACCATCATCTTGGGTGCTGCAACAAAACTCCTTGATAATATGATGGTTAATTATTCTGAATGGCACACTGAGAGAGCTCCATATGATAAGAAGTGATGGGGATATGCCTACCGGGGTATACCCAGCAGGACGTTTCCTACTGGCCCAAGCCGTCAGCCAGTGGGCCTGCAGGACGGCGACTGGATCAAGACTTGGCATAGACTTAGGCGACTAGAAGATGAAGGCCCAGAAGCGTAGCTAGGCCCAGTCAGACTAGGTCATAGAATCTCCGAATCCTTAACTAATTCGGTTGTGATCTGTAAACCCTAGCAAGGTGAGTCTATATAAACCTCCCTGAGGGACGCATAGAGGATACGTTCCATCATACACCCAAGCGACTCGCCGCCTAGCCGTCGAGCTTGCCCCATTGTACTCTCACCATAATACAATCTAGCAGGAGTAGGTCTTTACCCTCCGGGGGGCCGAACCTGGGTAAACCCTTGTGTCTCAGCCCTCATCTCGCACCGCAGATGGCTGGCCGCCCATGCCCCATGTTCTACTACTCGCTGCCGATTGCAGCATCTGCCGTGGTCATTCCCACGATAGTGGTGCCCACCATGGGGCCTGACCGGTCAGGCCGGTGTTCTGCGGAGAGATCCAATCTGCCCATCAACGAGTCGATCGCCACCGGCTGCATGATCACAATCGGCGAGATGCTCCAGATCTTGCCGAGCAGCTATGTCCCGGCGGCGCGACCCGTCACACATAACGTGATCCTGCCGGTCGGCACAATCAGCCTCTTCGTCGGCCTCACCGACGTTATCATCTCGGAAGACTCGGCTCGCATCCGCGAGTCGCCGCCATGCGACCGGCTCTCTGAGAGCCAGGTCCGCATGATTCACCGCCTCGCCTCCGAGTATGACTCGGCCCACAGCAACGTGGCCGAAACCCCTGCGGCCGCGGACGACGCGGCCCTCAACGACGACGCCGATTCGGCGACCCCGGCGTCACTCGCCGGATCCATTGTTGCCGCGTCACCCGCGGGCTCCATCACCCAGGTCTCCAACATCGGAGACTTTGAGGATCCCTCTATCCTCGGGATCTTCGACTTCGACTCCGGGTCAGAGAACTCCGCCGACCTCCGCGACGGAACCGACCGCCACGCCGCGACCTACATGGCGACTGGCGCCGACCCGCCGGAAGACCCATTCTCCACGCCGATCCCACCAAACGCGACGGCAACGGAGGTCGAGGAACTCCGCCTGAAGCTGGCGGAGGCAGTCCGCAAGGAACAAGTCGAGCGCGATAAATTTCGCCTCGAGCAGGTGATAGCGCAGGAGCTGTCGCGCTACCACCAACTCCGAATCAGGTCGCGCTTGAACCCTACCGTCCAGGGGCGCGCCCTGAATTTCGACGACAAGAACGACCCGGCACGCGCGGCCGAGCGCGCGATCTGCGAGTACGCGCCGCCAGGAGGAAGCACTCGGCCCCCACCAGGGGCAACGGCCAATGGTGCCCCACCACCACCCAACCGCGCACCCCCCAGGGAGCAGCCAAGGATCGTGGTCTCCTCACGAGAGAGAGACGCGAACGGCCTCCCGCTGTTCTCCACCCCAATGGACAACCTCGTCGCGGGCCGAGTAGCAGTCGACAACATTGAAGCCAACGGGGAAGGCGCCCTGTAGATCCAGTACGCCAGGGCTCTGCTCGCCAAAGCGGTCAAGCAACAAAATGCAGGCGTCGACTCACAGGGTCGAATGTACTCGCGTTCATCAGGTAGCAGAGCGGCCGCCCCATGGCGGTGAACACTCTCAACTGCCCGCCACCCGAACCCCTACAGCTCCAACACCGACCCGCGAATGCGGCACTCTCCACCAACGACCCTCGGCTGACGAACAACTTCGTCGCCGCCAACGGAAAACCCGTCGACGCCCGCACCCACATCATCAACAACCAGAGCTGGCGCGCACGCCAACCTGAAGACCTGCGGCACACCCTCACCAACCGCCGTGACGGCGAACCAAGGGGATCGCTGAGCCGAGTAGGGCCCCGTGCTTCGGACCGATGATCCGAGGCGAGAGATACCCGACAAACTTCAAACCGGCGAAGGAAATAGAAAATTACGACCCCTCGTACGATCGCTCCATGTGGCTGGATACCTACCTCATGGCGATGGGGATCGCCGGCCACACCGATCTACTCGCCGCCCGCTACCTCCCCCTGATAATGTAGGGGGCATGCAGGCAGTGGATTAACAGCCTCCCCGCGGATAGCATCGACTCCTGGGAGGAGATGCGCGATGCCTTCGTCAGGCACTTCGAGGGTTCATACACCCGCGCCACCACCGTCGAGGACCTGGAGCGGTGCATCCAGGGACCCCGCGAGTTGACCCGCAGCTGGGTCCAACGGTGGCAAAATCTATGGTATAACGCGGCTGGGATCCACCCGGACACCGCGATCCACTCCTTCAAGACCTCGTGCCGCTACGAGCCCCTGGTCGCCAAGCTCAAACGAGTGTACCGCACACTCGACAACATACCAGACCTCCGGGAGATCGCAAAGAAGTACGCGGAGGAAGACCCAAAACAAGAAACCGACGACAAGTCAGGAGTACATTGCCACACGAGCGGCCACGACAACGGGAGGTGACCCGAATTACGCTACAGCAACACTCGCCTCACCAGAAAGCGCCTTAGTGACGGGCCAGTCGAGTTCGTCGCCAACGCTGGATACACGCAGCGCGAGCCCAAGAGCTTCCGCCACGACGGGGGACAGCGCCGCGACGGTGGCAACTGCAAGGCGAAGCCGAGGTTCGATCCCGCGGCCCTTCTTAACCAACCTTGTGTGTTTCACAGCAGGGAAGGAAAGCCCGCCACGCACACGACCGCCGAATGCTACTCTCTCAAGGAGATCGAGAAGGCACGGCGCGCGCGGGAAGACCCCGACAACAACCCACCAAATGGCGGAAAATTCGGCAGCGTTGCCGGCTCGCTCCACACCTTCATAGGCTTCAACACGAAGCGTGAGAAGAAGGTCATCGCCCGTGTGTCGCCGTCAACACGGTGGCCCAGATAGATATCCCCCAGTTCCTCAACTGGTCTAAACAACCAATCACCTGGAGCCGCGAGGACCACTCGCCACGGATCGAGTATCCGGGCCGAGTCGCCCTGGTGGTCAAGCCCAAGGTGGGAGACTACTGGCTCCCCAAAACATTGATGGACGGCGGCAGCTCCATCAACATCCTGTACCTGGACACCTTCAAGCGACTGCGGCTCCCGTAGTCGATGATCGAGATGACCTACACCACTTTCCACGGCATCGTCCTCGGTCGAAAGGCGTACCCGATCGGCAAGGTGACGCTGCTAGTCACCTTCGGCACACCAGCCAACTTCCGCACCGAGTGGATCTTCTTCGAGCTGGTGCCCTTCGACAGCCCCTACCACTGCATCTTGGGGCGCCAGGCATTCGCCAAATTCATGGCAGCACCCCACTACGCGTACAACGCGATGAAGCTACCCAGGCCGTGCGACGTCATCACCATCCACGGCGACCCCGACATGGCCGCAGAGTGCGAGGCCAAAGGGGCCGAACTCGCTGACGCCGTCATCGCAGCAGAGGCCAACCACACCGAGGAGCTCGCCAAGTACGCAAGCGAGGTCAACAGCGGCGACCCCACCATACTCAAGAAGCCCAACTCGGAGGGCGGCAACTCCACCGCCTTCGAGGCAACGACGCATACCCGCACCGTCGAGCTGGTCTCAGGCGACTCCAGCCAGACGGTGACGATCGGGACGGGCATGATCCCAGATAGGAAGGCGCGCTCATCGAGTTCCTCCGTGAGAACAGGGACATCTTCGCATGGAAGCCATCCGACATGCCTGGTGTCTCGAGGGAACTCGCTGAGCACAAACTCAATGCCGACCCCAAAGTGCGACCTGTTCAGCAGTCGCTGCGGCCCTTCAATGAAGAGCGCCGCCGAGCCATCGTCGAGGAGGTGCAGCGTCTACTCGCTGCAGGCTTCATCCGGCCAATCAAGTACTCCAAGTGGCTGGCAAACCCAGTACTGGTCGAGAAGAAAAACGGGACCTAGATTATGTGTATCGATTACACAAAATTAAACAGCGTCTGCCCGAAGGAGCAATTCGTCCTCCCGCGGATCGACCAAATCATCGATTCCACCGCGGGCTCGGAGGCGCTATGCTTCCTCGACGCCTACTCTGGATATAACCAGATCAAAATGGCAGTCGAGGACGAAGAGAAGACGGCGTTGATCATGCCATTCGGAGCGTTCTGCTACACTGCCATGACTTTCGGCCTCAAAAACGCCGGGGCGACCTACCAGAGGTGCATGCAGGAGTGCCTTGCGAGCCAGATTGGCCGCAATATCCACGTCTACATCGACGACGTGGTGGTGAAGTCCGCTCGCCAGGGCGATCTACTCGCCGACCTGGCGGAAACATTCGCCAACCTGCGGAAGTACAAGATAAAGCTAAACCCAGGAAAGTGCACCTTCGGTGTACCAACTAGACAGCTACTGGGATACGTCGTTTCCAAGCGCGGGATCGAGGCAAACCCTGCCAAGATCAACACGATCGCCCGACTCGGCAGACCCGAGTGCCTGCGCGACATCCAAAAGCTGGGCGGGCGAGTCGCGGCTCTCAGTCACTTCATCCCCCGGTTAGGCGAAAAGGCGATGCCCCTCTACCGCCTAATGCGCAAGAACCCCAACTTCTAGTGGGACAAGGAGGCAGACGACGCACTCCACGCCCTCAAAGAGGTGCTACTCGCAGCACCGCTACTCGCCGCCCCCGTCGACAAGGAACCCATGCTGGTCTATGTAGCGTCCTCTGAACGTGTCGTTAGCACCGTCATGGTCGTCGAACGGGCAGAGGAAGGAAAGGAGTGCCCGGTGCAACGACCGGTGTACTACATCAGCGAGGTCCTCACCGAGTCGCGCTAGTGCTACCCGCAATACCAAAAGTTGGTATAAGTGGTATTCAGAGCACAGCGGCGACTGCCGCACTACTTCTAGGAGCACCCGATAACGGTCGTCTCCTCAGCATCGTTGCAGGACATCATCCGCAACTGGGAGGCGACTGGGCGAGTCGCCAAGTGGGCCATCGAGATCGGCGTCCACAACATCAAGTACGAGCCGCGCAAGGCGATCAAGTCACAGGCTCTCGCAGACTTCATCGCCGATCGGGAGGAGGCCCAGCAGCCAGAGAAGCTGCCATACCTCCATTATTGGAACCTACACTTCGACGGCTCCAAGAACGCGGACTACGCAGGGGCAGGGATCGTGTTAACGTCTCCGAAGGGCGACAATCTCCGCTACGTCCTCTACCTCGACTTCACCACCTGCACCAACAACATGGCCGAGTACGAGGCGCTACTCCACGGCATGCGAGCTGCCAAGGAGATGAACGTCAATCGCCTGCACTGCTACGGAGACTCCGACCCGTCGCCGGGCAAGTCGCCGGCACCTGCGATGCCGTCTCCCCCACCATGGCGGCATACCGCCAAGAAGTGGACAAGCTGGGTGGACACTTCGCAGGCTACTCTGTCGAGTGGATTAACAGGCGGAAGAACGAGGAGGCCGACGCACTCTCTCGCATCGGCTCGGCTCGACTCGCACCACCCGCCGGCGTCTTCCTTGACACCATCACCAAGCCTTCCGTCTCTCCCCCAAGGGAGATCGACATCGGAATCCCGCTGCAACCAGAAGCAGCCCTGGTCGCACTAATCGCCGAGCCAAACGACTGGACCGCGCCATACGTCACCTACTTGGAGGGGGGCACCCTGCCCGCGGATGAAACGGACGCCCGGATGATAGCACGCCGCTGCAAATCCTTCGTCATCATCAACGGCGAGCTCCACAAGCGCAGCGTGACCGGCGTGTTCCAACGCTGTGTTCAACCCGCTGAAGGACGCAAAAGCCTCCAAGACATTCACTCCGGCCATTGCGGCCACCACGCCGGCTCCCGCTCTCTGGTCGCAAAGGCTATGCGACATGGCTTCTACTGGCTCACCGCACACGCAGACGCTATCGACATCGTCCAACGGTGCGTCAGATGCCAGAAATACGCCAACCAGACCCACGTGCCGAGCTCGGCGCTCAAAACAATCCCCATCACCTGGCCATTCGCCGTATGGGGCATGGACATGGTAGGCCCCTTCAAGAAGGCCCCCTCTTGCTTCACCCACATCCTAGTCGCAGTCGACAAATTCACAAAATGGGTGGAGGCCAAGCCAGTCCGCAAGTGCGACGAGAAGACCGCCACCAAGTTCCTACGCGAGCTCATCTATCGCTACGGCTTCCCCAACAGCATCATCACAGACAATGGAACCAACTTCGCCAAAGGAGCCATGGCCGAGTTCTGCGAGGAACACCATATTCGACTCGACCTCGCCTCAGTCGCGCACCCGGAGTCCAATGGCCAGGCAGAACACGCCAATCAGAGCATCCTCCATGGCCTGAAGCCACGGCTCCAAGTCCCACTAGAGCGCACCGCCGGGTGCTGGGTCGAGGAGATACCCTCCGTCATCTGGGGCATCCGCACCTCCGTCAACAGGTCGACAGGATTCACCCCCTTCTTCATGGTGTACGCTACCGAGGCAGTCATGCCCACCGACCTCGAGCATGATTCACCAAGGGTGGTCAACTACACGGTGGCTGCAAACGAAATCGCACGCCAAGATGGAGTCGACCAGCTCGACGAGGCACGCGACCTAGCTCTCTCCCGCACTGCCATCTATCAGCAAGGGCTCCGCCTCTACCATAGCCGGCGAGTAAGGACTCGCACTTCCCAGGAAGTCGACCTGGTACTGCGTCTAATCCAGGACAAGAAAGGCATGCACAAGCTCTCCCCCCCTTAGGAGTGACCATTCGCCATTGGGCGAGTACTGGGAAACGACACCTACTACCTCACCGACATCCGAGGAGACGGAAAACTCGACGTCAAGCGGCCGTGGAATATAAACCTCCTACAGAAGTTCTACTCCTAGAAGTCCATACATGTACTCCCCACCCGCTATGAAATAAAACATATTGGTTACCGAATATTGTGTCTACTCTCCATGTCTTGTGCCACTCGCACTCGTAACAACAGCGTTATGCTATTCGCAGAAGTCAACCTTTGGTAAAGCGATCGGCACGTCCAAGTAGTGCGGCACGAGGGCACTGGGAAACTCGAGGCCTCGTAACGTCCACGAAAAACACCAACCCGGAGCCCCATTGGAGTCGCCTAGCTCGACTGGCTCACCGAGCCAAGACAACTACATTCGCTCCTCATAGCGACCAAGTCCTCCGCATCCTTGGCATAGCAACTCGAACGGCCAAGTACCACGCTCGGGGACTGACACCCAGCCAAATACAAGTGACTGGGGAAAAAACGCCTAGTAGGAGAGAGCGCCCAGGACTCGCCATGCGACAGATCCTTCGGATCAGGCAGGAGTGACGCGCTTACTATAAACGCGCTTAGTCCTCACCTACCCTGGGCCTGCGACTAGAACAACCAAGTACCACGCTCGGGGACTCGTCAACCCGACTTCGTTCGCGCCTGGGAAAACGGTCAAGTACAGAGCACCCCTAGGAGTCGCCATGCGACTGTTTCTCCGAGCTATGGCGAGTCGACCTTAACTCACTAAAAATTCACAAACATATAACAACGAGGTAAACCCCATAAAAAAGGCGGACGCGCTCGGGGACTCGCTCAATCAACTTCCAAAATCACAAACGAATAACAAAATAACACGAGTTTCCTTTATAGTAGCACAAAGTTATTCCACGTACAAGGAAGTTACATAGTTATTCTATAGTAATTCCCAAGGGCACAACACTTTTACTCCGCAGGTTTTGATGCAGATGCGCCGCCATCCCTGCGGTTGCGGATGAAGGGCACATACGGGTTCGATGGGTACGTCGTCAGCTCGCCCGCCATCGCCACACGGAACGGCTGCTCGACCTTGAAGTCCTGATGCTTCGGTTCAGGATCATTGGGAGCGACAATCGTCTCCTGGTAGGGGATGAGGTCGCCCATCGCCCAAATGCGATCGGAGTACACCGCGGCCCGGTCTGTCAGCTTCAGCACCTCGGCAATCTCCACCGAGCCCGTTGACGAGGGGTAGCCGCTCGTGACATCGTCGAGGTCGAAATCCTCCGGGAAGTGGGCAAGCCCAAGGCTGAGCGACGTTGCTGCCCCACGCCGGAAGGCCGACCGCGTCATGAACTCGACGACCGACGGAGCCTTTTCCAGGTAGCGCCATACCACGACAAGGTCACTGGGGATCACCTCCATGGGCGATATCTCCTGAAGATATGCTTGAAGTCAAGTTGCTGACGACGCGGCCGAGTCGACCAGGGTGGTCACGCACTGCCGCGCGTCATACGACTGCGCTTCTTCCACGTTATCAGTAATCCGACCTGGGGAATAGAAGCAAGCAGTGAGAAAACCAATGGCATCACAACATAGTTATCATAGGTAGAGGGAAGAAGAAGGAAGGTTTACCAATTAGCGGTCGGCAGAGACCCGTGATGAAGCTTTGAAGAGAAGAGAAGTCGTTCTGGAGCGTGTCAGAAACTTTCCGCTCTTCAGCGGAAGACGTAACAGCAGCTTTCGTTCGCCCTTCCGCTGAGCTCGCTTCTGCCCTCGCCTCCTTAAGCTCACGCTCCAGGTCAACGACTCGTTGTTCGGCCGCGCCCAAAGCGGACTAAGCCGCTGTCAAGTCACCCACCGGGACAAGGCCTCGGTGGGCCTCCTTCACCTCGGTTGCAACCGCTTGAAGCTCCTTGTTCGTATCCTGGGAGGCAACGAGCTCCTTCTCCAAGCGAGACTTCGCAGCAAGCCGGTCGGCCGATTCACGCTGCAGGCCCTGCGCACAAACTGTAGCGTCAACAAAAACGAATTTCCTAAGTGCCCACCCGCTGAAATTCAGCGACTAGGCACTCGGGGACTGGGTAATGAAATTCCTAAGTGCCCACCCACTGAAATTCAGCGAATAGACACTCGGGGACTGGACAATGAAAATCCTCAGTGCCCACCCATAGATATTCAGCGACTAGGCACTCGGGGACTGGATGATATAAAAACGTTAAGAATCCGACCACTGAAATTCAGTGGCCCGATCCGTGAAGCTCTAGCACATCCACAGACGCAAGAACGGCCGGAGTATGTCCGCGACGCTGCTCAACCTCCACCTCAGCGACTCCAGGCATCCGTCTCGTCGGCGCCGAGGCACTCGCTGTGGCCGCCTTCGCCATGAAGCGAGGGAAGGTCGTTGAGATGCTGCTCCGCCACTCGGAGTCGGCTCGGCCACATTGGGTGAGTCAACGCCCTCCTTGGTCTTGGAGGCCACTCCCACTGCGGTCGGAGGATCGCTCGTAGCAACCGCCGGGTCATCGGAGACCGTGACGACGTCGTCGCCTTTCGTCCTCTTGACACCTTCGGCGGGAGCAGCGACTTCGTCGGTCTTCCTCTTCCGCGAGGAATCTTCCAACACCTCGGTGGCGACTGGCGGAACCTTGGCCACAGAAGGATGGCTGATCTTTTTAACACCAGTCCTGCGAAACAGTTTTATGAATAAGACTGTCCGACTAAAACGAATAACAAGCAGACGAACAACACTCACTTGGCGACTGGTATGAACCGTATACTGGTGCGGATGCTAGCCGACTTGTCCAGTTCAGGCCCCAACCTCCGAGTGAGGCCCGTCTCGAGTAAATCATGTGCCCAAGACACTGACGGCTTTTTCAAAGATGAAGCCGCAACAGGCTGGAGCAGCCCCCAAACTAACGACTGGGGCGAATGGAGGTGGTAACGACGCCAGCGGCGCCTCGTCCCTGGGGGCGGCAGCGTCTGGTGCCGCGGTCGCGTGTGCCGCTGCGTCCCTAGCCGAGCTGGCGGCGTCAGAACTGGTTGCAGATCGGGGCGGAGATATCGGCTTTGCTGATTTTGCCTTCTTCTTCGGCGGAGCTTTCTTCTTCTTCTTCTTTGACGGCGTGGCCTCGCGATGTGAGGTGTGCTCGGTAAGCTTGTCGTCTTCATCATCGTGGGGCTCGAGGCTCTTGCTTGCTTAGAGCTGGCGTTGGTGTTGCCCGCAAGTTTTACGGGCCGTGGGGGCAGCGACCTCCACGGGCTCGTCTTCCTCATTGTCGTCGTCATCACCCCCGTCGCTCTCGGCGTTACCGTTGGCGGGCGATGACTCGCTTCCGTCCTAGATGGGCGAGCTCGAGTTCTCGTCATCTGCGGGTGGAAGCCACCCTTCCACCACTTGGAACAACTGCAATAAGAACAAACAATGTTAGCACGACCGCGAATGCACCAACTGCGATTGCGAGTGTTGATGGAATGATAGCTTACCGTTGGGGCTGGGCGCCTTACAGTATAAGGGGCGACCTCGGCCTTCACATCGAGATACACCGCCTGGGTGATCTTCTTTAGGGCCAGGGTGTAGTCGTTGAGTCTCCATTCAACAAGGCAGGACTTCGTCGGATCGTCCTTACCCGTATACTCGTACATGTAGTGGTCACGGCTGGCCAGGGGCACGAGCCGCCACCCGAGCCAGCAGTTGTAGAGGTTGATGGTCTGGAGGCCTTTCTTCTTCAGGCCGCGGATAGTTTGCAGCATTTCATCAACAACCATCCGCTGATCCAGCGGGAGTTTGACGAGGAGCCGACGCGGTTCGGGCCGGTCGGCGGAGTACCTTGGAAGCGCCACTTCGTTAGCTGGAGTCGACTCGGTGACGTAGAACCAGAACTTTTTCCATTCATTCACCGCCTTGACAGGAAGCATCAGATAGAAGAACGACTCCTTCGACTTCAGCTGGAATGTCAGGTCGCCCGCGGCTAGCATCGGGCCGCCTGTCTCCTCGCGGCTGATTCTCCCGTGGAATAGGTCTTGCCACAGGGGAAAAGTAGGGCCTGCAGCCCAGATAGCACTCGCAGAATTCCACGAAGATGGCGAGGTGCTCGATGCTATGCGGACCCAGATCCGATGGTTGGATTCGGTAGTAGGCGTAGAAACGCCGGAAGAAGAGGGAAGTTGGGAAGCCCAGCCCCCACTCCGGGTGGCTGGTGAAGAAGATGAACTCCCCCTCGCACGGATCCAGAGTCACTTCTCCGACCGCGGGGATGCGCCATCTACCGGCGCGGAGAATCCTAGCCTCCTCGAAGGATGCTAGTATCGCCTTAGTGCATTTGGATCTGCCCCACGACTCGGTGGAGGGGGCCATTGGTTGGGAATTCGTGGAGGTCGAGGATCTCTGGATTGTTCCAATCGCTACGCGGAATGGGGAAACAGATATGCCACATCGGAGGAAGTGGAGGAAGCGTTTCCCTGGTCGCCCCTCGCTCCTGTTATATAGAGGTTGTTACCCTCCATTTCCGGGAGCCGTTATTACGCAGTGATTACGCCGAAGTTACCTTTGGGTTATCCAACGACTAGTTTAACCACAGTTGATGGTCCAACTTCATCTACTCGATTTGCTACTCCCAGCGACTTGACGACTCTCCAACCCGACCGCTATAACAGCAACAAAGTACTCGTCGACCTGCTCGCTATAACAGCGACTAAGTATTCGCCGACCCGTTCGCCGAGCTACGACAAAATTGGTCGCCGTTATTGCGACTGAAATGACTAGTTCTTTTCCTTTGTTCAGGAGTCCGCCGCCGATTCGACTAGGCGTCCGCATTGGACCCGCATACTCCGACTGCCAGCAAACACCTGCGACAAATCAATGATGGCCTCGGGGAATACTGATGGGGATATGCCTACCGGGGTATACCCAGCAGGACGTTTCCTACTGGCCCAAGCCGTCAGCGAGTGGGCCTGCAGGACGGCGACTGGATCAAGACTTGGCGTAGACTCAGGCGACTGGAAGCTGAAGGCCTAGAAGCGTAGCTAGGCCCAGTCGGACTATGTCATAGAATCTCCGAATCCTTAACTAATTTTGTTGTGATCTGTACACCCTAGCGAGGTGAGTCTATATAAACCTCCCTGGGGGACGCATAGAGGATACGTTCCATCATACACCCAAGCAACTCGCCGCCTAGCCATCGAGCTTGCCCCATTGTACTCTCACCATAATACAATCTAGCAGGAGTAGGTCTTTACCTCCGGGGGGCCGAACCTGGGTAAACCCTTGTGTCTCAGCCCTCATATCGCACCGCAGATGGCTGGCCGCCCTTGCCCCATGTTCTACTACTCGCTGCCGATTGTAGCATCTGCCGTGGTCATTCCCCCGACAAGAAGGTAAATTTTGTTGAAGAAACCTCCTCTTTGAGTGATAAGATTGATGTTATCATGGCTATGCTTGTTAATGGGAAAGCTCCTTTAGATCCAAACAATGTTACCTTAGCCTCTTTGGTTGCTCAAGAAGAGCAAGTTGATGTAAACTTCATTAGAAACAACAATTTCAACAACAATGCCTATAGGAATAATTTCGGTAGCAACAACAATTACAGGCCTTATCCTCCTAATAATGGAAATACCTATGGAAACTCCTACAACAATCCTAGAAGTGTCCCCTCTGAACTTGAAGTCATTCTCAAAGAATTTATTAGTAAACAAACCACTTTTAACAAGACTGTGGAGGAAAAGCTTTTAAATGTTGAGAAAAATATTTCCTCTTTGTCTGAATCACAGTCCTCCTTGATTAATAAAATGGCTGCTAAACCTGAAACCATTGAAAGTGCCTTTGCTTCTACTCATGCCATAAGAGTTACTATTGATGAAAATGTTAGACTGTTAGCCCAACTTCATGCTAAGTGGGAAAGGGAAGCTGAAATTGATAGAAATAATAGTGTGTGCACCATCACTAAAATGGATACCACTAAACCACAAGAAGTCCCTATTACTAATCCTACAATGCCTAAGACCAATGAGTCTACTACTAGTGATGCTAAGTTTGATTTAGATCTTGATGGTTGCAATATTTCTGAAGTGATTTTGTTCATGCAAAAGCTTGCTAGAAGTCTTGATGCTAGTGATATGCATGTTCCTTTCACCAAACACATTACAGATGCTCTTGTTAAGATTAAGGAAGAGAAGTTAAAACACAAAGCTTCTATTCCTAGGAAAGTAGAAGACAATTGGGAATCCATTATTAATATGCAAGTGAATGACTTTGATCTCAAAGCTTCATGTCATCTTGGTTCTAGTATCTCCTATTAAGCCTAGGAGGATTTATGAAATGCTTGATTTGCCACCATTGGAAGATTTTTATTTGGATGTCCCAATTAATGATAATGCTAAGAAGAAACTCATGGGGAGTGTTAATGATGTTCTCATTATGGTTAACAAAGCTTATGTCCCTATTGATTTCTATGTTATGGATGTTGAATACAATGCTTCTTGTCCTATTACTTTGGGAAGACCTTTTCTTATAACTATTGGTGCCATCATTGATATGAAAGAATGCATCATTAAATATCAATTTCCATTCAAGAAAGGTATTGAACACTTCCCTACGAGGAGAGAGAAGTTGCTTTTTGCTCCTCCTTTGAAAGCAAGGTTTAATGTTAATGCTTCCTCATTTGAAAATACTTGATTTCTTGCTTCTTGTGGCTAACTTAAAGGTGTTAAAGAAAAGTACTTGTTGGGAAATAACCCAAGAGTTTCCTTGAGTCTTGGAAGTTATTACTTTAGTAATGACCTCTCCTTATCCTTTCTGTTTGCTTTTTGTGTCAATAATGACCTCTAATGAGAGGGAAGTAAGATTTGGGGAGTTGCTGTCCCGAAACAGATTTCTGTCCACCACCATAAAAATTTGTGAGGAGTCTCTGTAACTAGGATTGAGCTCAAAATTTAGGAATAAATCCCCCAGTATGTTAGCTAACTTCCTTTAGTTCAACACTTTTTGATTTGAGCAACATAAGAATTTCTTAAAAATCGGTTTCTACCTGCTGGTATTTTGAGCTTTTTGAAGGAGTTGCTACAGTAGCTTTTGTTTATAGTGAAAAGTTTGTGTAAGGTTCCCAACCTTTAATAAGGTAGAGTCCCCTGTGTTTACAATGCTAGTCCCTGGATCAATAGCTAGCATCCACAGTCAAGATGTAATATCAAGAAACAAAGGTCATAATACAACTTTATAACCAGGAATAACATAATTTATTACATCTTACATAGCTCATTTGGCTATTACATTACATTGCAGCAGAATATCTACAAGCATGGGGTCCTTCATCTTCAAAGTGCCACATGCAGACATGTTGGTTGTAGACTTGTAATCCTAATCACTTAAACTTCACTAATATCAAACAAACCTGCAACATAACAAGTTACAGCCACAAGGTCAATACATTTAAATTGTATTGGCAAGTGATACTATGGTAGTATAGTGGAGTCTATCATCTATATGTATTTGGCAAAGTGGAGTTGAGGCTTGCATTGCTCAAAATAGATTTTTCCTTATCATTTGAAAACACTAAGTTTTTGCTTGACAAAAATCACCCAAGGCATCTACCAATCAGAGATTGAAGATCCTTTAACCCTTGTTCAACCACAAGTTTTTAACTTAGAAATTGGGATGAGGAGATTCTTGATAGTTTCCATGTCTTGATGCTCAAATTGTCCTTTGCCAGGGACATGGCTAAGTACTTAGATTTTTACACTCTGCAGAGGTGGTGCAGTTTCCCCACAAGACTTGGTTTCACCAAGACAAGATCTTTCAGAAGCCTTCCCTTAGACCAAAATGGACGCGCTCCAACCTATCAAACCCCTACCACTAACTGTCCATTTGGCTAAGTTAATGCAACCTATATGATCCAGGCAGAGCCCATAATGCCAAGTGGTTGCACTTGAAGCTTCTCAACATTTGACATCTCAAATCTCTTTGTTCCTGGGTGGCCATCCACAAGTGAGATACACAAGGTAAACCATAAAAATGGGCCTTGTGAACCACTCAACACAAACCATTCCTTCCATTCCACCCAGGTGATTCTTTTACTTAGTTGTTTTATTAAACAAAACTCAAGTCCTCAGACTTAGAAATTTTCCATAGCATGAATATATATATTCCACCCTTGTTTTCTACTAGCTAAGCTAAGCATGATAGTAGTAGGAATCTTAACTTAGGAAAATTCTACTAAGGTTTCATCTACTAGGTTTTCCCATAGCATGGTTTATACTTAGCAAAATTCCATGCAAGTCCTACTTAGAAATATCACTAATGCATAGTGAAAATAATGGGACAAAGTATGAAGCATCACTTGCCTTTTTGGTAGAGGGTATAAGTTCACTCCTTGTCCTTGCAACAATTACACTCTTCAAGTCACTACAATTCAATCAAGCAAGGCACAATCTCAATCTACCAATCAAGCAAAACATCACATAAAATGATAAAGTCAAAGTAATGCATGCAAGCATGCCAAGCTTTGTTTTATTTGAAAAAGTGGTTCCTAATGGGTCATAAACATTTGAAAACACCTAATGGTCATTTTATAAAGTGGCAAAGTCATTTGCAAAAGGTTTCACTTTATAAACCATTTTTAAAAGAAGGTATCATTTTATGTGGTGTAGAAATGTTTTTAATAAGGCATTAATCTATAGAGTTCACAAAATATATTTTCAAACCATAAAACTTTGTGTTTAGGGTCAGAGAGTTTATTTCCAAAACATTTCTCAAAGGTTTTCTTCCAAAATCACTTTTAATAAATAAACTATATTTTTATTTGACTAGAATTGGTTTTAAATCCAAGATTCATTCTTTTGTTTCACCAAATACATTTTTGAATCCAAAAAGTGTTTCTATGGTCAGTAGGTTTAAAACACACCATTTGCAAAAGATTTTAACCCCAAAATCAATTTTGAACAATTTTTACATTCTAAACATGCATACATATGTTTCTGCAAAAACAAACAATTTAACAGAAACTTTTTACTAAACAAATGGCATGGTTGGCTAGGTCTTGTTCCACTGATTCCATTGATATAAAGTTTGCAAAATTTGGACGTGTGGATTTAAAGTTATGCAATTTACAAAATTGGAAAACTAATAGATCAAATTCTGTTTAAATCAAACAGACTGGGACACGCGTCCTATTCCTATTCGCCGAAAACGTTTCGCGTGGATCAAGCGACGCAGGCCGTTGGATTTAAGTCATATCGCACGGTGCGCAGGTGCTACTGACCCCTTCGTCTAGCTTCTATCCTAGCCGCTGGATCCTAATCGCACGGCACCTAGCACACTTGCCAGAGATGGGCGGCGCTGGCGGAGCGGTCAGACGGCGGCGGAGTCGACGCTACAGGAAGCGAGGGAGGAAGGGGAGATGCTCACCGTGTTCGCAACGTCGTGGGGAAGCTCAAGGCGGCTGTCGTTGCTGAAGGGGCGCACTGTGGTGTCGTGGATTCCTCGCCGGAGTGGAGCTGCGCCTCGGGCTTGTCTGTTCGTCGACGGGGACGAGTCTACGGTTCACTCTAGCCCAAACAAACAACACTGTTAGGTTCGCGAGAGAAGGGCAAATACGGGAGTACCAGCCAGAGGGAATGGGGCGGTCTGGCTTACCAGGAAGACTTCGCCGGAACGGAAACAGACGGTAGCGGCGTTTGGGGTCGTTGTTGTCGAGGCTCAGGGGCGCGCGCAAGCGAGCTGGCGATACAGGAAGGTGCGCCTGGGTCTGGGGAGTGTGTGAGCTTGGTCGAGGAGGCAAGGGGCGACGGCGGCTGGCCAGAATTGCTTGCGGAACTCGCCGGAGAAAGCGGCAGTGCAACACAAAATGGGAGCAGCCTGGTGGCTCTCGAGGCGTGGTGTTTGGGAGGAAAGGAAGAGGAGAAACGGGCGTTTAAGCGAGTGTGGTCAGGGGGCGTTAATCACGCGGCATTGAAGTGAATTGACGACGCGAATCAATCGGCAGTAACGGGAGGAAGAACAGGTTGCGTGGGGACGAAGCTGACGTGGTCGTGGGGTCGTCTTGTCAGCGATAGAGGGGAAAGGGGAGTGGGGTCCAGTTGTCACTCGCTGTGCGGGTTAAATCATGAGTGAAAGAAAACGCTTCGGGGGAGAGAGGGAAATGGGCTGCTGGGCCAGGTGGGCTTAGCTGGGCTGGGTCGTCTCTTTCATATATATTTTTTTTGTTCAGATACTTTTTCCTTTTTCCATTTAGTTTTCTGTTTTGAAATTCAAACAACAATTCAAACACTCAAATCAATTCAAACTTCCACAAAACTTGTATTGAGTTTTAGTTCTGTTTATCAACACAAATCCAAAGTCCAAAAATAAAATAATATTTTTATTCTTTTTAGGATCTATTTAATAATTAAATAAAATAGACCTTAATTATTAATTCAAATAGGTTTTGATTTATTTAATAAAATCTCCATTTTAAATCTAAATATTAACAAAACCAAATCAGTAGGTTTTATTTTAAAATATAAAATACTTGGAAGACTTGTTTAAAATAATTTAACAAGTTTTTGATGTTTAATTAAAATGGTAAAACCTTTATTTTTAATAAATTTGGATATTAATAAATCCTCATTATTTTATTTAAATAAACCTTTACTCTTTTAATCAAAGCAAAACATTTTATTTCAAAAGCTTGGCCAAGGTTTAATTTGGCTCTATAAAATAATCCTTATTATATTTCTACCTTTTTATTTGAAAACTAAATCTTTTTATTAAAGATCCAAAAATAGTAACTCCACTTATTCAAAATATTTTCTTTATTAATTGTTTAACTTTTCAAATCCCTTTAGGATTTGTTTGATCAAAAAGGTTTGAAGGTTTCCAATTGGAATCAAAAAGTTTCTTCTCACCCTGAAAATCAACAAAGTTTTATTTTATTCATTTATTTTTCACATAACAAGATTTGGAAAATCTTGGGATGTGACATTTTGTCTGTTCTAAAGCTAAACCCAAGGGTCTATTATCCTTTGTATACACTAATGGCGCTAATGAATATTGTGTGAAGTTTTGTATGATGGAAATATTTTAGGTGTAGAGAGAGAATGATGTAATGATACGAAGAATGGACAAAAGCTCAAGATTGGGGATGCCACCCTGGTGTCACCCCAAGAAATATCCAAGAGGTACAAGCGTCAAAGCTTGGGGATGCCTAAGGCATCCCCTTCTTCATCAATAAAAATCCCAGGTCTTTCTAGACACCTCGTTTTTATTGTTTCATGCATTGTTGCGTTGTTCTTGGAGCATCTTAGTTTTCATTTGCTTTTCTTAGTTTGTTTAGTTTGCTTGAATAAAGTAGTTTGGACCCCCATTCTCGATGTGTTGTTTAAAATAAGTTGATTGGTGTTGGAAAGGAATAGAAAGTTCGGTATTGAAAGTGCAAGAGGAACTTGCATTGACTGTGACTTAGACTTTAGCATGTCATGCTAGGTGTTGTTTTGACCTTATGCTTAGTGATTATTGCTATAGCATGACTTGTTCCAAACAATTGGGATTGCTTAGTGCGCCTTGAAGGAATCATGCGTTGTTTTAGCATACAAAAGCATAGTATTGTGGTATTCTCCTTTGATGTTTTGTTTGGATTGACTTGGCACATTCTCACACCATGTTATCACTATGAACAAGTCACCATATCCTTTATGATCATTTAGTCCTTGACTTGTAGTACCACTCTATGCTTTGATTAGTAATGTTTTCTCATGCTACATGATTATGGCCATTATTTCTCTCTTAGTTGGTTCCTCCCAGTCTTTTGCTAGCCTCCACTTGTATGAGTAAGATCTACTCATGCTTCCAAACCCAAGAAACCAAGTTATTACATGCGTCCACTATAAATTACTACGCATGGTGTGTTACACCATTCCAAGTATATTCTTATTTTCAGCTATCTTCGAATTAAAAGTATTTTGTTATGTGAAAACTTAGTGATTAAAGCCCTCACAAACTTGATGGCACACTTTATTCCTTGCCCTAATAAACTTCAAGCATTGTGTCATCTATGTTGTATATGCTTGCACTTATACGTTGGAATTAGCAGAACCATGTTTTCATGGGTAACGTTTTCAACATTGCACTTGTACTTTATACACAGTTGATATCATGCTCTTTTGTCTATGGATGTCACCGATGTGAAATAAAAAGGGAGTTTTTAAGTCCATGGAGTTATGTATTTTGTGTTATAGAAACGCCTGGGCCGCTAGCCTAAGCCATGCCTAATCATGGTGGAAACTTGCAGCATCACCATAATGAGCAATCTGTGAAACATCCTCAATAAAAAACTATGCAAATAGCAAATAAAAAGATCACTGAGATGCTCATTCTCTGCTTGCCTTGTCATTTTGGTTATGGGAAAGCTCATGTACCATGTGCAAGGGGTACCCCGTTGGCGGTTCTCTATGATACACATGTACTTACTATGATAAGAACTTACATGCGACCAAAGTTGAGTAGCATGAGGTGCGGCCCTCGTATTCAAGGGACATGAGATTGCCAACTTATACTTTGTCAAGCATATACTCCATAGTTTGTTCACTTTAACCTTAATCACTTCAAGATGCTTATGATAGGGGCAATGAGGGATGAAAGCTAGCAAGTACCATAATTTTTGGAAGCTCTTTTTGAAACTTGACATCCCTGCTTCCCTTTTATGAAGGGCCTTTCTTCCACTATTATATTGAGTCTCCACCTTCTATCCTTAGTCACTAGTTAAGAGAGCATAGTTGTCATTCTTAGTTCTATGTGCAGTGTCCCAAAACTTATTGATTGATGCATATTGTTGATATTGCTTTGTATTGTGCTATTTGTATCTAGTCACTCTTATGAACTTTGAAGGTGTCCTATGCATCTATTTGCTACTCTATGAGGGACAAGCTGAATGCCACTATGCCATGTTTTCTGTATGTGAAACAAACAAACGTTTTTCAATGCATGTTATTCATGATCTTTGTTTGTAGCCTTTCGTGTTGCATGCATAGTTACTTTGTCTTATTGTTAGAGCTCCATATTTCATGCACATGTTTAGAGTTATTTGATCCCCGCTTTCAATACTTGTAAATGGTTGGATCTTTATTGTGAGGGTGCATGTCACCTCAAAAATTATTCTTTTATCACTTACCTACTCGAGGACGAGCAGGAGTTAAACTTGGGGATGCTTGATATGTCGAAACATATCTATAATTTTTGATGTTCCATGCTTGTTTAGTATCTACTTTGCTTTGATTTGTACACTTTGAGGTGCTTTTCATATGTTTTCTGGTACTAACCTATTAAGAAGTTGCCATAGTGCCAGTTGTCTGTTTTCTGCTATTTTTGGTTCTAGAAAAGCTAGTAAGGAAATATTCTCGAAATTGGACGGGACAAAAGACAAAGTCAATATTTCATCGAGGAGAACACGGAGTCTAGAGGAGAGACGAAGGGGCGCCACAGGGTGGTCACACCCCCTAGGCACGGCATAGGGTGGGCCCATGCCTAGGTAGGGTGTGGGCCCCCTGGCCGCCTCCTAGCCTTGCCTCTTCGCCTATAAGAAGCCCCCGATGCCTAAACCCTAAGGACCCGATCAATATTCCACGAAACCGTCTGTAGCTGCCGCCACCATCGTCCCTAGATCGGGGGATCTGAAGATCTTCCCGGCACCCTGCCGGAGGGTGGATCATCCCGGAGGCCTTCTTCTTCATCATGCCAACCTCCGGTATGAAGCGTGAGTAGTTCCACCTTGGACTACGGGTCCATGTAGTAGCTAGATGGTTGTATCTCCTCCTTGTGCTTTCATGTCTAGATCTTGTGAGCTTTGTTCATGATAAACATATAATCTATTTGTAATCATGCATGTTGTGTTTGCGCGGATCCAATGGATATTGAGATTGCTATGTCAGATTGATTAATGGTTTTTTCTAGTTGATTCTATCATGTTTGTGTTGTTTGTGATCTTGAATTCTCTCCATTGTTAGTAGCTATATTGGTCAAGTAGTTGCTAGTGACTCCAAGAGGGGGTATTTATGCTCGACAGTGGGTTCATGCCTCTACTTAATCAAGGGAAGTGATAGAAATCTCTACTGTTGTAGATGTGTTGTTGCCACTAGGGAGAAAACAATGGTCTCTTGTTCATTGAACATGTGGTTTGTTTAGCTTACACACTTTGCTTAAAGTAGTTGTCTGTTGCTTGCAACATAATACTGGAGGGGGTTCGGATAATAACTCAAAGGTGGACTTCTAGTCATAGATGTAGTTGGATGGCGGTCTATGTATATTGTTGTATTGCCCAATCGAATCGCATAGGATCTTTTTGTCTAGTATTGCATTGTTATGCCTTGCTCAGTCCTGTCAATTGCCCTGCTGTAATTTGTTTACCCAGCATGCCATGTTTGTTTATCTAAGGAGAAAACCTCTAGTGAACTATGGACCCCGGTCCAATATTTACCATTGATACATCTTCCACTGTTACTGTTTACTTGCTGCAAACCATCATCACCTTCCACACCATATAGTTAATCCTTTACAGTAACCGGTGAGATTGACAACCTCACTGTTAGTTGGGGCAAAGTCTTGAGTTTGTGTTGTGCAGGTTTCCATGTTGCTTGCAATACCTTTGATTCGTTTCCTTCCTCCTACTGGTTCGATAACCTCGGTTTCTTACTAAGGCAAAACTTGTTGTTGTGCTGCATCATACCTTGCTTTTAGGGTTTCCAAATGGGGCGTCAACACGCATCAGTCGACCCTGGGATGAGGAACCCTGGTATCCATGACTAGCAATTTCGTCCTCCTGCAGAAGAAGTAACAGTGAACTATTTAGAAATCCGACTTCATCGATTATAATGCAATCGATTTGATCCACGGTAATTAAATTACTTACCACAATTTCCTCGAATTCCTTCACCGCAGGATCCACGGTGAGTTGTTTGGTTTTTGGGTCCACATGGTAACGGGCCCTGATGAAGTTCCGAAGCTGCCCTTTTCGAATTCCGCAAAGGGGTTAGCTATCCCCTTAGCTCTATACTCTATGTCGTCCTTATCTCATTTGGCCTCCGTGGTTCTGTATCCACAGAATCCTAGATGGTGGTGACCTATATTCATCGCCTGCAGCACCTTTCCCCACTTACTCGAGGCCTGGGCTCTTTCCGATTCACACCTCTCCTTGAACTCCCGGTACTGATCTTCGGTGATATGAGGGTCAATCTTCTGGATCTCCTCGAGACTTTTGCCTTCTTTATAGATATTCTTCTTTATCCGGGTTCTCCAGCTGTCTGGGGCGATGCTCATCTTTGTGAGGGAAGATTTGTTTACTTCATTCCCATGATAATTTGTGTTCCGATACTCAGTGGGGAACTTGTATCTTGCGTGCAGCCTCTCGAAGAGGAGTGTGCGCAAATGGCCATTATCTTTATGCCGGAGATTCTCGGTGTTGATTGAGATGGTGGTCTGGGTGATCACCTCCACTTGCCCACCGTACCCTCTGACGACAAGGTTGGGAGCCAAAGGAACCCCTGTTGGGCTCACTTCGGTAATTTCCTCTCTGACGGTGCCAACCGTGTTCGGGCGCCGTTCCTTCGACTTCTTATTCTTCTTAGGAGGATTGCTACCACTCCCTATGCCCTCGCCTCCATCAGTGGTTTCATCATCCGTCGTTACTTCGGCTTCTTCTTCCTCCGCGTGTTCCATCTCATCGTCCTCGCTCTCCGAAGGATGGTATTCTTCATTGTCTTATAGCCGTTGGGACGCCTCCCAGAATGTCAATTGTTTATTCGGATGTCTGACTTCTCCTTCAGCACTGATGCACTTAGAACAGCTAACCTCACCGTTGTCACACATGTTTGCACTAATAAAAAGCAAATAATGGTTAGTAATAAAGTGCCCAGAAAAATCTGGCATGACCTTTGCTAAGTTTCTTAAACTAGGAGTGCCCGATTTCTGCCGAAATGGAAGTTAATCAACATTCACACAAAAATAAGGACTCATTTCATACAAGAACCTACATCTATATGGCCAGCATAGCCAGCAAACAATAAATGGCTAGCACAGCCAGCACAACCAGCACACAATAAATGGCCAGAACACATTACCAGAATATAATTTTAAAAGAAATGGCCAACACAACCAACACACATGTATTCAGCATGTATGCACACATGTATTCAGCATGTATTCAGCACAACCAGCACATGTATCTATATCAACATGTATCTAAAAGAAATGGCCAGCACAACCAGCACACAATAAATGGCTAGAACACAAATGTATCTATATCAACATGTATTCAGCATTTGTTTGTCTTAAAAGAGAGGAAAAAATGTATGGGCAAAAGCAAAAATAAGCTTTTCTGTAATTATTGACATATTGCTAACCTGAATATTGACATTTAGGTTATTTCTGCTGACCTAAAATAAGAGAAACCTAAACCTAAACATGATAGTGAACCTAAACCTAAACCTGTTGTAATCTGAACCTAAACATGATGTAATCTGAACCTAAACCTTCTGTAATGTGAACCTAAACCTGCTCTAATAACCTACTTGTTCCTAGGGAAGTGGTAGTCAGAGAGAATTTAGTATCCTAAATCAGCTACAATGAATTTACCAGCCTAGCTTCTTTTACACTAAACTGAACCTAAACACATTTAGGAGCCTAAACATATAGTAGTAGTAGGTTATGTTTAGATTACTGGACAATGTTTAGCAGCCTAGATTAGTTACTATAGCAACAAGTCCAGGAACCTAAACAATTGATATACGATCTTGAAAGCTACTGCTAACAGTAGTTTTAGTTTCAGTTTTCTCTGTCAGATTATCTTGCAAGCTACTTCTATACTATCTTGCAAGCTATTGCTCTGAACCCTAATCGGACCCTACTCTGAACCCTAATCTTGCAAGCTATCTTATCTTCCCTGTTAACAGTAGTGGGCCTTGTCATTAGATTAGTTACTATACTATCTTGCAAGCTATCTTGCAAGCTGCTGCTCGAAACCTACTCTGAACCCTAATCGGAATGGATGCAGCGAGAGAGGGAGAGAGGAAGAGAGGGGATGGGCCACTCTCACCTCTGAGACGAGGACGAAGACAGCGGGTGGACGACGGTGGGCTCCTCCACAGCCTCCTCCTCCTCCTTGAGCGGCGGCGACCTCCTCCTCCTCGAGCGACAACGACCTCCTCCTCCACAGATCGGCAGCGATGACGACCTCCTCCTCCATGGATCGGCAGCGACGGTGACCTCCTCCTCCATGGATCGGCAGCGGCGCGGGCCTCCTCCTCCATGGTCTCCTCCTCGAGCGGCGGCTGGCGAGGCGGCGGATCGACAGCGGCAGCGGGGGCTGAGGATCAAGATGGTTGGGCGCGTCTGATGGGGATGAGGGATGTGCCCGTGCACGTGGATAAGGCAAAGATAGGCGTAGCGCACTCTGGCATAGTGTGCTACACATATCTGTAGCGCACTCCGGTCTAGTGCACTACGCTTATCTCCTCTAGCACCTGTATAAGAAAACAACCGCCCCACTATCTAACAAATTCACTACCCTATCCCACTGGTTCCACCCACTGCTCTATCTCAGCCTGTGAGCACCCAGGTTTGAATCCTGGTGCCCACCTTTTTTATTTTTATTTTAAAAATACTTTTTAATGTTCCAAAAATGCCCAAAAGTGGTAATATATGCCATAAAAGTTTTGTTTTTATTTTAGAAATACTTTTAAATGTTCCAAAAATGCTCCAAAGTGATAATATATGTCATAAAAGTGGTACAAATATGATTGAAACTATAACTAAATTAAATAATAATTTGTCGATGAATATTATAATCTTTTTTGACCACACGTTTTACAATATTTTTTGAACTAGCGTTTTACAATGTTTCTTATTTAGTGGTTGAATTATTTCGCCCCGGCACTTTAATGTTTCTTATTTCGAACGGGCTACCTTTTTTGGGTAGGGTTGTCCTTTTTCTCCTTGTGATGTATGTTCCTGCATCGTAGTCGTCATCATCTTCAATCTTTGGATCGCCGTACTGGTTGAAGTCTTGATCGTTGGCGACTCCATCCATTCCGATGATGTTTCTTTTTCCTCTCCTCATGACAACACGGCTAGGATTTGTCGGGTCGGTAGTGAAAAAACATTGGTCCACTTTGCTAGCCAGTACCCACGGTTCATTTTTCACGTCCATGTTCGCACCAACGGCCTTGGATTTGGCTGCTTCGGGTATAACCATGGTTGTTTAATACGAGTCTTCTCTTCCGACGCTCTTTGCACATCTAACACGGAACATCGACACCTTTTATCCATAGTAGTCGAGCTCCTAGATCTCCTCGATCCTTCCGTAGAATCTTTCCTTCATGTTGTCATCGGTGTAGAATTCCAATGTTACGCCTGAGTTCTGATAATCACACTTGTTGTCCTTTTCCTTTGTGTAGAATGTGTAGCCGTTGATATCATACGCCTGATAGGTCACCAGGTTTTGCGTGGGTCCCTGCGACAAGGTGAATATGATATTTTCTGTGTCATAAGAATGCGATCAAGGGGGATTATCAAGGAGCGTCTGCCTAAACCAACGCGTGAAATCTGAGTTGTGCTCTTTGATTATTTCTCCCTGCGTCCTCTGTATGCCCCGGTCACTGTACTTCTTCTCGATTAACCTTTTGTGCTGATGTACCCAAGGATCGACCAGTTCTAAATGCTGTAGCGTGACAATGTTTGCTCGTTCAAAGTCTACGCGTTGACAATCGAAGTTTGCATGCAGTACGCGATGACCCTCTTGGTGACTAGATCCGTCGAGCTTGCCAAGGTGCATGCTGATGGGAAAACCGACAGGGTTCTCAATGTCTAGATAATTCATGCAGAAAGAGATGCACTCTTTGGCCAGGAAATCCCTTGGCTATGCTTCCATATGGACGGGACCTATTGCGAACGTATCCTTTGATGTGTTCGTGCATCCTTTCGAACGCCATCATGGTTCGGAGGAACATTGGACCGAGTTGGATGATGTCCTCCACGACATGGACCAGCAGATGCACCATAATGTCGAAGAATGCGGATAGGAAGTAAACCTCAAGCTCGCATAATATCACCATGATCTCCTCCAGTAGCCTCCCGAGCTGATTCATGCCAATCGACTTTCGATAGATGACGTCGAAAAACATGCAGAGGCCAAACAACGTTTCACGGATGTGCTCGTCCATTATCCCTCTTAGTGCAACCGGAAGTACCTTCGTTATTAGCACGGCACAGTCATGAGACTTCATGCCACTGAACCTCTGCTTCGCATCGTCTTGGTATCTGCTTATCTTGCCCGCGTCGCCGTAAGGAAATTTGACTCCTAGAAGGCACTTGAAAAACTGTTTGATCTCATCCTGGCTTAGAGTGAAGCAAGAAGGAGGACATTAATATTCGTTTTTCTTGACCTTTTTACCCTTCCGACAACCTTTTTTCGCCTCTGACTCATGATCATCGTCATATCCCCGATCATCAGGAGTAGTGCATCCTCTATGAAGCTCCTTTCGGATGCCCATGAATTTTAGGTCGTGCCTTGCTTTCGGACCATCTTTCGTCTTATCTGGCTTGTTGATTATGGTGGAGACCAGACTATTGCACACGTTTTTCTTGATATGAATGATGTCAAGGCTATGAGGCGTGCGGAGAAACTTACAGTATGGCAACACCCAGAAAATAGACCTTGTTTTCCATACCTTCAGCAGCGGCTTATCTTGCTGCCTCTTTCGCTTCTTTCCAGGCTTAGGACAATCTTTCCAGTTTTTCAGCAATTCTTCCACTTCTTCGCTGCTCCTCTGCTCTGGGATTCCTCGGGTCTCGGATTTGCCATCGAAAAATATCTCCACATTTTATCCATGGATCATTCTTGCCGAGCCACCTCCGGTGCACCATGAACACGGTTTTCAGAGACCCTGGATCTTTCTCTAGTTGGAGATATCTTGTGTTATCCATGCACCTAATGCGTGCGGAAAATCCTTGGATAACCTGCCCCGAGATTAACCCACAACCTGGATAGTCTTGAACCGTAGTGACCAACGCGGCTCTCATAGTGAAATAATCTTCTGCGATGGCATCGTAAGTATTGGCTCCAGATTCCCATAACGTGGCTAGCTCCTCTTTCAACAGCCCGAGATACAGTTTGATGTAGGTACCACGTTGTTTTGGCCCTTGAATTAGCATACTCATTTGTATGTACTTCTTCTTCATGCACAGCCATGGAGGGAGGTTGTACATCCATACAAACACGGACCAAGTGCTGTGCGTGCTGCTCTGGCTACTGAATGGATTGAGTCCATCCGTGCTCGCACCAAGCCTGATGTTCCTCGAATATCCATCGAATTCTGGGAATTCGAGGTCCAATGCTTTCCACTGGCTAGCATCTGAAGGGTGCGTCAGCAGCTCGTCCTTTTCGGGGTCATCGTCATCTCCTGGCTTCTTCCTTTCCGCATGCCATTGCATGAGCTTCGCTTCCTTAGGGTCCGCGAAAGAGCGCTGTAGATGAGGAGTGATAGGAAAGTAACATACCACTTTTCGAGGTGCTTTATTCCCTTTCTTGTAATGACTCACGCCGCACACCGGACATGTGGTTTTCTCCGCGTCCTCGCCCCGGTAAATGATGCAATCATCGATGCATACGTGGTATCTAACGTAGGGTAGATCGAGAGAACATACGATTTTCTTGGAGTCCTCGATACTAGATGGACACATGTTCCCCTCCGGGAGACGATCGTGCCAGAATGCCATCATATCGTCGAAGCTTGCGTTGGTCAATTTGTCTTTTGCCTTCATCTCCATAGACTTGAGCGTTACAATAAACCGGGTATCATCGGGCCTGCATCCTTCATACAATGGAGTAACCGCGTCTTTCTCAAGTTGCGCAAGCTTTGCTTTCTCTCTAGCAGCAGCCCTCACGTTACTCGTCTGCTTGAAAAGCAGCTCTTGCACATAAGGGTCCCGCACCCAGCCTGACCTTGTTCCATCATCGTCTGCTCCTCCGGCATCTAGATCATCATCATCTCGGTCTGCTTCCGCACCTTCACCATCTCCAGGAGACTCTTCATCATCTCGCCCGTCCTTGCCATGATGATCCTCGTCATGTTGCCCACCTTCACCGTCTCCATCGTCTTCGTCATCGCTTATCCAACGTGTGTATCCATCCATGAAACCATAGAGGAGCACGTGCGCCTGCAGATGCCCGGAATCTGGGTCGATCAACCAGTTGAGTTTGCATCTTCCACACAGACATCTTATCTCCGTCTTGTTATTTCGTATCATGTCCGTCATCATGCATTTTGAAAATCTAGAGACAATGCCTTCGCTCATTATGCGGACCATGGTTTCCTACGCGGTGTACACGGTACAATTAGAAGTTTATTAGAACCACATAATCAATGCATGCATGCAATGGTCGATAGAAAATTTCGGCATGACCTATCCTAAAATAAGGACCTTTGCGAAATGCCAAAGTCTAGCCAAAATGGAAATGAATCAACATTTTGGCAAAACAAATGGCAACTCATTCACACACAAACACAAGAGAGAGACTGAGCCATACACATGAACACATCATCCTCTCCATACACACATGAGCATTGATTCTCTCCATATACACACACATGAGCATTGATCCTCTCCATATGCACATGAGCATCGATCCTCTACATACATATGAGCATATCATCCATATACACATGAACACATCCTTACATGGACAACTTATCGAGATGAGAGACCGATCGATAAGATGGAAAGGAGAGGTGCGAGACCGAGAGGATGGCGTGTCCAGAAGGAGAGCTTCCTCTATTATGTATGTAGCATCCAAGGTTAGTTATACATGCTAAAAACGGTGAATGAGTGGAGAAATTGAGGTGGGAAGGAGGAGGATCCCGACTAGATCTAAGGAGGAAGAAGGAGGGGAAAGTGAAGTGTGGGTGTGGTAGTGGATAGTCACATATGCAAAGTGGAGGTGCCAAAAAATGGTCGACACATCCGTGGTGCACATGGCCCTAGTGCACCACAGGAACTAATCACAACTGTGGCGCACATGTCAGGAGTGCGCCACAGATGTGTTTCCCATTTACAGAGCAGAGGGGCCTTAACTTAGGCGTTGCACACGGGCCTCGTGTAAGCCAAGGCTACCCCTAACAACCATAACGCACATACCCCATGTGCGCTACGGGTATGTGGCATGCGACTGGCAGGCCCCTAGCCCACACATATTTGCGGCGCACTACCTCCATGTGCGCCATGGTTGTTCTAGTTAATAGTAGGGCACTGCCCACAGGTGAGCCACATCTGTTTTACCCGTGGGGAACTTCAACCACATGAGCCACGGATGTGCGGATTACCTATAGCCCTTTTCCTAGTATTGATGGGTGCATCTTCTTGTAGTAAACAATGTCCTCGGTGTGCGTTTACAACTATAAGGAAATCACATTCTCAAATTTTACGAGTGATGACGAGATTGTTCTTTTCCGTACAGAAATTATGAAGAATATGGATCTAAATGCCACAAGCCAAGCTTCATGACATATATAGTGGACCAACATGTTTTATTTACTATTCCGCATGTTTTATGAGTTTGCAAACGTCCAAGCTAACTCTGACCACTTGAATGGCCTAGTGTCTATATATTTACCAAAATTAGGTGAAAATTTGAACTATAAGCGGTAAATTGTAGGTTTCATTGAAAGTTGAGAAAAAAGCTTTTGGAGGCTTGTAGAGGTAAACGGGTGTATCTTCTTGTAGTAAACAATATCGTCTGTGTGAGTTTCCAACTACCAGGAAAGAACATTCAATTTTAAATTTTCTGAGTGATGATAAGATTATTCTTTTTTGTAAAGAAAAGTTCGAAGAGTATTGGATCTATAAGTGCATGATACCCTTCTTGGTTAGGGTTTAATTATAGGTTGAAGGGTTTAGGTTTTTAGTATTTATGGGTTTAGGGTTTAGGGGTTGTTTATTTGTGTTTAGGGTTTAGGGAATTTTAAACAATGTTCAAGCTTTATGCTTATATTTGTTAAAAATAATGGTGTTTCCCAATTTAATGTAAGTGTCTCAAATTTGATCTACAAGTGCATGATACTTGTTTGATCAGGGTTTTGGAGTTTAGTGTTTAGGGTTTTATGGTTTCAGGAATTTTCAATATTCTTTAAGATGCTTTATTCTTTTAATCGTGGAATATAATGACATTACTATAATTTAATGAAAATATCTCAAATTGGAATCTTTAAGTGTATGATAACTGCTTTGTTAGGGTTTCATTATGGGTTGAGTGGTTCAGGGTTTAGAGAATTTTCAATAATGTTCAAGCTTTATGCTTATATTCTTGGAATATAATAGAGTTACCACAATTTAATGAAAGCGTCTCAAAATTTTGATTTACAAGTGCATGATACATGCTTGGTTAGGGTGTATGTGTGTTGAGGGTTTAAGTTTTAGGGATTGTTTAGGGTTGAGGGTTTAGGGAATTTTCAATAATGCTCAAGATTTATGACTATATTCATAGAATAAAATGGTGTTACCCGAATTAATAAAGTGTGCATGACAGGTGCTTGGTGAAGTTTTAGGGGTTTAGTGTTTCAGGTTTTAGGATTTAAGGGTTTAGTGTTTCAGATTTTAGGTATTTAGGGGTATAGGGTTTCGGGAATTTTCAATAAAGTTTGATCTTTATGCATATATTCATGGAATAGAATGACTTAGCAACAAATTAATAATGAAAGTATCTCAAATTTTGATCTATAAGTGCATGATACCTGCTTGGTTAGGGTTGTTTATGGGTCGAAGGTTTAGGGTTTTAGTATTGAGAGTTTAGGCTTTTGGTTTTTTAGGGGTAGTTTAGGGTTTAGGATTTAGGAATTTTTCAATAATATGTCCAAGCTTAGGGTTAGGGGTTGAGGGTTTAGGGTTTTTAGGGGTATAGGGCTGAGGGTTTAGGATTTAGGGGGCCAGGGTTTAAGGATTTTTCAATAATGTTCGAGCTTTCATGAATTAGAATGGCGGTAGCAATTTAATGAAAGTATATCAAATTTTGATCTATAAGTGCATGATACATTCTTGTTCACGGTTTAGGGTTATAGGGTTTAAGGTTTAGGTTTAGGGCATTTTCAATAATGTTCAAGCTTTATGCGTAGATTCATGGAATGGAATGACGTTAGCGTAATTTAATGAAAGTATATCTCCAATTTCGATCTATAAGTGGATGATATACCTGCTTAGTCATGGTCATTTAGGTGTTTAGGGTTTAGGGAATTTTCAATAATGTTCATGCTTTATGCTTATATTTGTGGAACAGAATGGTGTTACCGCAATTTAACGAAAGTATCTCAAATTTGGATCAATAAGTGCATGATATCTACTTGGGTAGGGTTTAATTTTGGGTTGAGGGGTTTAGGGTTTTCGTATTTAGGGGTTGAGGGTTTATGTTTTAGGTTTTTTTTAGGATTTAGGGTTTAGGGTTTTAGTGGTAGCCATGGGATTTGACGAGTTTTGGAAAAAGTAGCTTCCTAGTGTTGTCCTACCATGTATGGAAATTATTGGGTTTCAACCCGAACGACCAATGTCTTCAAGGACATATCGATCGACATCATAGTTTACGACCTGATAGAGTTCCCACACTAGATGGATACATCTAGGGGTAGTAAGCATTGTTGACCGTGGGAGTTTTCACACAAATAGTGGATCATGCGACCTATCTAACTACAAGGCATGGAGACGGGAGTACAAAGCATGAGTGTCTAAGGGCATCCGTAATGTAGGACCCACCCGACTTATGAAATTACCACAATGTATAAGGTCAGCATTTACCCTAAGATAGGACCCACATAGCTTGTCATATTGCTCCATGCAAGGGGAAATGATTTTTCAATTCTCAATGGGAAACCCACAAGCTTGAGGTAACTTTATTTTCTCCCCAATGTACTATTATATGCCTTAAGGTGTGCTTTTTTTTACACATTGCGAATTCCCTAAGGAAAAAAGCAAATAATGGGCCCAATTGGCAGTGTATAACCAAGCTATAAAACTCTTATCACTACAAGAAAAATGTCCTTTTATAGCGGACGATTTTTTTGTTGAAGGATCATTTTTTGTGGCTGAAAAGCCTTCTATGATGGATACCCTTCGTGCTAGATGTTCCGTCACAAATGAATCTACCACGGTTTTTTTCCGACCATGGCGGATCGCACCCTTCAACCACAAAAAGTCGTTTTGTCGTAAATCTGTTTGCCAGCCGTGTTGACTGCTAATTTCATGCAAACTACCATGTGGAGAACGTCATTAACGGCTAGTTAGCACCGTTAACTATCAATGAAACCATGATAGAATCCAAGCCCAGCCAAGGACTGATAATTATTAAGTGGACCGGCCCATTAAGAGATCCCAACAGTATCCCGAGCCATTACTATTTCATCCTCCACTATTTGAACTGGCCCCACTAGTGCTGCCCTCTGCGGCCCGTAAACTTTTAGGCCCGTTAATGTTTCGACCTGCACTATTTTAAATGGGCCCATTTATACAACCCGTAAACTATCGGGCCCGTTACAGTTTCTCCTTGTACTATTTGAAATTGACCCATTTGGCCAGCCCGATTTTGCCCATTGTTGTATTGTCCTGCATGGTTTGAAATGGGCCCATTTGTGTAACCCTCTATGGCCCATAACCTTTTGGGCCCTTCACTGTTCAGGCCCAAAAACGGCCTACTCATATTCTAGCCTGTTAGTGTTCTAGCCTAGTAAGTTTCTTGGACTATTACTATTCCGTCCAGGTGAAAATTCATCATGTTACTGTTCTGACCTGCTATGGTCCTGGAATTTTTCTAGCCTGACCTGCTACTGTTCTGGCCCATTACTGTTCTGGCCATTTAAGGTTCTGGCTCAATAATGTTCTAACCAATTACTGTTCTGGTGCGTACTATTTCAGCCTGTTACTATTTCGGTCTGTCACTGTTTCGTCGTAGCACTATAATGGTATATTACTTTTACTAAGCACACATGTGGGTCGGCATACTAATTTTATGGTATTTTACAGGTTCAGCATGTTTGGAGCCCATTCCAATATCATAAAAGGTGTATAACTTGCGAGCATGTTTTACTGTTTATCGTCGGCCCAATACAAGACAGGAAAATAACAAAGCCCCTGTACCCTAATCGAACTGGCTAGAGAAGGTATGGTACTATGTCAAGACCCGGATTTTTAATCCCAGATGCCTGTTATGCCATACATCGCAATCCCAGGATTACCATTTTTGCGAGACATAATAGATTGGTACCATAATTCATCATCCATTACAAACCATAATAAAGGTCTTACAAATAAAGGATCTCATGATCCAGTCTTAATACAATCAACGCAGCGGAATAATATAATAATGGTAGCATGGGCAAAACTCCATCTTCATGGTCACAGGCAATGCTGACGATGGGAGATGATCGTAGTTGTCGTAGACTTCCCGCTGTCCATCATCCAGGTAGTCCTCCTCATAGTCTGGCCATAGGAATAGCCAGGGACAAAGACATGAGTACTCTTTAAGTACTCGCAAACTATCATTAACAAGTAAGTGGTTCAAATAGGAATCCTAAGCTCTAGGTTTTTTGCAAAAAGCCAGATTTACCTTAACTGAGTTCAGAAGCAAAGAAAACTAACTTAATGTTTTATAACACCTAAGTGGGAACTTAGTTTTCATGTTCACAACCCTGTTGTGGTTAAGTCAAACTCCTGATTCATTTCACGAGTCATTTTGAAAACCTCTGACGACAGAACAGTATGGTCACTCCAACTGTCCATAACCGTGGACGCGGCTATTCGAATAGTTTGACACTCTACAGAGGTGGTACACTTTCACCACAATATTCGATACATCCATCAGGAACAATCCTGACTCACCATAATCAATATGCGGATAATCAATCCTAACCTTTCAATTACACATCCTAGTATAGGCACCTCCCCTATAAGTTTGGCCTCCCAACCATGACCATCTATCATCTTGGGAACTATACATGTGGTCAATCATCACGAGGTAGCCTCAGCTCAAACCTCGGCCACAACGGAACCCATACTAATATATATAAACTTCCAGTCAAGCCCTACCCAAATTCAGGTATTGTGGTTGTACGGTAAAATTGGAATGGTATCGCATCAGAACACAACCATAAGTTTTATAAAAAGGGCTAAGGCTCATGCCTCAACATTTTCATCATCAAATCACCAGGTGTTCATACCACATGTCAAAACATCTCATTAGACTGACTCATCATTCTAAGGTTTTCATAATGCTTTTCCCAAAGTATTCACCTCTAAAGTGATCAAGTTTTATGCTTAGCACTAGCCACTAAAGTTGGGGTAATCACTAATGAGGGGTGATAATCAAGTGTGACTTATCTAAGTCTAATCTCATGCCTCAGGATGACATCTAATTATATCTAATTAGGCCAAGTTTTATGCTCTTTATGCTACCTCTAATAAATTTCCAAAATTCACAAGTCACTAAGTAAACATAAATAAAAAGCTTTGATAAAGAAATGAAATAATAAAGCTTGCAATCAAAACTAGGATTTTGTATAATCAAGTGGTATAATCACATATGCTTAAGGCATCTAGTTTTCATAGTTATCATGCAAGGGTTAGCTTTCCAAGTTAACTTGTATTGTGAAGCTTGCTTAGTTAGTATCTTGCCTTGAGTAGTGCAGTGGTTGAAGTTCTCCTCTACTTCCTCTTCGTAGTAGTCTCCTTCTTCTTCGTATACTTGGTTGGTACTAGCGTCTATAAATAAATACAGAGTAGACAATCACCAAACAAATATTTAACTACTCTAATTGGCACACAAAGGTTTACACTAGATGATCTGGCATCATAACAATCATCACATGAATTAAATACTTGGTCTTATTTATTTTATTTAAGAAAAGTAATTTTTACTCATTAAAAAACTACATAAGATTTAATATTCTCCAATTAAAACATGGGATCATGTTGAAACATGTCATCATCACAAATTTTAATACTTGGGAATGTGATTTAAAGTGGTGTCACAATTTAATAATGTTTAACCTTATTATTTTAATTAATTAAAGTGACTAGAAATGCCTATGGGGCATTCTTTTATTACTTGTCCAGTATTACTGCAAGTAAACCTAGATATTTCTTATATATTCAGAAAGGTGTTATAAAATGTGATTTTTGAGAGTTGGAATCAACTCAAAAGCATCTATGGTTGATTTTTGAAAAATGTTTGAATGGCGAAAAGTCTCTGCCTTATTATTTTTACTATAGGTCATCTATAATTTCAAATGGGTTGAATCCAACGGGCTTGGATTAAGAATTTCCATATCTTTCTAACAAAATTGGTTTCATGCCATTTGGTTCAGCAAAACTCTCTAAATTGATTTTTGAATCAACAAAGAGAACTAGGGTTTGAACTAAATTGAAAAATTATAATTTGAACTAACTGGGTCGCGCGGGAAATCTAACTGGGCCGGCCCACTGTGCGCAGCACGCGGGGGCTGGTTAAGTGGTGTCCCCACACGTAAGTGAGACAGAGGGTGGCAAAGGGGTATGGGCGATTACAACCATAGGATTAGATCAAGGATCAACGGATCACGGGCGTCGTCCTCGTCTGAATAGAACACGACGGGCACGGACCCTAGCACGGCTAGTGGGGGTCTGGGGCGGCCTATCGGGGCTCAGGCGAGGATCGCCGATGGGGGCGAATGACGATGTCGACGAGGGCGGTTCTCCTGGTACTGGTGGCTTCTCCTGGGGTGGACGCAATCGACAACGCCCTTCTCCTCCAGCAGCGGAAGGCTCCGACAAAATTCCAGTGAGAGAGATCTCGCTTTTCTCTAGGAAGAAGTGGGAAGGATCAGTGAGAGGTGGGGAGTGAACTTATGTGAAGAAATTGAGCTGGGGAGGCCTCCTTTTATAGGCGAGCGAGATAGGCCGAGCGGCATGGGCCGAGCTCGTCGGAGCTGGTGCCACAGCGAGGTAACGGCATGGATGAGGCTAGGGGATGGTGTGCGGTCTTCTGGGGGTGCTCAACGGCTTGATGGCGCGGCAAGGGGCGGTGTGGTGCACTCGGGAACATGCGATGCTCTGCGTGGCATCGACTGCATTTTTGACGATGCACATGCGCTCCTGGTCGCGCAGCAGCGAACGGGCATGTCTGGTGGTCTCCTGGGACGGTGGTGATATTGTAGACAGGTGGCGAAGGCGAGGCGGTCGGCTACGGAGAGTTGGCGCACTCTTGATATGGCAGGGACAAACTGGGCACGAGGTGTTCGCTGTGGTCCACAGCTTGGCAAAGCTCGAGGGCTGGAGAGGGGGTGGCGGTGGACGATGGCCTGCCTCCTGGACATGGTGGCTAGGCGCGACGATGGATCTGGCTAGCTTTCCATGGTCGGCTGGCAAGGGGTGGCTCGGGCATGCATGGCATGGTGCAATGGGTAGGGTCTAGTTTGATTCAATACAATTGTTGTCACTAGGGGATACAAGGATGATCAAGGGGAGACAAGGTTTGGGGTGATAACTGTTCAAAACAGTGAAGTTTGGCCAAGTTTCTTTTGTTTCTCCAGGTGTTTGGTGAAATGGCCGCAAGAGATTTATATTTGAATTTTTGGATGAATTTTGGTGGGTGCATTGGTCACTCACTGGGTAGTATCTGGTTGTTTGGATTTGTCAAGGTGAACTGGTTTGGTTGGGTTTTGAGAAATGGTGATCTTACCATATGAACTAGATTCAATTTTTGAATGTCATTTGAATAGGGTTGCCAAATGTTTCTGTGGGTTTGTAAGGTGGGCATGGGTTCACTTTTACTTGGTCTAGCAAGGGTTGAAAAGCATTGGGTTCGTTTCTGTTAGAAATGTTGGACTAGCAACACTCAAAGTGGTCTAGTGAGCAAGATTGGCAAAAATGACCATTTGCGTATATGGTTTGTTTTTGAATTTTTCTTCATTTGATTCTTCTTGCAAATGATTTAGATGATGTTGTTTTCATACTTAAACAAATCCTTGCCATTCATAACAATCAAACAAGTCCATACAAGCATTCATGCATTCATCACACACACACATGCATTCATATTGATTTTAATTAACCAAAAGTTTTTGTTAACCCTAATTTTGGGTGATTGGAACTAATAACCTTAATTAATATTTTGGGATGTTACAAACCTTCCCTCCTTAAACAAAATCTCGTCTCGATATTTGAGAAAAAGAAAACTAGGATTTAAAGAGATCTAGAAACTCTGTCCTAATGTAATCTTCTCACTCCCAAGTAGCTTCTTCTTTAGTGTGGTTACTCCACTGGATCTTGAGAAATTTGATACTCCGGGTCCTGGTGGTTATGAAGGCTTCCTCTAAAATACGAATGGGTACTTCTGGATATGTCAGGTCATCGTTGATCTCTAGGTTCTGTGATCAATATTCTTGAAAACTTCGGTCTTCTCCGGGACTTCTAGGCATTTACGAAGTAACGAGATGTGAAGCACATTGTGCACGACTGACATCTCCTCCGGCAGTTCCAGTTGATACGATACTTCTCCTCGGCGATTCAAAATATTGAAGAGTGCTATATATCTGGGGGCTAACTTTCCTTTGAGTTGAAAACGTTGCATTCCATTCAAAGGTGATACTTCGAGGTACACAAAATCTCCTATATTGAAGGCGAGGTCTCGACATATCTTGTCGGCATAACTCTTCTGTCTGGATTGGGCGGTCTTGAGGTGCTCACGGATCTTGTGAACTTTCTCTTCCGCTTCTCTTAGGATGTCGGGTCCGAAAATCTGACTCTCTCCTACTTCCGACCCATTCAAAGGGGTATGGCACTTCCTTCCATACATGAATTCAAATGGGGCCATTTGGAAACTGGCTTTGTAACTATTGTTGTATGAAAATTCTGCGAAAGGTAGACATTCTTCCCATTTGGATCCATATTCTAGCACACAAGCTCTTAACATATGTTTGAGTATTTGGTTTACTCTCTCCGTTTGTCCATCAGTTTGAGAGTGATAAGTTATGCTAATATCCAGTCGGGTTCCTAATCCTTCTTGGAATTTCTTCCAAAATCTCGAGGTAAACTGGGTTCCTCGATTCGACACAATGTTCTTGGGGACTCCATGCAAATTGACTATTTTACCAATGTACAACTCTTCTAGCTTCAAACTCTGGTAAGTGGTCTTGACTGGTAAGAAATGAACGACTTTGGACAGTCTATCGACTATGACCCAAATAGAGTCATTTCCTCTACTAGATGTAGGCAAACCGGTGATAAAATCCATTCCAGCTGAATCCCATTTCCATTCCGGAATCTGCAATGGTTGCAATAGTCCTGCGGGTCTCTGATGTCCTGCCTTGACTCTCTAACAGATATCACACGCGGCTATGTAGCTTCCGATTTCTCTCTTCATCTTATGCCACCAAAATTGCTCCTTTAAATCCTGATACATCTTCGTTCCTCTAGGGTGGATAGAATAAACAGTATCATGGGCTTCTTTCAAAATATCTTGTTTCAACTCTGAATCTGCTGGCACACAAAACGTCCTTTGTACCACAACACTCCTTCTTCATCTTCGGTAAATCCGGGTACCTTCCCTGTACCGATATGATATTTGATGCCGTCGATACTAGAATTTCCTTTATGCTCCTCCTTGATCTGACTAATCAAAGTGGTTTGAAGTTCCATGCTAGCCAAAAACCCTTCACTTACTAGCTCCACTCTGAAATCTTCCAACTCCTTGTGCAAACTTGGTTGCTCCTTTAGAATCATAGAGTTCAAGCGACACGACAATCTGCTAAGGGCATCTGCTACCACATTGGCTTTACCGGGGTGGTAGTGAATGTCCAGATCATAGTCCTTGATTAACTCTATCCATCTCGTTTGCCTCATATTTAGCTCCTTCTGGGTGAAAATATACTTCAGGCTCTTGTGATCCGAATAAATTTCACAACGGCTTCCCATGAGATAATGCCGCCATGTTTTCAAGGCTAAAACTACGGCTTCTAGTTCAAGGTCATGGGTAGGATAATTCTGCTCATGTTGCTTCAGTTGTCGGGATAGATATGATATGACTTTTCCTTCCTGGATCAACACACATCCGAGACCGATCTTGGATGCATCACAAAACACATCAAAAGGCTTCGTGATATCCGGCATGATCAAGATTAGGGCAGAGATCAATATCTTCTTAAGCTCTTGAAAACTAGCTTCACATTTGTATGTCCATCCAATCTTCTTATCTTTCTTCAACAATTGGGTCATGGGTCTTGCGATGCTCGAAAATCCTTCTACGAACTTGCGGTAGTATCCCGTTAATCCGAGAAATGCATGAACTTGGGTTTGATTGGTTGGGGCTTGTCATTCCTCAACATCCTTAACCTTGGCAGGGTCAACAGTAATTCCTCCGGCCGACATGATATGTCCTAGGAATCCTACTTCCTGTAACCAGAATTCACATTTGCTAAACTTGGCATACAACTGATGCTCCCTAAGGGTTCCAAGTACGGTCCTCAGGTGTAGCTCATGTTCTTCTTCCTATTTGGAACAGATCAGAATGTCATCGATGAAAACAACGAAAAACGTATCCAGGAAGTCCATAAAAATCTTATTCATGAGGTTCATGAAATAAGTGGGGGAATTGGTTAATCCAAAAGACATGACAGTGTACTCATACAATCCATATCTGGTGGTAAAGGTAGTCTTTGGAATATCCTCTGCATGAATCTTGAGTTGATGATAACCAGTTCTAAGATCACTCTTAGAGAATACTTTGGCACCGATCAACTGGTCAAACAGATCTTCTATTTTCGGTAGTGGGTAGTTGTTCTTGATGGTGACATCATTCATCTTTCGATAATCCGTGCGCAAATGGTTACCTCCATCTTTCTAATCCACAAACAAGACAGGTGATCTCCATGGCAACGCACTTGGTTGAATCATGCCTATCTCCAGCATAGCATCCAGTTGCTTCTTCATCTCTACTAATTCAGACGGGTTCATACTAGAAGGTCTCTGAGCTATGGGTCCGGTTCCAGGAATTAGTTCAATGATAAACTTGATATCCCGATCTGGGGGCATACCAGGCAAAACATCTGGAAATACGTCAGGGTATTCACAGACTACTCTAACTTTGTCAATGGTTGGTTGGGTTAGACTCTTGTTGCACTTGAATTGACGGGGCAAGGTTTCAGATACATGCTCTACTGATATTCTAGCTATACTAGTCATGGTTATGGATTTTTTGGCACAGTCGATTAATCCTTTATGTTTCGACATCCAATCGATTCCTAGTACTACTTCCAAACCTTTGGTTCCAAGTACTATTAGATTAGCATAAAACTATATGCCATGGATTCTGATAGGTACGGCCTTGCAAATTTGTCTAGCTTTGGTGGTTGAACAAGGTATTTGAACTATCATAACATTCTTCAGTTTTGTTGGTTGAATCTTACTAGTGCATGGAAATTCTTTTGTAACAAATGACCGCGCTGCTCCAGAATCAAACAACACTCTTGCAAGTACTGAGTTAACTGAAACATACCTAGCACGACATCTGGCGCTTCTTGGGCTTCTTCAGCATTCGCGAGAAACAGACGGCCGTTACGGTTGAGCGAATTCCCTAGGGCCAATCTTCTTCCAGGCTAAGCACGGTGCTGCCGCTGAGCTGGGGCGTTCACATTGGGGGTTGCTGCAAGCTTCTTGGGGCACTCGTTGGAGTAGTGACCCTTGGTTGCACATTCATAACAAGTCACCTGAGACTTGTCCTTTCCTGCAACAGGCACAACAGTGCTTCCAATCCTTGGGGCAGTATTGGTGTTGTTAACGACATTGTTTTTGTTGAACTTGGGCGGTGCACGGTTGAAATTGTTGGAGTTTCTAGGGTTGTTGTGGTGGTTTTCTCTGGGCCTTGGGTTTCCTCCTCCATGGTTGGGATAGTTTGGACGGTTCATCGGGGGTCTATTGTTTCTTGGGGCAAATCCTGTAGACAGGTTGGGGCGATACTTTGGGGTATGGTGGGTTCCTGGTTGATGAATCATTCGACGCTTGCGGTTGTCATTGGCTTAGTTTATCTTGCCTTCCATCTAGATTGCAGAATCCACTAAGGCTTCAATGTCAGTAAACGGAATATTGACTAACACTTTCTACATCTCATCATGCAGATCATTCAGGAATCTATCCTTCTTCTTAGCTTCAGTGTCAATCTCATCTGGTGCATACCTAGCTAAGGACAGAAATTTGTCACGGTACTCAACTACTTTCATCCTTCCTTGTTTCGGTTCTCTAAATTCATCTCTCATCCTCTTGATTAAACCAAGTGGCACATGGGTTCTGCTGAACTTGAGTTTGAATTCATCCCAAGTCATCATCTGTCCTCCATTCATGGCGGAAATGCTATTCCACCAAGCTCTTGCATCTCCTGCCAGATAGTGTGTGGCAAACAGTACTTTCTCCTTGGCTTCCACTCCTGCGACTTCTAAGTTGTTCTCCATGGTCTGCAGCCAGTCATCGGCATCTAATGGTCCTTCAGAGTTACTAAAGATGGGTGGATTGGTGTTCTAAAAGTTCTTGAGCTTGGATCCATTGTTTTCCTAGTTTCCATGGCCTTGGTTGTTGTTGTCCATCTGAGCTATGTGTTGAAGGGTGGCTAAGTTGGCTTGACGTTCGGCTCTTTCAGCTTCACGGTCTGAAACCAACATTTGCAAGATTTGAAGCATTGGTTCTTCAGATGAGCTGCTTCCTCTGCGAGGCATCTAAAGATTGAGATAGATCATGAGACAGGGGGGAAATTTGTAAGGTTCAGGGGTTTGTTTTTGAAAAATCTTTTAAAGTTTGACTTGGGTGGCTAACTAGCAACTTTCTTTTCATTCATTAATAGCACACAATACAAACACACACAACAACAAGGAAACAGATGGTTTTAAGAACCATTTTGTGAAACTACGATACAATGGGACCGGATACAACTCACACCTACGATAGTGCTCAAGTGCTACTACTCATTGGAATTGGTGTCTTCATCCTCATCATAATCAATGAAGGTGGAGTCATCATCATTAGTGTGGAAGTCCATGGCTTTGTCCTCCAGGAAGTCATCATCGTCACTGAGGTAGGAGTAAGGGTCTCCACGGATATCTTCCCCTGCATTCTCCCTCTCCTCAAGCTGCATGTCCCGCTCGTGGATGGTATCCTCCAAGTCTATTACCTTATGACGAAGGCGAGCCATAATGCAATCGTTCTTGTCAAGCTGACGGCGACGTGACTAGCGATCCTTCACAAGCATGGCAATGGTCTGGTCCTTCTTGACTGTGATGGCATAGGTTGGCATAGGAGCGGGCATTGTCCAACTCCTTCTGCTTGTCATACATCATGAAGCTAAGATGGTCCACTTGGTGCTTCAGCTCCCGATGACGTGGTACCTACAGTGGCTGTCCCATAGCATCACACCTTGGGTAGTACTCAAAGTGCGTGCCCTTGATCTGATTGATGCTTTTGCCCACACAGAAGGGCAAGAGCTTCCTGCATGGCCCTGGCGAGTCGATCTAGCCGGTTGTTCTCTACGAAAGTGAACCGGATTCCCTCTGAGTTGGGGGCTTCAATCTTCCTTCTGAGACTTGCAACAATCAGCCATTGCAATTCTCCTCCTTGCCGATCGTTGAGCTGGTCTCCGAAGAACTCGGGGTGCGGGCGCTCCAGATGTTCTGAGAGTTGGTCCAAATCACGCTCAAAGATGAGATCTCCTCCATTTCCCAACTGATAGAACTTGCTATACTTCACGTCCATCTATAAGAATGTAGGATGAGTAAGTTAGTAGAGTGATCAAGTGTGTCAAATTTTATGTAAGTTTGCAAAAAAAATGAGGACATGAATTTTATTGAAAGACTCTAAAGTGAAAAGAATGAGAATAGGTTTGCATAAATACTTACTTCTTTTGTTTTGAAATTAAGTTTTTGATTCAAGCGTCCATTCTAATCTAGGGTCTCCTACGGTCAGGATGGCTCTAACACCAACTTGTCAACACCCAGATTTTTAATCCCAGATGCCTGTTATGCCATACATCGCAATCCCAGGATTACCATTTTTGCGAGACATAACAGATTGGTACCATAATTCATCATGCATTACAAACCATAATAAAGGTCTTACAAATAAAGGATCTCATGATCCAGTCTTAATACAATCAACACAGCGGAATAATATAATAACGGTAGCATGGGAGAAGCTCCATCTTCATGGTCACAGGCAATGCTGACGATGGGAGATGATCGTAGTTGTCGTAGACTTCCTGCTGTCCATCATCCTGGTAGTCCTCCTCATAGTCTCGCCATAGGAATAGCCAGGGACAAAGCCATGAGTACTCTTTAAGTACTCGCAAACTATCATTAACAAGTAAGTGGTTTGAATAGGAATCCTAAGCTCTAGGTTGTTTTTCAAAAAGCCAGATTTACCTTAACTGAGTTCAGAAGCAAAGAAAACTAATTTAATGTTTTATAACACCTAAGTGGGAACTTTGCTTTTATGTTCACAACCCTGTTGTGGTCAAGTAAAAGTCCTGATTAATTTCACAAGTCATTTTGAAAACCTTTGACGACGGAACAGTATGGCCACTCCAACTGTCCATAACCCCCCTGACGCGGCTATTCGAATAGTTTGACACTCTACAGAGGTGGTACACTTTCACTACAATATTCGATACATCCATCAGGAACAATCCTGACTCACCATAATCAGTATGCGGATAATCAATCCTAACCTTTCAATTACACATCCTAGTATAGGCATCTCCCCTATGAGTTTGGCCTTCCAACCATGACCATCTGTCGTCTTGGGAACTGGACAGGTGGTCAATCATCACGAGGTAGCCTCAGCTCAAACCTCGGCCGCAAGGGAACCCATACTAAGATATATAAACTTCTAGTCAAGCCCTACCCAAATTTAGGTATTATGGTTGTATGGTAAAATTGGAATGGTATCGCATCCGAACACAACCATAAGTTTTATAAAAAGGGCTAAGGATCATGCCTCAACATTTTCATCATCAAATCACCAGGTGTTCATAACACATGTCAAAACATCTCATTAGAATGACTCATCATTCTAAGGTTTTCATAATGCTTTTCACCAAGTATTCACCTCTAAAGTGATTGAGTTTTATGCTTAGCACTAGCCACTAAGGATGGGGTAATCACTAATGAGGGGTGATAATCAAGTGTGACTTATCTAAGTCTAATCTCATGCCTCTGGATTACATCTAATTCTATCTAACTTAGGCCAAGTTTTATGCTCTTTATGCTACCTCTAATATATTTCCAAAATTCACAAGTCACTAAGTAAACATAAATAAAAAGCTTTGATAAATAAATAAAATAATAAAGCTTGCAATCAAAACTGGGATTTTGTATAATCAAGTGGTATAATCACATATCCTTAAGGCATCTAGTTTGCATATTTATCATGCAAGGGATAGATTGCCAAGTTAACTTCTATTGTGAAGCTTGCTTAGTTAGTAGCTTGCCTTGAGTAGTGTAGTGGTTGAAGTTCTCCTCTGCTTACTCTTCGTAGTAGTATCATTCTTCTTCGTATCCTTGGTCGGTACTAGCATCTATAAATAAATGCGGAGTAGACAATCACAAAACAAATACTTAACTACTCTAATTGGCACACAAAGGTTTACACTAGATGATCTAGCATCATAACAATCATCACATGAATTAAATACTTGGTCTTATTTATTTTATTTTAGAAAAGTAATTTCTACTCATTAAAAAACTACTTAATATTTAATATTCTCCAATTAAAACATGGTATCATGTTGACACATGTCATAATCACATATTTTAATACATGGGAATATGATTTAAAGTGGTGTCACAATTTAATAATGTTTAACCTTATTATTTTAATTAATTAAAGTGACTAGAAATGCCTATGGGGCATTCTTCTATTACTTGTCCAGTATTACTGCAAGTAAACCTAGATATTTTTATATATTCAGAAAGGGCTTATCAAATATAATTTCAAATGGGTTGAATTCAACGGTCTTGGATTAAGAATGCCCATATCTTTCTAACAAAATTGGTTTCATGCAATTTCGTTCAGTGAAACTCTCTGAATTGATTTCTGAATCAATAGACGGAACTAGGGTTTGAACTAAATTGAAAAATTCTAATAACTGGGTCGCGCGGAAAATCTAACTGGACCGGCCCACTGCGCACAGCGCGCTCATGGGCTGGTTAAGTGGTGTCCCCACAGGTCAGTGAGACATAAGGTGGCGAAGGGGTATGGGGCGATTACGACCGTAGGATTAGATCAAGGATCAACGGCTCACGACCATCGTCCTCGTCTGAACAGAACACGATGGGCATGAACCCTAGCACGGCCAGTGGGGGTCTGGGACGGCCTACCGGGGCTTAGGCGAGGGTAGGCGATGGGGGCTAATGACAATGTCGATGACGGCGATTCTCCTGGTACTGGCGGCTTCTCCTAGGGTGGCTGCAATCGACGGCGCCCTTCTTCTCTTGGAGCGGCAGGCTCCAGCCAAATTCCGGTGAGAGAGAGCTCGCCTTTATCTAGGAAGAAGTGGGAAGGATCAGTGAGAGGTGCGGAGTGAACTGGTGTGAAGAAATCGAGCTGGGGAGTCCTCCTTTTATAGGCGAGCGAGAGAGGCCGAGCGGCATTGTCACATCCCAAGATTTTCCAAATCTTGTAATGTGAAAATAATGAATAAAATAAAACTTTGTTTGATTTTCAGAGTGAGAAGAAACTTTTTGAACTCAATTGGAACCTCAAACCAATTTGAAACAAATAGATCCTAAAGGGATTTATAAAGATAAAAATTTAATAAAGGAAAATAAAATGTTTTGGAATTACTATTTTGAATCTTTTAAATAAAAGGATTTGGTTATCAAAAGAAATAGAAGTCTTAAAAATAAAGATTATTATACAAAGCCAAATTAAACCTTGGCCAAGCTTTTGAAATAAAATATTTTGTTTTGATAAAAATGGTAAAGGTTTATTTAAAATAAATTAATAAGGATTGAATATCCAAGTTTTAATAAATAAAGGTTTTACTATTTTAATAAACCATCAAAACTTATTTATTTATTTAAAATAAGTTTTCCAAGTATTTTATGTTCTCAAAGAAAACCCACTGATTTGGTTTTGAAAATAAATAGATTTAAAAAGGAGTTTTAAATAAATCAAATTCTATTTTTGTTTTAATAAACAAGTTCTAATTATTTAATTAATAATGGACCCTAAAATAAAAATTATTATTTTGGTTTTGGAATTTGGTTTAAGTTACTGAACAGAACCAAATTCAATGTTACAAAGTTTGGTGGTTGTTTGAATTGGATTTGAATATTGCTTGTTGTTTGAAATTCAAAACAGAATTTGGAAATAGGAAAAGAAAAAGTTTCAGGAAGAAAAAAAATAGAAGCCAGACTCAACCCAACCCAGAAGCCCAACTAGGCCCAGCAAACAGCCCAGTTTTCCCTCCCCGAAGAAAACGCTTCGCACTCGTTTCCTGACCCGTGCAGTGAATGACTGGTGGCCCCAAACCCCTCTCTCTTCCCTCACTACCAGGTAGGCTCCACAAACGCTGTCGTCGTTACCACCCGCGCGACCTGTTCTTCCTCCCCTCGTCGCCGTTTCCTGTAGTGATTCCGCGGCCTTAATTCGTCTTAACACGACCACCATTACTCGCCTTGACCATGCACGTTAAAACGCCAGCGTCTTCCCCTCCTTTCCCCTCTGTCGCCACTCCCTCTCTGCCCCGAGGCTGCCTCAATTTGGCTTGGCACTCCCTCTATTCCGACGAAACGCTGGTGCCGATTCCGGCGACTCAACACCGCCCCGTGCCTCCCTGAGCACACTAGGAGACTCCCCACTCCCAGACGCTTCTTCCATGACCACCCATACGACCGCGGGCGACCCAGAGCAACGTCTGCAACAAGCTCTGAACGACGCCGCCGTCCGCTCCAACTCCGACGAGTTCCCCAGGTGAAACCAGACCACCCCTTCACCTCTCGTTCACGCACACAGCTTTGTCTTGATCCTGCGCGTCTAACCGCGTCTTCGTTTTGTCTTGGGTCAACCACAGCACCGTCCCCGACCACAACCAGAGCCGCCTGACGCCAGGAGCAACTCCGGCGAGCGATTACCGCCACGACAGAGCGCCCCTTGACCCAAGGAGACCACGTCGAGCTTCCTCAGGCCTTTGCGAACGTGGTGAGCACCTTCCCCTCCTCCCTCGCTTCTTGTTTCGCCAGTGCCGCCACTGTCTGACCGTCGCCGCCGCTAGCCACTGTCGGCGTCGCTCGCATATGGTCAAGCACGCTAGCGCCGTAGGATCTTGATCCGACGCTTGCGATAGATCACTTAAGCCGCGAAGGGGTACGCTTTCCGAACCGTGCGATCTGTTAGATCCAACGCACCGCAGAGCCGATCCGGCCGAACCGGTATCATCCAACCAGAACGCGCCGCGTGGCCAGGTTTCGTTTTAAAAACATATTTGAATCTGTTATAGATTCAATTTTCAAACCTTTGTAACTTTTGATCCACACGTCCAAAAATTACAAATTTTATATCGTTGGAATCAGTGGAACAAGCCCTAGCCAACCATGCCTTTGGTTTAGTAAATAGTATCTGTTAGTTTGCTTGTTTTTGTAGATACTTTTGTGTGCTTGTTTAGATTAGAAAAATTGTTTAAAAATGTTTTTAGGGTTAAAACCTTTGCAAAATGGTTTGTTGTAAACTCACTGACCCTAGGAACCAACCCATAGTTTGGAAAATGGATTTGGTAAAGTTTAGGATGAAAAACTTGATTTAGTCATTTCTAGCCAAATAAAAATAATGGTTTTTGTTATGAAAATGTTTTGGAGTAAACACTTTGAGAAAATGTTTGGATCAAACCTACTGACCCAAAACACCAAGTTTTGAGAAACAACAACTTATTTTGGTAAACAACTTAAAGTTGTTGCTTTGATAAAAATATTTTCCATCACATAAAATGATGATTTGATTTAAAATTGGTTTATGGACAAAACCCTTTTGCAAATGACTTTGCCACTTTGAAAAATGACCAACTTGAACCTTACAAAGTTTAGAAGCCTAGTGGAGACCATCTTTGAAAATAGAACCACCTCTTGCATGCTCACATGCATGACTTAGATATTAGATCCCATTGTTTTATGTGTGTGAAATTGTTTGATTGATTATTGGTTTGGAATGCTAGTTGATTTTGTGTTTGCTTGATTGATTGTAGTGAAGTTAGCAAAGTGTGAGACTAGCAAGATCAAGGACTGAACCACCATTCCCTACCAAAAAGGCAATTTACACTATCATCTAAAGTCCTACTATTTTCTTATACTTAGTGGATTTTGAAAACATGCATGAAAGGAATTTTCTATACTTATGCTATGCTAAATCCTAATAGGATTCCCTATACACTCCTTAGTGAAAATATTGTAGTTGTCACATGCTTAGCCATGCTACATTTTGAAAAGAGATACATGTTGAGATTTTATGAAGATGAGAAAAGGACTTGTGTTTTATATAATAAAACAAGGACTCAATGAACCACCTGGGTGGCTAAGGATACTTTGAGTATTGGAGAAGGTGGCAACAAAAGGAACCATGTCTATGGCAATCTCTTTGTGTTGTGCTCCAAAGGAAACCACCCAGGAAACTTAGAGATTGAACATGTTTCTCCAATTGTGGCTTTCGTGTGCAACCACATGCTATTATGGCTCTGGCTTAGTCAACTACATAGGGAAGACCCATGCACTGGCTTCAGTTAACTGGACATGGGTACCTGGAATCCTACATGGGTGCCGAAGGCAAGCTAGCAATGGTGTATGGGAGGACCTTTCGGAAAGACTTCGTCACATTCTCAATCTGCCAGTACTCCATCTTGGTGAGCACGAATCCAGTAGGCCACTGGTGGCAAAAGGATGGGATTGTGACATGTGGGTAAAGTGTACTACTTCTGCAGAAGATAATAAAATCTAAGTACTTAGCCGTGTCCCCGGTTATGGACAATACTGAGCAACTAAAGTTTGAAGCTATGGGAGATCTCGACATTCTAATTTCTAAAAGAAAACTTTTAAAGACTTGATGCACTTGGGGTTACCAAGGGGCTCAAGAGACTTTGACAAAACTTGATGTACTTGGGGTTACCAAGGAACTCAAGAGATTTTGTTGAAAACATGAACACTTGGGGTTACCAAGGAACTCATGAGATTTTGATAAAACTTGATGCACTTGGGGTTACCAAGTAGCTCAAGGGAATTTTGACAAAGACTTGAACACTTGGGGTTACCAAGGAGTTCAAGGGATTTTGAAAAGGAGATTTGACAAAGGACCAAAACCATTTTGAAAAGATAGGATAAATATTTCTTTATGCAAATGTGCCTAAAACTCTACTTAGCCAAATATGCATGTAATGTTAGGATCCACCTATATTCCACATAGTAGTGAAACTTGCCAATACAATTCAAATGTATTGACCCTTGTGGCTGTAACTTGTAATGTTGCAGGTTTGATTGATTTTAGTGAAGATTGTTTGATTAGGATTACAAAGTCTACAACCAACATCTGCCTGTGACACTTTGAAGATGAAGGACCCCATGACTATAGTTATTCCGCTGCAATGTAATGTAATAGCCAAATGAGCTATGTATGATGTAATAAAATTATGTTATTCCTGGTTATAAAGTTATGTTATGACCTTTGTTTCTTGATATTACATATTAACTGTGGATGCTAGCTATTGATCCAGGGACTAGCATTGTAAACACATGGGATACCACCTTATATTGTGTAAAGGTTGGGACACTCCCTCTACAGATGGTATCAGAGCACTGTGTTGCCTGTAGGATTTGTAACACTAGGATTGGACAAAAACACTTAGAAAAATAGGAGTTGTATTTGTTCCAAACTTATTTGTAAACAAATCTTGTAAACTCTTTCCTCAACCATTTTGGTTTTAACTCTACACCTCTTCTGTTTCAAACTTGATGGAAAAACCTACCCCATGACCAAAGACTACACCATGTGCAAAGGACTCCTTCAACACTTTCAACTCTAATGACTTCAACATCTTCAACTCTAATGACTTCAACTTCTTCAACTCTAATGACTTCAACATCTTCAGCATATTCACCAAGGACTTCCAACTTGGATACCACTAAGGACTACAAATGAAACAAGGAAATCTTGCTCAAGATTTAGAGACTGAGGGAATGCAAAAGATAGAAGGAACCTACATCATTTGAAGTCTTGTGACCAAGAGCTTTTCTCAAGGAAACCATGATCTCATGCAAGAAGAATCAACCAAGAAGAATGGAAAGATCACAAGTGAACCATATAGATGGACCACCATATTTTAGTTAAGACAAACCCACCCACTTATGTGGTGTAACAAAAATATTTTGTTGCCTAAGTATGTGCTTGAACTTTGTTGTTTGAGTGAAATGTTTGGTTTGTGTTTGCATGCACATTGTTTGTGTGAATTGTGGTGTGTGTGATTAGAAATATTTCCTTAGAAATATCTTGCCTATTCTAATCTACCATTCAACCCAAACAGATGACTACTCCAAGAGACTCCAACATCAAGGTTGATGACACCAGCACCAACCAAGAGGATAGCATGAAAGAGCTCATAGCAACCCCGAATCAGTTGAACCAAGTAACAGCTCAGTTCATAGCCAACACTAGTGGAGAAGATCCAAAGCTACAAGGATTTTTGGAAACTCAAGGCCAACTGATGCTTAAGGTGACTGATCAAATGATCAAAATGGAAGAAAGCTATCCCAAAAGAGTTAGTGACAACAAGGATGACAGAAATATTATCCTAGATGGAGCCCCAGCTTGCATTATTTGTGGAGACAAGGATCATACTTCCAAGGAGCATGGAGATCAATGCCCCAACTATGAAGAGAAACTTCCTGTTGGACAATGTCCCACTTCTCAAGCTACTTGCTGCCTATGTGAAGGAAACGACCATGTTCCTATCCAATGCCCTATCTATTCCCTTGTGGAACAAAGGAAACAAGAAGGATCCAAGTCTACCAAGAATGTTGATGGCAAAGGAAAAGGATCACTTATACCTCCAAACAAAACAACCCAATTCAAAGGATCAAAGAAACCCAAGAAGCAAAAGATAGACAAAAGCCATGTGCAATGTTATAAATGTAAGGAAATGGGACACTATTCTGGTGAATGCCCAAAGAACCCGAAGAATAAAGAGATTGGCCAAGTGGTGTGCAACAACTGCAAAGAGCTAGGCCACTATGTAGCAACTTGTCCACAAGAGCCACGTAAAGAACTCAAGGACATCCACTGTTTCAACTGCAAGAACCCAGGACATTACGCAAGCAACTGTCTAGAAAAGATGAAGAACAAGTTGAACAAGCCTATGGAGAAACTCAACCTTGGCCCATGAGTCAAGTATGGAAACCAAGGACACAATGCAAATGTTTGCCCAAGAGAAATTTTCCCCAAGATCCCAAGAAGGACAATATGTAATTTTTGTTTGAAAATTTTTAAGGGTGGTAGTACCCTAGTTGTTTTGAGCCTACTTGTAACCCTAGCCTTCCCAAATCTCGGGACGAGATTTATTTTAAGGGTGGTAGCCTGCCACATCCCAAGATTTTCCAAATCTTGTAATGTGAAAATAATGAATAAAATAAAACTTTGTTTGATTTTCGGAGTGAGAAGAAACTTTTTGAACTCAATTGGAACCTCAAACCAATTTGAAACAAATAGATCCTAAAGGGATTTATAAAGATAAACATTTAATAAAGGAAAATAAAATGTTTTGGAATTACTATTTTGAATCTTTTAAATAAAAGGATTTGGTTATCAAAAGAAATAGAAGTCTTAAAAATAAAGATTATTATACAAAGCCAAATTAAACCTTGGCCAAGCTTTTGAAATAAAACATTTTGTTTTGATAAAAATGGTAAAGGTTTATTTAAAATAAATTAATAAGGATTGAATATCCAAGTTTTAATAAATAAATGTTTTGCTATTTTAATAAACCATCAAAACTTATTTATTTATTTAAAATAAGTTTTCCAAGTATTTTATGTTCTCAAAGAAAACCCACTGATTTGGTTTTGAAAATAAATAGATTTAAATAGGAGTTTTAAATAAATCAAATTCTATTTTTGTTTTAATAAACAAGTTCTAATTATTTAATTAATAATGGACCCTAAAATAAAAATTATTATTTTGGTTTTGGAATTTGGTTTAAGTTACTGAACAGAACCAAATTTAGTGTTACAAAGTTTGGTGGTTGTTTGAATTGGATTTGAATATTGCTTGTTATTTGAAATTCAAAACAGAATTTGGAATTAGGAAAAGAAAAAGTTTCAGGAAGAAAAAAAATAGAAGCCAGACTCAACCCAACCCAGAAGCCCAACTAGGCCCAACAAACAGCCCAGTTTTCCCTCCCCGAAGAAAACGCTTCGCACTCGTTTCCTGACCCGTGCATTGAATGACTGGTGGCCCCAAACCCCTCTCTCTTCCCTCACTGCCAGGTAGGCTCCACAAACGTTGTCGTCGTTACCACCCGCGCGACCTGTTCTTGCTCCCCTCGTCGCCGTTTCCTGCACTGATTCCGCGGCCTTAATTCGTCTTAACGCGGCCACCATTACTCGCCTTGACCATGCACATTAAAACGCCTGCGTCTTCCCCTCCTTTCCCCTCTGTCGCCACTCCCTCTCTGCCCCGAGGCTGTCTCAATTTGGCTTGGCACTCCCTCTGTTCCGACGACACTCCGGTGCCGATTCCGGCGACTCAACACCGCCCCGTGCCTCCCTGAGCACACTAGGAGACTCCCCACTCCCAGACGCTTCTTCTCGTACCACCCATACGACCGTGGGCGCCCCAGAGCAACATCTGCAACAAGCTCTGAACGACGCCGCCATCCGCTCCAACTCCGACGAGTTCCCCAGGTGAAACCAGACCACCCCTTCACCTCTCGTTCACGCACACAGCTTTGTCTTGATCCTGCGCGTCTAACCGCGTCTTCGTTTTGTCTTGGGTGAACCACAACACCGTCCCCGACCACAACCAGAGCCGCCTGACGCCAGGAGCAACTCCGACGAGCGATTACCGCCACGACAAAGCGCCCCTTGACCCAAGGAGACCACGTCGAGCTTCCTCAGGCCTTTGCGAACGTGGTGAGAACCTTCCCGTCCTCCCTCGCTTCCTGTTTCGCCAGCGCCGCCACTGTCTGACCGTTGCCGCCGCTAGCCACCGTCGGGGCCGCTCGCATATGGTCAAGCACGCTAGCACCGTAGGATCTTGATCTGACGCTTGCGATAGATCACTTAAGCCGCGAAGGGGTACGCTTTCCGAACCGTGCGATCTGTTATATCCAACGCACCGCAGAGCCGATCCGGCCGAACCGGTATCATCCAACCAGAACGCGCCGCGTGGCCAGGTTTCGTTTTAAAAACAGATTTGAATCTGTTATAGGTTCAATTTTCAAACCTTTGTAACTTTTGATCCACACGTCCAAAAATTACAAATTTTATATCGTTGGAATCAATGGAACAAGCCCTAGCCAACCATGCCTTTGGTTTAGTAAATAGTATCTGTTAGTTTGCTTGTTTTTGTAGATACTTTTGTGTGCTTGTTTAGATTAGAAAAATTGTTTAAAAATGTTTTTAGCGTTAAAACCTTTGCAAAATGGTTTGTTGTAAACTCACTGACCCTAGGAACCAACCCATAGTTTGGAAAATGGATTTGGTAAAGTTTAGGATGAAAAACTTGATTTAGTCATTTCTAGCCAAATAAAAATAATGGTTTTTGTTATGAAAATGTTTTGGAGTAAACACTTTGAGAAAATGTTTGGATCAAACCTACTGACCCAAAACACCAAGTTTTTAGAAACAACAACTTATTTTGGTAAACAACTTAAAGTTGTTGCTTTGATAAAAATATTTTCCATGACATAAAATGATGATTTGATTTAAAATTTGTTTATGGACAAAACCCTTTTGCAAATGACTTTGCCACTTTGAAAAATGACCAACTTGAACCTTACAAAGTTTAGAAGCCTAGTGGAGACCATCTTTGCAAATAGAACCACCTCTTGCATGCTCACATGCATGACTTAGATCCTAGATCCCATTGTTTTATGTGTGTGAAATTGTTTGATTGATTATTGGTTTGGAATGCTAGTTGATTTTGTGTTTGCTTGATTGATTGTAGTGAAGTTAGCAAAGTGTGAGACTAGCAAGATCAAGGAGTGAACCACCATTCCCTACCAAAAATGCAAGTTACACTATCATCTAAAGTCCTACTATTTTCTTATACTTAGTGGATTTTGAAAACATGCATGAAAGGAATTTTCTATACTTATGCTATGCTAAATCCTAATAGGATTCCCTATACACTCCTTAGTGAAAATATTGTAGTTGTCACATGCTTAGCCATGCTACATTTTGAAAAGAGATACATGTTGAGATTTTATGAAGATGAGAAAAGGACTTGTGTTTTATATAATAAAACAAGGACTCAATGAACCACCTGGGTGGCTAAGGATACTTTGAGTATTGGAGAAGGTGGCAACAAAAGGAACCATGTCTATGGCAATCTCTTTGTGTTGTGCTCCAAAGGAAACCACCCAGGAAACTTAGAGATTGAACATGTTTCTCCAATTGTGGCTTTCGTGTGCAACCACATGCTATTATGGCTCTGGCTTAGTCAACTACATAGGGAAGACCCATGCACTGGCTTCAGTTAACTGGACATGGGGACCTGGAATCCTACATGGGTGCTGAAGGCAAGCTAGCAATGGTGTATGGGAGGACCTTTTGGAAAGACTTCGTCACATTCTCAATCTGCCAGTACTCCATCTTGGTGAGCACTAATCCAGTAGGCCACTGGTGGCAAAAGGATGGGATTGTGACATGTGGGTAAGGTGTACTCCTTCTGCAGAAGATAATAAAATCTAAGTACTTAGTCGTGTCCCCGGTTATGGACAATACTAAGCAACTAAAGTTTGAAGCTATGGGAGATCTCGACATTCTAATTTCTAAAAGAAAACTTTTAAAGACTTGGTGCACTTGGGGTTACCAAGGGGCTCAAGAGACTTTGACAAAACTTGATGTACTTGGGGTTACCAAGGAACTCAAGAGATTTTGTTGAAAACATGAACACTTGGGGTTACCAAGGAACTCATGAGATTTTGATAAAACTTGATGCACTTGGGGTTACCAAGTAGCTCAAGGGAATTTTGACAAAGACTTGAACACTTGGGGTTACCAAGGAGTTCAAGGGATTTTGAAAAGGAGATTTGACAAAGGACCAAAACCATTTCGAAAAGATAGGATAAATATTGCTTTATGCAAATGAGCCTAAAACTCTACTTAGCCAAATATGCATGTAATGTTAGGATCCACCTATATTCCACATAGTAGTGAAACTTGCCAATACAATTCAAATGTATTGACCCTTGTGGCTGTAACTTGTAATGTTGCAGGTTTGATTGATTTTAGTGAAGATTGTTTGATTAGGATTACAAAGTCTACAGCCAACATCTGCCTGTGACACTTTGAAGATGAAGGACCCCATGACTATAGTTATTCCGCTGCAATGTAATGTAATAGCCAAATGAGCTATGTATGATGTAATAAAATTATGTTATTCCTGGTTATAAAGTTATGTTATGACCTTTGTTTCTTGATATTACATCTTAAATGTGGATGCTAGCTATTGATCCAGGGACTAGCATTGTAAACACAGGGGATACCACCTTATATTGTGTAAAGGTTGGGACACTCCCTCTACAGGCATGGGCTGAGCTCGTCTGAGCTGGCGCCACAACGAGCTAACAGCATGGCTGAGGCTAGGAGATGGTGCCGGTCTCCGAGCGGTGCTCAACGGCTTGATGGCATGGCAATAGGCGGTGTGGTTCGGTCGGGAACATGCGATGCTCTACCCGGCACCGATGACGTTTTTGACGACTCACAGGCGCTCCTGGTCGCGCGACGACGAATGGGCATGTTTAGTGGTCTCCTAGGACGGAGGTGATCGTGTAGACGGGCGGTGAAGGCGAGGTGCGTTCTATGCGAGGTGGTCGGCTATGGCGAGCAGGCGCGCTCTAGACATGGCAGGGGAAAACTGGGTGCGGCGTGTTCGCTGTGGTCCATGGCTTGGCAAGGATCGAGGGCTGGACAGGGGGTGGCGATGGACGGTGGCCTGCCTCCTGGACATGGTGGCTAGGCGCGGCGATGGCTCTGGCTAGCTTGCCATGGCCGGCTGGCAAGGGGTGGCTTGGGCATGCATGGTGCAACGGGTAGGGTCTAGGTTGATTCAATGCAATAGTTGTCACTGGGGGAGACAAGGATGATCAAGGGGAGACAAGGTTTGGGTGATCACTGCTCAAAATAGTGAAGTTTGGCAAAGTTTGTTTTGTGTCTCCAGGTGTTTGATGAAATGGCCGCAAGACATTTATATTTGAATTTTTCGATGAATTTTGGTGCATGCATCGGTCACACACTGGGTAGTATCTGGTTGTTTGGATTTGTCAAGGTGAACTGGTTTGGTTGGGTTTTGAGAAATGGTGATCTCACCATATGAACTAGATTCAATTTTTGAATATCATTTGAATAGGGTTGCCAAATGTTTCTATGGGTTTGCAAGGTGGGCTTGGGTTCAATTTTAGTTTGTCTATCAAGGGGTGAAAAGAATTGGGTTTGTTTCTGTTAGAAATCTAGTGAGCAAGATTGGCAAAATGACCATTTGCTTATATGGTTTGTTTTTGAATTTTTCTTCATTTGATTCTGCTTGGAAATTAGTTAGATGTTGTTGTTTTCATCCTCAAACCAATCTTTGCCATTCATCACAATCAAACAAGTCCATACAAGCATTCATGCATTCATCACACACACATGCATTCATATTGATTTTAATTAACCAAAAGTTTTTGTTAACCTTAATTTTGGGTGATTGGAATTGATAACCTTAATTAATATTTTTGGGATGTTACATACTACCTACCGCTATGTGTGGACGGCGTAACTAAATGCCTACACGGCCTATTCGATTTATCTAGAAATTACATCAAATGCAAACTACTTATTTTTTTTACATATTATCAACTCAAGGGAAAGAAAATTTAGCATTTCAGTTGACAACCGAGTTGATAGCAGTCCTCAATTTGCTTTCTCCATCCATCACCTACATCTCCCTTTTGAGTGTGACATATACATTGGAAAACAACCTTGAGACATGATCTTGCAACCCCCTCTTTGGTGGCAAAAGCAATAATTGCAGTCTCAAACTAAGTAATAAAAAGTTAATACATCAAACAAGGCAAACACATCATGTCAAACAAATAGGACAAGAAAGCATTAAACAAGTGTGCCTACCGTGAAACAAGAAATATAACAATGTGTGTGTATTAGAATTTCGGCAAATATAAACTAGCCAGGTCATATCAACAAATATATATAGAAGAATAAACCAGACAATGGCATGAAGTTACCGTCGTAGCTAAGAATGAACAAGACAGAAATTATAACGGCATCATGCGAGAAGTTGTAGAGAAGGAATGCAAACCACAAATTAACTATACAGTAGAGGATAGTTATATTGTTCCTTAGGACAAACCAGAACCAGATATGAAATATAATGGCGTCACTTGTGAACCTGTAGAACAAGACAAGCAAGGATTAGACAAGTGTGCCTACAATGAAATGAGAAATCAAACCAGACAATGGCATGAAGATATTTTCGTACCTAATAATGAACAAGATAGAAATTATAATGGTATCATACCAGAACTTGTAGAGTAGGAACGCAAACCACGAATGAACTACACAGTAGAGGATAGTTACGTAGTTGCTTAGGATGAAACAATGGCATTGCTTATGAACCTGTAGAACAGGAAAAGCAAGCATTAGACAAGTGTGCCTACAATGAAATGAGCAATCAATCAAACTATTTCTTATAATTTCCATAAATATAAACTAGCCAGGTCACTTCAACAAATATATATGGAAGGAGTTGTTTATCATAGAATGCAAGAGATGTTGGGTGACTCAGAATTGCGGTGATCTACATAACGGGCCTTGTTGTTACTACCGTAGATAGGAATCAACCGAATAGAAATTATAATGACATCATAAGAGAACTTGTAGAGCAGGAATGCAAACCAACAATAAACTATATATACAGTAGAGGATAGTTATGTCGCTTCTTAGGATGATCCACTAGATATGAAATATAATGGCGTTGCTTGTGAACCTATAGAACAGGACAAGCAAGCATTACACAAGTGATCCTACAAATTAATTGAGCAATCGAACAGTGTTTTTTAGAATTTCAGCAAATAGAAACTAGCCAAGTCATTTCAATAAATATATATGGAAGTAGTAGTATATCCTGGAATGCAAGTGTTGGGTGACTCGGAATTTGCGGTGAGCTACACAATGGGCATGTAGTTACTTTCATATCTAGGATTCAACTGGATAGAGATTAGAATGACATCATAAGAGAAATTGTAGAGAAGGAATGCAAACCACAAATAAAATACATATTAGAGGATAGTTATGTCGTTGCTTAGGATGAACCAACACCAGATAAGGAAACAATGACATCGCTTGTGAACCTGTAGAAGAGAATGTGCAAACCAACATGTTCAGTGTTCCATTTTTTTATCTCTATGCAAAGAAAAAGAAGATAGTAAGTGTTGCATCTTTTAAAGATCCAGATGACAACAAAAAAATTATAATCAAACTAGTACGATGAGTTTAAACGGGTACTGCAAGATAGGAGAATTATGCCAGGGAGGAAATAATAGCAGGAACTTAGCTCAGGACGAACCAGATAGATTCTATAACTATGGTGCAGGGAATCCACACTAATATTTTCCACTGACTTTACATTTTGCAAGAACTACACAATAGCAGGAAATTACTATTGTAGGGAGTAGCTAAGAACATGTGCATGACAAAATAACAAACATGTGCATGACTTGAAATTTGTAGAGCAACGAATGGAAACAAACATGTCCAGTGACCTTGTATATAGCACAAAGAACATGCAACAAACATGTACAGTGAACTTGTATATAGAACAAAGAACATGCCTAGTGACATGTATGTACTAGCATGATTACAAAAATGCAGTTCAATGCGACAAGCTTGAACCTGCTATACTGCTGGAAAAAAATCGGTTGGAGATTTGGTTACCTTGGTCAGAGAGGCATCTAACCATCGTCGATAGCCTTGAAAACTACCGAGGGTGCTATGGTTGCAGGGAAGAAGATCTTGGGCGGTCAGGGAAGCAGATCTTGGGAAGTCGGGGAAGCAGACCTTGGGCTATCAATGCCAGCTTGATCGCGAAGGATGAGAGCGTCGCTAAGGCAGATCCATTGTTGTGAATGGCAATGCCTATGCAGCTGGTCTGGGGCCATGGACAAGGAACTCATTGAACTAGATCATGTCCGGTGCACACATGTGAGGTGGCTCCGGTACGGTTGGGTAGCATTCGTCTGCGGGGAAGCGGAGCTTGGGCGGTCGATGATTCCATCGGCATGGTGATCGAGACTGCAGCTTCGGTGTAGTGGCATAGAGACCTAGTGAACTAGATATGGTAGGGTGGGTGTTGGTGAAGCGACATCGCGGCGCTCCACGAGACCGCAGCTCAAGCGGCTCATGCCGCCGTGGAAATGCCGATGGATAGTGTGTGCGGTGGTCGTGGAGGGGACAGAGGAGCTTGGGATTTTTGGGAGGGCCAGCGAGAAAAAACTGCACGAATAGGGACCATAGAGGTGAACATGAAAAAAATTACGACCATGCCCCCAATCTACCGACTTTAGAGTGCACATTTGTCGTCTAAACAAAGGTTATAATGGGAATGTAAAAGTCAAAAGTTTTTGAAATAGAGGAGCCTGAAATGCTTCAAGGTCGATGTGTGAAATTGCCGCTCGATTGAGATTTTGAATTTGGCTAGTGCCCATATTTTATTCTAATAATAATAGAAAAATGGTACTCCCGGTGGGATATTTTGGCTCAAAGTTTTTGAAATAGTGGGGCAGGAAATTCTTCAAGGTCGGTGGGTGGTTTTTCCGATCGATTGAGATTTTGAATTTTACTAGCGTCCATCTAATAATAATAGTGGGAGATTTTGCCTCAAAATGTTTGAAAGGGAGGGGCACAAAATGCATATGAGTCGTTGGGGAATTTGCTGCTCGATTGCGATTTTAAATTTTGTTGCTAGCGGCCAAGTAATAAGAGAAAAAAGGTAGTTGTAGACTAGTACTAGTATGCTAGCTGGTCATAAATTGAAGGCCAACAGTCACATCAGCTAATCATCCATTACATTAATTATGCACAAGTGCACAACATTGGATACTCTACCTTTGATTCAAACATTGGTGCACGCGCGATAAATTTTTCCGCTCGACTGAGATTTTGAATTTGGCTAGTGTGCAAATAATATTAGGAGAGAAAAAATGGTACTCCATCTATTTAGGAATAGAAAAAAGGTCACATCAATTGATCATCAATAACAACCATATTCTTATAGAAAAAATAATGTTGACCCCCCCATTACAATTATTTTTTGTTTGGGATGTAGGTTTTGATGCTAGATTAAGATTTTAAATTTGGCTACAGTCCTACTAACAAAAATTATGAGCGAACCCCATCACCCAACCTAGAAACTTCACAATCCCCATTACTCAAAGTAGCCTTTTATTCCCGGATGGAGAGGTAGAAAATTGGATACCATGATCTCTAATTGAAATATATTACTGCGCGGTGGGGGGATTTGCCGCTCGACTATGATTTTTAATGTGACTAGTCCAAGTAATAAAACAGAAAAATTTATAAGGTCTCTTTTAGGGTCATGTTCCATCTATTCATGAATCCATTCAGACGCGGAAGAAAATGTTGAGCTTTGATTCAAAAATGTATTTCCATTTATCACATGACGCTTATGAATATGGTGTGCAACAATGAGTAAGGCATTGTTTTTAGAATATGGTCAATGATCCAGGACAACGAAACTTGTAACATAAGGTACTTCAAGTATCATACTAGTACATATTAGTGCATCCACACATAGCCAGTTTGATCGCATCCACATATATTACACAATAGTCCAACATTGCGGCATATAAAGCACCAATATTAAGAAGGCTATCAATCCACGGATCATGCATTCAAGAATCATACTACTTCCATATTGGTGCAATCTATTCACCAATAGTACCTCTTCTCCATAATTGATATAAAGCTTTTTAGCAAGCTAAAATAGGATGCTAAAAGGATTATATTTGGAAACAGAGCTAGTACAGTATAATGTACCTTTACAAATTATGGACATGTCGCAATAAGAAAACGACCCAAGTTCATAACAAGTGTAGACTAATGCAGCAACAAAGTACTTTCAGCATTAGGTTCCATTTCACGACAAAGGGACTGACCTGAACTGTTAGTGTTCAACCCTAAATATTATTCATTTTCATGACTTTCTCATTAATTTATATATTTATGATCTAGGTGGGTTACAGCTTCTTCTAATTTGGCCTTCAAACGATCATTATATACACTTAGGGAAGATGATAAAGATCGTTTAACTTGGAGTTGTTCCTCTAGAACTTGAATATGCAAAGAAATGTCCTTGGAGTTGGAGTTGGAGTTGAACTTGAACTTGGACTTTGACGAGCATGCTCCGAACCCAGCATTACACAACAACATGTTCTTGTCTTTAGCACCACATTGTAGTACATTGGAAAAGAAATCCACACATTCTTTTGGAGTGTTTAGTAAACATGCTTTCCCAGGATTTGCCAGCTCCTCTTTCATGTCAGCCTGGAAAGTTTTCAATTGATAGACATGTGTAAGACAAGTGAAGTTACTACAGAGAAACATGTAGACAGGTTTAACATGTGCATGAACTTCTATAACTGGCAATGATGATATTGCATCTTATACATTTTAGTAAAAAAATCATTTTGTCATGGATGTTTTTAATGTCATTTACTAATAGGACTAAAATGTGGCTTCCTGTGTACACACTGTGAGGAGCAGATATGACAAGTTTGTACAACTCAAAACTAAAACTGACTTTAGTTGCAAATCTTGAAGCTAAGTAAATACAAAACTGAGAAGTAGTCCAAGCAAGGTTACATATCAACATATATACGTACAAATCACTACAAGTGCAACATCGCAAAATGTAGAGAGGACTTACAACAACTTTCTTTACAATGAAACTGTATATATTTGTGTGGCATCCCTCGAATTTCTCTAGCAGAGTCAACTATTTTTTTGGATCCCCGTTAGACTTCTTCATTTGAACGAGCGAAAATAAATTGCATCACGTGGTCGAAATGGAGGATGAAAAGATAGGATGCATACAGATTGCACAACATCAATTACATACTAATACTAATACAAAACAACATGTCCTTACCAATTGGTAGAGGTGCCCAATTATGCTACAGGATCCTGTACGACTTAGTACTCGTACTTTATTATGGCTAGAACAGTTCCTTTGAGCAATGGCCGACAAAAAATGGACTTGTAAGACACATGCATACATAGGAATTGACAATGCGATCTAGTCTCACAATCTTCTGAAAGCATACCTCATTCTTTTGATCAAGCCACTGGTGGATAAGATCACCCCACTGTTTGTCACACACGTTCTTGTAACATCCTGAAAACACTTGACAAAGAAGTGTTGTTTCTTTAGAATGTGACGCTGTTGGCGCAAACATGCGGAGAATATGCTTTTGAGAACAACCTTTACATCCTCGCTATTTTCACCGAACATGAAAAATATTTGTAGACAGCAATGAGTAGCATATATAACAAACGGCAAGCTAAGAAAAATTGGACAGAGCATCGGAGTATGTCCAAGAGATAGATGACTTACATATAACTTCTTCAATAAACCCTCAAAATGCTCAGGGTATTTCGGTGGTGTTTCCATGAAGGCAATATGGGAATATCATTCCTCATGAAAACGCCTATGATCGATGCTATATAAGAAGATTCATGTGGATCTAGTGGCGGTCTGAATCCTGCTATAGATGTGATCGAAAGTCTTGATTTAGTTATTTCAAGCACCTGTTCAAGATTTTTTCCTATCGTCAGCCCCCTTGTTAATCTTCCTCATGGTGCAACTAAAAAAAGGTACATCAAAATATCAATTTGGTGTCACGCTCATTTGTACGGGGGTATATGTCTCTACCAGTACTAAAGGTCATTGGGAGATCATTACTAGTTTGTTGCTGAGAACCTGCTATTGAAACGGGTTCTGCTGCCAATTGTTGTTGGGTAACCGCATTGGCTACTAGCGGTTATGGAATTTTTATTTTTTTCATTCGCAGCTACCAGTGCAACTGGACCCACTAGTGCGGTATTAGGAAGAAAATTTTTATACCGATGTTTTGTATTATTATCTTTTTTGGCCTGGTTGTCACTTTCAAGTAGATTAAGTAGAGTTCGAGACCTTGTTCTAACTCTATGCATTGGAAGCAAATAGCTTTTCATATTTATCATGGAATCGTGTGCAAAAGAGAAAATTATTTAGGAGTACTTGCTGTAGTTGATAGTTAAAAAAGCAATGACTCCCATCACAACTCTAGTACAGTAAATTACTTCCACTAGTCTAACCATATGGAACCTTGAGAGAGAAGAAACCACACAAAGATTCAATACAATCGACCAATCTGTAGGCTTGACTATAATACTAATAACATAACTTGCACGGTGTAAAATTTTAAAGAAAAAAACTGAACATATCGAATCAAACTGATTTTCTTAGATGAATGGCACTCGATGCCCGCCAAGTTATACTCTAAGCAAGGAGCCATGACATACTACTTCGGCTCAGAACATCAGCTATAATTGACTAATACCATATGTACTATTTATGACCTTTATGCCCCAACAAGAATCATTTTAGTAGAAATTCCAGAGATGTCAGAGGAGCTTCATCATAACGATGGTAAGGAATGCTCTAGCAAACTTTAGAAATGATTGAGTATATGAGCAAGAATGCAGTACAACAAGCGACTAAGTACTTTTGATAGTAATAAAATGCATAACATGGGGAAGACGCCCTGTCTTGCTAAACAAGGGATTTGTGTCTTCGGTGACAATGGTACCTAGTGAGGAGGCTGTGGTGGCGAGGAAGGATGGCGGTACAAGGCCATATTCATGGGAGATGTGAGGTAAGGATCCTTTTATATGTATCAATGACTCTGGTGGTATGTTTGAAAATTTTGAATCACGCGTAGCGTCGGTGGTATGCAAAATTTGGTGATCTTTAGCCCGCCAAAAAAATTGGTGACCTCTACTCTATTTCTACACTAGCTAGGAGCCGAGTTAGAAGAAGTGCATCTATCAGCGTAATGAGATCGGGGGTACCTCGCATTGTGCTGTAGAGCATGGGCCAGCACCCACCGATCAGAGGCTCAGTAGACGAGTGGCCTGGTCGACAAAGGGGTCGCCAAGATACGAGCACCGTGTGCTCGACAAAGGTATGTTCTTGATATGATGAAGTCTATGGAGACTAAGTGTCACATATGGTGCAGGTACCTGTGGGAAATACAAGCACTACAATACGATCTTCGGTCCGCTAGCTAGGTGTGGACAAGGAGGAAAAGACAATGACATAGGGTAAGGGCCCAATCAAGGGAAGCGAGGCAAGTAGCCTCAACTACACCCCTGAAGTACCATGGGAGCACTTCTCCAGGGACATGCGCGGCCCGGGAACTAGAATCAAGTAAGCCTGACAGGACATGTTAGGCCTAGCATTGGGAACTGGCAACGCGCTAGTGCTATTGGACATCATCATAGCTCTGCAGCCCATTGTGACGCGCCACCGATAGGAGTGACAACTCGGAGCCTAAGTTGTCACTCGACCATCAAGCGCGCTTTTGCACCGTCCCTGGCCATCTATTGGCCACAGGCACTGCCCGCCTTCTTGAAGACCGCGTGGCACACATCGATTGTGCCCGGGAATTCCCTTGGTGGTGTTCTATGCTGGCGTTTGTAGTGACCTATTGGAGTAGAAAAGGAGGCACTGGGCCATTGAGAGGAGAGGGCTAGAAGGGCTCGAAAGATCGAAGGGTCAAGAGGAGAGAGCGGTTTGAGAGGTTGAAGAGGAGAGCTAAGGTTTTATAAAGAGAGGGAGAACCTTTCTCCCCGTCGGAGAGAAGGAATAAAGGGCATATAGAGAGTGACAAGAGAAAGAAAGAGGAAGCTCGGGGAGTGTAGAAGCTAAGCTAGAAAGCGGTTCCCCGACATGAGAGAGAGATCACCATCTTGTACTGTGATCCACGCCAGATAATCCACCAAAGCGGGATGTAGGATTGTTAGTCGAAGGGCAGCCCGAACCTGGTTAAAAATCAACGTGTGTGCTTTCTGTGCTGTGTGCTCAAATTAGTAGTTTCCTTTGTCGCTGTTGATGTAGAAACACCTTAGTGCCCACTACCAAACAAATAGGGGGCGTCCATCATCCTCAATGTTCGCGTTGGTGAGATGCGACATCTGGCATGCCAGGTATGGGGCGCTCGCGTTTTCGGCTTCAACAATTAGCTCCAACATTGACAGCTCCATGAGCTTCATCATCATCATCGTCTTCACCGGCATCAACCGCGTCATCACTAGCCATGGGCCAAGGAGAGGTGATGGCGCCGGGACAGGTCCTGCCACGGTCGACTCGCCTGTTGCATGGACTCGCTCCCACGCCCTTCCCATGACCGGGGGCTTGAATGTTGAACCTCGTGCATGATGCGCAGTTATCGTTGTAGGTGTCGAACCCCATGCAGGGCCAAGCGCGGCAGCGCCACCGCCACCATAGTCGCCACAGCATCCCAGGATTGGGGAAGGTAAACATGCAGGCGGGGGTGCTGCTGCATGAGAGATACCACCACCAGGCGACACAGGAGGCTCCGCTAATGGAGCGGTTCTCCCCGGTAGCATAGCATACTCTACAAACGGAGGCCACTCTCCAGAAGGATACACGCTGGTCAGGGACGAAGGAGCCGACCCCAAACCGGAGCATCAAGCGTCTGCCCAACACATGGAAGTCCCAGCTCGTGCTGGCCACGACTCAGCGCGCCAAGGTATAGCAGCCAACCCCGTCTCCCCACTCGAGGAACCAAACTATGGGGGATGCAATCGCCGCTTCCCATGCCAAAGCTCTTCACCCACTAGCTCCTAGGACGACGGAGTACACGGCATGGAGATATGACCTCGACGCGCAGTTGGAGCTTATCAGGTTGCACCGGGAAACCACTCGCACTCGTTCCCTGTCCAACCTGGGGCCGAGGCGCATGGCGGAGCATGCTCACGCCGCTGCCGATGGACCCACGCAAACCCTGCCTCAAAGTCGTGTTCCCGGAATGCTTCCCCTAGACTGGGGTTTGCTGGACCTCGCCGCGGTGGAAGGATAACTGACAATCACGCTGTAGGACACCCGGGGGATGGAGCCCCGAGACCTGTGGGGCAAGGTCATGATTCTGCAGAGTCACTCATCGATCGGCTATCCCCGGGAATGACACGGTAACCCCGAAACACTCGGGGAGAGTAAGTAAAGATGTTGATGGTGCGATAATCAATATGTGTATCTTCCCTAACATGCCAACACGATCCGCGATCATGGGGGAGAGGGCCAGGCACCCTCTACGTGGCGAGTGTGACAACGTTTCTAGGCTAGCCCCGGAAGTAAACCGTTGCGTGAAAGTGAAGGGATCATGAGCCCCATCTGAGTAATGAGATATTTGTAGTTGATAAATTAGGGAAACCTTCTGACCCGAAGCCTGGAAAAGGCATGGATCCGACCCTGATACCCCTGTGTGCGGCACGAAAAACTGTTGGTTGAGTTATCAAAAGTGAGAAAGCCTTAGATCAGCTCTGGGCTAGAAAATGTGATATGCTGGATTGGCTCCACGCATGAGGAAACAGAGAGATATGATTGCTCGCACATAGGGAGAAGGGGAGCCTCCATGCCGGGGAGGACATAGTCCAGAAGGATAGCCCAACTCGGATACATTTTCGGTTACTTTCTCTTTCTCGCAAAAGATAATAAGAATCTGACGTGTTTTTAGCAGAACAAGATCAAGGTAGAGGGCGCCTCAGGAGCGTTATAATGGCACTGGTGGGCGCGGAGGAAAGACTTCTCACGGCAGTAGAGAAAATCTAAGTGATTTGCTTAAATCTCTTGCCTATCATATAAGAATGTGTATAAGGCTAAAACATGTTGGGGCTCAGGGGATCGTATGGCGAAGTGTGACGACTGGGGTGTCCGAAATGCACCGACGTATGGTGTGGTTCTCGCGACTAGCGCTTGGGCTGGGACCAAGGTGTCGTGCGTGGAACTAGCCTACCTGAGGGTGAAGTGGTGTCTGCATTGCATGGTACCCTGCAACAGAGCGTGGCTGAACCCATACTGGTGCTAAGCGGACTGCTATGCATGTGCACAGAAGGCACACCCTGGAGACACAAGGCAACCGTGTCACATGGACCCAGACAATTCCCTTTAGGTCGAAAAGGAAACTATATATATACAGAGAAATTCTAGTCAAAATTTTCCCTATAGGAACATCCTAAATCGACTAAGTATTTGACTAGCAGAAAAATGATACAATGTGATCTTAATGTGCAGGAAGGTTAAAATAAGAAGGGAGGCATTGGCTTCGATTAAGCTAGAGCCTCTAGAGTAGATACTCGACGTATGGAGCAATGAAGATTTCGACAGACTCATGGTCATTGTCGCCATCATACTCATCGAAGATCTGGTCGAACGGGAAGTCAAGAGCCAGGGGAACCGCGGGAGAACCGTGCTCGCAGTTGCGGTGGTCGCGGCCCTCCCCGTGCTCCTCATTGTTTGCTCAACCATCAGTGGGAGCTGTTCCAGCTTCCCCACCAGGTCAGCAAAGAAATGCGTGAGGCAGGCAACACTGATACCATTGATGGGGGAAGCTTCCAGGCCCAAGGAGGGCATAAGTACCTCCACCTGGGATGCAACATTGCAAAGACCAGAGATATCGACTCAGCTCTCCGTATCGAATAGCTGCAACACCCGCAGAGCGGCGACCTTGGTGTCAAAGACTTCCTTCTCTAGACGGACGATTTTCACCGATCCTTCGGACACGCGCAAATCGATGTTGGAGTATGCCTTCGTGGCATCAGAAAGTTCTATGCGAATGCCCTAGAGTTGTCGTTGAAGATCCTGCTCTCATTGGGCGAATGCTTGGGAGGCATCGGCATCCTCAGTGGCACGTCGACTAGCGTCTGCACGAAGATCATGGATGGTGCCCAGATACTCATGGATCCTGCCTTCTTGCTCCCAGACGCGCTCCTTCGAGAGACCAAGCTATGCGTTGAAGTCGTCTTCACGGGCCGTGCGCTCCTCTTCTAGAAGGGCCAGCTCCCACTGGTGGGAGGCGTGCTCCTCGTTGAGCTTGTGTTGCAGACGCTCCTCGATCGCTGACGCATCATCTACCCTTAGGGGGCAGTGCACCCTTGCTCACGAGCCAAGGAGAGATCACGGAACGCTTCATCGAGTTCTCGCCTTTGCTAAGCGATAAAATCCTCTTGGCGCTGAAGGCATTCCATGGTCTGGCAGGCCGCCTTGACGTAGGAGAGCCGCTACATCTCCACACGACCGATGATGTTGCTATCTTCGTTGTATATGCTAGGGTCCATGCACAACCCTTCCGGGTAGCGCGCATTCCATTGAAGAAACACTTCGAGCGGGTTTTCGTGGGTTCCCCTTTGCCTACAACTATAATGCCAGGGGGAACAGCGTGTGGCATCTCTGGCAACAGAAGTTGTAGTTGCGGGGCGGCCCCGCTTTCTCCCCAGAAGCCCGTGGAAGATCGACCTCCATGTCAGAATCAGAGATCGGTTCCACCATCACTCTATATTTTGTGGTTGCAGGAAAAAGACAGACGATTGAGAAGCCGTCACAAGAAACTGAACAATGGGAGGACATAAAAAATATAGAGACTCACCCTGAAGAGTTGGGCCGCATAGCGGAGAAGAGGCACCGACACCTCCTCCAGATTGTGTCGCATGGGAGGAAAGGGTGGCGTGAACTTGCCTGCTTGTGGGAGAGTCAGAAGCACTCCCTCGAGGCTACTTCTAGGTCACCCTGCCGTGAGAACTGTAAGTGCACAAAAGTAAGGTAACTAATGTAGTCATGAAGAAGTTTGTGCAGGATGCAAGATTGATGGTTGGCATACTCGGTGACAAGGTTAAATCTCGTCAATTCCCATTGTCTGCCTTGCGCAGCAGCTGGTAGAATGGTAGGGCCTTCTCGCCCATGCGGCTGATGAACCTGCTTAGTGTCGCCACTCGTCCTGCGAGCTGCTGGACGCCTTTGAGGTTTTTCGGCTTCTCCATCGTCATGATGGCTCTGATTTTCTTCGGGTTCGCCTCAATCCCTCGTTGAGAGATGAAGTATCCGAGCAGCTGACCCGAGGGGACGCCGAAGGCGGAATTTTCTGGATTGAGCTTGATCCTGTAGCGATCAAGGTTGTCGAACGTCTCGCGGAGATCGTCGATAAGTGTCCTTGCCTCCTTGGTTTTTATTACTATGTCGTCGACATAGACTTGGACATTGCGACTGATCTGGTCCTTGAGGCAGGCCTGCATGCATCGCTGGTACGTGGCACCCGCGTTCTTTAGCCCGAAGGGCATTGTGTTGTAACAGAATACTCCGAACGGTGTAATAAATGCCGTTTTCACCTAATCTTCGACCTTGAGCCGAATCTGGTTATAGCCTGAGTAGGCGTCGAGGAAGGAGAGTTTCTCGCAACCTGCAGTCGAATCGATAATCTGGTCGATCTGTGGAAGAGGGAAGTGGTCCTTTGGGCAATGCTTATTGTCACATCCCAAGATTTTCCAAATCTTGTAATGTGAAAATAAACGAATAAAATAAAACTTTGTTTGATTTTCAAGGCCAGAAGAAAATTTTTGAATCCAATTGGAAACTTTCAAAACCTATTTGGATCAAATGAAATCCTAAAGGGATTTAAAAAGTTAAATAAACAATAAACTTCAAAATATTTAGACTACTATGTTGGAGCTTTTAAATAAAAGGTTTTGGCTTTCAAAAGAAAAAGTGGATTTATAAATAAAGAATATTTTATAAAGCCAAATTAAACCTGTGACAAGCTTTGGAAATTAAAACATTTTATTTTAAATAAAATTAGCAAAGGTTTATTTAAATAAATTAATAAGGATTTAATATCCAACTTTATTTAAATAAAAGGTTTTACCAATTTGATTGAAACATCAAAACTTATTAAATTATTTAAACTGAGTTTTCCAAATGTTTGATATTCACAAATAAAACCAACTAAAGTGTTTTGGCTTTATTTTAGATTTCAAAATAAATATCTCAATAAAACAAATCCTATTTGATTTAATAATGAAAGTCTATTATATTTAATTAATAATGGACTCTAAAATAAAATGGTATTTTATTTTAAAGCAAGTTTCCAAGTATTCTATATTGCCCAAATAAAACCTACTGATTTGGTTTTGAAAATATTTAGATTTCAAATAAAGATTTTATTAATAAAATCAAACTCTATTTGATTTAATAACTAAGGCCCATTTTATTTAATTATTAATGGACCCTAAAATAAAAGGTTATTTTGTTTTAAACAGATTTCCAAATATCTTTTATTTCCAAATAAAACCTACTGATTTGGTTTTTAAAATATTTGGATTTCAAATGGAAATTTTATTAATTAAATCAAACCCTATTTGATTAAATAACTAAAGGGCCATTTTATTTAATTAATGAATGGATCCTCAAAAGAATGAAAATTATTATTTTATTCTGGAATTTGGGTATGTTGATAAACAGAATCAAATTCAAAATTACAAAGCTGAATGATTGTTTGAGTTGATTTGGGTGTGATTTGTTTGTTTGGAAATTCAAAACAGAAAAATAGAAATAGAAAAGGAAAAAGAATTCAGGCAGAAAAAAATAGAACAACCCACCCTCTGGCCCAACTAGCCCAACTCAGCCCAACCGAGCCCACCTCTCTCTCTCAGCGAAGTGAATCGTTTTTTCACCGCAAACAAACCCACGCAGTGAATGACAACTGGAGCCCACCTGAAACTTTCCTCACTCGCTGGCAAGCAGGCCCCACAACCCCAGCCATCGTCTTCAACGAGACCTCGTCGCCTGCCGTTGCAGAGAGATTACTCCGGCGTTGATTACACATGAAGGAGGCTTTGATTTCTCGTAATGACCACGCCCCTTTAAACGCCAGTGACTCCTCTCTCATTCCCCTCTGTATTCTCCCCAAAGCACGCCCCCAGGCCGTCTCAATTTCTCCCCGAGCACCCTCTATTCCGATGAAGTCCAGAGCCGATTCCGGCGACTCGACACCACCTCCTGCCTCCCCGAGCACATGAGCACGCTCACCACATCCCGGCGTATCTTTATGTGCCATTCATTCATCTGCGGGTATCCTACAGCGTCGGCAACGTCGACGACCTGCAGCACCGCCGTCTGCCCTCTTCTCCGACGACGTCCCCAGGTAGAACCTGACCTCCCCTCCTTTCCTCATGGACACGATGATGATCTACAGGCTCGTGCGAACCTCACAGCATCTTCCGTTTGTCCTAGGACGCCACCTATCCTCGCCCTCGACCACGGTCACGCGCAACCGACGCCAGCAAGAACTCCGGCGAGCAATCAAGGACAGCCCCGTGCGCCCCTTCACCAACAAGTAGCACGTTGAGCATCAGCGCTGCATTACGAACCTGGTGAGCATCCTCCCCCTCTTCCTCGCGTCCTATCTCGCCAGCGCCGCCGCCGTCTGCCCGTCGCCGCCGCACACAGCCGCGCAGCGCCGCAAGTTAATGGCCGATTGTTTAGGTCCGTTAGATCTCGATCGGGTGGATGTGATAGAATGACTTAACCGCGAAGGGATATGCGCTCAGTACCGCACGATCTGACTTAATCCAACGCGCCACAACCGCGATCCAGCCAAACCGGTATCACCCAGTTAGAAATCGCCGCGTGCCACTGTTCTGTTTAAAAAACTGATTTGAAAACAGAATGTTTTGTGAATTTCAAACCCTTATAACTTTGGATCCACACGTCCCAAAATTACAAATTTTATGTCGTTGGATTCAGGAGAACAAGCCCTAGCCAACTGTGGAATTAGTTTAGCAAATAGTATATGTTAGTTTGCTTGATTTTGCAGATTCTTTTGTGAGCTTGTTTAGAGTATAAAAATTGTTTAAAATTGATTTTAAGGATAAAACTTTTGCAAAATGGTTTTATGTGACCTTACTGACCCTAGGAACCAACCTTTGGTGTTGAAAATGATTTTGGTAAAGTTTAGGTTAGATTAGTTGACTTAGCCATTTTCTAGCCAAATAAAATTATTGATTTTATTATGGAAATGTTTTCGCAAAGAAAACTTTGAGAAAATGTTTTGGACCAAACCTACTGACCTAAAAACACCAAGTTATGCAATGGCAACTCATTTGGTGAAAAACTTAAAAGTTTTTGTTTTGATAAAACATTTTTCACCACATAAAATGATGAATGGATTTTAAAATGGTTGTGAGATAAAACCCATTTGCAAATGACTTTGCCATTTTGGTAAATTACCAATTTGGAACTTACAAAGTTTACAAGCCTAGTGGAGACCATCCTTGCAATAGAACCAACCTTTGCATGCTTATGCATGACTTAGATTCCATTACTTTGTGTGTGAAAAATTGTTTGATTGACTTTGGTTTGGAATGTGAATTGAATTTGTGTTTGCTTGATTGACTTGTAGTGAAGTGTGAGACTATCAAGATCAAGGAGTGAACCACCATTCCCTACCAAAAAGGCAAGTGATGCTTCATACTTTTTGTCCCATTACTTTCACTATGCATTAGTGATTTTGCTAAGTAAAACTTGCATGGATTTTGCTAAGTATAAACCTTGCTATAGGAAACCTAGTAGATGAATCCTTAGTAGGATTTTCCTAAGTTAAGATTCCTACTACTACCAAGCTTAGCCTAGCTAATAGAAAACATGGGTGGAATATATATTCACACTATGGAAAAATATTCTAAGTCTGAGGACTTGTGATTTTTTCTAATAAAACAACTAAGTTAATGAATCACCTGGGTGGAATGGGATAGCTTGGTGGATAATGGTTGAGTGGTTCACAAGGCCATGGACTTGGATTGTGTATCTCACTTGTGGTATGCCACCTAGGCACAAAGAGATTTGAGATGTCAAATGTTGAGAAGCTTCAAGTGCAACCACTTGGCAATATGGGCTCTGCCATGATCATATAGGTTGCAAGAACTTAGCCATATGGACAGTGGGTGGTAGTGTTTGATAGGTTGGAGCGCGTCCATTTTGGTCTAAGGGAAGGCTTCTGAAAGATCTTGTCTTGGGAAACCAAGTCTTGTGGGAAAAGTGCACCACCTCTGCAGAGTGTAAAATCTAAGTACTTAGCCATGTCCCTGGTAAAGGACAATTTGAGCATCAAGACATGGAAGCAATCAAGAATCTCATCATTCAAATTTCTAAGTTAAAACTTGTGGATTGAACAAGGGTTGTTTGAAATCTTAAATCTTTGATTGGTAGATGCCTTGGAAAGGATCTTCAATCTTTGATTGAGAAAAATGATTTTGTCAAGCAAAAACTTAGTATTTTCAAAATGATAAGAAAAATCTATTTTGAGCAATGCAAGACTCAACTCCACTTAGCCAAATGCATATAGATGATAGACTCCACTATACTACCATAGTATCACTTGCCAATACAATTCAAATGTATTGATCCTTTGTGGCTGTAACTTGTATGTTGCAGGTTTGATTGATTTAGTGAAGATTGATTGTTTAGGATTACAAAGTCTACAACCAACATCTGCCTGTGGCACTTTGAAGATGAAGGACCCCATGCTTATAGTTATTCCGCTGCAATGTAATGTAATAGCCAAATGAGCTATGTATGAAGTAATAAAATTATGTTATTCCTGGTTATAAAGTTATAATATGACCTTTGTATCTTGATATTACATCTTAACTGTGGATGCTAGCTATTGATCCAGGGACTAGCATTGTAAACACAGGAGGCTCTATCTTATTAAAGATTGGGACCTCTACAGATGGTATCAGAGCATTGTGTTGCCTGTAGGATTTGTAAACCCTAGGATTGGACAAAAACCCTTAGAAAAATAGGAGTTGTCTTATTCCAAAAACTTATTTACAAAAACACTTGTAAACCCTTTCCTCAACCATTTTGGTTTCAACTCTACTTCTCTTCTATTTCAACTTGATGGAAAAACCTACCCATGACCAAGGACTACACTATGTGCAAAAGATTTCTTCAACATCTTCAGCTCTAATGACTTCAACATCTTCAGCATATTCACCAAGGACTTCCAACTTGGAAACCACTAAGGACTACAAGTGAAACAAGGAAATCCTACTCAAGATTTAGAGACTGAGGGAATGCAAAAGTTAGAAGAAGCCTACATCATTTGAAGTATTGCAACCAAGATTTTTTCTCAAGGAACCATGATCTCATGCAAGAAGAATCAAGAAAGGATGGAAAGATCACAAGTGAACCATATAGATGGACCACCATATTTTAGCTAAGACAAAACACACCAACTTATGTGGTGTAACAAAAATATTTTGTTGCCTAAGTATGTGCTTGAACTTTGTTGTTTGAGTGCAAAGTTGTTTGTGAATGTTTGGTTTGTGATTGCATGCACATTGCTTGTGTGAATTGTGATGTGTGTGATTAGAAATATTTCCTTAGAAATATCTTGCCCATTCTAATCTCCCTTCAACCCAAACAGATGACTACTCCAAGAAACTCCAACATCAAGGTGGATGACAACAGCAACAACCAAAAGGACAACATGAGAGAACTTATAGTAACCCAAAACCAGTTGAGCCAAGAGACAACTCAGCTTTTAGCCAACAACAATGGACTAGACCCAGCCATACAAAGGATTTTGAAACTTCAATCCCAATTGTTGCAAGGATTGGTTACTCAAATGATCAACATAGGAGAAACTTTTCCCAAGGAGTTAATGACAACAAGGATGACAAAGATGTTGTTCTGGAAGGAACCCAAGTTAGCAATACTTGTGGAGACAAGGATCATGCATCCAAGGAGCATGAAGATCAATGCCCCAAGAAGAGAGAAAGATCTCCCACCTATGAAGAACATGAACTAGAAGAACTCCTAGCTTTGGAGAGACCCAAGAAGAAGAAGAAATTCCCCAACACTAGCAAGAAGGATATTACACAAGTGCAATGTTTCAAATGCAAAGAGATGGGACACTATGCCAATGAATGCCCAGAAAGGGAGAAGAGCCAAGAAAACAAACAAAAGCTAGTGAAACCCAAGATAAGGAAGGATTTTAGCCAAGTGATGTGCAAACACTGCAAAGAGTTAGGACATTATGCAAACTACTGTCCAGAAAAGATGAAGCATAAGATAAACCAGCCTATGAGGGATCTCAGCCTTGTCACATGTTTCAAATGCAGGGAACTAGGCCACTATGCAAACAATTGTGCAGAAAGGATGGAGAACAAGTTAAACAAGTCTATGAAGGATCTCAACCTTGGCCCATGAGTCAAGTATGGAAACCAAGGACACCATGCAAATGTTTGCTTAGAGAAATTATCCCCAGGATCCCAAGAAGGACAATATGTAATTTTTGTTTGAAAATTTTAAGGGTGGTAGTACCCTAGTTGTTTTGAACTTGCTTGTAACCCTAGCCTCCCCAAATCTCGGGACGAGATTTATTTTAAGGGTGGTAGCCTGTCACATCCCAAGATTTTCCAAATCTTGTAATGTGAAAATAATCGAATAAAATAAAACTTTGTTTGATTTTCAAGGCCAGAAGAAACTTTTTGAATCCAATTGGAAACTTTCAAAACCTATTTGGATCAAATGAAATCCTAAAGGGATTTAAAAAGTTAAATAAACAATAAACTTCAAAATATTTAGACTACTATGTTGGAGCTTTTAAATAAAAGGTTTTGGCTTTCAAAATAAAAAGTGGATTTATAAATAAAGAATATTTTATAAAGCCAAATTAAACCTGTGACAAGCTTTGGAAATTAAAACATTTTATTTTAAATAAAATTAGCAAAGGTTTATTTAAATAAATTAATAAGGATTTAATATCCAACTTTATTTAAATAAAAGGTTTTACCAATTTGATTGAAACATCAAAACTTATTAAATTATTTAAACTGAGTTTTCCAAATGTTTGATATTCACAAATAAAACCAACTAAAGTGTTTTGGCTTTATTTTAGATTTCAAAATAAATATCTCAATAAAACAAATCCTATTTGATTTAATAATGAAAGTCTATTATATTTAATTAATAATGGACTCTAAAATAAAATGGTATTTTATTTTAAAGCAAGTTTCCAAGTATTCTATATTGCCCAAATAAAACCTACTGATTTGGTTTTGAAAATATTTAGATTTCAAATAAAGATTTTATTAATAAAATCAAACTCTATTTGATTTAATAACTAAGGCCCATTTTATTTAATTATTAATGGACCCTAAAATAAAAGGTTATTTTGTTTTAAACAGATTTCCAAATATCTTTTATTTCCAAATAAAACCTACTGATTTGGTTTTTAAAATATTTGGATTTCAAATGGAAATTTTATTAATTAAATCAAACCCTATTTGATTAAATAACTAAAGGGCCATTTTATTTAATTAATGAATGGATCCTCAAAAGAATGAAAATTATTATTTTATTCTGGAATTTGGGTATGTTGATAAACAGAATCAAATTCAAAATTACAAAGCTGAATGATTGTTTGAGTTGATTTGGGTGTGATTTGTTTGTTTGGAAATTCAAAACAGAAAAATAGAAATAGAAAAGGAAAAAGAATTCACACAGAAAAAAATAGAAAAGCCCACCCTCTGGCCCAACTAGCCCAACTCAGCCCAACCGAGCCCACCTCTCTCTCAGCGAAGTGAATCATTTTTTCACCGCAAACAAACCCACGCAGTGAATGACAACTGGAGCCCACCTGAAACTTTCCTCACTCGCTGGCAAGCAGGCCCCACAACCCCAGCCATCGTCTTCAACGAGACCTCGTCGCCTGCCGTTGCAGAGAGATTACTCCGGCGTTGATTACACATGAAGGAGGCTTTGATTTCTCGTAATGACCACGCCCCTTTAAACGCCAGTGACTCCTCTCTCATTCCCCTTTGTATTCTCCCCAAAGCACGCCCCCATGCCGTCTCAATTTCTCCCCGAGCACCCTCTGTTCCGATGAAGTCCAGAGCCGATTCCGGCAACTCGACACCACCTCCTGCCTCCCCGAGCACACGAGCACGCTCACCACATCCCGGCGTATCTTTCTGTGCCATTCATTCATCTGCGGGTATCCTACAGCGTCGGCAACGTCGACAACCTGCAGCACCGCCGTCTGCCCTCTTCTCCGACGACGTCCCCAGGTAGAACCTGACCTCCCCTCCTTTCCTCATGGACACGATGATGATCTACAGGCTCGTGCGAACCTCACAGCATCTTCCGTTTGTCCTAGGACGCCACCTATCCTCGCCCTCGACCACGGTCACGCGCAACCGACGCCAGCAAGAACTCCGGCGAGCAATCAAGGACAGCCCCATGCGCCCCTTCACCAACCAGTAGCACGTTGAGCATCAGCGCTGCATTACGAACCTGGTGAGCATCCTCCCCCTCTTCCTCGCGTCCTATCTCGCCAGCGCTGCCGCCGTCTGCCCGTCGCCGCCGCACACAGCCGCGCAGCGCCGCCAGTTAATGGCCGATTGTTTAGGTCCGTTAGATCTCGATCGGGTGGATGTGATAGAATGACTTAACCGCGAAGGGGTATGCGCTCAGTACCGCACGATCTGACTTAATCCAACGCGCCACAACCGCGATCCAGCCGAACCGGTATCACCCAGTTAGAAATCGCCGCGTGTCACTGTTCTGTTTAAAAAACTGATTTGAAAACAGAATGTTTTGTGAATTTCAAACCCTTATAACTTTGGATCCACACGTCCCAAAATTACAAATTTTATGTCTTTGGATTCAGGAGAACAAGCCCTAGCCAACTGTGGAATTATTTTAGCAAATAGTATATGTTAGTTTGCTTGATTTTGCAGATTCTTTTGTGAGCTTGTTTAGAGTATAAAAATTGTTTAAAATTGATTTTGAGGATAAAACTTTTGCAAAATGGTTTGATGTGACCTTACTGACCCTAGGAACCAACCTTTGGTGTTGAAAATGATTTTGGTAAAGTTTAGGTTAGATTAGTTGACTTAGCCATTTTCTAGCCAAATAAAATTATTGATTTTATTATGGAAATGTTTTCGCAAAGAAAACTTTGAGAAAATGTTTTGGACCAAACCTACTGACCTAAAAACACCAAGTTATGCAATGGCAACTCATTTGGTGAAAAACTTAAAAGTTTTTGTTTTGATAAAACATTTTTCACCACATAAAATGATGAATGGATTTTAAAATGGTTGTGAGATAAAACCCATTTGCAAATGACTTTGCCATTTTGGTAAATTACCAATTTGGAACTTACAAAGTTTACAAGCCTAGTGGAGACCATCCTTGCAATAGAACCAACCTTTGCATGCTTATGCATGACTTAGATTCCATTACTTTGTGTGTGAAAAATTGTTTGATTGACTTTGGTTTGGGATGTGAATTGAATTTGTGTTTGCTTGATTGACTTGTAGTGAAGTGTGAGACTAGCAAGATCAAGGAGTGAACCACCATTCCCTACCAAAAAGGCAAGTGATGCTTCATACTTTTTGTCCCATTACTTTCACTATGCATTAGTGATTTTGCTAAGTAAAACTTGCATGGATTTTGCTAAGTATAAACCTTGCTATAGGAAACCTAGTAGATGAATCCTTAGTAGGATTTTCCTAAGTTAAGATTCCTACTACTACCAAGCTTAGCCTAGCTAATAGAAAACATGGGTGGAATATATATTCACACTATGGAAAAATATTCTAAGTCTGAGGACTTGTGATTTTTTCTAATAAAACAACTAAGTTAATGAATCACCTGGGTGGAATGGGATAGCTTGGTGGATAATGGTTGAGTGGTTCACAAGGCCATGGACTTGGATTGTGTATCTCACTTGTGGTATGCCACCTAGGCACAAAGAGATTTGAGATGTCAAATGTTGAGAAGCTTCAAGTGCAACCACTTGGCAATATGGGCTCTGCCATGATCATATAGGTTGCAAGAACTTAGCCATATGGACAGTGGGTGGTAGTGTTTGATAGGTTGGAGCGCGTCCATTTTGGTCTAAGGGAAGGCTTCTGAAAGATCTTGTCTTGGGAAACCAAGTCTTGTGGGAAAAGTGCACCACCTCTGCAGAGTGTAAAATCTAAGTACTTAGCCATGTCCCTGGTAAAGGACAATTTGAGCATCAAGACATGGAAGCAATCAAGAATCTCATCATTCAAATTACTAAGTTAAAACTTGTGGATTGAACAAGGGTTGTTTGAAATCTTAAATCTTTGATTGGTAGATGCCTTCGAAAGGATCTTCAATCTTTGATTGAGAAAAATGATTTTGTCAAGCAAAAACTTAGTATTTTCAAAATGATAAGAAAAATCTATTTTGAGCAATGCAAGACTCAACTCCACTTAGCCAAATGCATATAGATGATAGACTCCACTATACTACCATAGTATCACTTGCCAATACAATTCAAATGTATTGACCCTTTGTGGCTGTAACTTGTATGTTGCAGGTTTGATTGATTTAGTGAAGATTGATTGTTTAGGATTACAAAGTCTACAACCAACATCTGCCTGTGGCACTTTGAAGATGAAGGACCCCATGCTTATAGTTATTCCGCTGCAATGTAATGTAATAGCCAAATGAGCTATGTATGAAGTAATAAAATTATGTTATTCCTGGTTATAAAGTTATAATATGACCTTTGTATCTTGATATTACATCTTAACTGTGGATGCTAGCTATTGATCCAGGGACTAGCATTGTAAACACAGGGGGCTCTATCTTATTAAAGATTGGGACCTCTACACTTATTTAGTGACGTGAAGTCCACGCACATCCGCAGGATGTCCGTGTCCTTCTTTGGGACCATCACCGTGTTTGCATGCCACTCGCTTTCTTTGATTTCCCTGATGAAGTCTGCAGCGAGTAGTCTATTGATTTCCTTGCCGATAGCTTCGGCTCGTGGCTCCGACAATCTTCGGATGGACTGCTTGACTGGCTTGGTGTCTGGAAAGACATTGAGTGCGTGCTCGGCGAATTCCCTGGGAACTCCTGGCATGTCCGTAGGACACCAGGCGAAGATTTCCCAGCGCTCATGGAGGAATTCGACGAGCGCGCCTTCCTATGCGGTGTTGAGGTCATTGGCGATCAAGGCCGTCTTGGAGGCATCCGTCGGATGGACCTGTACTTTCTTGGTGTTGATGGTGGAGTCGAAGGACATGTCAGGTGCGTTCTGCCTTGTGACTAGGGGTAGCCCATTGTCCGTCACCTCGCGGAGCCTTACAAGCTCGTCTTGCATGCCGAAAGACTGGGAGATTTTGTTGAAATCCCTATCGCATTGGTCCGATTGGGTGAAGCTCCCATGGACTGTGATGACGCCCCTTGGTCCTGGCATCTTGAGTAGTAGGTATGCGTAGTGTGGGACGGCCAGGAACCTTGTGAATGCTACACGCCCCAGGATGGCGTGGTATTGTGACGGGCAGTCCACCACTTCGAATTCGAGTCGCTCCTGCCGAAAGTTGTCCGGCTTTCCGAAGATGACGTCGAGCCCTATTTTGCCCAGGGGGAATATGCCCTTTCCTGGGACAATGCCATGGAACGTTGTATATGATTGTTCCAGGCTGCATTGCGGGATCCGCATAGCTGCTAGGGTGCTTGCGAACATTAGGTTGATGCCGCTGCCACCGTCCATGAAGACGCGACTCATCTCGAAGCCTCCGATCTGCGCCTCCAGCACCAGGGCAGCATGGCCTGGGCGAGGGATCTGGCAAGGGTGATCCGCGCGAGTGAACGTGATGCAGGACTCCGATCCATTGAGGTACTCAGGGATTGCCGCGGAGTTGCCACGGCCAAGTTGATTTGTCGGGTGATTTTCTTCTGCACCCTGTTTGTGGGGCGTCCCTTCTGGATCATATTTAGTGCTCCCTTTGGTGGGGGTATCCGACCCCGGCGTTGTTTTGCGCTGGTGCGACTGGTTGGTTTGGGCCTCCAATAGGTGGCGGTGGAGGGGCTCCGTGTGCTATTTCTCCTGGCGCGGGTGCGTTTCCGAACGCAGGGATTGGGGCTTGTTGCCTCATCTGCACCATGATTTCGCTGAGTTTCTGGAACTCGCGGCAGTCCTTGAGCATGTGACTGGCTTTCTTTTTGCCATCCTGTTTGTCGATGTAGAAGTGGATGGTGCATGGACCCGAAAGTTTGTCGAATGCTGAGGGTCCGTTGTCGCGGTCGCGGCGTTGCCACGACTGTGCTGGTCGTCCGTTGTCACGGAGATTTCCTCCGCGGTATCCTCCGCTATTGCGGCTGTTGTCGTTGCGGCGGTCGGCGTAGCCAGCCGCGACCATGTCGGGTCCATCGCGGTCTTCATAGACACGCGATCTCCTCTTGCTGCGGCGTTCTCGCCTTCGACCGTAGTCGTCCTCTTTGTCTGATTGCGCTCGCTGGATGCAATCTTCGCCGTCTGCCCAACTGTTGGCAATTTCTATGAGGTGGTCGAGTGTCTTGGGCTTGACACGCCCAAGTTCTTCCTTGAAATCTTGGCGTTTGACGCCGTCTCTGAAGGCGTCGATGGCCCTCTCCTCGGAGATATGCGCTGCGGAGTTCTTGGTGGTAGACCAGCGTAATATGTACGAGCGAATAGATTCCCCCGTTCTCTGAGTGCAGGCTCTCAACTCTTCGATTGAGGCGGGCCTCTTGCTGGTGCCTTTGAAATTTCGGATGAAGCTGTAAGCTAGCTCCTCCCAACTTCGAATGGATCCTAATGATAGGCTGCTGAGCCAGACCCGCGCCGCGCCTATTAGCTGCAGCTGGAGGCATTGCATGGCGGTTTCTTTGTTACCGCCGTGCAACTTGACGGATGACAGATGATCACTGAGCCAAGATTTTGGATCTTGTGTGCCGTTGAACTTCGGAGTATCCGAAGGAAGCTTGAAATTGCGTGGCATCTGTGTTCGCCGAACAGATCTGCTGAAGCATCGAGCTCCACAGAGTTCTCCTTCATCTTCATCCATCTCGGACTCGGACGAGCATGCGCGTTTGGCTCGCGCTTTGTCGATTTTGCGCTATGTGAGCGCGTCTCTAGCGTCGTAGTCGCGTTTATGGCGATGCGAGCTCTTCTTCCTTCGAGGGAGGTCGTGCTCCTCCTCCTCTTCAAATGAAGGGGTGGGGCTCCGGTCGCGTCTAACCGGAGCTTTCTTCTTTGGCTGCGCATGAGCCTCTTCGTGGAGCGCAGCTCCGACGAGTCCGAGTCCGGTGAGTGCGGACTTATGCATGGCTCTTTTCGGGTCCCCTTCCGGAGGTTGGTGGGCCGCGAGATACGCAGTGGCTGCCAAGATCGCAGCTTGCGGTGTCTTCGGGATGATGTTGCCATCGGCATCCATATCCATGAACGATGTGTGGAGAGTTCGGGTTACATCACGGCGTTCTTTGGGATCCATGTTCTCCACCCGCGAGCGGTGCTTGTTTCCCTGGTTTCCATTCGTGCTAGAGCCGGGTGCCATGGCGGAGAGCGCAGCTCGTCGCACGCTAGACTCGGAGGCTGCTTGCTTGTGTTTGTCGAGCGTCTCCTGCATCTTGACTTGCTTCTTGTGCTCCTCGATGAGGAGGTAGTGGTACGCCATCAGCAGGTCACGTCGGGCATCCACGGGTAGGACTATGTCGCCTGCGACGACACGGAGTGCCTGGACCCATCCTTCTTTGCTAAGTTGTATGTCGTGGCCATTGTTTTCCCCTTCGGGTGGGGGGATTGGCTTCTTTTGTTCCCGCCGTTTCCGTCCTGCGGGTTGGGGTTCGTGTTGGGCGGCGGGTTAGGCGTTTGTTGCTCTTGGATGACCGCGGCGCATAGGTAGCGCTCGTAGATTGGTTCGCTATTGCCGCAGCTTTCAGATCCGGAACCGTAGGTCCCTTCATCCGAAGGTGAATCGCACAGATCGGAGTTGCAGCTGCTGCTGTTGTAGAACTCATATGTCAATGGTGACGTGCGTAGCACGGGGTGTGGAGCCCACGAGTCAGGCCTGATTGATGGCACGGGCACCCGCTCGGGAAGGCGGAGGGTGCCAGTTTGTCCCACCTGGAAGCAGAAGCTCCCGAACAAAATTTCGAGTCCGTCGCCTACGGGCTCGAAATCCTTCATGGTGGCCGGCGAGTGGGCGGTGAAGTCGAAAGTGCCGAAGAGGAGGTGATTCTCCGTAGCCGCGGATTTGTAGATCGGTCGGGTCGGAACCATCACGATCGCACAATCAGCAGCCCCGATTCCCACAGACGGCGCCAATTGACGAGGTTTAATCTCGTCAATGCCCATTGTTATGGACTTGGGTTTTGGAGAAGATGGGGATGCTGGAGATCGTGGCACGGTTAACAGACAAGCAACCAGGGGACACGAGATTTACCCAGGTTCAGGCCCCCGGAGGGAAAACCCTACTCCTGCTTGTCTGCTCTTGATTACGGCGGAACCGAAAGTTACAGGGTGCGCAGATTCGATCTGGCATGGCGTGTGCGAAAGTATGAGTCGAGAGAGATCTAGGACGTGCCCTCCTGGCCTTTATATAGACTTAGGCAGGTCTCGGGCATAGTCCTAGTCGGTTACAAGTTCTAGGGTTTTACCCCTTTGAATTTCCTATCTATCGTAATCTTGCTCTCCAAGGATCCGAAAGCGTCATGGGCCTTGGTCACCCGAAAATCTTCATGGGTCAGCGTATACCTGTTGTGGGCCTTCCTTGGGCTGGACCAGGTATGCTGAAGTCACGTACCCGTAGGGTATAACCATGTCAGTCGGAGGAACCAAGGTTAATTCCAAAGCTCGTCGGGAGAAGTAACGAGGGCGTCCTAGTTCCCGCCACCCTGGCAGTGTCATGTTGAAGAGGCTCATCGCGGGGAGGGCGGGGAAGGGAGACTACCGGGGAGGAAGCCCCTGAGACATATCCACCTGTTGAGGCAGGGGCTTGCCTTCCCCTGGAAGGCAGAAATTCTCATACATTCTTGGCACGTTCGCTTCCGATCGGGGAGGCATTGCCACTCGCCAGCGGTGGGCGACCAGAGGGATGTATTCCTCGTCGTCTTCATCGTCTGGGTCCATCATCGGTAACTCGGACACCATGGGGTTCTTGCCCTTTGGATCCTACTCCATGGATGCTTATCGACGTAAGCGCCGTCGAGGTTCCGCAGCGATAGTAGGGATGGAGTTGTCACTAACACTGGCACCACCTACCCCCGAGCTACTTCCCCCCATGCCGCTTCCGCCGGCACCATCACTCTCGGCTCCAAACAATCTATCGGATATCATTTGGTAATGACGGGTGGCTCTCTCCCACCGGGAGTCTACCCCCAATTCGTTGTAGACGGGCATCCTCGACAAGATCTCGTCGACATTAGGTCTCAGATGCAAGGGAGGCACTAGTGGGGGATGCACCGCATTCCTCCCCAGTATTGTCTGCGTAACCCAGTAGGCATCTTCGCGGCTGAGGTCGAAGTTGTTGCCAATGTGCATCTGAATGTTATAATCATCTCCGGTGAATTCCCACATGGGTCCACTCGCACCCTGAGCGGTGCGACCATGCTATGAAGCAAAGAAGACACCACATGGGCTGAGTCAAGGCTGGCCTCTGTCAGTTCTTGAATCCAGAGAATATCCAGCATCAGCACTGGCGTATCCATGCACATGGTGTTCCAGTCACCCTGGGGGTGCGGGCGAGCATTCGGGGCCTGCAAGATGTCCTCCACGTCTGCCACCCAGGTGTAGCACCAGTTCGCGCGGAAGTGGGGCCAGTCATGCCCCTGAATCTCGATGAAGCGGTAGCAAAATTATTTGCAGCGCCTGAAGACCACCAAGCCAGATAGCACCTGCTCAGGCACTAGCTCAGGGTAGAATGAATGCGGAAGAGATCAAGGGATGGCATCACGGTGATGAAGAACTCACAAAGCCACTGGAAGACGTCAAGCAAGACGTAGGCGGAGGGATGAAGATGCGCCAGGTGCAGGCTGTATGTAAGCAGAATGGTGTGGATAAAGGGCGAGATCGTTGGAACAACGTCGAACACGGTAAAGATGGGGACGAGGTACTTCGGATCCTTTTCCTCTTCCGGAAGATCTGCGGGGAGCAGATACATGATGCCATGCTTGTTGCGTGATGACGCAATGAACATACCCCTCAGCTCCAGATCCTCGGCCCTCAGACTTGAAGGAAGAAAGGCGTCGGTGGCGCACTGATCTGCGGCACTCTGCTGGCGGCGGGCGGCCGCCTAGGACATCTTGTTCTTCCTCAAATTCATGGCAACGTCTAACGGGAGGAGGAGACGACGCAGGGGAGTGGGAAGATTGTGGAGAGCGGGGCCTCTCCTTGCAACCACGACCCTTTATACGATGTGGCCGCTAGCGGCACGCGGCCACGATGCAACGTGGGAGGCGGGTTGCTCCATTTCTCCCACAGTTATTCTTTTGTGCAGGTACCAAAGCAGACGCAAAAAATGTGAGCTGCCGCGGAAGCCAAGGCGTGGCTTGACAGTCCCGTAGCCACTCGAGTGCGCAGGGACAAGAACATCAGCTCTACTAGATGGGAAAGTGTACCATCTAGTCTTGTCGCGCTTCCCATGATGTGGACTGGGCTCACCTTCTATTGAAGGGTGAAGCCCGGCAATGGCCTCTTCGTCGAACTGCAACCGGTGTTGCAAGTTTCCGGCCCTCGCCCCGGGGCTTCTGTCAGCGTAATGAGATCGGGGGTCCCTCGCATTGTGCCATAGAGCATGGTTCAGGACCCACCAGTAAGAGGCTCAGCAGGTGAGTGGACTGTCCGACGAAGGTGTCAACAAGATACGAGCACCGTGTGCTCGACAAAGATATGGTCTTGATATGATGAAGTCTATGGAGACTAATTGTCAGCTGTGGTGCATGTACCTATGGGAAGCCACAAGATGATCTTTGGTCCGCCAGCCTGGCATGGACAAGGAGGAAAAGAAAACGACCTAGGCGAGGCGGTCCAACATTTCCTTCCGGAGGCTGCCCCGGAAGGAGGGTAAGGTCCCAATCAACGGCAGTGAGGCTAAGGAGTGGCCTCAACTACACCTTAGAAGAACTTCTCCTGGGCTAGGTGCATCCCGGGAATCAGAGTCAACTAAGCCTGATAGGACATGTCAGGCCTAGCCTGGAGAACTAGTGACGTGCTAGTGCTGCTGGACATCATCATAGCGTTGTAGCACACTGTGGCACGCCACCAATATGAGTGACAACTTGGAGCCTGAGCTTTCACTCGACCATCAATCCACCTATCATTAGTCGGGCTGGCGCATGAGTGGAGAGGGGTGGAGACATGAGAGGCATTAAAGGAGAGAGAAAACACACCTTTTTTCGTGCATAGGTCCTAAAATTTACTACTAGTTGTACACTATAATTGTAAGGCGACAGGAGTTCCTCGTGTCAGGAACCCATAATAACGTCGCTCTTCTCTGCTTCCCTCTTCCACTGCCTATGTTTTATTCTCTCTGCACATAGAGCGCGTTGACATGGGTGAGCATATTTCTAAGCAAAGAAATACTACTACGAGTAAGGCATCCACTATGTTGTCCATAAGGAAAAAAAGTAGTCTTTATGTACTTCCATTTATATAGTGGAAGCTATCCACAAGCTAAAAGCCTTAAGGGTCACCCTTAAGCTCATGGGTAGTGCATAATCATTAAAATATTGATATCTAGTACAAATATTAATATAAAACAAATTTTAATCACAAGACTATGATAGGGTAGCTCTTACATTTGGATCCTATCTTGTCGGTGTAATGATATTGGCAGACCCTTGCATTGCGCTGTAGCGTGTGGCCCATGACCCACCGGTCAGCGGCTCAGCAGACGAGTGGCCTGGCCGATGAAGGCATCACCCACATACGAGCATCATGTGCTCGGCATAGGTACAACTTTGATATGATGAAGTCTATGTGTGCTAAGTTTCAGCTGTGGAGTATGTTGGGATATACTTTCCGGGTATACCCATAGGACTCACTGACCAGGGTGGCCCACCAATGGGTTAGAGCTTTGCTTCACGGGTGGCCCATTCAGATAAATAGGAGCCACTTCCGGCTACAATATGACCCAGAAGAGTTACTGACTTAGGCATGTAGTATTACTTGTAATCTAATATGTATCTAGTTACCGACTCTGTAACATAGCCAGATAGGTCTCTCCTGTAACCCTAGGTCCCGTTGACTATATAAACCGACCCTATATAGACTTTAGGGCACCATTTCATAGATCAACCATAACCTACTCGCACAGGAAAACCTCTCTAGTAATCTGCTATAACATCCGACTCTCACCGATATATTACTGGGTTGCTAGCAGGAGTAGGATCCAATAACCGCAGTTGGATCTAAACCTAGGTGAACTTTTTCTCACCGTTACCGAAACCTCCGACGTCTCACATCCCATCTTTTCAATGCCGTCAGGACCCCCTATGGCATACTTGTCGACAATCCGATAATAGTTGGCGCCCACCTTGGGGCAGGTGACTTTTGGAGCTTCGTTCTAGGCGGAATCTGCTTGTGCAGGAATTGGTGAAACAATCGCTATGGGTCGGATGGTCTACGCCAGTGATGTCCCTCTTGTTCTTCTCAACGAGACTTGAATTCCAGCCAGGGAGCCCGTAACAACCTACACAATCATGTCCATCGGCAAGATCGACATCTACCTTGGCTTTACTGAACCCTCCCAACCCGCCCTTGAGGTGATGACCATGGCGGAAGAAAAATCCGGATCTGCTCTGTCCACAGAGGCGGAGGAGTTCAAGATTCCGGAAAAACCTAAACCCACCAAGCCCGCTCCTGTAGTGGAAGAAGTGGTGGATGAAAAATTTGAATCTGATCTCCCAGTTGAGATCAGATACACTGATGAGGAACATATTTGATTCAGCTCAAGTTCTACCGATGCCGGAGCAGAAAAAACAATCTGAAGGCACATGATAAAGCAGATGCTAAAGAGCCCCTACATCGATTACAAAGCAATCACTAAGATCAAGCAGAACTTTGAGATGGCAGAGGCGGAAACCCAGCTGTGCCGCCACAATGAACAAGAAGAAGCATTGCTTCGTATACCACATAAGCTCTGGATCTAACTTTGTCGATGCTGGAGCCGAAAACGATTCAGTTCTTGACGCGATCAAAGAAAGTCCGACCTTCCTGATTCCCCTTAGGAGTAAATAACGTTGTAGGAACTTCGAGAAGGAGATGGAAGCATACGAAGAAGAATATGCCTCCAAACCAGCGCAAGGTGAGCGGGAGACCCCTCCGAGTCCATACGATAGCATGGACAAAGATTACACCTCACAAGATGACATGGACACCGGAGATTCATCTGAGGTCCAGAAGCCAACTACTACGGAAAGTACCGACGGAAGTTTATCACCCGGTACAGGATTGAAAGCTTTCTTTGCCACCGGTACGCATGTTAAGGCTACTGGGCGGTCAAAGAAGAATAAGAACAAGAATCTGACACTAGTAGAGCCGGATGTCGAGGAAACCAAGAAAGAAAAGGTTGACGAAGAGATCAAGATGGATAATCGGGACGAAGATCCGATTAATACCACACCAATCGAACCTCCTATGTATGGACACGTTGTCACTAAGGGTGCACGTGAAATTTACGGAGACGCTCTCACAATACCAATCCCAACTGGTTCGGATCATACTCTGGATGCGCTGGAGAAAAGGGCTAAAGACCTAGAAAAATATCGCTTGTTTTTGCTCGAGGAGGCCACACGCATCGTCGAGCTCAAGAAGCAGTTAGACAACAATCCTGCCCAATACTAGTCAGAATTCAAGGGACTACCAAACAAGATAAGGGAGGTCCGATTCTTGCTAATAGTAACCTAGATGTCGAAATAGACTTATTCGACAGTAAAACTAGAGAGAAGATCAGAGTCTATAGCATGCCATTGAGGAACGTTGTAGCTGCTCAGGCTATCCTCGCCAATAATCTGACTCCACCGTAGGTCCGACAATGCATAACATTGCTGGAAAAAGGACTAAAACAGCAGAAGACAGTCGTGTCATTCAGTGGCAAGATGGCCTCAAAGTTTGGGAGAAGAAAGACACCGCAGGGATACCGATCAACGCTATCGTCCCCGGGGAGAAGAAAATTAAAGTACTAGATCAAACGATCATCATCGCAGGCCGCGCGAGACTGGTCGAGAGTTATTCCGACTGCCTCCGAAGATGCCATCAGGGCATTGGTGCCTCATCAGGGCCATCATCGGAAGAACAATCGCCATAGAGAAGACCGAGAGGTGCACCTCCAGCGAGAATAGGATCGGCTAAGAATGCCACCCTCAAGCCGTCCGGCTGGTAACGACAAGCAAAGATATGATCCAGACTGTCCTGAATCCGGTAGGGACGGGGCCCGAAGAAACCAACCTCGGAGTCAGCATAATGAGGCTCCACCACTACCACCGTGTAATCCAGCTAGAAAAAACCCACCAAGACCACCATCGCCTCCGGACAGTGACCATGAGGGGTCGCATCGCAGCCTTGGAAGCCACATAGGCAGAGGTGGCAATGGTGAAAGAAGAAACAGGAATCTGGCTCCACCGTGCAGAAGTCGCGAGCCTCGAAGGCGCAGATCTCTCTCGCCAAATGACGCTCGTCATCGCATTGAGTTAAACATTGAGGCGCGGCGGTACGAGGAACAAGACATGTATGTGGGACCTAAATGCTTCGGCCCACGCGTCCGTTGAACCAAATTTCCGGATGATTTTGGTATTGCCAAGCACATTCAACCCTACGATAGCGCAACTCGGCCAGATACTTGGCTTCAAGATTTTTTCCAGGCTTGCTGCATCGCCCAAGGAGGAAACAACCTGGTTGCAGTCTGATATCTCCCACTTATGTAGCGAAAGACAGCTCGATCATGGCTCAATGAGCTACCAGAGAATTCAATTCATAACTAGTATGATATGCAAAGTGCGCTATTTTCAAACTTTGAGGGAACATATAGGAGGCCCTGCACAGTCAGAGACTTGCAGTGTTGCACTCAGAGACCCAGACAAACCTGTCAAGAGTACCTCGGACGCTGGATCGACATGAAAAACTTTTGTGAGGGAGTAAATGAACAAACTGCGATTGAAGCTTTCATTGTAGGACTCCCAGTCGGGCTTTTGTGTCACAGACTGAAGCGTGACCATGTCACAGATTTGGGAGAAATGATAGAAACGGCGAGCAAATATGCCAACACAGATGACAATTTAGAAGGACTGCTAAATATTCTAGAAAATCGAAATGCGGCCAAACAGAAGAAGCAACAAACTTAGAAGCGCAAGAACACCTCAAAAGATAAACCGGCTCTAGACAACGCAGAAGTTAATGCAACGTTCAGATCCAAAGGATGCGGAGGGCACAGAGGCGGCCTAGGACGAGGTCGTGGAACTTCCCGAATCCAGGGAAGAAGAGATCAACAACCCGAAAGAACCTATACCTGGGCTGACATTGCGAACAACTACTGTGTTCATCACCTGGATAGTAACGGAGGCTCTACCCACACAAATGTCGAGTGTCGTTTCAATGACGAGATCAAAAAGAAGAATCCACTAGCTACATGGCCAAGTGATGAAAATGAAAGAAAAAACTTTGAGAAAGGCAAGGAGCCCAAGGAAGATTCTGACAAGGAAGAAGCGGACGCTGCACAACCCAAGTCGGATGGAAAAAAGGACTATCCCACCATGAAAGAAACATACGTCTTCTTCCTTGGGACTCATCCAGCTAAGGTCAAGAAAGGCGGTTCTTTGTGAGCTCAATGACACGGTTCTGGCTGTCCCCCAATTCTTGGATTCGTCGGATGTAACCATCACCTTTGACTGCCCAGATCACCCGAGGAAAACACATTATCGAGGAAAGTACCCATTGGTCATCAATCCTCTCATTGATGGCTATGAGTTCTCTAAATCCCTCATGGACGGTGGTATCAAGATCAACATCCTCTATTAAGACGATCCACCGCATGAAGATCCACGAGAGCCATTTGAGTTACAGCACTGTAACATTTCGTGGCATTCTATCAGGGAGATAGGCAGAGTCTCTGGGTGAGATCACATTGGACGTGACATTCAGAACTCGAGATAACTATCGGACCAAGCCACTCTCTTTCAAGGTGGTACTGTTCAAAAGTGCTTACCACGCCATATTTAGTCATTCGTCTTACTGGACGTTCATGGCTCGTCCCTGTTACATTTACAACATGATAAAACTTCTAGGTCCAAAGGGCGTCATCACCATCCCGGGAAATCGGAAGAAAGCACGAGAGTGCGATGAAGGATCTGCTGCCTTTGCTGAAGCCGTGCTGCATGCCCAGGAGTACTAGGAGATCAAGAAGACCATCGATCCGTCCGAGATGCCTACTACGAAGAACGAGGTGTTGAAGCCAAGCATGAAGTTCAAGGCGTCGGAAGAGACAAAAAAGATGTCGCTGAAGGAAGATGATCCCTCCAAGACGACGAACGTAGGGGTAGGCTTAGACCGCGCATAGGAAAGTGCCCACGTCTAGTTCCTCAAAGCTAATAGTGATATATTTGTATGGCAGCCTTCTGACATGACTGGAGTACCTAGGGAACTTGCCGATCACTCTCTTAATGTGTACCCTGATGCTAAACCCATCAAATAGTCCTTAGGACGATTTGGTGATGAAAAGAGCAAAGCTATAGCTAAGGAATTAGCCCGACTAGAATTAGCCGGATTTATTGCATAGGTCATCCACGCTGAATGGGTGGAAAATCCTATAATCGTCCCTAAAAAGGACACTATTGATTTAAGGATGTGCATTACCTACTCTGCCTTGAACAAGGCTTGCCCTAAAGATCCGTTCCCTTTGCCTAGAATTGATCAAGTTATCGACTCAACGGCAGGGTCGAAATTACTCTATTTTCTAGATGCATATTCTAGATATCACCAAATACTGATGAAAGAATCGGATCAACTAAAGATGTCTTTTGTCACACATTTCAGAACCTTCTGCTACAAAATATGTCTTTTGGCTTAAAGAATGCAGGAGCTACATATCAACGCACAATGCAATGTTGCCTTAACGATCAAATCAGATGCAATGTCCACGTATATGTAGATGATATAGCAGTGATGTCCAAAAAGAAGGAAACACTTATTTCTGACTTAGAGGGAACATTTGATAGTCTACGAAAATTTAACATAATGCTAAATATGAAGAAGTGTTTCCTTGGAATTCCGGCCAGAAAATTGTTAGGTTTCATCGTGTCTGAAATAGGCATAGAGGTGAACCGGGAAAAAATTAAGGCTATACTCAACATTACCAGGACGACTCGCCTGAAGGACATGCAACGTCTCACTGGTTGCATTGCAGTAGTGAGTCGGTTCGTCAGCCGACTCGGAGAAAGAGTCGCGCCTTTGTATAAACTTTTGAAGAAAATCGACAAATTTATCTGGACCCAGGAAGCTGACGCTGCTCTACAAAGTTTGAAAGATTTACTTTCGAACCCACCAATTCTCGCAACACCAGATCCTCAAAAGCCTATGTTACTTTACATCGTAATGACTAACAAGGTCATAAGTTTGGTAACATCAGTAGAGCGCGAGGAAGAAGGTTATGAGCATAAGGTGAAGCTTCCAACACACTACCTGAGTGAGGTCCTAACAAATTCGAAACAACGTTATCCACACCATCAAAAGCTAGCCTATGGAGTATTCTTCGCCTCTAGAAAGCTACGACACTACTTTCAAGAACACAAGATCACAGTGGTGAGTACTGCTCCCTTGCAAGATATAATCAACAATCGCGATAGGACATCTCACAAAGTGGGGAATAGAGCTTGCAGCTTTTCATATCGAGTACAAACCACGAATGGCAATCAAATCCCAAATACTTGCCGATTTCATCGTTGAGTGGACAGAGACGGCAGAAAATACAAGTCCTCCAAACTCGGAATTTTGGACCCTACATTTTGACGGTTCAAAAGGACGAGGAGGCTCGAGGGCTGGCATGGTGCTCAAATAACCCCAAGGAGACAAGTTTTTCTATGTGTTACAAATACACTTCACGTCAACCAATAATTTTGCCAAGTGTTACATGGAATACGCATGGCCAAAAATATTGGCATAACAAGACTCATGTGTTACGGAGACTCGGATTTAGTTGCTTAGCAAGTATCTGATATCTGCAATGCAAACAAGCACTTGGCGGCTTACAAAGCTGTTGTGGATGAATTATCTAAATCGTTCGAGGGTTTTGAGGTTCAACACATCCCTCAAGCAGAAAATGAGGAAGCAGATGCTTTATCAAGGATAGGATCTACGCGGAAACAAGTCCCGGATGGCGCTTTTTTAGAGAACCTAAAAGTTCCCTCTATCACAGGAGTTGATGAGGACTATCCGACGAAATACGACTCACCTCTAATCGAATTTTGGCTGTAATTTCTAGCTAGATAAAACCCTATTTTGATTTCCTAATAGACAGAAAATTACCCAAAGAAGAAGTTCTGAGCTGGCAGATCGTCCGATGAGCAAAAGCCTATACAATAATAAATGGTGATCTCTATAAGTAGAGTGTTTCTAGGGTTTTTCAGCGTTGTATTTCTCTGGAAGAAGGAGTAGAAATCTTAAGAGAAATCCATGAAGGCGAGTGTGGTCACCATGCTGCAGCTAAATCTTTAGTGGCAAAAGCTTTCAGACACGAATTCTTTTGGCACACAGCTAAGGCGGATGCCGATAAACTGGTCAAAATATACAAAGGCTGCCAAAAGTACACCTGGCAGGCACACGTTCCGGCTGATCAGCTGCGAACAATCCCTATCACATGGCCATTGTGGTTTGGGGTCTTGATATGGTAGGGCCGTTTCGCACGACAATATGTGGATTTACTCACCTACTAGTGATGGCAGATAAATTTACAAAATGGATTGAGGACAAACCTGAAACAAGTTGTGATGGAACCACAGCAAAAAAGTTCGTCGAAGAGGTGATCATCCGATTCAGATATCCGCACGGTATAATTACTGACAACGGGAGCAACCTTTCCAAGGGAGAACTTGCCGAATTTTGCGAGGAGCAAGGGATCCGAATTGATATTGCAACAGTCGCGCATCCACAGGCTAATGGATAAGTCGAACGAGCTAACAGTCTTATTTTACAAGGCCTGCGACCTCACCTCGAGGCACCACTTCGTCGTGCCGTGGGGGCTTGGGTAGAAGAATTACCGTCTGTGATATGGAGCTTGCGTACAACTCCTAACAGGTCAACCGGATACACTCCTTTCTTCTTAGTCTATGTTGCCGAAGAAGTTCTTACAAGTGATCTCATTCACTAGTCTCCTCGAGTCAAAGCGTATATCGAAGAAGATGCTGAAGTTTCTCAACAAGATGATCTCGACATAGTCGAAGAAGTTTGCGTCGTTGCTGAGCAGAGATCTATAGCCTATCAGCATAAGTTACACAAGTATCATAGTCAAAGAGTGAAAAACCATTCTTTTAGGAAGGGCGATTTGGTTCTCCGACTTGTGTAAAAGATAAAGCACAAACTTTCCTCGATTTGGGAAGGACCTTTTATGATTAGTAGATTTATTCATAACAGGTCATATTATTTAATCAATATGAGACCAGTCAAGAAAAACCGTATACTTAGAAGAAAAAGAGAGCTGCCGGTAGTACATACCCGGATGAAATATACCATGCATGGAACATTGCATAGATACGTCCCTTCTATTCTTAGTTATATTTCCTCGTAATCATATGTACATGTTCAAAGTGAAATAAAGTACTCGTTTCCTCATATGTTATTCTTGAGAAGTTTTTTGCCATCTTATTTCCAAAAGAGCATGTCGTTTTCAAGAATCCCAGAATGCTTGAAAGTATGCTCATGTTCGTTCTGGTTATGATATTTGAATATCAAAAAAATATTACCTTAGTCTATAAATCTAATTTGTTGCTTATAATTTGGTTTTTATCTGATTGCTTAGACGCGGGGATTTTCTGAGTAATGAATTGTTGCTACTGGAAGCCGTCTTTGTTTCCGAGTTTAAACAGGTTTAGCAATTGAGCTCCGTTGCTCGGCAAAGTTTCCGTGCGAAAGGTTAGCCGTCTCATGAAAGGATTGAGGTAGAGAGCCAGATAAAACGACAAGTGTAAACACAAAAAAGTGCTTAAGAATTTTTCAGGAACATGCATAAAATATATACAATAAGTGCTAAGTAGTAAAGCATCAGTTCTTATAAACCAGCACACATTCACAAATAAAATATTGTACCCATCATTACATGCCAAATGAAAAAGTTCAGAATAATGCATCAAGATATTTATGCTGCAGATTCAGGTGGTGATGATGGAGACCTTGGAGCGCTGGAGTCAACATCGTCGTCACCTTGATCCCGAGACTCGAAAGCTCCTTTGATAGGCTATCTTCTGGCTCTTGGGTTGAAGAAGGCACAGTGACGGATTGGAAGAATGGCGTCATGTAGCTGGCCATCTCTGCCACGCGACAAGCATAGCCCGCGCAACATTCTTCGATGGCCTTGATGTCTTGTAGGTTACCCTCATCGTCCTCGTCGGCGATTTCCTTGGTGACGTGCCAGATCTCCATGTCGCTGTGGTGGCTCATCACCATGGTGAGGGCGGTCTGTGCAGCAGCCCACGCATAGAAAATCTTCCAGTCTTCGATGAGCTTCGGAATCTCCTTGGCTCTGTCCCTCACCTTGTGCACTGGCACTTTATGCAAGTCAGAAAGTCTGAACGACTCGCCAGCCTCTTTAAGAGTCTGGTGTAAGTCGAAAAGAGCATATCCGACAAGTTTTATGCACTCGAGGTGGGGTTCAGAGGAAGGGGAGTTGGAAATATGAAGAGGATCTAGGAAAGAACCAAAAATTAAAACTGACTCAAAGAAAGTTGAAAATCAAGGGAAGAGCGATAGTCGGAAATCTTACCTAGCACACAGTGGTTCCACTGATCACGCTCCTCCCAAAGACTCTTCAGCTCTACTTGTAAGCCTAGGTTAGATCTTTTTGGCTCTCGAAGTCCTTCTTAAGATCATCTAGTTGTTTATCTCGGAGGGCGAGCAGCCTCTCGAACCTCACGGTCTCCATGTTGCTTGATTCTAGGACGTCATTCACGGATTTCTCCAATTCAACCTTTAGCTTCTCTAGCTCGTCCCAGAGTTTAGCATTCTCCATCTTCAAGACCTTGAAGTTCTCAGCCTCATCCACCATCTTGCTAGATTCACACAACAATTCTGCAAAGGAAAAATTATGAGTCGACTAAACAGTTTGACTATGGCAATCACTAAATGGAAAAAAGGAGTCGGAAAATATTACATTCCACCTCATCTTTCTCCACCTTCAACTTGGAATATTCAAGGAGCAGAGTCTTAATCTCCTTGCGCTTGTTAGAAATATTCTTGAGTAATTCCTGGTTTGAAGATGCAATTTTCTGTAAGTTTAAAGACGAAATACCATCAGACGGCTACTAAGACTCGGGATACAACTTTAACTAAGTCAAAATACAGCATGGTCCCTGGGGGCTACACTATATAATTCTTTTGCATCCTATAAGCATCAACTCGGCTTTAACGCTATGATGTTTATCCGACTATATGCTTGGGGGCTAGAGGATATGACAATAAAATACTGCAAACGATATTTAGAAAAACTTACAATGTTCTCCTAATGAAGCTTCTCGAATCCGAGTTTTGTGTTGTGGAACACTTTCTTGGCAAGGGCAAGGGATGGAACGTCTGTTGTTGGGAGCTTGCCAGACTTGATTTTTGTGTCCCAGACCAAAATTTGGTCTAGGATATTCACCAGCATCACGTCCTCCGTCTCTTGGCTTGCTGCCTCTGGAGTGAGGTTTGTTTCTCGAGACTGGACTGAGCCAGCTTGAGAATCTCTTCCTTCTTCTTCCGCTTCAGGCCATTTTATCCACCTCCCCTCTTGATATCACGATTGGATCATTACCCTTGACGGGTTCACCCTTGTCAAATGCCTGGCTACCAACGGTAACCATGGCTTTTGAGGTGGTGCTGGTGTCGGGGATGGCAGATCCAGCATTTGGGGAGGCAGAAGCCTCCGGTGCTGATGTCTGAGTACTACTGGGAGTAAGAGGAGGCATAACAGGAGAAATGACAAGCTTTTGCTGGCACAATTGCTTGCCTAGCTTGCTTTCTGGCTTCAGCTTGCTCTTCAAAATAGGTTTAGCTATGAAACACATAAAGCCAAACATCAGGTGTGCTTTGGAAAGAAATAAATGTACGAAGTACTACAATATTGACAAGGTGCTTACCTTTTTACTACTGGCAACACTTGGGTGCCAGCAGTGACAACAACATCCTTTGCCTTACGCTTCTTAGCGGTAGAGGCAGGAACTTCCCGTACCTCATCATCCTCTGTCTCCTCTGAATCGTCTAAAATAGATCCCTCTAGAGGAGCTAGCTCAGACTCAGGGATCTTCTTGGGCTGATAAGTCAAAAAAACGATCGGTAAAAATAGAGTCAGAGGAAAAGATAGAAAAGAGCGACAAAATGCAAAATCAAAGTCGAAATATTTACCAGAGTCAGGGTACGGTCGGATGTGAACATCTTCATGGATACTTTGGGGATTCTTCTCTCTACCATCTCCTTGATCGAAAATTGCATCCGGGTCTTATAGTCCTTTGCGGAAATGCGATTCGGACTGGCCCTAAGGTTGCCTTTCCGGTCTCCGGTGACCGTGTGCATGAGGTGATCTTCATGATACTACAAAGGCTGAATCCGGCGATCCAGCCAACAGTGAATCAAGACGGATCCACGGAGTCCCTTGTGCTTCATAAAGAAGTTGATCCGCCTTTTGGCAAGGATCAAGATATCAGAAAGTTCCGATGCCTCCGCATCCCATGATTCCTGGTGGGGAGCGGCACCGTCGATGAAGGTCGGAAGACCTTCCGCCTTTTCAGGAGCTGGAATATCCATGTTGTAGAAGAAGGTTCCAGCCCATCTTTTAACTGACTTACTAGCGTTAATCCTAGTGTATACTCGGTTTCTCCTAAGGACTAAGATGAGAGTGCTAGTGTTGTACGGAACACTGGCACTGATAGTGTTCTTCCGCGTATCATAGTAGTCCCGAAAAAGAGTAAGATTTGGCTTAATGCCGAGAAACCCCTCGCTGATAGTTGCATGAGCGCTAAGTTCAAGCAAGGAGTTGAGGGTGAGATTGTGAAGTTGTACACTGTAGTATTGGAAGACTTCGATGAAGAAATCCGACGGTGGGAGACTGGGCCCGCGGTCGACATGCGTGTTGAAGAGAACTCGCTCGCTGTCGCACGGTGCGGGAACGACATATCTGGCGGCGCTCTGCCACATGCTAGTGACAAGGTAGCCCTCGTCCTCCATGCCCTCGAGCTCGGCCTTGTCCATGACGCTCGGGACCTAGAGGCCCCACATATTCTTCTCGACCGCTGATATCATGCCTGCCGCCGCTGCACCGGAGCTAGATAGCGCTTCCATGTTGCCGGAGTAGACCAAAAAGTGGCGGTGCTGGTACTCGAGGAGTACGAGGAGATTATGAATGAAGCAGCGAGGAATGAATCTGGGAGAAAGGGATTTCTTCTCTCTTAATAACTCCTATGCCAAGATTCGCATTAAAACCGCGTGATTTGTGCCACGCGTATAGGATAGAGGGAGGTAGCTTCCTCGTGACTCCTCCACCCCCTCTATTCTCATGCGGGCATTGAAATGGTGTTATGTTATATAATGTATAGGCCCACTAGCATTTGTGCTGATGGGATCCTTGTCAATGACAGACCTGGTCTGAAAAGTTGTCAGGCAGCACGCCGCTGTTTAAAATCCGGCTCATGTTTTGAATCGATCAAGGAAAAGACTGAAGTCAAAAGGGAAAATGTCCAACTCATATGACTCGGAATCCTACATTATTGAAAGAACTTTTCGGGAACAGTTCAAGATTCTCAAGACGAAGAAACCATCAAGCTAGATGATTTATCCGACTATGGATCTTGGAGACTTCTGGGGGCTAGTGTTGGGGATATACTTTTCTGGTATACCCACAGGACTCACTGACCAGGGTGGCCACCAACAGGTTAGAGCTTTGCTTCACGGGCGACCCAGTAAGAGAAAGAGGAGGAGCCACTTCCGGCTACGGTAAGATGCAGAAGAGTTACCGACTTAGGCCTGTAGTATTACTTGTAGTCCAAGCTGTATCTAGTTACCAACTCTGTAACGTAGCCGGATAGGTCTCTCCTGTAACCCTAGGTCCTGGTGACTATATGAACCGGCCCTATGGGAGCCTCTAGGGCACCAGATCATAGATCAACCACAACCTACTAGCACAAGAGAACCTATCTTGTATTCCGCTATAACATCCGGCTCTCGCTGATATATTACTGGGTTGCTAGAAGGAATAGGATCTGATCACCGTAGTCGGATCTGAACCTGGGTAAACTTGTGCTCACTGTTCCCGGAACCTCCGACGTCTCACACCCCATATTCTCAACGCCGTCAGGACCCTCTATGGCATACTTCTCGACAATTCGATGATAGTGTAGGTACCTATGGGCAAGACATGAACTAGAATATGAGCTTGAATCCACCAGCCAGGAGCGGACAAGGAGAAAAAGACAATGGGATAGGTGAGGTGGTCCAACCTCTCCTTCTGGGGGCTACCCCGGAAAGAGGGAAAGGGCCCAATCAAGGCCAACGAAGCTAAGAAGTGGCCTCAACTAACCCTGAAAAGACTACGGGAGCACTTATCCTAGGCCAGGCGCCGCCCGGGAGCCATAGTCAACTGATCCTGACAAGGCGCGTCAGGCTCAATTTTGGGAACTGGCGATACGCTAGATATGCCAAACATCATTACAACGCTACATCCCACTGTTGCGGATCACCGACATGAGTGACATCTTAGAGCCTAAGTTTTCAACCCTCAATCAAGCGCACTTGTGCACCGCCCCTGGCCATCCATTGGCCATAGGATCTAGATGTCTGCCTAGAGACCGTGTGGTATTCCGCGATTGTGCCCAGGAACGCCCTTGGCGGTGTTCTGCGTTGGCCTATGTAGTGACCCCTTGGACTATAAAAGGAGGCACTTGGCCCTGGGAAAAGAGAGGACGGGCAAGGAGGAGCGAAAGGGGAAGGTTGGACGAGACAGGGAAGGATGGACGAGAGATTTGAGGGTTGAGGTAAAGAGACTTTTGGGTTGAAAGTGAGAGCTAGGGCAAAGCTGGAGGACAGCGGGAGAGACTATTCGACCAAGAGTAGAGCTAGGGTTTGCTTGAGAGAGTGAGAAGAGAAATAAAGATAAAGTCCGGAGAGTGTAGAAGCTAAGTTAGAAAGAGGCTCCTCGGCATGAGAGAAATCACCATCTTGTACTTTGATCCACCCTAGATAATCCAATAAAGCAAGACGTAGGGTTTTTAGCCGAAGGGCATTCTAACTTGGGTAAAAAATGACTGTGTGTGTTGTGTGCTCGAAGCATAGGTTTCCTTTATTGTTGTTGAGGTCGGAACGCCTTCGTGCACACTATCGAACAAATAGGGGTTCTCTTGCATCCTCGATGTCCGTGTTGGCGAGATGCGACATCTCGCACGCCAGGTAGGGAGCGCTCGCGTATTCGGCTTTAGCAAACAGCTTTATCAGTCACCGCTTTGCGAGCTTCGTCATCATCATCATATTCACTGACATCGACCACGTCATCATCAGCCATGGCACCAAGGAGGGGTGCTAGCGCCGGGACCGGTCCTACAACGGTCGACTCGCCCGCTGCACTGACTTGCTCGCTCGCCCTTCCCATGATTGGGGGTTTGGAAGCTGATCCTCATGCACAGTGCATAGTTACCATTGCGGGCTCCGACCCACGTCCAGGGCCAAGCGCGAAAGCGCCATCGCCACCATAGTCGCCACCGCATCTCGCGGCCGAGGAGGGCGGACATGCAGGCGAGGGCACCGCTTCTCGAGATATACCACCACCTGGTGACACATGAGGAGTTGAACTTGAGGATCCCTTCATCGGCGACGCAGGAGGCGACACCGGCAGAGCGGTTCTCCTTGTTAACATGGGAGACACTACCGGAGGGAGGCCACTTGCCAGAAGGAGTTACGCCGGTCGAGGCTAGAGGAGCCGACCCCGAACCGGAGCATCAAGCGTCAGCCCCGCGCGCGCCAATCACTACAAGAAATGTGTCAACTTATGACGTTTTGGTAGTGACCATCTACAAAATCGTCTTAGATTTATGAAGATTCCACACCGGATGGTCTCAGGCTGCTTGGGAGGGCCAAAGACTTAGTGAACTATGATGATTTTGCTCAAAAACATCGTAATTTATTTAAATGAAATCGTCATAATAAGTAGGCAGATCTAAATATAGAGGATAGCAACATGGACCGTTGGATGCTAACAAAATGGATGGGTAGGATGCTAATATGAGGGAACTTGACATGGCATGGTACCATCCCGCGCGCATAGACCAAATATTTTCATAGGACACTTCCTCGCCCTCCCAGCGAAACCTACCCCCGAACCCTAATCCTATCGCCGCCGCCCCTCCTTCTCCAGCGAGATCTGCATGATGTCGCCGCCCTCCTCCCTAACTCTAGATTACGCCACTGTTGTCCTCTGTTCAAGAGCGTCTTCCACAAGGCCACCAACGACAACTCGTCGAGGCTGACGACGACGGTGATGGTTTGACCCCCTAACAAAACCCTAGCCCTCGCCACGATCCCACTATTGGTGCCTCTCGCCCTCTCCTCGGGGCAGATCTCTGCCTCCCAGTGCTTCCTCCTCTACCTGTGTGGCCCTCGTGCCCCTGCCCTCCTCTCGCTCCGCTCTGGTACCCCTAGCACCCGCCTCCTCCCGGCAGTCGCGGCCAAGGAGACCGAGCTCGGCGGTGGTGGATTGGACAGCAATAACATGGGATCTAAGAGCGGTGGTTCCGACGGGAGCAGTGATCCGCAGGGCGGTGGAGAGGAAGAAGGGGAGGAAATATGGGGGAGGTTCTCTCCATGTCGCAGAAGCTCACCCTGTTGTCGGGCGACGGCGGGCCCGAGGGTGGGGTTGGGTGGACAGCGCCAGCAAGCTGCTGATCCAGCAAACTGCGGAGGTAAACCCCATCTCTCCCCTTGTTTTGTTCTCCCCACCCAGTATCCACACCACGCTACTCCTAGGAAGGACGAAAAGGGAAAGGGGCATCAGATCCGCTTCCCAGGAGTCCATAGCCTTGCAGACCAAACAAGCATGGTCGTCTCACCGGAAATTTGAGGCCCTGTCTATTTTACTAGTATGGTGATGCTCTAGGTCATTAGATTATTTCTTGCTGAATGTTTGGGAATGGGGTATCCATGATGAAACGGGTAGAAAGGGAATACAAGCAATCATGTTCTTGTTATTACTTATTGTGGATCTGTGATTTCCAAAAAAAAACTCATATGATTTGATACTACTATTAATCATTGTTTGCTAAATGTGTGTAGATAAGGAATTCTTCTCTGATCTTAATGTGTTCATATCGTTGAGTTCACCACGCTACAACTGAAGAGGTGCTTCCTTCTCTGGATCAGATAAGTCTTTGATTTAACCTCTTCTTGTCCTTTGTTACTTGGTTGATAGGCCAGTGATGTACTTGTTCCTTTGTATTTGGGCTCTGATGCGAGTGACAATAATCTCAGTGTACTGGAATTGGACATACATTGGGTTATGGATCATATGCTAAATTAATAGGTGTATTCATGTGTTATAAATTTGAGTTGAATTCATGTATGTATCATTGTTTGATATGATACCTAAATTAGGACTGTTAGCTCCTAGATGCTAGCTGCTCATAGGCTATACAGGTAAATCTGAGAATGGTTTGAGTTTATCTGGGTTGGATGGTTTAGTTTCTCATCATGGGTGATAATAGCATAATGGTTTACCCTGTCGTTTCTGCCATAATTTTTTTTGCATTCTATGTGGAATATTTTCATGAAGGCAATATCTTACATTAACTTGTGATTTCCCCTAATTTTCATTATATATAGAATACTTTCATTCCCTTACTTACATCCGTCAATGCTTGTCAGTCTTTACATTCAACAAAGTACAGTTATATATTTTCTAGTGGGGTAGGAACATACATCTACTTGCATTGATATATTTGTTGCTTCATTTACTTTGATTTCACAGATAATTTGTAGCATTGACTGTATACCTTTATGGTCTGAATTTGATTTCATTCTTTGATGGAAAGGAAGATCACATGCTTTTTCCTAGGTTGTTAATTCATCTGGACATTAGCTCTTGCTTGTATGCCTGATACAAGCTTGAAAGTCTAATCAGTTTTAGATGTAGTTTGTTTGTCCTAGTATAGTTTCATCTGCAAGAACTTGTTTCAGGCGTGCTATTTGTTTAATAAAGGCTTAACTTATAAACTTTACTGTTTGTGAGATCTCAAAATCAAAACTCGATCTGTTTGTGATTCGGTATATGGGTAACTAAGCAGGGGCGGTCTCGGGCACTAGTGGGTTTCTGCATATATTCAACAGGCAATTGTGTTATTTTTCTGGAGTTCTTATTAGGCAAGTATTCAGCTAACCTAGTCAACTACCCATACCATTAGCAGAATATGCAGCGATGATGTAAGCATTACTATCCGAGTAATTTGTTTCTATCTGAATATGTTTGTGTTGGTCCTTCATATCTGACTATGTACTGTAGAATTGTACATTATGCTAATATTGCATGTATGCTTACTACAATCTAGGGATATGAAATGTCTGGACATGCTTGAATACCACTATGTAGGGTATATTGACCTAACTATTTCTTGTTTGCTGAGCCAATTTAGTTACTCCCAATTGCCCTTTGTGGACCTGTTGGGAAGAGATGTGGTTTTGTCAAGTTTGCGAACAGATCGATTATTTAGTTTACTATTTATCCCTTAAGTTTTCTCAAGAACTTTTTTCTAAGATACTCTTGTCAATGCATATTCAGGCCTTCTGCTGAGCAAGCTCTTCAAATACTGCAAGGGACTTTAATTGGTGGGAAGAATGTGAGGCTTTCATGGGGACGGAGCCCTTCGAATAAATAGTCTCAGGTCAGTTATCTCATATACCGAACTTATATCCTGTACATGTTGTACTTTGTACCTAAAGTGGGTAACATTATGATCTTTGAAAAATTTCAGCCTCAGCAGGAGTCCAACCAGTGGGGGGCTGGTGCTGGTGCTGCTGGTTACTATGGTTGCTATGGACAAGTTTATGAGGCTTATGGTGGTGGGTATGCACAACCTTAAGACCCAAACATGTATGGTTATGGAGCTTATGCAGGGCACCCCAATTACCAGCAACCTGCAGCGGCGCAGCAGCCGCCACGACAGCAGGTGAAGTTCCTAATTGCTATTAATGCACATCCAGCTCTCAAGAATTGCAAATTCAACATTGGGTTCTATTTACGCACTATTATGACATGTCAATAGCAGTGGTGATAACCATGATGTTTACTGATCAATCTAAACTTTGTTGGCAAGTCTGTTGCACTTTAACCTATCTATCTACTATAGGATGATATTAATACATGCTCTTTATCGAAAATATCTACTTTAGAATATTCGCTTAAAATAAATTAGACAAGCTTTATATTCCATTGTGCACCAAAATTAATCCAGTCAAGCTTGCTATCTCGCTTTGGGCACTCAAGGAGCATGCATGCTGTAGGAGATTGAAGCTAAGAAATGGAAACCGTAGTTTCAGAAGGAGAGGCAAGTTTCTATTCCATGCAGGTGAATTCAAAGGACGAGGAGAGGATGTTGAAGAAGACTCGGTCTTCCTAGTCTGTTATTGTAAGGTCTCATATTAGCAGCATGATTTTGTATGTATGAAGTTATCTGTATTGTAAGGTCTCATATTAGTCTGTTATTGTAAGGTCTCATATTAGCAGCAGGATTCTGTTGTAAACTCTGTACATTAGTCTGTTATTGTAAGGTCCCAACTGACAGCCATTCTTGTAATGTATTTTGGGTTATCTCTGATTGTAATATACCGAATGTGATTTTGGATGTGCTTACTGAAATATTGATTATTTAATGCCGGTACTTTAGAAATGAACCAAATGTTAGTTGGGCTCTAAAAAGGCCATGGCCCAAAAAATATAGGACTGGAGAAGCGAGCTATATTTCACCAAAATTGTTGAAATAAAATTGAACTTGGAGCTAAAAAGGCCATTCCCACGTAAATAAATAGGCCAAAACATTGGGCTTGACCCAAGAAGCAAACGAGATTTGTCAAGAAGAAATTAATGGACTGAATTTTGGGCCTGGCCCATGTAAACTATTGAAATGGACCGGGCTGATTTTCTGCCACGTAGGCTCTACCACGTAGGATCTGACCTGGCAAGGCCAGTTTGCCCGTGACGATATGGGATCGTTATAATGGTTATGACGATCCAATATCGTCATAGACGGTTATGACGATTTTTCAAAGAACGTCGTTATAGTTCATTTCCGACGCTCAGCTTTCGACGTTCTCAAAATCGTCATAGAATCGTCATAAACGGACTATTGTGACGATTCTGTGACTAAAATAGAGGGTCATATATAGCCTGATTCCTTGTAGTGAATCCCAGCTTGCTCCGGGTCACGCCTCAACGTGCCAACTGTTAGCCGCCGGCCCAGTCTCACCGCTCTGGGAACCAAACTATGGCCAAAGCAATCGCTGCTGCCCGTGCCATAGCTTGGCACCCACCGACACCTAGGACGGCGGAGTACGCGGCATGGAGAGATGACCTAAACGCACAATTGGACCTCATCAGGCTACATTAGAAAACTGTTCGCGCTCGTTCCTTGTGCAACCTAGGACCGTGGTGCGGTGCAGAGCATGCTCATGCCGCCTCCTCGGGGCCCGTGCAATACCCTGCCTCAGGGCCGTGTTCTCGGAACGCTGTCCTCGAGCGGGGGCTGCTAGACCCCGTGATGGAGGAAGGAGAACCGACAACCACACTGCGGGTCACTTCGGGGCTGGAGCCCCAAGACCCGCGGTGCAAGATCACGTTTCTGTGGGTCCTCCGCCGACCCCGTGTTCAGGTGCGCCGAAGGGCACCGAGGCGATTCTGCCATAGCAAACAAGGCGTTGCTGCGAGATTACATGTTGCATCTGCGTTAACAAGCTGCGGGGGCGGCAGTACCAAACCCACAGGGCACAGTTGAGGCAGGGAGCATGGCTTTGGGATACGGAAGCGGTTGCCCCTCCTTCTCCGATGCCTTGCAGCAGGTGGCGTCTCCTCCCAAATTTATCCCCGTAGTCCCCGTCTAGTTCGAAAGAAACACCAACCTGAAGGAGTTTTCAGCCATCTACTCCACTACGATAGTGGCCAATTTGTTTCCAATGGCCCTTAAGGGCATGATCTTGTCCTGGCTCATGCAAGGCATAACAATTCAATTACTAGCTAGAAATATCCTATGAAGTTGATTGTGCAATACAACATTATACATAGACTGTAATCCAACTTCATCTATGACTAGAAGTCCACCTTCAGGTTATCATTTAAACTCTCTCCAGTATTAAGTTGCAAGCAACAGACAACTACTTTAAGAAAAGTGTGTAAGGTAAACAGTCCACATGTTCCATGAACAAGAGACCGTTGTTTTCTCCCTAGTATCAACGACACATCTACAACCAAAGAGATTTTTGTCACTTCCCTTGGAAACTAGAGGCATGAACCCACTATCGAGCATAAATACTCCCTCTTGGAGTCACTAGCAACTACTTGGCCAAGATAACCACTAGCAAAGGAGAGCATGCAAGATCACAAACAACACAAACATGATAGAATCATAAAGATAAAACCATTAATCAAACCAACATAATAATCTCAATATCCATCAGATCCCTGCAAACACAACATGCATGATTACAAATAGATTAGATCTTGATCATGAATGGAGCTCACAAGATCTATACATGAAAGCACAAAGGAGGAGATACAACCATCTAGCTACTACATGGACCCAAGGTGGAACTACTCACAAATCATACTGGAGAGAAGGCCTCCGGGATGATCTCCCCTCCGGCAAGGTACCGGGAAGAGCTTCAGATCCCCCCCGATTTAGGGACGATGGTGGCGGCGGCTACAGACGGTTTCGTGGATTTTTTATCAGGTACAGAGAGTTTCTGCATCGGGGGCTTCTTATAGGCGAAGAGGTGAGTCCGGGAGGCGACCAGGGTCGCCAAACCCTACCCAGGTGCGGGTCCACCTGACCTCGCGTCTGGGGTGGGTCTGGCCCCCCCTGGCCAGCCCCTCCGGCTCTCCTCTGGACTTCTTTTTCCCCACAGAAAGTTATTGACTTTGTCGTTTGTCTCGTCCAATTCTGAGAATATTTCTTTAATAACTTTTCTGAAACCAAAAAACAGCAGAAAACAGGCATCTGCACTGTTGCAAATTGTTAATAGGTTAATACCAGAAAACATGTAAAAAGAACCTCAAAGTGTAGACAAGTAAAGCAAAGTAGATACTAAACAAGCATGGAGCATAAAAACTTATAGATACGTTTCCAACGTATCAGTTATTGTCGCGATTGAACTGTTACAATTAAGGACTTCCCCTACCACATGCCATGGCAGATGTTCTTTAATGGAACCAAATAGATCACGACAAGAGTACTCCTCGAGAGTCTCACATCTATATTCGTTACTCTGCCACACCTTTCCTTCTCTGCATTGGTCTTCGGAAGATTGTTGACTTATGCGTCCACATCTCGGGATTCTATCCTGAGCATGTTCTTTTCCCCTTGTTGTTTTCCGACCTTTGTCTACCAGTGGTAGCCAAGTAGTAAATGTGCATTGGTGCCTTCCGATGTAAGATACTCTTGTGGTCCGTCATGACAAACCATTTCAGAATGTCTAGGAGAAAGAAACTCCAATACTTCGTCATATCTAGGACCAGGTCAAAGTGTTGTAATCCGCAGATTAAGAGGCATTGTTCATCTTCTGTCTGTTCTACCTTAAAGTGTCACACTCTTTTATACTAAGAGGTCATGCTGAGTTCTATGACCCCTTAACGAAGTGATGCTTTTACACATCGTTACCCACCCTTACTCGAGCTTTCGCGCTCGTGAATGATGCATGTGCATAATAATGTGGTTATCTAAGATTCTTAGCAATTATTATTGTTTTGAACTCTAAGGACATTCGAGTCATTCTTAGCGTGATTGGTTAACCCTATCACTAAGGAAAGAATGATTGTGCTACCAAGTCCGTTATTCTGGTACCTCTCTTTGGTCAAAGAGTTAGGCTTATGCCGAAGCTTTGAGATTGTGTCTTCTTTCCTTACGAAGCAAGTTTCCTCTCGAACTAAGAGACTTAATGGTGGTTCGTGATATTCTGGATGTCTTACTAGAAGTATTGCCATGTTGGCACATGATTGTGATGTCAAGTTCTTGAGAAAGCAAGTTCTCCAAACTGCTCTTTTCTCCAAGGATCCATACTGGATACCCCTGAACTAGTTGGTTGAGCTTAAACAACAACTTGGAGAGTTGTAAGACAAAAGTTTAATTCGACTTTGTTCCTTCTTAAAGGGTTTTCTAGTTTTGTTCGCGTTGAAGAAAGATAGTATTTCCTTTGTGGATATGTTATCTTCCCCCACCTTTGATTTGATTTGGGTTATCGTCAAATCAAAATCAATTCCAAGGACTATCTTGATGGTGTTTCTACTTGTGATATTTCACTTGAGTACATTTTCATGACCTTTGGTCTGACCAATATTGTTGCCTCGTTCAAGCAACATATGAGTCCATCTTCTTGGAGTGTCTCGATAAGTTTGTTGTTTAGCCCATCAATGACATCCTTATCTTCTCCATGTTAGATTGAATACATATGGAACATTAGGCATTAATGTTGGAAACTTTTGAGAACCATCTTTGAGTCATCTCGAAGTATGTGTTCTGGATGTTAGAAGTAACCTTCTCCGATTCACGTGGAAATGTTGAAAGATGTCGCCATGGATTCGAGTAGAGTTATCTCCATTCCTTAAGGACCCCATGTGTGTTGTATTGTTAGTACTTTATGTGTGTGTAGTTTTCTTTCGACAAGTTGCTAATGCATAGGTCTAGCAATCTAGCTCAATCGTTTGGAGCTTTACCCTGTAGTCCATATCTTGAGAATCTAGTAACTTTGCCTTCGTGGTAAATGTTGCAAACTTTCTAATTCGGACATGCTGAGTCTGAAGTATCATACCACCACCAAAGTTGAATCTCAAGCATCAATGATGGTTGGTGTTCCTCAAGTTTTTGACATAGGTCTCTTTGTAAATCTGGCAAGATTTATGTAATGGTTGACACAATTAGCCAGAAATACCTTTTGTTGTATTCTCTTGATTTCAGCAATAACAACCACTCTTCATGAGGCCTCTTCTATAACTTAATATAGGAGTTGTTCTTATGATTTACTTTGTATCTGAAGTCCGATCTTTACTTGATGTCTGATTTCTCAAACATCAAGGAGAACATTTAAAGTAGTGTTGCTAAATGTCTCTCGGTTAATCCTCCAGACCATTTTATGTTGGCAATCATTTTGTTGTGCCGAATAATTGAAGTCTAAGAATGAAGTTTCTTTCTTCTCGTGTCATCGAGAATCTTCTTAACTATCAATCTAGTGGTGTAAAGTAATATCATGATCTTGGCAAAGATTTTGATAAATCTGGATGAATAAAGAGTTTCCTTCATTTTTCTTAGCCATGTTTTAAGAGTGACTATGATTTTGGTAATCAGTAGTTTCTCTGGATACATGTTTCTTGCGACTCTTATGAGTCCTCTCCGTAAAAACACCTTTCTGTCTTGGCCTTCTGTCGAATGAAAGAGTGACCCTTCTATTTCAAAAGTAGTTCAACAGCTTGGTTTTGTTTATCCATATCTCTGCAACTGAAATATCTACTTAAGCCATTTAGTATAGGTTCCCTATCGAAGTATGTGGTCATATTCTTTCTGTTGAAACCTGTAACATCCCTAAAATCATGATTTCAAAGTTTGCATTTCATTCATGCATGCATATAGAATTGAGGTCAATTTCAAAACTCATTTCAGTAAAACAAAGCACATAGTGCTATCATTTTATGTGAGCAAGCAAAAATCAAATGGCCATCCCCATTTGAGAGTTTGAATGTTTTAAACCTTGATTGCTTGTCTCCTTTGTTGAATGGATTGAGTGTGGAAATTTAAACCAAGTTCTACAAAATGGAAATGGTTCAAAAACCATTTTTCAAACATTTGCAAATCTTGTGCCAAGCTCCTGATATTTTGTTTCTCCAAGAGTGACCAAGCCTTTGCAAAGTAGCCACATGGATTTAGGCCTATATTTGAGACTTTTGCACACTGCAAAAACCCCAGAAAGATTTGAATTCAAAAGGAGTTTGAATTCATTTGAAAATCATTTCTGAAAATCAAAACAGAAAAAGAAAAGGACAAAAGAAAAGAAAAGGGCCAGGCGCCACTATTCTAGTCCAGCAACAGAACTGGCCCAACTAGCCCACCCGGCCTTCCTCTCTCTCTCTCTCACACGCGCAAGCGCACCCAAGCAGTCGCTGACAACCAGACCCCACCTTCTCTCTGCGCGTTTCGCTGACGAGCGGGCCCTCTCCACGTCACCCTCGTCTTCCCCAAAAAGCGCCCGCAGACCACGTCGCTGCTGCTTTCAATGCCGGTAATGGCGCGGCATAATTAGCCTTGATGCCGCAGGCGTTTCCTGTCGCTCTTGAGCCTATATAAACCACACCCCGCCGCGGTCATTTCCCCCCACTCTCCTCGCTCACTCCGCCACCAGGCTGCGCACATTTGCCCTCGAAGCCCCGCAGTACCGACGACTCCGGCGACTAATTCCGGTGAGCCTCGACCGCCCCCCTCTCTCTCGTTCAAACCACTGCAACCAGCTTGATCTCGCGCACCCCCTGATACCCTTCGTGTGCATTCTTGTGAACCAGGCCGTCATCCCCGTTCGTGCCCGCAACCACCTACGTCGCCGCTAGACTCCGGCGACCAATTGAGGTAAAACCTGAGCGCCCCTTGCCCCCTCTTTCATACGAGAGTATTCGCCTGCGTCTTGTGCATCTCCTGATCCCTCTGGTTCGTGCTAGGGTGATGCCAAACCTCGGCAACAACCTCGACTGCAAGCGACAGACGCCGCCCGCAACTCCGATGAGCCCTAGTGACCGTGCCCGTGCGCCCCTTCCCGAGCCAACGCCACCTTGAGCATCAGCAGCCTCCTGCGGTTCTGGTAAGCCACTTCCCCCACACTCGCACGACCTAGGACGCCAGCGCCGCCGCTGTCAGACGCGCCGCCGCCAGTCGCCACCGCTAGCGCCGCTTGTTTTTGGTCAAAGCGATTAGGAGCGTTAGATGCAGATCCTGCGGCTGAGATTAGAACTTAAGCGAAGAGGTAAGCGCGCATCTGAGCCACCAGATCTAACTTACATCCTACGGCCCGCAGAGCTCTATTCGCCCGAACCGGTACGCGCCAGTAGGGTTAAGACACGTGGCTAGGGTTAGATTCAAAAACAGATTTGAAACCAGATTTTGATCCAAAATTGAAATAGCTATAACTTTTGATTCCCACGTTAGATTTTTGCAAATTTTATACCGTTGGAATCAAGGAGACAAGCCCTTTCTGAATCTGCAATGTGTTTAGTAAAAAGTTTCTGTTAAAATGACTTTAATTGCAGTAACTTGTTTAAGGCTATTTTGAGTGTAGAATATGTTTGGAAAATTGTTTAAGTGTAAAATAAACTTGGTTTAGCAAGTTTTTGTCTTGTTTATAGATCAATGCTATGCACTTGAATGGTTGGGTTTCAAAATCATCACTTAGCATTTTCTTTTGCATTCATGCATATATTTATGTTTGTATATGAATTGTGTGTAAAATGTGTACTACCATTTTTGTGTAGACTTTGGTGCTAGTGACTGTGATTGTGAAGAGTGCTACTCTCCCCATTACCAAGGCAAGTGGTACTTCATGACTATTTTCATCCCTATATTTTGTATAAGCATTAGAAATATTTTTCTAAGTCTTGCATGTTACTTTTTACCAAATTCTATGTTGGGAAATCCTAGGTAGTAGTAGAATTGCTAGGAAATTTCCTAAGTTAAGTTACTATGCCATGCTTAGCCTAGCTAGTAGCAAACAAGGGTTGGTAAAGTATCTACATGCTATGATGTAAATATTTCTAAGTCTTTGGACTTAAGTTTTTCTTAATAAAACAACTAAGTCAATGAACCTCCTGGGTGGAATGGGACTTGAATGGTGCTCTTTGGTTGAGTGGTTACACAAGGCCCATGGACATGGTTTACCTTGTGTATCTCACTTGTGGTATGCCACCCAGGCACAAAGGTATTTTGGAGGCCAAGTGTTGAGAAGCTTACAGTGCAGCCACTTGGCAATATGGGCTCTGCCTTGATCATATAGGTTGCTAGAACTTAGTCATTTGGACAGTTGGTGGTAGTGGGATGATAGGTTGGAACGCGTCCATTTGGCTAAGGGAAGGCTTCTGAAAGGTCCTGTCTTGGGAAACCAAGTCTGGTGGGGAAAGTGCACAACCTCTGCAGATGGAAAATCTAAGTACTTAGCCAAGTCCATGGAAATGGACAACTTGAGCATCAAGACATGGAAGCTATCAAGAATCTCATCACTCCAACTTCTAAGTAAAAATTTGTGGGTGAACAAGGGTAAAGGACCCCAATGTCTATTGGTGGTTTCTTGGGAAATGTTTTGACAAAGAAAAACTTAGTGATTTCAACTAATAGTAAAAACCTATTTTGAGCAAAGAAAGCCAAGCTACACTTAGCCAAAATGCATATAGTAATATAGACCACTTAAAATTTACTAAGGTATCACTTGCCAATACTATTCCAAAGTATTGACCCACTGTGGCTGTAACTTGTGATGTTGCAGGTTACTCCGATGATGATTAGGTGTCATAAGTCTACACTCAACATGCTTGCCTGTGGCACATGAAGATGAAGACTTATGTTTATTTACTTATTCCAAAACTCTTGTATTAGGCCCGTGGCCTTGAGTTGTAAAAGACTATGTTTTATCTCTAGAATGGATGTAATAATTGACCTTTGTATCTGTGTACTTCATCTTAAACTGTGGATGCTAGCAATGATCCAGGGACTAGCATTGCAATCACAGGGATCCTTTTCCTTTACAAAGGAGGGATCTTACAGATGGTATCAGAGCACTGTGTTGCCTGTAGGATTATGACCCTAGGATTGGAAACCAGTAAGGAAAAAAAATTCAACTACTTCTACACTTGTCTACTCTTCTCGTAAACTTTTCTAATCTTCTCATTCTCATCTCTATTTGTAGATGAACTCCATCAACGAAGCCGTAAAGAAAGGACCACTCATGACCATGACCTTGGAGTGTGAGACTGAGTTTCCCAAAATTCTCAAGGACCTCATGGAGGCAATGGAAATACATGGTGCAGCTGTGTACAAAGGCTTTCCAGTGATGGATGAAGGAGTTGAGTACTGGTGGGTGCAACTTCACTTGTACAAAAGCAAGGAAGACAACCACAAGGAAAGAGGATTCTGCATGTACACCAACACTGTGGTGCATACCACATTCTTTGAGTCAGCAAGAAAAGCAGCTTGGAGGACTATCAAAGAACTTAGTGCTAGAGTCAAGTGCAGAATGCTCAACCTCCAAAAAGACTTGGAGAAAGAGAAGGAACATACCCAAGAGTTGGAAGCCACCAACCAAACCTTAAGAGGAGATATTATAGACTTAGTGATGGAATCATGTGAGCAAGATAGGCTGATTGCTTCTAGGAACATTGTGTTAGCCAACAGATCCAGTGAGATAGGATTGTAAACGTACTTCGTTAGTTGGACCACCACCTATCACCTTATTTTCCAAAATGATACCTTAAAAAAGTTTGGACCTTGGTTGATGTAATGGATTCATGTATGCATGACTTGTGTGATTTTGTGTTCCAAGGATATGTATGTGATGTTTGTCTTTGTTTTATCTTAATTAGTGTTGTTCTAACTTTTCTATCTTATAAATAGATGCCTATTACCATCAACACTGTTGAGGAGTTCCAGGTTACCCTCTTTGGTCCTCGTATCGTTGAGCTTACCACTTTGCTCAATCTCCCTATTCTCGCCATCATGGTGCATCCACTCACCAAGTTCGAGAGGAAGGACCTCTGGGGCTTCAAGGTGAACCAGCCCGGACGCCAGACAGATCCTACTACGGAGGCCATCGTCTTCAAGCTTATGCACGATGACAGGGAGAGAGGCATGGAGGTAGTCATGCAGGACCTGATAGGACGTCTGCTAGGCCGGCACTCCCGACAGGTTAGAGGCACCCACTTCCACGTCTTCAGAAGACGTGATGAGGATGGAGAGTCCATCGACTTCGAGGATGACTCGAGGGACGCAGCAGAGCCGATACGTCTCTACCTCCAGGACTTAGAGTCTCTCATTAGGCACGTGGACACGGGCAGGACCAATGTCATGCTCAGTAATGAAGAGCTCCAGGTGCAGCTTCGCGAGAAGGACAAGCTCTTCGCGCAGCAGGACGAGATAGTCAAGGAAATGGAGGCGAAGTTCGAGACCCAGGACGAGAAGTTCAAGAGTCAGGAGAAACGTGTCTAGGATAGGAACAAGAAGATCCGGGACATGACTGAAGAACTGAAGTCCAAGGACTTCGAGCTAGAGTAGCAGCAGATGGTGATTGAGAGGCTTCGTTCCCAGAAGAGGGCTCTCAAGGCCAAGATTGAGTCCTTGACCACTACCATTGAGGAGAACAAGACCGCGATGGAGAACGCAGGTCTTACCTTTGTCGAGGAGGAGATTGATGCTGATGAGTAGACTTGACTACTCGTTTATCTTTTATTACCGTACTTGTTATTTTTTGAACTTGTTATTGGACCATCCGACATGTGGATGGCTTGCCACTTGTGTGTTTTACTTTGAGAACTTGTTATCTAGTTGTTGAACTTTTATCTTCTGTTGCATGCTTGTGTTTGCTTATGTGATGTAATGTGCATGAAAACATCTATGGGTATCTCATTCTTATCTCTATTTGAACAAACCACAGATGCCTCCCCGTCGCGCAAACCCCAACCCCAACAACAACAACATTACTCCAGAAATGCAGAAAATGATGAATGCTCAAACACATCTCATGCAGATGATGACAACATTCATTCAGAACCAAAACAACAACAACAACCCCAATAACAACAACAATAACAACAATAACAACAACAACCCTCCGGGCTTTGATATGCTAACCAGATTTATGCGATTGAGGCCAGCTAAGTTCTCGGGGACAACTAATCCCATGGTGGCCAATGATTGGCTACGTTCTGTAAACAAGGACTTAGTAACCGTGGGCTGCACGGATGCTGAAAAGGTCAGATTTGCAGCACATCTGCTGGAAGGGCCAGCCGCCACTTGGTGGGACAACTTCCAAATCACCACACCCATAGATGAGGTGACTTGGGCTATCTTTGAGGATGGCTTTCGCACAACTCATATCTCATCGGGAATAATGAGCCTGAAAAAGAAAGAGTTCCACAATCTGAAGCAGCGCCACCGCAGCGTGGCTGAATACATTGAAGAGTTCAACAATCTCGCACGTTATGCACCAGATGAGGTTGACACAGATGCCAAGAGAAAGGAAAAATTTCTGGAAGGCTTAAATGATGAGCTGAATCTACAGCTGGCTGTGGCATATGTTCCCACTTATCAGTCGCTTTGTGACAAGGCCGCTATATTGGAGAACAAAATGAAGCAAGTCGAGAGTAGAAAGAGAAAGCACTCCGACAAGCACAGCTCGGGATCGTCTCACAAACGATCTCACTATGATGACAGTGGAAGCTCAGGATCCCACAAGCATGGGAAATTCAACAAGCACCACAACCAAAACCGTCATGACAACAAGCATCATCGCAGTCATGACAATGACAAATACAAGAACCACAAGGGTGGACATAAGAGCCACCACAGTGGTAATGGTAGTGGGAGTGGAAGTCAGCCTGCTAAGAGAGACATCAGTCAGGTTGAATGCTTCAAATGCAAGAAGATGGGACACTATGCAAATGAGTGCCCCGAAAAGAAAGTTGAAGGACCTGTCAAGCCCAATCCTTTCCAGAAAGGACAGGTGAACCACATTAATGTGGAGGAGGTCTATGAGGAACCTGACGCTGTTGCTGGTAAGTTCAGACTCAATTCCATTCTAGCATTTGTACTCTTTGATACTGGTGCATCTCATTCATTCATATCAAGAGCATTTGTTGAAAGAAATGAACTACCGGTAGAAACTATTGGGTGTCCTAAAAAAGTAAGTTCTCCTGGTGGAGAAATGATAGTGAATTCAGGATGCCATGATCTAGTCATAGAATTTGGGAAGTATAAGTTTCCCGTTAACTTGATAATATTAAACTTCCAAGGTTTGGATGTCATTCTGGGAATGGACTGGATGACTAAGTACAAAGGAGTGATAGATTGTGCCAGCCATACTGTCTCACTCACAACTCCGGAAAATAAAAGGATCAGATTCAAGACCAGCTTTGGAGCAAAGAGGAGTATGCTTAATTCTCTTAAGGGGGTTAGCATGGACAGTGTGCCAATTGTGTGTGAGTATCCGGATGTATTTCCGGAAGAATTGCCAGGAATGCCACCAGATAGAGATGTAGAATTTCTGATAGATTTGGTACCCGGGTCTGGACCAATAGCAAAGAGACCATATAAAATGTCAGTTGATGAACTGAAAGAACTCAAGAAGCAACTAGGAGAACAATTACAGAAAGGATTTATACAACCAAGTTCTTCATCTTGGGGAGCCCCAGTTTTGTTTGTGGAGAAGAAGGATAGGAGCCAAAGGTTATGCATAGATTACCGTTCTCTCAACGAGGTAACTATCAAGAACAAATATCCTTTGCCAAGAATCAATGACTTGTTTGATCAGCTAGAAGGATCCTGTGTGTTCTCAAAAATTGATCTCCGGTCAGGCTATTTTCAACTTAAGATAAGAGAACAAGACATACCTAAAACAACATTCACCATAAGGTATGGATTGTATGAGTATACCGTAATGCCTTTTGGCTTAACCAATGCTCCAGCATACTTCATGAATATGATGAACAAAGTGTTCATGGAATTCCTCGACAAGTTTGTTGTTGTTTTCATCGATGACATCTTAGTCTACTCCAAGAGCAAATAAGAGCATGAAGGGCACTTGCGTTTGATACTTGAGAAGTTGAGAGAGCATAAACTTTATGCCAAATTCAGCAAGTGTGAGTTCTGGTTAGAAGAAGTTGGTTTTCTTGGTCATGTTATGACAAAGGATGGTGTAGCAGTTGATCCTGCTAAGGTTTCAGCTGTGACTGAATGGGAATCTCCCAAGAACGTGAAAGAAGTTCGTAGTTTCCTTGGCTTAGCAGGTTACTACAGAAGGTTCATCAAGAATTTCTCAAAGGTTGCTAAGCCAATGACTGAATTATTGAAGAAAGACAAGAATTTTGCTTGGTCTGTGTAACACCCTCAGAATCGGACCTATGCAAGTTTTAGCGAAACCCGCCAAACCCGCATAGAAACGATTCAAAGGTGCCCACCAGGCACTTTCGTGCGGGTGGAAAACGAGGTAATAACGTTACACAACAGTCCTCGATGGGACCCACAGAACAGATATATATAACAGCGACTCCATGAGTCAAGAATACAGATATATGGTGCAAAGATCCAAATCACCTTGAAAATGATACGGCGTCCGACTACGGACAAGATGCAAATGGGGCTAAGAGCCCTGAAGAATAACCAATGGCGTCCATAACCCTGCCCAGGCCAAGCCGGAAGGGTAACCCTGCTAACGGCGTCGATCTCAAAACCTGCTTAAAACAAAAGGGGTGCCGACAAAGGGCAAAGGAAAAAAGAGGAGCGTCAGTACTGAGGCCAGTACACGGCGAGACTAGAATTCGGCGGTCCTCGCCTACATAGGTATGGTGGACTGAAGCGGCAGCGGCAGCAAGCACTAAACAACCTATAGAGACTCGATACTACTGGCGGCTATCAGAGAGGGGTGAGGAAGACCTATTCGGATCCAACCTGATAACATCAACAAACAAACCCATCCTGGCGTTTCCCCCTCGAGACCAAACGAGGAAGTCAACCGAGGAACTCACACCGTTGGCAGTTTTACTTATTCAGTTATCGTTGCAGCACTTACTAGTCAGGTATAGATAATTGTCCTGATAAAAGAAGCAGTGGGCCCTTTTAGTTATTCATTCCGTTGTAGTTGCAGCAATTTACTAATCAGATACAATTAGCATGAGATAACCCAAAACCCAGCAGTTGTTGGTACTTTTATTTAGCCATTCCGTTGTAGTTGCAGTACTTACTAGTCAGATACAATGGTCGCAAGCGACATCTCAAACAAGCAATTGTGGGCAGTATTATTTAGCCATTCCATTATAGTGAAGCTGATTACTAGTCATTATAAAGTCAAATTTATAGCAATAAACTTTAGTTATGCTTGTCTATGGTCGAGATACTGTGCTCCAAGTCGTCCATAACCGCGGACACGGCTTTCAGAAAGTTTTACCCGGCCGGGGTGCACCAATAGCAACACACACTCGATCAACCTCGGAAAAACCAAATCAAAACCCAACGAGGCCTTCACGACAAAGCAATCACAGGATTCAGAAATATTTCAGGGGGCCACCCCATTGAGTAGAACCGCAACGAAGTAAGCTAGCTCCGAGACGGACTCAAGGTTTGCGTCAATGGCTGTAAACGACTGGGAACCCCAAACGGGGATTGTCGATACCGCGAAAACATTCCGCTTACCTAAACAGTACAGTGTGCTATCCATTGCACAATCGTAAATAAAGCAGTAAAACATGGCATAAGTACAGGATCGTAAATAAAACCTCAAACTAGTTTGTGGCCCCAAGAAATAAGACTGAATCGAGCTCTGGCTAAGGGGGGTCCCATATACCTCCCGGATGTGGATAGCGCGATAAATCAAGGAACAGGTATCAAGTACTCGGGGTCCTACGGGACACAAGTGGGCGTTCGGAAACCAAATATTTTCTATCACCCACCGATGCCTCTGCTTACTTCAATTTTAGTTGTTAAACAGGAATTAAAGTGAACGATAAGTAAAACTATGATCATCTCCAACATCAACATGCGGCAATACATCAACAACTGTGGCACTGGACGACACGCAACAGCACTTGAGCAAGCGACTACGACGCGCAAGTCCAACTATCTACCAAACAACAGGTAATAGGATGTGTCCAAGGCAATATAGGGCTGCACGGTATATCACAGGTATGAAAACTAAAGCATCGCAACACAGATAGCAATAGATCAACAGGAGGGAATAAAGACTATAAAAGTAAGATAGGTAGAAAGGGGAAGATGCTCGCCTGAAAACATTGTCGAAGGTTCAGCCGAAGATCGGGGCGAAGCTCACATCAACTCAACGGCCTTATCCGCGAAGAAGCAAAACACTAGAATAAACACCGGATGCAATATTTAATACACGGCAGAAGATCGGCATGATGCATGTGTGATGTATGACATGGCAAGATGCGATGCAATTAGGTCATATTAAGCGGAACCGGGGTCCCGACAATTAATTAGGTGGTTCAAGTTATTTAGAACCCCCGCAATTTAAATGTTGTTTAACAAGGCAGAATATATATCACCGGTTCGCTACACAAATTTAAATGAGGCCAATATGAGACTAGATTTGCCCGCATATGGGCCCATATTTAATTAGAGGTGAATCGGCATAAGGCCCCCAAACCACACAAATATGCATGCAAGTATGACAATTTAATATGCAACAAGTAGGATTATATTATAAAATAGGGTTTCGGGAAGGGGTTCACACATTAGGGGGGTCTCGACGAACTTGGGGTTCCGGGGTTCGGGGTCGGTCTCAGGGTCCAGGGTTCGACGGGACGTTCTCGGGCTCCGGGATCGTTCTCGGATACCGGGGCTAGTTCTTGTCGCGTCCGGGAAGCAAGACTTGGGTCGGTGTCGGGGCGCGTCGGATTCTTCCGGGTCGATGCCGTTCTTGTCGTCGCGAAGATCTTGTCGGGTCCCACGGGGTCGGTCTTGCCGTTGCGAGGGTCTTGTCGGGTCCACGCCATCGCATCGGTCTTGGCGTTCGGGGTGAAGAACTTGTCGTCCCGAGTAGGCGATCTTGGCGGTCATCGGGTCCGGGAGCGGTTCTCGACGAACTGGTCGGTTCCATGTCGGCGTACTGGGCGTTGCGTGAAGAGGACCTTCGCGTTTAGGGTCTCGGCCACCGGATCCGTGATCGGTCTGCGGGAGCGGCTGCACTTGGGATCCGTGGAGTAGATCTTGTCGCACGGGCGTCCTGGTAGGCGACCTTGTCGGTTCCGCGTTTTCGGTTGTCGGGGTCGGACTCGGGTTTCTTGTCAACGGGAGGCCTTGCCGCATCAGACATGCATCACTTTATCTCATGCAAGGTCGTGTCGTTCTGCGGCAAAACGCTCGCCTTGGATATCAACATATCCACAGATTGGGGAAAAACCTTGTCCACAACAGGGCAACAATGCCAGCAAACAAGGTGCTTGTGGTACACAGAGGCAAAATAGGGACGCACGGGCCCGGACACAGCGCCAGACGGCAGGAGGATGACGGCAACGGATAGGTGTAGGTGGCGGCGCTGTCCCGCACGAGCGACGGTGCAGAGGAGGTTGCCGACGGAGAGGTCGATGGCGATGCCGAGGAGCTCGCCGACCGGGCTCGAGAGGCAGAGGGGGCCAAGGTGGCGCCGGGGCGAGGACCGGCGGCGCGGAGGTTGGGCGGAGCCGACGGGGACGGCGAGGACGGACGGGGCCGGGCGGCGGTTGAGCAGGGCGACGCCGCGGCAGGGGGAGGAGCGGTGGATGCGCCGGGGCTCGGGGGAACGCGGGGATGCAGGGAGCGGTGGTCCAGCGGGACGACGGCCGGCTCGGGCGCGGCCGGTCGCTGGCGACGAAGAGCCTAAGGGGAAGGGCAGAGGTCGCGGAAGGCCGACGGAGTCGAGGCGGGAGACGCGCCGGTGAGGTTCGGTGTCGCCGGTAGGGGCGGAGGGGGGAAACGGCGGCGGCCGCGTCGGTGCTTGGGGGAGCAAGCGGGACCGAGGGGGGGGCGACGAGGAGCTCGACGGCGTGGAGGGGGGGTAGCCGGCGGCGGGCACGCGCGGCCGCGACCGGAGGAGCGGCGAGCTAGGAGGCGAGCGGAGGACGCGGCCGGGGAAGCGGTCGCCGGCGGCGCGCGGAGGCGAAGGCGGCGGTGGCTCGGCGCCGAGCGAGGAAGGCGGCGCGCTGTAGAGGTGGAGCGGGGCGAGGCGGGTGGAGCGCCGGCGGGAGCGGAGGTTGGAGGGGGAAGGGCTCGGGGCCGCACGGGGTGCCGCGCCGCGCGATGGGGAGAATGGAGGAAACGCGGGGGAAGAGAGAGAAGGGAGAGAGAGAGGGCCCGCAGGGCAGGGGTGGGCCTGTGCGGTAGGTGGCCAGGGGGTGGGCCAGGGGACAGCGGGGCAGGGCTGTGTGCGTGTATGCGGTGGTGAGGGAGTGGTGTGCTGGGTGGGACTGATTGGGGGAGAGAAAAGGGAGTGTGCCAAGTGGCGGCGCCTGGTTGGGTGAGGATGAGGGTGAGGGTGAGGTGGCGAGAGGTGATAGGCTGGGGTGAGGTGGAGGGGGTGTGGGTAGGATTAGGGTAGGTAGGAAAAGAATAATGGGGTGGACCGATTAATTTCTGGGGGTGGTCGTTCGGGTCGATTTGGCCCGTTCGACTGCCCCCACTAAAATAATGCAATATTTTATTTATTTAAATGGGCCGTTTGCAAAACATATTTAGTCAAAACAAAATATTCCGGCGACCCGGGTTTGCATTTGAATAAGGACGGGGCGTTTAGAAACAAGAACCGGTTTTTCCGAAATAGTTTTATACAAGCACATGCAAGATGATGACGATGCCCAAATGCAATGTGGCATGATGACATGAGCATGCGGTCATGATGATGCAATGCACAAAACAACGCGATTTTCTAGTAGTGGTTTTTGCGGGATGCCACAATTCGACACCACTAACAATGGATCTCGCCCTCGAGATCCGCCTCATGGTACCGGGAAGAAAGGTCGGTGATCTGCATCTCCTCGCTTCGTGTAGATCCTCGCGACACCACTAACAAGAGGTCGTTGTCCGTGATCGTCGAGGGGAACACTCCGGAAACAAAAGGGCGAAGGTAGAGGCATCAACAAATAAAGCCACCTCTAGCTTCCGTGGACGGAGTAAAACTGCTGGATCCACTGATTCGATGTACAAGAGCGAATGATAAGACTAGTCGGATGGTGATCAGTCCATCGCGCACCCAAACCATTACTCGGCACACGAATAGGCGGATTATGCAACCAACTCTCGGAATCAGACTAAAGATCTCGGCAAGCGAGGTTCGGAATAAAGGAGTGATGCAGACTCTGCATCGGAGCTGGCGTAGATGATGTCGTCGCGTCGGAAAACACCGGAAGGCACGAGAAGGAACAAAGAGAAGTCCACCAGACGAAGGATTCCTCGGATAGCATGAAGACCGGATGTAGCAACACCGTTATCAAAGAAGGAAGCGAAACCCTGAAGGTACGACGGAACCCAACCACGGGAATTCCTGGACTCGAAGAAAGATAAGAGAGCAGGTTCAAAACACGTCGAGATAAGAGGAGAATAGCAGAGGGTAAGGAGTAAAATCAGACCTAATCAGAACTATCCAACCGATTTTCAAAAATAGTTTTGACACTCTACTTCGGCCGTTAGCTAGGTTATCCTACAGGCTGGACTTGTGGGGTATCGCAACTGCTGAGCTCTGATACCACTCTGTAACACCCTCAGAATCGGACCTATGCAAGTTTTAGCGAAACCCGCCAAACCCGCATAGAAACGATTCAAAGGTGCCCACCAGGCACTTTCGTGCGGGTGGAAAACGAGGTAATAATGTTACACAACAGTCCTCGATGGGACCCACAGAACAGATATATATAACAGCGACTCCATGAGTCAAGAATACAGATATATGGTGCAAAGATCCAAATCACCTTGAAAATGATACGGCGTCCGACTACGGACAAGATGCAAATGGGGCTAAGATCCCTGAAGAATAACCAATGGCGTCCATAACCCTGCCCAGGCCAAGCCGGAAGGGTAACCCTGCTAACGGCGTCGATCTCAAAACCTGCTTAAAACAAAAGGGGTGCCGACAAAGGGCAAAGGAAAAAGAGGAGCGTCAGTACTGAGGCCAGTACACGGCGAGACTAGAATTCGGCGGTCCTCGCCTACATAGGTATGGTGGACTGAAGCGGCAGCGGCAGCAAGCACTAAACAACCTATAGAGACTCGATACTACTGGCGGCTATCAGAGAGGGGTGAGGAAGACCTATTCGGATCCAACCTGATACCATCAACAAACAAACCCATCCTGGCGTTTCCCCCTCGAGACCAAACGAGGAAGTCAACCGAGGAACTCACACCGTTGGCAGTTTTACTTATTCAGTTATCGTTGCAGCACTTACTAGTCAGGTATAGATAATTGTCCTGATAAAAGAAGCAGTGGGCCCTTTTAGTTATTCATTCCGTTGTAGTTGCAGCAATTTACTAATCAGATACAATTAGCATGAGATAACCCAAAACCCAGCAGTTGTTGGTACTTTTATTTAGCCATTCCGTTGTAGTTGCAGTACTTACTAGTCAGATACAATGGTCGCAAGCGACATCTCAAACAAGCAATTGTGGGCAGTATTATTTAGCCATTCCATTATAGTGAAGCTGATTACTAGTCATTATAAAGTCAAATTTATAGCAATAAACTTTAGTTATGCTTGTCTATGGTCGAGATACTGTGCTCCAAGTCGTCCATAACCGCGGACATGGCTTTCAGAAAGTTTTACCCGGCCGGGGTGCACCAATAGCAACACACACTCGATCAACCTCGGAAAAACCAAATCAAAACCCAACGAGGCCTTCACGACAAAGCAATCACAGGATTCAGAAATATTTCAGGGGGCCACCCCATTGAGTAGAACCGCAACGAAGTAAGCTAGCTCCGAGACGGACTCAAGGTTTGCGTCAATGGCTGTAAACGACTGGGAACCCCAAACGGGGATTGTCGATACCGCGAAAACATTCCGCTTACCTAAACAGTACAGTGTGCTATCCATTGCACAATCGTAAATAAAGCAGTAAAACATGGCATAAGTACAGGATCGTAAATAAAACCTCAAACTAGTTTGTGGCCCCAAGAAATAAGACTGAATCGAGCTCTGGCTAAGGGGGGTCCCATATACCTCCCGGATGTGGATAGCGCGATAAATCAAGGAACAGGTATCAAGTACTCGGGGTCCTACGGGACACAAGTGGGCGTTCGGAAACCAAATATTTTCTATCACCCACCGATGCCTCTGCTTACTTCAATTTTAGTTGTTAAACAGGAATTAAAGTGAACGATAAGTAAAACTATGATCATCTCCAACATCAACATGCGGCAATACATCAACAACTGTGGCACTGGACGACACGCAACAGCACTTGAGCAAGCGACTACGACGCGCAAGTCCAACTATCTACCAAACAACAGGTAATAGGATGTGTCCAAGGCAATATAGGGCTGCACGGTATATCACAGGTATGAAAACTAAAGCATCGCAACACAGATAGCAATAGATCAACAGGAGGGAATAAAGACTATAAAAGTAAGATAGGTAGAAAGGGGAAGATGCTCGCCTGAAAACATTGTCGAAGGTTCAGCCGAAGATCGGGGCGAAGCTCACATCAACTCAACGGCCTTATCCGCGAAGAAGCAAAACACTAGAATAAACACCGGATGCAATATTTAATACACGGCAGAAGATCGGCATGATGCATGTGTGATGTATGACATGGCAAGATGCGATGCAATTAGGTCATATTAAGCGGAACCGGGGTCCCGACAATTAATTAGGTGGTTCAAGTTATTTAGAACCCCCGCAATTTAAATGTTGTTTAACAAGGCAGAATATATATCACCGGTTCGCTACACAAATTTAAATGAGGCCAATATGAGACTAGATTTGCCCGCATATGGGCCCATATTTAATTAGAGGTGAATCGGCATAAGGCCCCCAAACCACACAAATATGCATGCAAGTATGACAATTTAATATGCAACAAGTTGGATTATATTATAAAATAGGGTTTCGGGAAGGGGTTCACACATTAGGGGGGTCTCGACGAACTTGGGGTTCCGGGGTTCGGGGTCGGTCTCAGGGTCCAGGGTTCGACGGGACGTTCTCGGGCTCCGGGATCGTTCTCGGATACCGGGGGTAGTTCTTGTCGCGTCCGGGAAGCAGGACTTGGGTCGGTGTCGGGGCGCGTCGGATTCTTCCGGGTCGATGCCGTTCTTGTCGTCGCGAAGATCTTGTCGGGTCCCACGGGGTCGGTCTTGCCGTTGCGAGGGTCTTGTCGGGTCCGCGCCATCGCATCGGTCTTGGCGTTCGGGGTGAAGAACTTGTCGTCCCGAGTAGGCGATCTTGGCGGTCATCGGGTCCGGGAGCGGTTCTCGATGAACTGGTCGGTTCCATGTCGGCATACTGGGCGTTGCGTGAAGAGGACCTTCACGTTCAGGGTCTCGGCCACCGGATCCGTGATCGGTCTGCGGGAGCGGCTGCACTTGGGATCCGTGGAGTAGATCTTGTCGCACGGGCGTCCTGGTAGGCGACCTTGTCGGTTCCGCGTTTTCGGTTGTCGGGGTCGGACTCGGGTTTCTTGTCAACGGGAGGCCTTGCCGCATCAGACATGCATCACTTTATCTCATGCAAGGTCGTGTCGTTCTGCGGCAAAACGCTCGCCTTGGATATCAACATATCCACAGATTGGGGAAAAACCTTGTCCATAACAGGGCAACAATGCCAGCAAACAAGGTGCTTGTGGTACACAGAGGCAAAACAGGGACGCACGGGCCCGGACGCAGCGCCAGACGGCAGGAGGATGACGGCAACGGATAGGCGTAGGTGGCGGCGCTGTCCCGCACGAGCGACGGTGTAGAGGAGGTTGCCGACGGAGAGGTCGATGGCGATGCCGAGGAGCTCGCCGACCGGGCTCGAGAGGCAGAGGGGGCCGAGGTGGCGCCGGGGCGAGGACCGGCGGCGCGGAGGTTGGGCGGAGCCGACGGGGACGGCGAGGACGGACGGGGCCGGGCGGCGGTTGAGCAGGGCGACGCCGCGGCAGGGGGAGGAGCGGTGGATGCGCCGGGGCTCGGGGGAACGCGGGGATGCAGGGAGCGGTGGTCCAGCGGGACGACGGCCGGCTCGTGCGCGGCCGGTCGCTGGCGACGAAGAGCCTAAGGGGAAGGGCAGAGGTCGCGGACGTCCGACGGAGTCGAGGCGGGAGACGCGCCGGCGAGGTTCGGTGTCGCCTGTAGGGGCGGAGGGGGGAAACGGCGGCGGCCGCGTCAGTGCTTGGGGGAGCAAGCGGGACCGAGGGGGGGGGCGACGAGGAGCTCGACGGCGCGGAGGGGGGGTAGCCGGCGGCGGGCACGCGCGGCCGCGGCCGGAGGAGCGGCGAGCTAGGAGGCGAGCGGAGGACGCGGCCGGGGAAGCGGTCGCCGGCGGCGCGCGGAGGCGAAGGCGGCGGTGGCTCGGCGCCGAGGGAGGAAGGCGGCGCGCTGTAGAGGTGGAGCGGGGCGAGGCGGGTGGAGCGCCGGCGGGAGCGGAGGTTGGAGGGGGAAGGGATCGGGGCCGCACGGGGTGCCGCGCCGCGCGATGGGGAGAAGGGAGGAAACGCGGGGGAAGAGAGAGAAGGGAGAGAGAGAGGGCCCGTAGGGCAGGGGTGGGCCTGTGCGGTAGGTGGCCAGGGGGTGGGCCAGGGGACAGCGGGGCAGGGCTGTGTGCGTGTATGCGGTGGTGAGGGAGTGGTGTGCTGGGTGGGACTGATTGGGGGAGAGAAAAGGGAGTGTGCCAAGTGGCGGCGCCTGGTTGGGTGAGGATGAGGGTGAGGGTGAGGTGGCGAGAGGTGATAGGCTGGGGTGAGGTGGAGGGGGTGTGGGTAGGATTAGGGTAGGTAGGAAAAGAATAATGGGGTGGACCGATTAATTTCTGGGGGTGGTCGTTCGGGTCGATTTGGCCCGTTCGACTGCCCCCACTAAAATAATGCAATATTTTATTTATTTAAACGGGCCGTTTGCAAAACATATTTAGTCAAAACAAAATATTCCGGCGACCCGGGTTTGCATTTGAATAAGGACGGGGCGTTTAGAAACAAGAACCGGTTTTTCCGAAATAGTTTTATACAAGCACATGCAAGATGATGACGATGCCCAAATGCAATGTGGCATGATGACATGAGCATGCGGTCATGATGATGCAATGCACAAAACAACGCGATTTTCTAGTAGTGGTTTTTGCGGGATGCCACAGTCTGAAGGTTGTGAAGTCAGCTTTCAGGAGTTGAAAAAGAGACTTGTGACAGCACCAGTTCTATGTCTACCGGATTTGGAAAAAGATTTCCAAGTATATTGTGATGCATCTCATCATGGTTTGGGTGCAGTTCTTATGCAAGATGGTAAAGTTGTGGCTTATGCCTCGAGACAACTCAAAACTCATGAAGTAAACTACCCTACTCATGATTTGGAGTTAGCCTTTGTCGTTCATGCACTCAAAACATGGAGACATTACCTTTTGGGAAAGCGTTGTTAAGTGTTCACAGATCACAAGAGTTTGAAGTATATCTTCACCCAGAAGGAAATCAATATGAGGCAAAGAAGATGGTTAGAGCTTATCAAGGATTATGACTTAAGTTTGCAATACCACCCCGGTAAAGCAAATGTGGTAGCAGATGCTCTAAGTCGTAAGGTATTTGTAAATGGCCTTACCAAAGGAGAATTGCCAGATGACTTGTGTACCCAATTCAGAGAACTTAGATTGGAGATTGTGCCCGAAGGACATCTCATGTCTTTGGATGTTCAACCCACTTTGTTGGACAAGATTTGAGAAGTTCAAAAGACTGATAAGGAAATTGAAGAGATTAAGGAAAAGATTGGCCAAGGGAAAGCTAAAAATTTCCATGAAGACGAACAGGGTACTTTATGGCATGGGAAACGTATCTGTGTTCCACAAGATCCGGAGTTACGGAAACTGATTTTGCAGGAAGCACACAACTCTCCATATTCTATTCATCCGGGTAACACCAAAATGTACATGGACATGAAAGAAAGGTTTTGGTGGAACAATCTCAAGAGGGACATCGCCGAACATATCGCTTTGTGTGATGTGTGTAGTAGAGTAAAAGCGGAGCATCAAAAACCAGCAGGTTTGCTTCAACCACTACCTATTCCTGATTGGAAGTGGGACAAGATTGGTATGGATTTCATTACCGGATTACCAAGGACCAGATCAGGATATGATTCCATATGGGTAGTAGTAGATCGCCTAACTAAAGTGGCTCATTTCATACCCGTGAAGACAACTTATACGAGTGCCAAGTTAGCCAAAATCTACATGAGTAGAATTGTGTGTCTACATGGTGTGCCTAAGAGTATTGTGTCTGATAGGGGAACTCAATTCACTTCCCATTTTTGGAGACAGCTACATGAGTCATTGGGAACGATGTTTGAATTCAGTACTGCCTTTCATCCTCAAACCGATGGACAAACGGAAAGGACTAATCAAATTCTGGAAGACATGTTGAGGGCATGTGCCCTAGACTATGGAGCTAGTTGGGATGAAAGTCTGCCTTATGCAGAATTTTCTTATAACAACAGCTATCAAGCCAGCATTGAGATGGCACCATTTGAGTTTCTCTACGGAAGAAAGTGTACCACCCCATTGTTATGGAATGGTGTGGGAGAAAGAAGTTTATTCGGGCCAGATCTTATCAAAGAAGCCGAAGAGAAGGTCAAGTTGGTTAAGGACAGGTTGAAGATAGCACAGTCCCGACAGAAAAGCTACGCAGATCCTAAACGTAGAGAAGTCACCTACGAAGTTGGTGATAGAGCCTATCTTAGAGTATCACCACTTCGTGGAGTGAAAAGATTCGGAGTCAAAGGAAAGTTGGCACCAAGATACGTTGGGACATTCAAGATTCTGAGTCGCAAAGGAGAAGTTGCTTATGAAATAGAACTACCAGAATCTTTATCAGCTGTCCATAATGTGTTTCATGTGAGTCAACTTAAGAAATGTCACCCAGAAATGGAAGAAACTCCTTTGAAGGATACTATACCTTTGGAGGAGGTTCAACTAGAAAGTGATCTCACTTATGAAGAGAAACCTATCAAAATTCTTGAGACTGCTGAAAGAGTCACAAGGACAAAGACTATCAAGTTTTGCAAAGTACAGTGGAATCATCATTCCGAAGAGGAAGCAACATGGGAAAGAGAAGATGATCTTCGGAAAAACCACCCTCACCTATTTGCTAGCCAATCCGAATCTCGAGGGCGAGATTCACCTTAAGGGGGTTAGATTTGTAACATCCCTAAAATCATGATTTCAAAGTTTGCATTTCATTGATGCATGCATATAGAATTGAGGTCAATTTCAAAACTCATTTCAAAAAAACAAAGCACATAGTGCTATCATTTTATGTGAGCAAGCAAAAATCAAATGGCCATCCCCATTTGAGAGTTTGAATGTTTTAAACCTAGATTGCTTGTCACATTTGTTGAATGGATTGAGTGTGGAAATTTAAACCAAGTTTTACAAAATGGAAATGGTTCAAAAACCATTTTTCAAACATTTGCAAATCTTGTGCCAAGCTCCTGATATTTTGTTTCTCCAAGAGTGACCAAGCCTTTGCAAAGTAGCCACATGGCTTTAGGCCTATATTTGAGACTTTTGCACACTGCAAAAACCCCAGAAAGGTTTGAATTCAAAAGGAGTTTGAATTCATTTGAAAATCATTTCTGAAAATCAAAACAAAAAAAGAAAAGGACAAAAGAAAAGAAAAGGGCCAGGCGCCACTATTCTAGCCCAGCAACAGAACTGGCCCAACTAGCCCACCCGGCCTTCCTCTCTCTCTCTCACACGCGCAAGCGCACCCAAGCAGTCGCTGACAACCAGACCCCACCTTCTCTCTGCGCGTTTCGCTGACGAGCGGGCCCTCTCCACGGCACCCTCGTCTTCCCCAAAACGCGCCCGCAGACCACGTCCCCGCTGCTGTCAATGCCGGTAATGGCGCGGCGTAATTAGCCTTGATGCCGCAGGCGTTTCCTGTCGCGCTTGAGCCTATATAAACCACACCCCACCGCGGTCATTTCCCCCCACTCTCCTCGCTCACTCCGCCACCAGGCTGCGCGCATTTGCCCTCGAAGCCCTGCAGTACCGACGACTCCGACGACTAATTCCGGTGAGCCTCGACTGCCCCCCTCTCTCTCGTTCAAACCACTACAACCAGCTTGATCTCGCGCACCCCCTGATACCCTTCGTGTGCATTCTTGTGAACCAGGCCGTCATCCCCGTTCGTGCCCGCAACCACCTGCGCCGCCGCTAGACTCCGGCGACCAATTGAGGTAAAACCTGAGCGCACCTTGCCCCCTCTTACATACGAGAGTGTTCTCCTGCGTCTTGTGCATCTCCTGATCCCTCTGGTTCGTGCTAGGGCGACGCCAAACCTCGGCAAAAACCTCGACTGCAAGCGATAGACGCCGCCCGCAACTCCGACGAGCCCTAGTGACCGTGCCTGTGCGCCCCTTCCCGAGCCAACGCCACCTTGAGCATCAGCAGCCTCCTGCGGTTCTGGTAAGCCACTTCCCCCACACTCGCACGACCTAGAATGCCAGCTTCGCCGCTGTCAGACGCGCCGCCGCCAGTCGCCGCCGCTAGCGCCGCTTGTTTTTGGTCAAAGCGATTAGGAGCGTTAGATGCAGATCCTGCGGCTGAGATTAGAACTTAAGCGAAGAGGTAAGCGCGCATCTGAGCCGCCAGATCTAACTTAGATCCTACGGCCCGCAGAGCTCGATCCGCCCGAACCGGTACGCGCCAGTAGGGTTAAGACACGTGGCTAGGGTTAGATTCAAAAACAGATTTGAAATCAGATTTTGATCCAAAATTGAAATAGCTATAACTTTTGATTCCCACGTTAGATTTTTGCAAATTTTATACCGTTGGAATCAGGGAGACAAGCCCTTTCTGAATCTGCAATGTGTTTAGTAAAAAGTTTCTGTTAAAATGACTTTAATTGCAGTAACTTGTTTAAGGCTATTTTGAGTGTAGAATATGTTTGGAAAATTGTTTAAGTGTAAAATAAACTTGGTTTAGCAAGTTTTTGTCTTGTTTATAGATCAATGCTATGCACTTGCATGGTTGGGTTTCAAAATCATCACTTAGCATTTTCTTTTGCATTCATGCATATATTTATGTTTGTATATGAATTGTGTGTAAAATGTGTATTACCATTTTTGTGTAGACTTTGGTGCTAGTGACTGTGATTGTGAAGAGTGCTACTCTCCCCATTACCAAGGCAAGTGGTACTTCATGACTATTTTCATCCCTATATTTTGTATAAGCATTAGAAATATTTTGCTAAGTCTTGCATGTTACTTTTTACCAAATGCTATGTTGGGAAATCCTAGGTAGTAGTAGAATTGCTAGGAAATTTCCTAAGTTAAGTTACTATGCCATGCTTAGCCTAGCTAGTAGCAAACAAGGGTTGGTAAAGTATCTACATGCTATGATGAAAATATTTCTAAGTCTTTGGACTTAAGTTTTTCTTAATAAAACAACTAAGTCAATGAACCTCCTGGGTGGAATGGGACTTGAATGGTGCTCTTTGGTTGAGTGGTTACACAAGGCCCATGGACATGGTTTACCTTGTGTATCTCACTTGTGGTATGCCACCCAGGCCAAAAGGGATTTTGGAGGCCAAGTGTTGAGAAGCTTACAGTGCAGCCACTTGGCAATATGGGCTCTGCCTTGATCATATAGGTTGCTAGAACTTAGTCATTTGGACAGTTGGTGGTAGTGGGATGATAGGTTGGAACGCGTCCATTTGGCTAAGGGAAGGCTTCTGAAAGGTCCTGTCTTGGGAAACCAAGTCTGGTGGGGAAAGTGCACAACCTCTGCAGATGGAAAATCTAAGTACTTAGCCAAGTCCATGGAAATGGACAACTTGAGCATCAAGACATGGAAGCTATCAAGAATCTCATCACTCCAACTTCTAAGTAAAAATTTGTGGGTGAACAAGGGTAAAGGACCCCAATGTCTATTGGTGGTTTCTTGGGAAATGTTTTGACAAAGAAAAACTTAGTGATTTCAACTAATAGGAAAAACCTATTTTGAGCAAAGCAAGCCAAGATACACTTAGCCAAAATGCATATAGTAATATAGACCACTTAAAATTTACTAAGGTATCACTTGCCAATACTATTCCAAAGTATTGACCCACTGTTGCTGTAACTTGTGATGTTGCAGGTTACTCCGATGATGATTAGGTGTCATGAGTCTACACTCAATATGCTTGCCTGTGGCACATGAAGATGAAGACTTATGTTTATTTACTTATATCAAAACTCTTGTATTAGGCATGTGGCCTTGAGTTGTAAAAGAGTATGTTTTATCTCTGGAATGGATGTAATAATTGACCTTTGTATCTGTGTACTTCATCTTAAACTGTGGATGCTAGCAATGATCCTGGGACTAGCATTGCAATCACAGGGATCCTTTTCCTTTACAAAGGAGGGATCTTACAAAACCTTCCTTCTCAGAAGTTTAACTCTTCTGTGAGTTACATGGTCTCAATCCTTATGAAGACCATATATCTAACAACTTGAAACCTTCTCCTCTTGTTTCCTGTGTTACCTTGACGTGTTTCATGTTCGTCATCTCAGAGTTCTTTCTAAACACTCCATCCGTGAGTTGACCATGAGATACTCTGTGTCGGTTAGTCTGTTTCCCTCTTATCTTTAGAGTGGCCCTGTTTCTTTCTCTCTCTGTCTCTTTTCCTACCTTTGGAATCTCGGGTCGAGATTCTCGTAAGGGGGATAGAGCTGTAACACCCAACTTTTAGCTAATTATATATTAGGGTTTTGTTTGTGCATTCATGAGCATCACCATTTAAATTGTGCATTGAAAAAATAAATCAAACCCTAAACCCTAGTTTTCTTCCTCTATTTGAAATCAATTCAAAATGTATTGAATTTGAAAGCTATCAAAAAGTGTGGAACCCAATCTGAATAAAAGGGCCCCACAATAGTTTGTACATTTTACAAAACCTCTTTGGTATTTTATATCTATCTAAAAATAGATTTTGAAAATGAATTGCCAAAGGACGAAATAGAATCAGAAAAAGAAAAACAATTCTGCAAATAAAAACAGCAGCCAGAGCTTCCCAGGCCACAGCCCAGGTCGGTCCAACTCCCTCTCCTCTCTCCCTGCCGCTCAGTGTGCATCCCACAGAGGCCCAGCTAAGGCCCAAGTACAGCCTAGCGCAGCCCATACCCCTTCGCTCTCTGTTCGTCGTCTTCCTCGACGACGAAGAAGCATCACCATGTCGCCGGCACCGCCGTTGATCCCTTCCGCCTGCATCCCGTCGTTCGCCGCCGCATGGACCTGGATAAGAGCGTCGCGGACACGTCCCCTTCGCCCTCATCCATTCTCTCCCTCCCTAGAGAGCTCCCTCTCTCCTCTCTCGTGCGAAGCCGAACCCTAGCTTACAGATGTCGCCGGTGCCCTGTCGCTCCCGACCTCCCCGTGCTCTATTGAGAGTGCCATCGGCTCCGCCACCTTGTACTCGACCTCCTCTGCGAAGCACGCTTGCCAGGATGGTCTGCAACTCCGTAATCGGACCCGTCTTCCTCAAGCCCGACGACCGGCGCCGCCGTCCGTGTCGTCGCTTCCCTCCACCCCTCTCATCGCCGACCCCACCGTTTGCCCCAGGGTGAGCACGCGGTCCTCCTGGACCCTTTATCTCGCTCCCTCTCACTCTGTATCGCGCAGCCGCCATGCATCTATCACTGCTGCCGCCAGTCGACTTCGTGGACCTTGCTCCGGTGACCAAAAACTAGTGGCGCCACCATAGCTAGACTCCCCGTGTCGCTCCTCTTCGAGACGTACCAACCACGCCTCTGAGATCGCCCCCTAGCGTCGTCCCTTGTCGTCAGCCGACGTGTCTCCGGCGAGCCTGCGTGGCACTTGCGTGGCAGCGATGTGGCGCTTGCATCAGCACCGCACCATCTCGGCCAGCGTGGCTAGCTGAGGTGGCCCTGGGGCCACTCTGTCAGTCACTGCGGCTGGGTAAAGCCTCGTTGTAAAAAGATTAACCCCCCCAGCTGATGTCATAATGACGCAATAAATCAATTAACTTATTTAATAATTCCAGAATTTGATATAAACTTATAAATTCAATATCTAATTATTTATAAGTTAGGAAAATACAAATAATATATCAAAATGTTTAGAAAAATCAGAACTACCTCTTTAAGCTATAATCATGCATTATTAAGCAACTTAAATGACAAGTTTAATTATAAGAACATAGTAACCCTCACAGGTGATTCCGGAGTTCTCCCGAGTTAGGGTTTGCACCCCTCGGAACCCCGATTAAACTACCGAGCATGTTTTAGGGTTTCATTTCAATACAATTTAACTTGTCATATCATCATCCATGCTTGAGCATTGCATCGATGCCATGTGTTGATTGTTTCCCTCTCTTTATAGTGTTTGGTTCTTTCCGATAGAATACGATATCGAGATCGAGATTGAAGATCGAGATCAGCACCGTCGATGCTCAAAGAACAATACTTGACCAACTATAATCAAGTCAAGTACAAGGCTTCCGAAGATCTATTTATCTGCTATCAACTGGCAAAGGCAAGCATAGCCCCACCATGATATAATCCTATGATTTCGAAAGCATTTCATTTTCTTCCATGATGCATACGATTCTACTGTGGTATTTTATCGATAGATAGGGAGTCCTATCTGTTGCATTACTCCCTTTGAGCTTATATTACCTGATCCACTGCTCCTAGCATAACTAGGTTTGGCTTGTGTGCACTGCTAGAGCTTATATCTGTGTCTGCTTAGCCATGCATAGGTATCAGTTCTGGTCCATCCAGATGATGTATCAGATGCAGAGAATCTAGTATGACAGGGGAACATGATAAGAAGAGATCAGAGGTGATATGAGTTAAACATGATAAGGCTTGTATGGGAGGCCACGGTGGGATGTGGTTTTTGTAGTCCCATGCTCGCCACCACTAGGACCCGAGTTCTTGCCTTTGGAACTGAGACAAGCGTACAACCACACGGGGCCTGGACAACCTCATGAGCAACTAACTTGCCTAGTAGATTCCATAAGTCACATAGTTCAGGCGTTCCATTCGACATACGCATTGAAAACGTTTTCGAAAGAGGAGGTGAAGGATGTGCATTCATACAGGTAGGGAAGCGTGGACCGGGTTGCTTGGGGTTGATGGCACCCCTGGTAAACCAACCTCTTCTCACATCTTTAAGTACCGGCTTCGGGATTTGACTCGTTATGGCAAAACCATACTTATTGCGTGACTCATGGTCTCAGCAAAAGCAAGGTAAAAGTAGTGTCTAACCACCCTCTGCCGGCCTTCCAAGGAAGAGGGCTATTACTAGTGGCATTAAGAGAAGGTTAGTATGTGTGGGTAAAGTTGTACACCCCTGCAGGGTAATAATCTTTTCGAAAAGCCGTGTTTGCGGTTATGAACGACTTGGCGACCGGACTCAAGATCATAGAAAATTTTAACCTAATCGTAAAACTTGGCAGTTCAACATGTGCTTAAGGATGCTTCCTCATGGGTACGAGGGGGTGATCCTAGTTCAGGAGATGATGATGACTTGGTGGATATCAAAAAATGTTGATCAATATACTAGAGATGTCGCTCTCTTATCCTCTTTTAAAATACTCTGATTAGACGAGCTTCTTCTCTCTCTCTTGTTTTATAAAAAAGATGGCTTTATGCAAAACAACTCCACCAGCCATAAGTCTTGCGGAGTACACCCTATACTCACCCTTGCTTTGTTAATACTTTTGGGAGAGTAAGTGTTCCTTGAAGATCAGTTCGGTACTACATCGACATCGACGAGTAGCTTGGGGTTCCCGGCCGGCAGCCTGGAATCTATGGGCTGGGACGTCATCATTATGCTTTAGGCCTCTTAGGCCATTTGTTAAGTTTTCTATACTTAATAGCATAATTTTCCTTCCGTTGTTTGATGTTTGTGGTTTGTGACCTCTTCTTGTAATATTCTGGTTCTCTGCTCAGTTATGAGCTTGCTGTAATAAATTTTGTGTCGTAGGGTCACTGTTGTGTTACCGATTCTTCACTGGATATTCTCGAGATCAAGGTTAAGCTTATGTCAGACATAGGTCTGGGATTTGTTTAGCCCTGATCCCGGGGGTGTCACATCTAGACACTTCTTTTTTATTATTTCATGCACAATTGTGTTGTTCTTGGAGCGTCTTAGGTTTCGTTTCTTTGCTTAGGTTGTTTAGTTTGCTTGAATAAAGTAGTTTGGACCCCCGTTCTCGCTGTGTTGTTTTGCAAATAAGTTTCTTGGTGTTGGAAAGGAGTAGTAAGTTCTTGCTTGTAAGTGCAAGAGGAGCTTGCATTGACTGTTACTTAGACTTTAGCATGACATGCTAGGTGTTGTTTTGACCTGATGCTTAGTGATTATTGCTATAGCATGTCTTGGTCCAAATAATTGGGATTGCTTAGTGTGCCTTGAAGAAATTATGCATTGTTTTAGCATGCAAAAAGCATAGTATTGTGGTATTCTCCTTTAATGCTTTGTTTGGGTTGACTTGGCACATTCTCACAGCATGTTATGACTATGACAAGTCACCATAGCCTCTAGGATAATTTATTCCTTGACTTGTAGTAACACTCTATGCTTTGATTAGTAATGATTTGTTCCTCTACATGATTATGGCCATTATTGCTCTCTTAGTTGGTTGCTCCCAGTCTTTTTCTAGCCTCCACTTGTATGAGTAAGCTCTACTCATGCTTCCAACTCCCAAGAAACCAAGTTATTCCAAAGTGTCCACTATAAATTCCTATGCATGGTGTGTTACACCATTCGAAGTATATTCTTGTTTTCAGCTATCTTCAAATTAAAAAATATTTTGTTATGAGAAAACTTAGTGATTAAAGCCCTCACAATCTTGATGGCAAACTTTATTTTTTTGCCCTTAATAAACTTGAACCATTGTGTCATCTATGTTGTATATGCTTGCACTTATACGTTGGCATTAGCAGAACCGTGCTGTCACGGGGAACGTTTTCAACATTTCACTTACACTTTGTACTTAGTTGATATCATGCTATTTTGTCTATGGATGTCACCGGTGTGAAATAAAGAGGGAACTTGTAATTCCATGGAGTGTGTATCCTGTGTTAGAGAAACGCCTAGGCTGCTAGCCTAAGCCATGCCTAATCATGGTGGAAACTTGCAACATCACCATAGTGACATCTATGAAGAATTCTTCTTATAAAAAAAGAGACACATTGAGAAAAGAGGAAAGATAAAAAAGCACCATATTCCCATGGTAAATAAGAAGATTCTGAGATGCTCATTGTCTGCTTGCCTTGTCATTTTGGTTATGGGATAGCTCATGTACCATGTGCAAGGGGTACCCCGTTGGCGGTTCTCAATGATATGCAAATACTTACAATGACAAGAACTTACAGGTGACTAAAGTTGAGTAGCATGAGGTGTGGCCCTCGTATTCAAAGGACTTGAGATTGCCAACTTATACTTCGTCAAGAATATACTCCATCTTTGTTCACTTTAACCTTAATCACTTCAAGATGCTTATGATAGGGGCAATGAGGGCTGAAAGCTAACAAGTACCATAATTTTTGGAAGCTCTTTTTGAAACTTGAAATCCCTGCTTCCTAAAAAAGGCCTTTCTTCCACCATTATTTGAGTCTCCACCTTCTACCTTTAGGCACCATTAAGAGAGCATAGTTGTCATTCTGTGTGCAGTGTTCCAAAGCTTATTAATTCATGCATATTGTGATATTACTTGTCCTTGTGCTATTTGTTTCTAGTCACCCTTGTGAACTTTGAAGGTGTCATATGCATTTATTTGCTACTCTATGAGGGACAAGCTGATTGCCACTACGCTATTTTTTCTATATGTGAAACAAACAAACGTTTTTCAATGCATGTTATTCATGATCTTTGTTTGTAGCTTGTCATGTTGCATGCATAGTTACTATGTCCTATTGTTAGAACTCCATCTTTCATGCACATGTTTAGAGTTCTTTGATCCTAGCTTTCAATGCTTGCAAATGGTTGGATATTTATTGTGAGGGTGCATGTCACCTCAAAAATTATTATTTTTATCACTTACCTACTCGAGGACGAGCAGGAGTTAAGCTTGGGGATGCTTGATACGTCGGAAATGTATCTATAATTTTTGATGCTCCATTCTTGTTTGGTATGTACTGTGCTTTGCTTGTCTACACTTTGAGGTGCTTTTTACATGTTTTCTGGTACTAACCTATTAACAAGTTGCCACAATTCCAGTTGCCTGTTTTCTGCTGTTTTTGGTTTCAGAAAAGTTAGTAAAGAAATATTCTCGGAATTGGACGGGACAAACGTAAAAGTCAATTACTTTCGGTGGGGAACAAGAATACAGAAGACGAGACGGAGACGCAAGCCAGGGCAGCAAGACCCCCCGAGGCGCGGGTGGGCCCTTCCCCGCGCCTGGGAGGGGAGTGGCCCCTCTGGCCGCCTCCTTGGCCTCCCCTTCGCCTATAAGAATCCCCCGATGCGGAAACCCTAAGTACCCAATCAAATCTCCACGAAATCGTTTGTAGCCGCCGCCGCCATCGTCCCTAGATCGGGGGGATCTGAAGTTCTTCTCGGCACTTTGCCGGAGGGGAGATCATCCTGGAGGCCTTCTCTCCGGTATGATGCGTGAGTAGTTCCACCTTGGACTGTGGGTCCATGTAGTAGCTAGATGGTTGTATCTCATCCTTTGTGCTTTCATGTATAGTTCTTGTGAGCTCCGTTCATGATCAAGATCTAATCTATTTGTAATCATGCATGTTGTGTTTGCGGGGATCCGATGGATATTGAGATTATTATGCTGGTTTGATTAATGGTTTTGTCTTTATGATTCTATCATGTCTGTGTTTTTTGTGATCTTGCATGCTCTCCGTTGTTAGTAGCTATCTTGGCCAAGTAGTTGCTAGTGACTCCAAGAGGAAGTATTTATGCTCGATAGTGGTTCATGCCTCTAGTTTCCAAGGGAAGTGACAATAATCTCTTCGGTTGTAGATGTGTTGTTGCTACTAGGGAGAAAACAATGGTCTCTTGTTCATGGAACATGTGGACTGTTTACCTTAGACACTTTGCTTAAAGCAGTTGTCTGTTGCTTGCAACTTAATACTGGAGGGGGTTCGGATGATAACCTGAAGGTGGACTTATAGTCATAGATGCAGTTGGATGGTTGTCTATGTATCTTGTTGTATTTCCCAATCGAATCTCATAGGATCTTTCTGACTAGTAATTGCATTGTTATGCCTTGCTTAGTTCCTGTCAATTGCCCTGCTGTAATTTGTTTAGCCTTCATGCCATGTTGTTAGGGTTATTGTGTCTGCCTGTGTGTCATTTGAGGGTAGGCTCGAGGCTCTTTGAGACTAGATCCCCTATGCCATGTTTCTCTTCTTTCTTGTGGTGCTTCGCCGGTGGAAGGCGGTGGCGCTGGGGATGATAATAGCGACACGCATCCCTACGAATAAGGTTCACATAGGGAGTTTGGAGATGGGCTTCCTAGGCAAGGCCCTGCTCGGTGTGGCTCTTCTCGATGCAGTAGTGCTCCCAGGTAGGGATTACATGGCGGAGGTGGTAAAGTTTCTACGCGACTCTTTCAAGAATAATCCCGAGTATTCCTCCTCATATCGAGGCGTTGTGGTTGCTAATTCTCTCCTAGGCCACCGTGAGGATGGATTCAGAGAGCATCAGCGACATGCAAACGCCCGTTGCTGATATGTGGAGAGGGTATCAACTGCGCTTGATGGCGATCCCAAGCCTCGGTGTGTCCGTCAATGCTATCATCTGCCGAAGTGGCCAGCCAGTGCAACCTCCATGGTGGAGGTCTCTCTTGGAACCAGTCGCCAGAGCTCGGCGCCTCGTTGCACCCAAGTGGTTTGTCCCCGGGAGATTCAAGGTGGCCGACAACAAGGTTTCTTGCTGTCTATGAGATATTTTCGAGCTTCTTCTCGGACTTGGTGTTGCGTGATCCTCGAGGTTGCAGGCGAGCGGCAGAGCTAGAACTTAGGCACCGGATTGTGCTTCTTCATTTTGTGCCAGTGTCTTTTTTTAAGTTTGAACCCTCTTCTTTGAATTTTAGGTATTTTAGGGGTATAGACGATTATAGCGGCTTGATGAAAAATTGTACCCATTTGTTTGATTATTGCAGATTCTACGCCTTTCGAGGTGTTTCCCTCGTTAAAAAATGTAAACTCTGCAGATAAGGATATTCTGACACGAGTTAAATTCGGCAGCGTATAAAGAGATAAACATCTAACTTTTAGGGAAGCTTGACATCACTGACGTCCTTTACCTCATCCATGCTTGAGCATCAGCACCCACACCTATATCCACACCGCCCCTTTCTGAACCCCGAGAATCTTGAGCAGCGCGTGGTTGGCGAAGAGGGAAATGATGCAGATGATTGTCCTCTTTTCCCGCTACTTCTCTAGTGAATCACAACTGAGACTGCGGGCAGAACGGTTAGGGCATCTCCACCGGGCCGACCCGAGTGGTTGACCGAAACTATCTATTTCTTTCTGTTTAGATTGTCTCGCAGTCTCTTTAGGATCATGGTCCGACCTATCCGACTAACCATGCCCAGCGGCCCGACCCATCTGTCCGTCTCCCCCCGCCGGCACCGCTTGACATCCTTGGCGATGGGACGTTAATGGCGATGGGACATTAATGGCGACGCGACATCAGCTATTAGCACCGATGGCTTCCCGCGCGGCCGATGTTTCCCGCCATCGAAGCTTTCCGTTTCCCGCGTGCGCCTCACATCCCGTGGCCAGAAAACTTCCCGCGCCTCCCTGGCCATTTTTCACCTTCGCCGTAGTCTATAAAAGAAGGCCGCTGGCGCGGTAGAGACAGCAAGACCAAGCAAGTGAAAACCAGCACCTGAAAAAGAGCCATCCACCAGCAGCCATGCCTCGCTGCAAGATAGCCAACTGGACCAAGATCCATGAGATGTGTTGCACACTCTTCCAAGAGGTGGAGATCAATGATGTCGGCCTCCAAGCCACGTTGCTGTCCAGCGCATGACCGAGGCACAGGTGGTGGCCTTTGAGGAGGAAGGTCGTGTGTCCAAGGCGGCACTGGAGCAGGTGGTGGAGGCGGCCACAAAGGTAGTCGCCCAATGGTTGGTGCGCGAGATTCACCACATCGCATCTAAGGCGGCGGTGGAGGCGGTGGCCAAGGAGGCCACATCAGTGGCCCTCCGTGAGATTCTCCATGAGGCGGCCATGACCACGCTGGAGGCGGTGCCCAAGGAGGTCGCTAAGGTCACCGTCCATGACCTATGCTGCACCATTGCCACGCATAGGGAGGTTAAAGTGGCGGAACACACCGCTGACACGGCGGCAGAGGAGGCGCGCGTGGCTATGGCCGCCGAGGTGGTGGCCATGTGGGATATCGTCGAAGGGGACGAGACGGAGGTAGATGAGAACGATAAGGAGGAGTGGGAGGTGGAGGAGGAGGAGGGACATGAGGTGATCACCGTCCCCCGTAGATCGTGCAGGCGATGGGCTTCGGCCCCAATGGGGCTCCAGCGGGGGTGACCTTAGCACAGGCAGAAGTAGTGCGTCGGGCGGAGGCTTTGGCGGCGACAACGGTGAAGGAGCTCGCCGACTAGGAGGTGAGGGTCCACTGGGCCGCCGTGATGGAGAAGGCCCTGGCGAACCGAGCGGCGGAGGACCGCGGGAAGGAGGCAGGCAAGGCGGCAGCTCGTGTCCATGTGTGCGACCGTTATACCGGATTCCTCTAGCGTCGGGCCATCTAGTCCGCTAGGGCGGTGATCGAAGGGGCCATCGGCATCGGCAACGGTGGCCGCGGCAATAGCGGCGAGTAGCCGTAGGGACGGCCTCCTCAAGTAGTAGTCCCTTTTTATTTTGTTTAAATGTGCCTTTTTGTAATTGGCAGAGCCTAATCTAATGAAAAAAAGTTTAAGTAGTAATGTTTCACTTACATATGGGCCTAGACCGGCCGACTGGCGGGCACCGGCGCGGTCCATGCTGCGTCCGGGCCGATGCAAATGTTGCCCAAATTTGGTGCACGGATGGGTCAAGCTGGACGTGTCTGTCATGATGGGTCATGCCGTTGGAAGGGCATCTCCACCGGGTCGACCCAACCTGTTCGAGCGCGTCTAAATGTGTTCGCGCGAATGCGTGGCACGAGCGTGGTGTCCCAGCGGCACGACCCATCCAGACCGACGTGTCTGGCTCGACCCATCCATGCACCAAATTTGGGAAACCGTTGCGTCGGCTCAGAAAGTGCGTGCGTCCTCCCGTCTCCTCCCGCGAATGGTCGCGGGCCCGCTTTCCAGTGAACCAACAACTTTCTTACACTAGCCATCAATGTACGTCTGCTCAAAGTTTGGCCCTGCCGCTGTTGGCACCACCCGATGCCTGCCCTCCTGCCACGACACTTCAATACCATCGCTTCAGCCTCCGCACCGGCATTCGATGCTGGCCCTTTTTAACTGGCCGCCCGCGGCCATCTTCTCCCACACCACACCAAACCATACTCTCCTCCTTCCCATCCTCCACTATCGGTATCTAGCCATGGCCGGCGAAATTGGATCGAGGGGAGGGCGTCTAGGAAGACCACTGGTTCCTGGCCGTGGACGTCGAGGGAGGCGCAGAAGGCAAGAAGGACGCAGCCAAAGCAGCACGCCGCCACTCTCACCCTCACTGCCATTGTTGCTCGGGCTCGATTATGTCAACACCGGCTTCGAGTTTGTCGTGACCATCCACTCGGGCATGATGCGGTACAGGATGCTCCTCCCCCGCAAATTTGTGTCACTCGTCGATGGTGTACAGCCCCAATAGGTCATGCTATAGGTGGCCGGTGTCAATACTAGCGCATGGTCATTGGAGGTGCTATTCGAATGCCTCAGCCAGATATTCCTTACCAGTGGCTGGGAGGAGTTCGCCCGTGTGCACTAGATCAAAGTGGGAAACTTCGTCGTCTTAAAGTATGACGATGAAGCCATGCTAACCGTCAGCGTCTTTGATGACACCATATGTCATCGCTGCTACCACTCCGAATCCGACGAGTAGGCTCGCCATGTATCGTGTTTGGAATATGGGCATCGGCCATTTGCAATAAAAGTATTTATTCAAGTCATAAAACATTTTTTACAAGCACATAACACCTAAAACTATGCGCCGCCTATGGCGCAGGGGGCGGAGGCTTCGACGGGTTGGTAAGGGGCTTGTTACTTTGCGGCCCGAAATTTCATAGGCCAAGGAATCACGGGGTCCGAGTTGTGTGTAATCACGGTGATTCGAAAAGTTGGGGGGGAGGTAATTGCCGAGAGGGGTATTTCAGTGAATGGTGGCCAAACCAAATATTTTCGAATCTTCGTCGTTATGTTAGGATATTCCATCACACTAGTACCTGTCATGCCCCTTCTAAGTCACCCTGCATGTGGCGCAGGGTAAAATCCATTTCTGTATTTTCCTAAGCGTCGACACTGAATCCGACGGTGGTGGTCCTTTTTATCCCTCCCTCCACACTGAATCCGGCGGTGGTGGCGTTTGTTTTTCTCCTCCCTCCGCACACACACTCCCAATCCGGCGGCGGGAATCCCTTTTCTCCCTGTCCTTCCATATCCATGCTCGGCATGTCTACCGAGGCCAAGGTGGTAGTCGGCGACTGATTGGCCTCCGTCGGAGCCAGCATCTCGGGCGCAACGCCAGACAAGCGAAGCAGCGGCAGGGTCTGCATCCTAGGTTAGCGAGGAGGTCAGCCAGAAGTCTACTAACAGGGTACCTACAACTAGCAGGTTAAAGAGAAAAGCTAGGCCACCGGCAGAGCGTTCGGCTGCAGTGCGGGTGTAAGATCCCTCCTTTGTAAAGGAAAGGATCCCTGTGATTGCAATGCTAGTCCCTGGATCAATGCTAGCATCCACAGTTTAAGATGAAATACACAGAAACAAAGGTCATTATTACATATCATTCCAAAGACAAACATAGTCTTTTACAACTCCATGGCCACAGGCCTAATACAAGAGTTCAAATTTATAATAAGATAAATAAGTCTTCATCTTCATGTGCCACAGGCAAGCATGTTGAGTGTAGACTCATGACTCCTAATCATCATCAGAATATCTTGCAACATCACAAGTTACAGCCACAGTGGGTCAATACATTGGAATAGTATTGGCAAGTGATACCTTAGTAGATTATTGGTGGACTAAATACTATATGCATTTTGGCTAAGTGTATCTTAGGCTTGCTTTGCTCAAAATAGGTTTTGCCTATCAATTGAAAACACTAAGTTTTTCTTTGTCAAAATCTTTTCCCAAGGAACCACCAATAGACATTGGGGTCCTTCACCCTTGTTCAACCACAAGTTTTTACTTAGAAATTGGGATGAGGAGATTCTTGATAGCTTCCATGTCTTGATGCTCAAATTCTCCAATACCAGGGACATGGCTAAGTACTTAGATTCTTCCATCTGCAGAGGTTGTGCACTTTCCCCACAAGACTTGATTTTCACCAAGACAGGACCTTTCAGAAGCCTTCCCTTAGACCAAATGGACGCGTTCCAACCTATCATCCCACTACCACCAACTGTCCAAATGGCTAAGTTATTGCAACCTATGTGATCCAGGCAGAGCCCATATTGCCAAGTGGCTGCACTAGAAGCTTCTTAACATTTGGCATCTCAAATCCCTTTGTTCCTGGGTGGCTTTCCACAAGTGAGATACACAAGGTAAACCATAGAAATGGGTCTTGTATAACCACTCAACATAAACCATTCCTTCCATTCCACCCAGGTGTTTTATTCACTTAGTTGTTCTTTTAAGCAAAACACAAGTCCAAAGACTTAGAAATATTTTAGCATAGCATGAATATTTAACCACCCTTGGTTGCTACTAGCTAGGCTAAGCATGGTATAGATAAAAATCTTAACTTAGAAATTTCTAGAAATTCTACAACTACTAGGATTTCCCAAGCATAGCATATAAAGACCAAAAATTATCTATGCAAGTCTAGCAAAATATTTCTAATGCATATTTGAAAAACACAGGAATAAAATCATGAAGCACCACTTGCCTTGGTAGTTTGGAGAGTAGCTACAATCCTCACAATCACAATCACTATTTGCACCAAAATCTACACATAAAATGATAGCACCAAATCACATACATAATAAATACAAGCAAAAATATATGGATGCATGCAAAATGATATGTGATGATTTTATATACTCAACAAGACAAGTGCACAGTACTGATTCATAAACAAGTTCAAAACTTGCCAAACAAACTTTATTTGAACATTAAATCATTTCTCAAATAATTATTATATACAAATTATGCCTACACATGTTTCTGCAAAAACACCCATTTTAACAGAAGAAAAACATTAAACACATTGCATAAATGTAAAGGGCTTTCTCTCCTGATTCCATTGATATAAAATTTGTCAAATTTGGACGTGGCATTCAAAAGTTATGATTAAAACAAAATCAAACAACTAATAGATCTAATTTTAAATTTTAAAACGAAACATGTGCCACGCGGCGGCTTCTAACTGGCTGGTACCGTTTCGCGCTGGATCGCGCTTTCGAGCCGTTGGATCTAACTTAATCGCACGACTCAGATCTGAACTTACGGCTTCGCCTAAAATCTATCCTATGCGTTACATCTAGATCCTACGGTGCTCGATCATCCTACCAAAGACTGGCGGAACGCGGCGATGGTGAGCGGCGGTGCGCTCTGTCTACGGCGGCGCGGTGGCTACAGAGGGGGTTGGGGTCGTCGGAGATGCTTACCAGACTCGCGGTGGTGTGCTGAAGCTCAACGTGGTGGTGGTTTGTCAAGGGGCGCGCGGACACGGCGATGATTCCTCGTCGGAGTAGAGGCAGACGTCGGGAAAGCCTTGGCATCATCGGAGGCAAGGTTCTGGAGCGAGATAAGACAAACCAGTGGTGCTGTTAGATGCGGACAAACCTTGCGAACACGTGCATATCGAAAAGGAGATGAGGGGTGGTCGGAAACTACCAGGAGGGGTTGCCGGAGTTGCGCCGAGCCTCGGTTGCTTCCAGTGGTGGACGGTGATGGCGTTCTAGGACGGTACAGAGGAAATGGAAGATATGAGAAGATGCGCAAAGACATGTAGATCATGCTCGCATGAAGCAGAGACCAAGGGGAAGACGATGCTCACCGGAATTGGTCGCCGGAGATCGTCGGTGCTGCGGCGGTGTGGGCGCGATTACGGGCAGCCTGGTGGCGCGGTGTCTGTGCTGAGTGATGGGAAAAGAGAAGCGAGGGGAGGGGGTATTATAGCCAGAGCAGGGGAGAGAATCTCGCACGCATTCATCATCAATTAAAGGATTTTAATTCGCGGCAGAGGCGGGGAGGAAATGGGCGGCGACGTGTTCCTCGCGCGGGATTTGGGGAAGACGATGACGACGTGGCGATGGGGCCACTGATCAGTGAGCGCGGGGTCGAGTGGGCGCGCGTGAGAGAGAGAGAGGGGAAAACCCCGGGTGGGCTTAGTGGGATGGTTTCTCTGTTGGGCCAAATGACTGGCGCTGGCCTTTTCCTATTTCTTTATTCCTTTTCTATTTATGTTTGCATTTTCAGAAATCATTTTCAAATGATTTCAAAAGCTATTTGAATTCAAACCTTTTCAGGATTTTTGTAGAGTGCAACATTCATAATTTTGGGCATAAAAACATGTGGTCTCTCTGTACAAGCTTGGTTCTTTTGATCAAATAAAATAAACAGTGACATTGCACTTGGTTTGATCAAGTTTTGAATTTGGTTTCAAAATCCATATTTGTTTTGTAAATTTTGGTTTATGCTCTAGCAATCAAGCAAAAAAATCTGAGAGTAACAAGGTTTGATTCATGAACAACAATCTCTCAATGGAGAGTAGCATTTGATTTAATGTTGATCACATAAAATAATGAGCTCATATGCTCCTGTTTTTTAATTGATTTTTGAAATGAAATCTACATGATCATGGATGCATGGATGATATGCATGAGTTTTGAAACATGATTTTAGGGATGTTACAAATCTAACCCCCTTAAGGTGAATCTCGCCCTCGAGGTTCGGATTGGCTAGCAAATAGGTGAGGGTGGTCTTTCCGAAGATCATCTTCTCTTTCCCATGTTGCTTCCTCTTCGGAATGGTGGTTCCACTGAACTTTGCAGAATTTGATGGTTTTAGTCCAAGTAACTCTTTCTGCAGTTTCAAGAATATTGATTGTTTCTCCTCATAGGTGAGATCACTCTCCAATCGAACCTCTTACAAAGGTATGGTATCCTTCAAAGAAGTCTCTTCCATTTCTGGATGGCATTTCTTAAGCTGACTCACATGGAACACATTATGAACAGCAGACAAAGACTCTGGCAATTCTATATCATAAGCGACTTCTTCTTTACAACTCAGAATCTTGAATGGTCCAACATATCTTGGGGCCAATTTACCCTTGACACCAAATCTCTTCACTCCACGAAGTGGTGACACTCTAAGATAAGCTCTATCACCTACTTCATAGGTGACTTCTCTACGCTTAGGATATGCGTAGCTCTTTTGTCGGGACTGTGCTATCTTCAACCTATCCTTAACCAGCTTGACTTTCTCTTCAGCCTCTTTGATAAGTTCTGGTCCGAACAAACTTCTTTCTCCCACACCATTCCACAGAAATGGGGTGGTACACTTTCTCCCATAGAGAAACTCAAATGGTGCCATCTCAATACTGGCTTGATAGCTGTTATTGTAAGAAAATTCTGCGTAAGGCAGACTTTCATCCCAACTGGCTCCATAGTCTAGAGCACACGCTCTCAACATATCTTCAAGAATCTGATTAGTCCTTTATGTCTGTCCATCAGTCTGAGGATGAAATGCAGTACTAAATTCCAACCTCGTTCCCAATGACTCATGTAGTTGCCTCCAAAAATGAGAAGTGAATTGAGTTCCCCTATCAGACACAATACTCTTGGGAACTCCATGTAGACACACAATTCTACTCATATATATCTTGGCCAACTTAGCACTAGTGTAGGTTGTCTTCACGGGTATGAAATGAGCCACTTTAGTTAGGCGATCCACTACTACCCAAATAGAATCATATCCTGACCTGGTCTTTGGTAATCCGGTAATGAAATCCATACCAATCTTGTCCCACTTCCAATCAGGAATAGGTAATGGTTGAAGCAATCCTGCTGGTTTCTGGTGTTCCGCCTTCACTCTGCTACATACATCACACAAAGCAATATGTTCGGCTATGTCCTTCTTGAGATTATTCCACCAAAATCTTTCCTTCATATCCATGTACATTTTGGTGTTACCCTGATGAATAGAATATGGTGAGTTGTGTGCTTCTTGTAAAATCAGTTTCCGAAGCTCCGGATCTTGTGGAACACAGATACGTTTTCCATGCCATAAAGTACCATGTTCGTCTTCATGGAATCCTTTGACTTTTCCCTTGCCAATCTTTTCCTTAATCTCTTCAATTTCCTTATCAGTCTTGTGGGATTCTTTGATCTTGTCCAACAAAGTAGGTTGAACATCCAAGGTCATGAGATGTCCTTTAGGCACAATCTCCAATCTGAGGTCTCTAAATTGGGCACACAGATCATCTAGCAATTCTCCCTTAGTAAGGCCATTCACAAAAACCTTACGGCTTAGAGCATCCGCTACAACATTTGCTTTACCGGGTGGTATTGCAAGCTCAAGTCATAGTCCTTGATGAGTTCTAGCCATCTTCTTTGTCTCATTTTAATTTCCTTCTGGGTGAAGATATACTTCAAACTCTTGTGATTTGTGAACACTTCACATCGCTTTCCCTAAAGATAATGTCTCCATGTTTTGAGTGCATGGACAACAGAGGCTAACTCTAAATCATGAGTAGGGTAGTTCACTTCATGAGTTTTGAGTTGTCTCGAGGCATAAGCCACAACTTTCCCTTCTTGCATAAGTACTGCACCTAATCCATGATGAGATGCATCACAATACACTTGGAAGTCTTTCTCTAAATCCGGCAAACATAAGACTGGTGCTGTCACTAGTCTCTTCTTAAATTCCTGGAAACTAAGTTCACAGCCTTCAGACCAAGCAAATTTCTTGTCTTTCTTTAGCAATTCAGTCATACGCTTAGCTACTTTGGAGAAATTCTCAATAAACCTTCTGTAGTATCCTGCCAAGCCAAGGAAACTACGAACTTCTTTTACTGACTTAGGTGATTCCCATTCATTCACAGCTAAAACTTTAGCAGGATCAACTGCTACACCATCTCCTGACACAACGTGTCCAAGAAATTCAACTTCATTCAACCAAAACTCACATTTGCTGAATTTAGCATACAGCTTATGTTCTCTAAGCTTCTCAAGTATCAATCGTAGATGTCCTTCATGCTCTTCTTTGCTCTTGGAGTAGATCAAAATGTCATCGATGAAAACGACAACAAATTTATCAAGGAACTCCATGAACACCTTGTTCATCATATTCATGAAGTATGCTGGGGCATTGGTTAAACCAAATGGCATCACGGTATACTCATACAATCCATACCTTGTGGTAAAAGCTGTCTTAGGTATGTCTTGTTCCCTTATTTTGAGTTGTAAATAACCTGACCGGAGATCAATCTTTGAGAACACACAAACTCCTTCTAACTGATCAAACAAGTCATTGATTCTAGGCAAAGGGTATTTGTTCTTGATAGTCACCTCATTGAGTGAACGGTAATCTATGCATAACCTTTGACTTCTATCTTTCTTTTCCACAAACAAAACTGGTGCTCCCCAAGATGAGGAACTTGGTTGCATAAAACCTTTCTGCAACTGTTCTCCAAGCTACTTCTTGAGTTCTTTCAACTCATCAACTGACATCTTGTACGATCTTTTTGCTATTGGTCCAGATCCTGGTAGCAAATCAATAAGAAATTCCACATCTCTATCTGGTGGCATTCCCGGCAATTCTTCCGGAAACACATCTGGATATGCAATCACAATTGGCACATTGTCTATGCTAACCCCCTTAAGAGAATTAAGCTTACTCCTTTTTGCTTCAAAATTGGTCTTGAATCTAATCCTTTTGTTTTCTGGAGTTGTGAGTGAGACGGTATGGTTTGCACAATCTATCACTCCCTTGTGCTTAGTCATCCAGTCCATTCCCAAAATAACATCCAATCCTTGGGAATTTAGGATTATCAGGTTAACTGGAAACTTATACTTCCCAAACTCTATGACTAGATCATGACATCCTGAATTTACTATCATTTCTCCGCCAGGAGAACTTACTTTTATAGGACACCCAATAGTTTCTACCGGTAGCTCGTTTCTTTCAACAAATGCTCTTGATATGAATGAATGAGATGCACCAGTATCAAACAGAACAAATGCTGGAACAGAATTGAGTTTGAACTTACAAGCAACAGCATCAGGTTCCTCATAAATTTCCTCCACATTGATGTGGTTCACTTGTCCCTTTTGAAAAGGGTTAGGCTTGTTGGGTCCTTCAACTTTCTTTTCTGGGCATTCATTTGCATAATGCCCCATCTTCTTGCACTTGAAACATTCAACCTGACTAAGATCCTTCTTGACAGGCTGGCTTCCATTGCCACTTCCACTACCACTGGGGTGGCTCTTGTATCCACCCTTATGATTCTTGTACTTGTCATTTTCATGACTACTGTGATTCTTGTTGTCATGATAACGGTTGTGGTTGTGGTGCTTCTTGAATTTCCCATGCTTGTGGGATCCTGAACTTCCACTGTCATCATAATGGGAACGTTTGTGAGACGATCCCGAGCTATGCTTGTCAGAGTGCTTCCTCTTCCTGCTTTCCACTTGTTTCATTGTGTTCTCCAAAATAGCAGCCTTATCACAAAGAGACTGGTATGTGGGAACATAGGACACAGCTAACTGCAGGTTCAGTTCATCATTTAACCCTTCAAGGAACTTTTCCTTCCTCTTAGCATCAGTGTCAACTTCATCCGGTGCATATCGCGCCAGATTGTTGAACTCCTCAATATATTCAGCCACGCTGCGGTGGCGCTGCTTCAGGTTATGGAACTCTTTCTTCTTCAGACTCTTCACTCCGGATGAGATGTGAGCAGTATGGAAACCATCTTCAAAGATAGCCCATGTCACATCTGTAATGGGAGTGGTGATCTGGAAGTTATCCCACCAAGTGGCTGCTGGTCCTTCCAACAAGTGTGCTGCAATTCTGACTTTCTCTTCATCAGTACAGCCAACTGTTACCAAGTCCTTGTTCACTGAGTGTAACCAATCATTGGCCACCATAGGATCAGTAGTTACTGAGAACTTTGCTGGCCTTAGTCTCAAGAACCTGGTAAGCATGTCAAAACCCGGTGGGTTATTCTGATTGTTGTTGTTGTTATTGCTGTTATTGTTGTTGTTGTTGTTCTGATTCTGGATGAACGTAGTCATCATTTGCATCAGCTGAGTCTAAGCTGTCAACATTTGCTGCATCTCAGGGGTGATGTTGTTGTTGTTGGGGTTGGGATTGGCACGTCGGGGAGGCATCTATGGTTTTCAATAAGGATAAGAATGAGATACCCATAGATGCTAACATGCACAATACATTTCATAACAATCACCGAACATGCATCATAGTAATAAAAGTTCAACAACACAAACAACAAGTTTTTGGAAAAGTAAACACACCAACAGCAAGCCATCCACATGTTGGATGATCATTGCGACTCAATAAAAAGCATGATAAATAAATGATAAATGAGTAGTCTTCACTACTCCTCGGCATCAACCTCCTCCTCAACAAATGTAAGACCTGCATTCTCCATAGTGGTCTTGTATTCCTCGACATTGGTGGTCAAGGTCTCTACTTTGGCTTTGAGAGCCCTCTTCTGTGAACGAAGCCTATCAATTACCGTCTGGTGATGCTCGAGCTCGAAGTCTTTGGCCTCCAGTTCTGCAGTCATGTCTCGAATCCTCTTGTTCCTATCTTGGACTCGCTTCTCTTGACTCTTGAACTTTATGTCTTGACTCTCGAACTTGGCCTCCATCTCCTTGACTATCTCATCTTGCTCCGCGAAGAGCTTGTCCTTCTCACGAAGCTGCACCTGGAGTTCGTCATTGTTGAGCATGACGTTGGTCCTATCAGTGTCCACGTGCCTAAGAAGAACCTCTAAGTCCTGGAGGTATAGACGAATCAGCTCTGTTGTCTCCCTCGAAGTGTCCTCAAAGTCAATGGCCTCACCATCCTCATCATGTCTACCGAAGGCGTGGAAGTGAGTACCTCTAACCTGTCGAGAGTGTCTCCCTAACAGACGTCCAATCAAGTCCTGCATGACTACCTCTAGGCCTCTCTCCTTATCATCATGCATGAGCTTGAAGATGATTGCCTCCGTGGTAGGCTCAGTCTGGCGTCCGGGCTGATTGACCTTGAAGCCCCAAAGGTCTTTCCTCTCAAACTTGGTGAGGGGAAGCACCATGATGGTAGGAAGAAGGAGATTGAGCAAACTAGTGAGCTCAATAATACGAGGGCCAAAACGAGTTCCCTGGAACTCTTCAGCCGTGTTGATAGTAACATTAGGCATCTATTTATAAGATAGAAAAGTTAGAGTCAACACAATGAATAATTTTACATGACAGAGCATCACAAGCATAACATTAACAAACACACAAGTCATAGCTTTCATAAGATCGTTTACAAGCATCCAAGGTTCAACTTATTTAGACAGCATTTTGGAAAATAAATGATAAGTGTGGTGGCCCAACTAACGAAGTACGCTTACAATACCATCTCACTTGCCAAGTTGGCTAACAAGGCATCCCTAGAGGCAATCTGTTTATCTTGATCACATGACTCCATTGCTAAGTCTATGATTTCGTTCCTTAAACTTTGGTTGATAGCCTCTAGCTCTTGGGTATGCTTCTTTTCTTCCCTAAGGTCATTCTGGGTGTTAAGCATTCTGCACTTGATTCTATCACCAAGTTCTTTGATAGTCCTCCAAGCTGCATCCCTTGCTGAATCAAAGAATGTAGTGTGCATCATTGTGTTGGTGACCATGCAGAATCCTAAATCCTTGTGGTTGTCTTCCTTGTTTTTATACAAGTGAAGTTGCACCCACCAGTACTCAACTCCTTCATCCATCACAGGAAAACCTTTGTACACAGCTGCACCATGTATTCCCATGGCAACCATGAGGTCCTTGAGAGCCTTGGGGAATTCTGTCTCACACTCCAAAGTCATTGTCATGAGTGGTCCCTTCCTCACGGCTTCGTTGATGGATTTCATCTACAAATAGAGATGAGAAAGAAGATTAGAAAAGTTTACGAGAAGAAAAGACAACTGTAGAAGTTGTTGAAAAATTTTCCTTAGTGGTTTCCAATCCTAGGGTCATAATCCTACCGGCAACATAGTGCTCTGATACCATCTGTAAGATCCCTCCTTTGTAAAGGAAAGGATCCCTATGATTTCAATGCTAGTCCCTGGATCAATGCTAGCATCCAGAGTTTAAGATGAAGTACACAGAAACAAAGGTCATTATTACATATCATTCCAGAGACAAGCATAGTCTTTTACAACTCCATGGCCACAGGCCTAATACAAGAGCTCAAATTTATAATAAGATAAATAATTCTTCATCTTCATGTGCCACAGGCAAGCATGTTGAGTGTAGACTCATGACTCCTAATCATCATCAGAATATCCTGCAACATCACAAGTTACAGCCACAGTGGGTCAATACATTGGAATAGTATTGGCAAGTGATACCTTAGTAGAATATTGGTGGACTAAATACTATATGCATTTTGGCTAAGTGTAGCTTAGGCTTGCTCTGCTCAAAATAGGTTTTGCCTATCAGTTGAAAACACTAAGTTTTTCTTTGTCCAAATCTTTTCCCAAGGAACCACCAATAGACATTGGGATCCTTCACCCTTGTTCAACTACAAGTTTTTACTTAGAAAATGGGATGAGGAGATTCTTGATAGCTTCCATGTCTTGATGCTCAAATTCTCCAATACCAGGGACATGGCCAAGTACTTAGATTCTTCCATCTGCAGAGGTTGTGCACTTTCCCCACAAGACTTGATTTTCACCAAGACAGGACCTTTCAGAAGTCTTCCTTTATACCAAATGGACGCGTTCCAACCTATCATCCCACTACCATCAACTGTACAAATGGCTAAGTTATTGCAACCTTTGTGATCCAGGCAGAGCCCATATTGCCAAGTGGCTGCACTAGAAGCTTCTTAACATTTTTCCTCTCAAATCCCTTTGTTCCTGGGTGTCTTTCCACAAGTGAGATACACAAGGTAAACCATAGAAATGGGCCTTGTATAACCACTCAACATAAACCATTCCTTCCATTCCACCCAGGTGTTTCATTCACTTAGTTGTTTTATTAAGCAAAACACAAGTCCAAAGACTTAGAAATATTTTAGCATAGCATGAATATTTAACCACCCTTGGTTGCTACTAGCTAGGCTAAGCATGGCATAGATAAACATCTTAACTTAGAAATTTCTAGCAATTCTACGACTACTAGGATTTCCCAAGCATAGCATATAAAGACCAAAAATTATCTATGCAAGTCTAGCAAAATATTACTAATGCATATTTGAAAAACATAGGAATAAAATCATGAAGCACCACTTGCCTTGGTAGTTTGGAGAGTAGCTACAATCCTCACAATCACAATCACTATTTGCACCAAAATCTACACATAAAATGATAGCACCAAATCACATACATAATAAATACAAGCAAAAATATATGGATGCATGCAAAATGATATGTGATGATTTTCTATACTCAACAAGACAAGTGCATAGTACTGATTCATAAACAAGTTCAAAACTTGCCAAACAAACTTTATTTGAACATTAAATCATTTCTCAAATAATTATTATATCCAAATTATGCCTACACATGTTTCTGCAAAAACACCCATTTTAACAGAAGCAAAACATTAAACACATTGTATAAATGTAAAGGGCTTTCTCTCCTGATTCCATTGATACAAAATTTGTCAAATTTGGACGTGGCATTCAAAAGTTATGATTAAAACAAAATCAAACAACTAATAGATCTAATTTTAAATTTTAAAACGAAACCTGTGCCGCGCGGCGGCTTCTAACTGGCTGGTACCGTTTCGCGCTGGATCGCGCTTCCGAGCCGTTGGATCTAACTTAATTGCACACTTACCGCTTCGCCTAAGATCTATCCTATGCGTTAGATCTAGATCCTACGGTGCTTGATCATCCTACCAAAGACTGGCGGCGCGCGGCGACGGCGAGCGACGGTGCGCTCTGTCTACAGCGGCGCGGTGGCTACAGAGGGGGTTGGGGTCATCGGAGATGCTTACCAGACTCGCGGTGTTGTGCTGAAGCTCAACGTGGTGGTGGTTTGTCAAGGGGCGCGCGGACACGGCGAGGATTCCTCGTCGGAGTAGAGGCAGACGTCGGGCAAGCCTTGGCGTCGTCGGAGGCGAGGTTCTGGAGCGAGCTAAGACAAACCAGTGGTGCTGTTAGATGCACACAAACCTAGCGAACATGTGCGTATCGAAAAGGAGAGGAGGGGTGGTCGGAAACTACCAGGAGGGGTTGCCGGAGTTGCGCCGAGCCTCGGTTGCTTCCAGTGGTGGACGGTGACGGCGTTCTAGGACGGTACAGAGGAAATGGAAGATATGAGAAGATGCGCAAAGACATATAGATCATGCTCGCATGAAGCAGAGACCAAGGGGAAATTGGTCGCCGGAGATCGTCGGTGCTGCGGTGGTGTGGGCGCGATTACGGGCAGCCTGGTGGCGCGGTGTCTGTGCTGAGTGATGGGAAAAGAGCAGCGAGGGGAGGGGGTATTATAGCCAGAGCGGGGGCGAGAATCTCGCACGCATTCATCGTCAATTAAAGGATTTCAATTCGCGGCAGAGGCGGGGAAGAAACGGGCGGCGACGTGTTCCTCGCGCGGGATTTGGGGAAGACGATGACGACGTGGCGATGGGGCCACTAATCAGTGAGCGCGGGGTCGAGTGGGCGCGCGTGAGAGAGAGATAGGGGAAAACCCCGGGTGGGCTTAGTGGGCTGGTTTCTCTGTTGGGCCAAATGACTGGCGCTGGCCTTTTCCTATTTCTTTATTCCTTTTCTATTTATGTTTGCATTTTCAGAAATCATTTTCAAATGATTTCAAAAGCTATTTGAATTCAAACCTTTTCAGGATTTTTGTAGAGTGCCACATTCATAATTCTGGGCATAAAAACATGTGGTCTCTCTGTACAAGCTTGGTTCTTTTGATCAAATAAAATAAAGAGTGACATTGCACTTGGTTTGATAAAGTTTTGAATTTGGTTTCAAAATCCATATTTGTTTTGTAAATTTTGGTTTATGCTCTAGCAATCAAGCAAAACAATCTGAGAGTAACAAGGTTTGATTCATGAACAACAATCTCTCAATGGAGAGTAGCATTTGATTTAATGCTGATCACATAAAATAATGAGCTCATATGCTCCTGTTACTGAATTAATTTTTGAAATGAACTCTACATGATCATGGATGCATGGATAATATGCATGAGTTTTGAAACATGATTTTAGGGATGTTACAGCGGGGTCGTGGAACCTAGATCTCAAATGAAAGCACCCGGGATAAGAGTGAGAGGTGAATTTTTCTTATCTGTGCCTTGTCTTACAAGTAGATTAGTTACTGCAAAGTAGATTCGAATGAAATGAAAATCCCCCTTTTTAATCAAATTAGGGACAGCTCGATGCAACGGACCTATATGAGTTAACGGTCCATGTCCGCCGGTACACTTCAAAACTATATTTTGGTTGTGAGAGGATTGTGTTTGGGCAGGATGTGCGTCGACTTATCAACTTCAAGGAGGTTGTGTCTATTTCGTAGATGATAGATATGCTTCATGCTAGGATTCCTTGGGGATCCAGACAAAGGACAAAATTGGTGTGGCGCAACATGAGTGATACCTATATGCAAATTGATCACTCACATGGGCTTCAGATGCTGCTTTGGGAGTGTTGTGCTGCTGATCGTAAGGTGAAAGTTGAAGCGATGATTGATGATATGTATGCAGATACTGGAGATCTTGCTACCAGAGCTTCTGCTACTGGAGTTTACAAACCACCAGATGCTGATCAAGCTAAATTCAATACGCACCTAGAGGTGGATTCATACAGGACAAATCTTGATGGCGGAGTTAATAAGCCAATTTCGTCATGTACTGTGGAGATAGCCATCGATTCCAAAAACATAAGTTTTGTTGAACTGAGAGAGATGATTGTTAAGAAAATCATTATTGGACCTAAGCAGATGGCACGAATTCGGTGGTGGCATCATAAGAAGTATGAATTCATAGAAGTTTTGGATACCGATGATCTGATGCAGATTATGCGATGAAAGAAGCAAACGAGGAAGGTGTTCTTCTTGGCTGACATTTCTGATGTTGATGAACAGGTTATACTGGATGCGAAGGCCCTTGTTGTGGCTGAATAGAATGAGGTGATTGACGTTGATCATATCTGATGATATCTACTACCCAAGGCTTGTCATATAGACCATGGGATTTCCCTGCATGTATTTGTAACAAAGATTGTTTTTGCTTTGAAACTATGTTTCTATGGTCATATTTGTTTAGAGATTGCAATCCGATGTTCTATGAGCTATTGAGATTTTCGGACATATTAGTCGATGAAACCATCGCTGTTGTAATAAGACATAAGTACATTGTAGTTGACATGATTATGTTTGTTGAGATGATGTAATATACTTGTTTCTGAGATTATGATTGTTAAGTAATTGTAATATAATGTCCTATGAGCTGTTGGGATTTTCGTACATATCATTCATTAAAACCATCACTGAACAAAGTGATACATAAGTACCTTGTAGTTTACATGATTATGTTTGTTGAGATGATGTAATATACTTGTTTCTAAGATTATGATTGTTGAGAGATTGTAATATAATGTTTTGTGAGATGTTGGGATTTTTGGACATATCAGTCATTGAAACCATCAATGAACAAAGCAATACATAAGTACCTTGTAGTTGACATGATTATGATGTAATATATTTCTATGTGAGACCAGTAATTTGACTAATCGTTGGATAACTACCTGTTATTTTGAAGGAAGTTCTATCATGGATGGACGAGCGTAGGGTTTAGGAAAAAACTTACTAAGTAGGAGACAGTGATCTATTGGACGAACAGGTCTAGGATTTAGGATTAAGGGTTAAGGGGTTAGTGCAATAAACATTGCATTAGACCCTAAACCATAGACACTAATCCTATAGTGTTTGGTAGACTAGATTTTGTATGTTTATATAAGTCCAACAAATTTTGAAGGAGGAAGTACAAGATTAATATTACAAATTAGAATGAAGGAAGAGAAAACCTATTAGTTATGAGCCAGTAATCCAGTCATGGGGCATGGTATCAATTAAACTATTGTAGCATGCCATTTCAGTCAATGTTGCAACGTTGACCCACTTCACTTTCCCCACTCTTGCTCTCTCCAGTCTTTGCCCTCCTCTCTCTCCTTACCATCCCTGACGCGTCGTCGTGGCCACGATCGTCATGTCGTCCTAGAACGACGAGGATGACTAGTTGAGCAGCGACAACCTTCTCTCCAACATCGAGTCTTCCTTCCCCAATGTGAGTTCCTCTGTTTTCTTGGCAATGGTTAGGAATTTTTAATTACCTCAATCTGAGCTCCATTTGTGCATGCAATCATGCTTATTTCTCTCTTTTTGTGTTCCCTTATAGGTACCTGATGCATGTATAATGCATCCATGAAATTTGTCGTTTATTGCTTCAAAATGATTATTATTTTGCAACATTATTATATTTATTGGTACTGACCTACTAATAGTAGAAAAAGTTCACAAGTTCTTGTTTTACACTTTGTTGTGTAGGAAATACAAAAAATATGGAAGGAAATCGCTCATTATGGTGAAATCTAGAAATTCCTGGAATCTGTTCTTGCAGAACTCTTTTTGAAGATTGCCAGAAATGACCCCAATGATGTCCAATGGAAAAAAGTGCAGAAAGGAAAGTTGTGGGGAATTTTATGCACAACAATTTAGACATCAAATTTGTCCCAGTCGGAGCCTAGATGCATTTTTAATAACCATATTACTGCGGAGGATAGAAGTAGTTCCAGGACTCCAAAAATATGTGACGTGATTGACCCAAACTCCTTCCATCTTTGATGATTTTGGCCCAACCACAACTTGATGGACTCATTAAGGACAGAGGGGACTCCTAGGAAGGTTCTAGAGATGCCCAAGAGCCCTTGGATCAAAGGGGCATCAATCTCATGGCCAAGATTGCATGTCCACCACTATATATTGAGGGGACCCCGATTTTTTGAGGCATCCACCCATAGCCATGAAATTCCCCCTCCTTGGAATCCCCCAAGTAGGGGGGCTCCTCAAGATCAGCACCATCTCCAAGGAAGAAGAAGGGGCAAGGGGCCGCTGCCCCCAAGGGCAGCTAGCGCCTCCCTGCCGCTGGTGTCGCCTCCTCTCACCGCGTGGCCACCTCTCCCCCTTGGGAAGGCTCATATTCATCACCATCTACTGCAAGATCCCATCATCCCCCTCTATAATATCTTGGCAAACATGATGTATGATACGTCCAAACGTATCTACTTACCCAAAAACTTTTGCTATTGTTTCTCCTCTAAACTTGTGTGATTTGGATACAACTAACACGGACTGATGCTGTTTTCAGCATAATTACCTTGGTGTCTTGTTTTTGTGCAGAAAATAAACTATCAGGAAAAATCCCGGAAAATATGCCAAAATTATATTTTACCAGAAGATCCACGGAGCTAGAAGACGAGACGGAAAAGGGGCCTGGGGGGCCCACACCCCTGCCAGGCGCGGGCTCACCACTGGTCGCGCCTAGGGGGTGCAGCCACCCCAGGCACCCCCTCGGGTTCCCTCTGCGCCTATAAGTCGCCATTCGACCTAAAAACAGGGTGTCACATCCCAAATTTTAGATTTGGTTCTGTATATCATTCATATCATTGCATCATTCTTTTCCATGCAAAACCGTCGATTGAAAAGAATCGAGGAAATGCTAATTTCGAAACCCTATTCTATTTTTACTACGAGGCTCCCGCGGGAGGCTTTAGTAGGACTTGTGTTGTCCGCCCTTGTAGCCTAGTGGTTTCGCCCAACCCTTGACCCTAGATTGGTCCCCTCGAATTTACAAAACCATAGGAGCAAGAATCGCTCGATTCGGAGCTCGTACGGAAAAGTTATCGCCGTTTTATGAAACATCGGAAAAACGGTCCGAATTTCGGGACGATTTTCGAGTTCTTTTCTAACTTCGCGCCGAATTGGAGTAGGACCCGCAAAAGGCCCCACATAAGAGGCCACCCCGGCCTCGGGACCCGTGCCCCCACCCTGCCCGCGATCGCCCGCCCCTCCTCGATACCGAGCCGCCAGCGCCGCCCTCGGGATCGCCCCGCCTCCTCCTCGCCTTCCAAGCCGCCGCCGGCTGCCAGGGCTCCGCCGCCGCCATCCTTCCCCGCCGCCGCGCAGGTACGCCGCCTCCGCTCGCCGACCTCGCCGTCCGCCTCCTAGGTCCCCGCCTCGCCGCCTCCCGCCGACCCCGCGCCCCGCAGCACCCCCGCCTCCCGCTGCCGCGCCACCTCCTCCCCGCCGCCGCGCGCCCGCGGCCAACCGCCGCCACGCCGCCAGCGCGCCGAGCCGCCACCCACGCGCCGCTGCTGTGCCACCAGCGCCGCCCTGCCCCGCGCGCCTCGCCGCCATCTGCTGCCGCGCTGCTGCACGCGCGCGCTAGCCTGCTGCGCTGCGCCGCTGCAGCGCGCGCCCACACACACGCGCGCACACACATGAGCGCATTTACCCACGCACGCACGCGCGCCGTCTTGCGCGCCGCGTTGATGACCTCAAACCACGCGCTGATCGTTTCCCCTCTCGCGCAGGTAACCGTCGTCGCCGGAACCGATCGCCGCACCGTCCGGAGTCCGTTTCGCCGTTTGTTTCCGGTAAGTCTGCAGCCACCGTTAGATTTCAGATTAGTGGTTCAGATCAACCGTTGACCGGTCAGACTCAGGCATTGACTAGTCAGACGCCCAGTCAGCGCCCAGTCAGCAGACGCGTTGACCAGTCAACAGACACAGTTGACTGGTTATTTTCGTTAATCAATTTATTTGACAGATTTCGGTAGAAACTTGTAAATTGCGTAGAAATTAAACCGCTTGGCCAAAAATTGCAAATAAAATATGTGTAGATTCAGTGAGTCGTGTAGAATCTCGCTGTACCTTTGATTCAGACTTTTGCAGCAAGGTTTAGTACACTTTAATCAAACTAGTTAGTGGCCTTTTCGGAGATATTAATTCGTAGAAAAAGATCCGTAGCTCCAAAAATTGCGTATAATATGTCCCTGGATTCAGTGCAATGAGGGGAATCTCATCGTGAATTAAAAAGATAGGCTTATAGTGAAAACTTCTGCAGAAACTGTCTAGTGGCTTTCTACAGTGTTTTAATTACTCGGGGAGTTTTATAATTCCTTTTTGAGTAATTCCAGTTGGTACTGTTTCTAATCAGCGATGCCTATGCGGTAGAATTTTCCCAAGATCTTACGACCAGTATACTACCGGTAGTGAATTATTTGAGTTCTAGCTCTAGTTTTGAGCATTACTTTTTGCATAATAGTTTTCCTTGCGCTAAAACTATTTTCCATGCATGCAATCAGTAGTATTATGGAATAGGATTATGTGGTGCAGCTGTAGCACCAATTCACTTGCCTTGCATACCTTCATGCATCATATTTGTTGCATATGCTTGTGGATTGTTTGTTTATGATTGCAATTGTATCGTGTAGATTGTGACGAGTGCAACGCTTGCTCGTGTGTGGATTGTTCTTCCGACCGCTACAACCAAGGCAAGTAGATGCTACTTTGTTCATGATATCGTCCTACTATTTTCAATGCATTGTCGTGTATTTTGTAGTTGCATGTGTAGGATGATACTATCACTATGCTATGTCCTATTATGTGGTAGGGCTTTCCTTGTAGATGAACCACCGTTGGTAGATGTGCTTAGCCATGCTATGTTGAACGAGGGCTGGGTTACATCATTGAGACTTGTTTCTAAAAGTATTGGTTTGTGAAAACTAAAACAACTTAATCAATGAATCCCCTGGGTGTGATGGGATTGATAATTTTTGGTGGTTTATTGCGGAAAGGCACCCAGGTATCAAGAGAGAATGATTGGCTTCTTTATTGTGTAGCTTACATGTACAACCATGTGCCAATAATGGAATGGGCGGTTGGTTGGACTTAGTAGGTTGTGGTAACTCGAACCCGCGTATCCAGAGATGTAGAATTTTGGTAGGTTAGACCGGTGCGCGTCGGGATTGAGGAGCTACTTCCCGAACAGTCTCTTCTTGGACTTCTCCCTATCACCACTCAAAATGAGAGTGATGGTACGAGCTGGGCTGGCCAAGTCACATGGGTAAAGTGTACTAACCCCTGCAGGGTGTATAATCTAATCGATTAGCCGTGTCCCCGGTTATGGACAACTGAGTTGCTTGATATTGATTCCATGACATGTTTCTCGCTCATTCTAATTTTATAATTGTTTTAATATTGTTGGGTTAACTTAATTGGGATCTTTTCAAAGAAAATCAAAAACTGTTTATGAAAGTAGGACAAAAGTATTTGTAAATGCAAGCCAGACACAGCTCCACTTGCCAGATATGCATGTAGATGTTAGAACTATTGTCTCCATTACTAGCTCTACTTGCCATACATTCCATGTATTGACCCTTCGGGGCTGCTACGTTTCATGTTGCAGGTTATTCCGATTCTGAGTAATCGATATAGGCCACGGTACTCCACTCGGCACTTGTTCACTTGTGGGAAATTTGAAGAATGGAGGATTTACTTTATTTATGTTGCTACCTGAATAATTTGAGCTAGCCTTGAGCTAAGCTTTTATTGTAATAATGGTACTCTGGATCTTCGTTATTCATGATACACGGATATTTTGCTATGTTATTCATCTTATTCTATTGTGGGCCAATGAACCGATCCAGGGATTGGCATGTCACATAGAAGCCTCGGTCTTTCAGAACCGCGGTGTTACAGGATGGTATCAGAGCCCGTGTGTTGACTGTAGGATCGTGACCTAGGATTGGATTAGGAAGCCATAGAATTATTAAAGCCTATATTAACTCTGTTTTTCATCTTATGCCTTTCACCCTCGTAAATTCTTACCATATGCTATTCTCACACTTTCCTCTTTTACTTGATAGATGGGAGAAGTCAGGACTGAGTATGCAACCATGGAGTCACCAAGGCCCTTTGCAAGGCAGTTAGCTCAGCTCTCGCAGTCATTGGGATTGCCACTGCCCATGTTCAAGGGAAGAAGGCTGTACACCTATGGATATGGAGAGGATGCATGGGAGATCACTACCTTCATATTCAGAGATGCCGCCTTGCCAAACCCCGTGCACTTGATCTACACCAAGACATACTGCAACTGGGGACTTGGTATCAACTTGGCCATACATGAAGCCCTGTCTCGCCAGTGCCATAATGTCCGACACCTACTGCCAGCAGATTCACCCTACCGTGACTATGGGAGGCGTGATGAAGATGGGCACATTGTGGTTACCCCGGGCGACAGGAACAACATGCCGCCCCGTCGGAGGCACATAGAGGACATGGAAAGGGAGAAAGGAGCTCTAGCTGATAAAGTGATGATGATAAAGGAGATTGCAGACTTTGCTAGCAATGGTATGGTGGTCCAAGGACAGGAGATTGACACCTTGCATGAAGCTGTGGGAGTTCTGGAGAATGCCCTGATAGCCAGAGATGCAACCATAGCTCATCTTCATGGTACTGTGCAGGATAACACCCAGAACATACAACAGTTGCAAGGGACCGTCCAGGAAAGGGACCAAACTATTGAAGCTATGACAGCCCAGATTGCCGCTCTCCAAGCGTAGCTGAATCCACCCTCTGATGATGACAATGGAGATGATGGCAACAATGGGGATGATGATGACAGTGGAGACGATGATGATGATGATGATGAGGACGAGGATGATGATGATGGAGACGATGATGGTGGAGGAGATGAAGCTGTTGTAGTTGCAGCTGAGAGTGAAGAAGAAGAGGAGGATCCAGAAGAGGTGGAGTTTGAGATTTCAAGTGATGACTCAGGAGAGGTGTACACTCCGTCGCCATGGTTGTACCGCGAACCGAAGCGCCAACGCATGACCGCAAGGACCTAGTGCAACCTCTTCAAGAAGTAGATAGAAGTCCACCAATTAGTCCTCGTTAGGCAAATTCGTTAGGATTAGTCTCGATCGATGTGAAACTTAGTTCGTGTTAGTTTAAGAGTGTTTAGTTGCTTATTTGTGTACTCCAATATCTCAGGAATTATTTCTGCGAATTTTATGAAAGAGTTATGGCAATTTTGGTTACTATATGTGTTATTTTCGCTGCAGTTTTCTGCTGATACAGCAGTACTGCGCGATTTTTCATATTTTTCTGGTAACTCGGAAAAATCTGAAAAAAATTGGCTGATGCGAAACTCTCTGTACTATATGTGAAAAAATCAGCTAATTTTTCTGACGAGCTTAAGTCAGGCGGAAAAATTCGTGAACGCTGCTGGACTGTTCTGGCAGATTGTTGTTTTGTTGTTTAGATGATCAACTGTTTAGTTAACCATTGCCAACTCTTGTAAAACTATTTCAGTAGGTATATACTGCTAGGATAACCCCTGGGATGTTGCTGGATCGCCTGTGTGTTGATGTGTTGCTTGCTTGTGATTGTCTGCTATTGTTTGTTGTTGGTTGATCATATGCATGGGTAGAATCCTATTATCGTAGTTGATTCTTTCTAAACTTACCTGTGTTGAACCGCAGATGCCTCCCCGCTGTCACCCCACTGAGTTGGAGCAGCTCATGGCAGCTCAGGCATAGCTGACCCAAGTGATGACTCAGTTCATGGCAAATTAGAATAACAACAATGGAAACAATCAGCCTCAGGGAGATGCTCTCACCAGATTTCTGAGGCTAAGGCCAGCTAAGTTCTCTACTGCAATGGAACCAATGGTTGCTCTCGACTGGTTGCGTTCAGTCAACAAGGATCTGGTAACTGTTGGATGCACTGATGCTTAGAAGGTGAGGTTTGCCGCTCACCTACTGGAGGGACCAGCCGCTTCTTGGTGGGACACATTCCAGATCACCCACCCGCTGGACACTGTGACTTGGGCAATGTTTGAGGAAGGTTTCAGGACCAACCACGTGTCTTCAGGAGTTCTGAGCCTGAAGAGGAAGGAGTTCCGCAACTTGCGCCAAACCAATCGCACCGTGGCTGAGTACATTGAAGAGTTCAACAACTTGTCCCGTTATGCACCTGAGGATGTTGACACTGATGCAAAAAGGAGGGAGAGATTCCTGGATGGCCTCAGTGATGAGCTTTCAGTACAGCTACTGGTGGTCTATTGCCCCACTTTCCAGGAGCTTATGGACAAGGCCAGGATCTTGGAAGGGAAGCACAAGCAGGTGGAAAGCCGCAAGGGAAAGAACAATAATCACCACTCTGGTTCTCACCACAAGTCTCGCACTTCATATGATGGATACTCCAAGCATGGAGGGAGTGACCATGGGAGCCATGACCGCCACCACCATGGAGGCGATGGGCATCGTCATGACAACCATAGGAGCAGCCACCACAGCCACAAGGGAGGACACTCTCACCACTCTGGAGGACACGGTGGACATGACCGCAACCGTGATCGCAGCTTTGTGAAGAAGGATCTGAGTGAGGTGACGTGCTTCAAGTGTAAACAGAAGGGACACTATGCTGACAACTGTCCGGAGAGGAAAGGACTAAAGCCAACCAACAACGAGAAGGCCACAGTGAACCACATGAATGTGGAGGAGATTCCAGATGAGCCTGACCTTGTGATTGGTAAGTTTCCAACCAACACTCACCCTGCACTTATACTTTTCGATACTGGTGAATCTCATTCATTCATATCAAGGGCATTTGTGGATAAGTATAAGTTACCTACTGAGTCTATGAAAGGGTCTATTAGAGTGAGTTCACCTGGAGGAGATATGATAGCTAGCGCGGGATGCCGCGACTTAACTGTGAGGATTGGTACACACTACTTCGTTGCACATTTGGTAGTGTTGGAATCACAGGGATTAGACGTTATTCTGGGTATGGATTGGATGTCTATGCATGGGGGACACATAGATTGTGCACAGCGAGCTGTTTCACTCAAAACCCCGGATGGTAAGAGGATTAGATTCAAGTCGGCTGTACGACCAGGAAGGTGTAAGTTGAATTCTCTTAAGGGGGTTAGCATGGATACTGTGCCAGTGATTAGGGATTACCCTGACGTGTTTTCGGAAGAGCTGCCAGGAATGCCACCTGACAGGGAGGTAGAGTTTCTCATCGACCTGATGCCGGGAACAGGACCTATTGCAAAGAAACCATATAAGATGGATGTGGATGAGCTAAAAGAATTGAAGAAACAGCTAAAGGAGCAGCTGGAAAAGGGATTCATTCAGCCTAGTTCGTCGTCATGGGGAGCACCTGTTCTGTTTGTGGAGAAGAAAGACAGCAGCAAGAGATTAGTGGTGGACTATCGCTCGCTGAATGAGGTAACCATCAAGAACAAGTACCCTCTGCCGAACATAAATGATTTGTTTGATCAACTGGAAGGAGCAAAGGTGTTCAGCAAGATTGATCTGCGATCAGGCTACTTCCAATTGAAGATCCGAGAGGAGGACGTACCAAAAACCGCCTTCACCACTAGGTATGGTTTATATGAGTATACGGTTATGTTTTTTGGACTAACGAATGCCCCGGCATATTTCATGACCATGATGAACAAGGTATTTATGGAGTACTTGGACAAGTTCGTGGTGGTGTTTATTGATGACATACTGATATATTCCAAGGATGATGCTGAGCATGAGAAACATCTGCGACTGATTATGGAGAAGCTGAGGGAACACAAGCTTTATGCGAAATTCAGCAAGTGTGAATTCTGGCTTAACACCGTTGGATTTCTTGGGCACGTAGTGTCAGGAGAAGGAGTCGCTGTTGATCCAAGCAAAGTGACTGCAGTAACTGAGTGGGAAGCACCCAAGAATGTGGGAGAGATTCGCACCTTTCTAGGAATTGCTGGATATTACAGGAGGTTCATTGAAAACTTTTCCAAGATTGCTAAGCCAATGACTGAACTTCTGAAGAAGGAGAGGAAGTTTGAATGGTCAGACGTATGTGAAGCCAGCTTTCAGGAACTGAAGCGTCGACTAGTGACTGCGCTTGTTCTGTGTTTACCTGATCTTCAGAAGGATTTCCAAGTGTACTGTGACGCTTCTAGACAGGGACTTGGGAGTGTGCTGATGCAAGATGGGAGAGTGGTGTCATATTCCTCGCGACAACTCAAGCACCATGAGCGGAATTACCCCACACACGACTTGGAGTTAGCGTCAGTGGTTCATGCGCTCAAGGTATGGAGGCATTACTTAATGGGAAAACACTGTGATGTGTACACCGACCACAAGAGCCTAAAGTACATATTCACCCAGAAGGAACTGAACATGAGGCAAAGGAGATGGTTGGAACTTATCAAAGATTATGATATGAATTTGCAATACCACCCAGGAAAAGCCAATGTAGTAGCAGATGCTCTGAGCCGGAAAGTTTATGCCAATGGATTGACAATTGGTGAATTGCCTGAGGACTTGTGCAAGCAATTCAAGGACCTTAGACTAGAGGTAGTATCTAAAGGATACTTGGCTACAATGGAAGTCCAACCAACGCTACAGGACAGAATCATGAAGGCTCAGGTAGGAGACAAGGAAATAGAGGAGATAAAGGAAAAGATGAAGAAGAATCGGGAAAAGGATATTCGCGAGGATGAGCATGGTACCTTGTGGTATGGAGATCGTTTGTGTGTGCCCAGCGACCCGGAGATAAGGGAGTTGATTCTGCAGGAGGCTCATAACTCGCCATACTCCATACATCCGGGCAACACAAAGATGTATATGGATTTGAAGAGCAGATTTTGGTGGAACAACATGAAGGGAGATATTGCCAAGCATATTGCCCTATGTGATGTGTGCAGCCGAGTGAAGGCGGAACACCAGAAGCCAGCAGGACTGCTACAGCCATTGCCTGTGCCGGATTGGAAGTGGGATAGAGTGGGAATGGATTTTATCACAGGATTGCCCAGGACCAGGTCAGCATATGACTCCATTTGGGTAGTGGTCGACCATTTGAATAAGGTAGCCCACTTTATACCGGTGAAGACGACATATACGAGTGCAAAGTTGGCCAAGATTTACATGGACAGGATTGTGTGCCTACACGGAGTTCCCAAGAGTATCGTATCTGATAGAGGCACCCAATTTACCTCACACTTCTGGCGCCAGCTGCACGAGTCACTTGGTACTAGATTGGAGTTTAGCACAGCGTTTCACCCACAGACTGATGGACAGACCGAGAGGGTGAATCAGATTTTGGAAGACATGCTGAGAGCTTGCACCTTGGCTCATGGTTCTAGTTGGGATGAGAATTTGCCGTATGCGGAGTTTTCCTACAACAACAGCTATCGAACCAGCATCAAGACGTCACCGTTCGATGTGCTGTATGGGAAACGGTGCCGGACACCATTTCTATGGGATGGAGTAGGAGAACGCCAGTTGTTTGGGCCTGATTTGATCAAGGATGCTGAGGAGAAGGTCGCCTTGATTAGGGACAGGCTGAAGGTAGCACAATCAAGGCAGAAGAGCTACGCTGACGCCAAGCGCAAGGAAGTGGTGTATGAGATAGGTGATAGAGCATACCTCAGAGTGTCACCACTTCGTGGAATCAAGAGATTTGGAATTAAGGGTAAACTGGCACCTCGATTTATTGGACCATATCGAGTCTTAGCAAGCAAAGGAGAAGTTGCTTATCAGTTGGAGTTGCCAGAGGCTCTGTCCGCTGTTCACAATGTGTTCCACGTATCCCAGCTGAAGAAGTGCCATCCGGAGATGGTGGATACACCATTGAGAGACACTGTACCGCTAGAGGAGGTTCAGCTTGAGAACGACTTGACCTATGAGGAGAAACCGGTCAAAAATCTGGAGACAGCAGAAAGGATTACCCGTACCAAGACGATCAGGTTTTGCAAAGTGCAGTGGATCCACCACACCAAAGAGGAAGCCACTTGGGAGCGTGAGGATGACATCCGAGAGGACTACCCACACCTATTTGCTAGCCGCGCCGAATCTCGGGGACGAGATTCATCTTAAGGGGGTTAGTCTTGTCACATCCCAAATTTTAGATTTGGTTCTGCATATCATTCATATCATTGCATCATGCTTTTCCATGCAAAACCGTCGATTGAAAAGAATCGACGAAACGCTAATTTCGAAACCCTATTCTATTTTTACTACGAGGCTCCTACGGGAGGCTTTAGTAGGACTTGTGTTGTCCGCCCTTGTAGCCTAGTGGTTTCGCCCAACCCTTGACCCTAGATTGTTCCCCTCGAATTTACAAAACCATAGGAGCAAGAATCGCTCGATTCGGAGCTCGTACGGAAAAGTTATCGCCGATTTATGAAACATCGGAAAAACGGTCCGAATTTCGGGCCGATTTCCGAGTTCTTTTCTAACTTCGCGCCGAATTGGAGTAGGACCCGCAAAAGGCCCCACATAAGAGGCCACCCCGGCCTCGGGACCCGTGCCCCCACCCTGCCCGCGATCGCCCGCCCCTCCTCGATACCGAGCCGCCAGCGCCGCCCTCGGGATCGCCCCGCCTCCTCCTCGCCTTCCACGCCGCCGCCGGCCGCCAGGGCTCCGCCGCCGCCATCCTTCCCCGCCGCCGCGCAGGTACGCCGCCTCCGCTCGCCGACCTCGCCGTCCGCCGCCTAGGGCCCCGCCTCGCCGCCTCCCGCCGACCCCGCGCCCCGCAGCACCCCTGCCTCCCGCTGCCGCGCCACCTCCTCCCCGCCGCCGCGCGCCCGCGGCCAACCGCCGCCACGCCGCCAGCGCGCCGAGCCGCCACCCGCGCGCCGCTGCTGCGCCACCAGCGCCGCCCTGCCCCGCGCGCCTCGCCGCCATCTGCTGCCGCGCTGCTGCACGCGCGCGCGCGCTCGCCTGCTGCGCTGCGCCGCTGCATGCTGCTGCCGCTGCAGCGCGCGCACACACACGCGCACACACACACGCGCGCGTTTGCCCATGCATGCACGCATGCACGCGCGCCGTCTTGCGCGCCACGTTGACGACCTCAAACCACGCGCTGATCATTTCCCCTCTCGCGCAGGTAACCGTCGTCGCCGGAACCGATCGCCGCACCGTCCGGAGTCCGTTTCGCCGTTTGTTTCCGGTAAGTCTGCAGCCACCGTTAGATTTCAGATCAGTGGTTCAGATCAACCGTTGACCGGTCAGACTCAGGCGTTGACTATTCAGACGCCCAGTCAGCGCCCAGCCAGCAGACGCGTTGACCAGTCAACAGACACAGTTGACTGGTTATTTTCGTTAATCAATTTAGTTGACAGATTTTGGTAGAAACTTGTAAATTGCGTAGAAATTAAACCGTTGGCCAAAAATTGCAAATAAAATATGTGTAGATTCAGTGAGTCGTGTAGAATCTCGCTGTACCTTTGGTTCAGACTTTTGCAGCAAGGTTTAGTACAGTTTAATTAAACTAGTTAGTGGCCTTTTTGGAGTAATTAATTCGTAGAAAAAGATCCGTAGCTCCAAAAATCGCGTATGATATGTCCCTGGATTCAGTGGAACGAGGGGAATCTCATCGTGAATTAAAAAGATAGGCTTATAGTGAAAACTTCTGCAGAAACTGTCTAGTGGCTTTCTGCAGTGTTTTAATTACTCGGGGAGTTTTATAATTCCTTTTTGAGTAATTCCAGTTGGTACTGTTTCTAATCAGCGATGCCTATGCGGTAGAATTTTCCCAAGATCTTACGAACAGTATACTACCGGTAGTGAATTATTTGAGTTCTAGCTCTAGTTTTGAGCATTACTTTTTGCATAATAGTTTTCCTTGCGCTAAAACTATTTTCCATGCATGCAATCAGTAGTATTATGGAATAGGATTATGTGGTGCAGCTGTAGCACCAATTCACTTGCCTTGCATACCTTCATGCATCATATTTGTTGCATATGCTTGTGGATTGTTTGTTTATGATTGCAATTGTATCGTGTAGATTGTGACGAGTGCAACGCTTGCTCGTGTGTGGATTGTTCTTCCGACCGCTACAACCAAGGCAAGTAGATGCTACTTTGTTCATGATATCGTCCTACTATTTTCAATGCATTGTCGTGTATTTTGTAGTTGCATGTGTAGGATGATACTATCACTATGCTATGTCCTATTATGTGGTAGGGCTTTCCTTGTAGATGAACCACCGTTGGTAGATGTGCTTAGCCATGCTATGTTGAACGAGGGCTGGGTTACATCATTGAGACTTGTTTCTAAAAGTATTGGTTTGTGAAAACTAAAACAACTTAATCAATGAATCCCCTGGGTGTGATGGGATTGATAATTTTTGGTGGTTTATTGCGGAAAGGCACCCAGGTATCAAGAGAGAATGATTGGCTTCTTTATTGTGTAGCTTACGTGTACAACCATGTGCCAATAATGGAATGGGCGGTTGGTTGGACTTAGTAGGTTGTGGTAACTCGAACCCGCGTATCCAGAGATGTAGAATTTTGGTAGGTTGGACCGGTGCGCGTCGGGATTGAGGAGCTACTTCCCGAACAGTCTCTTCTTGGACTTCTCCCTATCACCACTCAAAATGAGAGTGATGGTACGAGCTGGGCTGGACAAGTCACATGGGTAAAGTGTACTAACCCCTGCAGGGTGTATAATCTAATCGATTAGCCGTGTCCCCGGTTATGGACAACTGAGTTGCTTGATATTGATTCCATGACATGTTTCTCACTCATTCTAATTTCATAATTGTTTTAATATTGTTGGGTTAACTTAATTGGGATCTTTTCAAAGAAAATCAAAAACTGTTTATGAAAGTAGGACAAAAGTATTTGTAAATGCAAGCCAGACACAGCTCCACTTGCCAGATATGCATGTAGATGTTAGAACTATTGTCTCCATTACTAGCTCTACTTGCCATACATTCCATGTATTGACCCTTCGGGGCTGCTACGTTTCATGTTGCAGGTTATTCCGATTCTGAGTAATCGATATAGGCCACGGTACTCCACTCGGCACTTGCTCACTTGTGGGCAATTTGAAGAATGGAGGATTTACTTTATTTATGTTGCTACCTGAATAATTTGAGCTAGCCTTGAGCTAAGCTTTTATTGTAATAAATGGTACTCTGGATCTTCGTTATTCATGATACACGGATATTTTGCTATGTTATTCATCTTATTCTATTGCGGGCCAATGAACCGATCCAGGGATTGGCATGTCACATAGAAGCCTCGGTCTTTTCAGAACCGCGGTGTTACACAGGGGGTTCGATAGTTTTCCAGAAAGAGTTCCGTTCCGCCGCCGCCACCAGAAACCAAGATTCGGATCTAGAAACTCCATTCTGGTACCCTGCCGGGACGGGGAATTTGGAGAGGATCATCACCATCGTCATCACCAACGCATCTCCATCAACCATAGATGTTTCCCTCATCCATGAGTGAGTAATCCCCCGCTGTAGGCTTGGGGATGGTAGGGATTGGATGAGTTCTATCATTTTTATCGAATAAGATTTGTTAGTGCATAGTGCCTAGTATCTCTATTGGTGCTATTTGACTTTGTTCCAACTTGTTGTGCTTAATGCTTGTCACTAGGGCCCGAGTGACATGATCTTAGATTTGAACTTATTGTTCAATCATTATGATAGTATTGTTTGTGATCTTATCTGCAAGTTGTGTACGCATATCATTGTCCGGATCCAAAGGCCCCAAAGTGACAATAATTGGGACAACCGGAGGGGATGGTTGTGGTGTGAGGATCACATGTGTACATGGAGTGTTAATGCTTTGCTTCGGTTCTCTATTAAAAGGAGCACCTTAATTGCCAGTAGTTCCCTAGAGGCCCCGCTGCCATGGGCTGGCTGGACAGAAGATATTATGCAAGTTCTCATTGCGAGCACGTATGACTATATTTGGAGCATATGCCTAGGATTGTTTAGTACTTCGATGCTTGTTATTATTTATTTGCAATGCCCTAGATCTTGAAGTTACATGTTTAGACTCGTCCATGCAACGCCCGTCCATCCATCCCTATGCCTACCGCACTCGAATCATATTGTTACCGTTATTGTTACTATTGCTCCTGCTTTGCTATTGTTGTCGTTGTTTCTGTTGCTTTGTTGTTGCTACTACAAACTTTTGCTACTGATAAACGTATGTGAGCAAGAACTATTTCCAGGTGCAGCTGAATTGACAACTCAGTTGTTAAGGCTTGCAAGTATTCTTTGTGGGTCATCAAGACTATTTTCTAGCGCCGTTGCCGGGGAGCATAGATTTATTTGTAAGTTCACTTGGATCTATTATTGTTCACTGCTACTCCTTTCATCATGGGGAAGTCTCGTGATGGAAATTTTCCTATTTTACCATCCACTACAAGAAGAGGTACAGTCCTAATCACCTCTGTTTCTCTTGATTCACCGTCTGTTATAAGTAAGCTTGTCACACCACCACCACATACTCATGCTACACACACTGCTATTACTGCTGAGTCTGAAACTGCTTTTGATGCTCATGATGTTACTTCTATTGTGCTTGATGCGCGTGGTTCATTAGGTCCTTTCCTTGATGCTACTATGGCTAGTCTAGGAAATACCAGAACTCCTAGTGAAGATACTATTACACATGTTAGCTCACCTGAGTCTAGAGAGAGTTATGATATTAATAATGGTTACATTGAGTTCACTGATGAATTTGTTGAAGAGTGCCGAAACACACATGGTACTAGTGCTATTAAGAGTCTCCTTGCTAGACGTACTATTATGCCTAAACTGTCCTCTGATCCTAAGTTTGCCACCTCTTCCATAGATATTAAAGATAAAGATTATGATTTCTCTCTTGATTTCTCCTATTTAGATATTGTTGAGAAAGAACCTTTTTGTGGGACTGAAAATAAGAGTGTTGTGGCTCATATGAATGCGCTTTCTACTATGAGTGCTTTATTCTCTGATGATTTTAAGATGCTCAAGTACTTTGTTACTAAGATATTCCCTTTTTCACTAAAAGGAGAAGCTAGGGCTTGGTTTAATAGATTACCTCCGGGTTCCATTGATAGCCTTGATTGCTTGATTGCTTCTTTCTTCCAAAAAATATTTTCCTTCCAGTGCTAGACATGCTGCTTTGCAGAGACTTTTTGATTTTAAACAGGGAGAAGAAGATAAATTGCCTGAGTCATGGACAAGGTTCTATGCCTTGATTCATGCACATCCTGGATGTCCATTACCTAAGAATGAGCTTCTTGATATTTATTATAATGGACTAACTGATGATTCTAGGACATACCTAGATAGCTTTGCTGATTGTGTTTTCAGGAAAAGAACTCCTACAGATGCTGAAGAATTAATGGCTAAGATAAGCAAGAATTATGATGACTAGACTTCAACTGAGCTAAATACACCTGAGCCTATTACTCCTGAACCAGTTGTGCCTAAACCAGTTCCAACACCAACACCAAAGAAGAGGGGAGTTATTGCATTAAATGATGAAGTGATGAAGGAAGCTAAGAAATGTCTAAAGGAGAAAGGTATTAGAGTTGAAGATGTGAAGAATCTACCTCCTATAGAAGAATTATGCAAGCCAATTCCTCACTCATCTACTATTGAGGTACACTCTCTCCACTTTAATGAAGGGGATATTCCCTATGGTAAGCCTCCTGATCAATGCTTAGAGGAACTTGACACATTTATTGTTAAACAAGGTAATTTTAATTAACAAGTTCAGAATCATTTATTGGAAAACTCTAGAGTTATCCATGAGTTGAAAGACATTGTGGAAAGAACTTCTAATGATATTAAAATGCTTTGTAAACACTTTCAAATGGTTCAAACCCAACTTGACCAACTTGCTAAGGTATAGAAGGATATGCTAGTTAATGCCTCAGGAGATAAACATGCTTATGGAATTAGAACTAGGAGTGGTATAGCTACTCAATATCCTTTATATCCTGAAGGACACCCTAAAGGAATTGAGCAGGATTCTTAACAAGGTGAGAGTAGTGGTAGTCCTCGTAAGAGAAAGAAAAGGAAACACAAAATAGTTGAGGAACCACTTGAACCTGCTGTAGATCCTAATAGCATATCTGTCTCTGATGCTGAAACTGAGAGTGGTAATGGTAATAATGATGCTCCTGATAAGGAGGAAGTTGAGGAAGAACCTGAGAAGCACACTATGAACACTAGGTACACAAAGGAAGATTTTATTGCTAATAAACATGGTAAAGAGAGAGAACCTTCGGAGCAGAAATCTATGCCTTTTCTAGGTAAGAAACATAAGTCAGAGGAGGAAGAACACTACAACAAGTTTTGTGAGTGGATGAAACCTTTATTTTTGCAAATTCCTTTGACTGATGCTATTAAGTTGCCTCCTTATTCAAAGTATATGAAGGATATTTTCTCTAATAAAAGGAAGATTCCTAATGAGGAGATTTCTACTTTTCTTGCTAATTACTCCTTTAATGGTAAGGTTCCAAAGAAACTTCGTGATCCAGGTATACCAACTATTCCTTGCTCTATTTCGAATAATTATGTTAGAACTGCTTTATGTGATTTGGGAGCTGGAGTTAGTGTTATGCCCTTTTCTCTCTACAAGAGACACCAGCTAGAAAAGTTGATACCAACTGATATATCTTTGCAAATGGCTGATAAGTCAACTACTATTCTTGCTGGTATATGTGAGGATGTTCCTGTTCAAGTGGCTCATAATTGTTTGGTTTTAACTGATTTTTTTGTGCTTGAAATGCCTGAAGATGATAATATGTCTATTATTCTTGGGAGACCTTTTATTAATATTGCAGGTGCTGTCATTAATTGTAATCAAGGAAAAAACATTCAATATTGATGACAAAGAGCATACTATTTATTTCCCGAAGAAGGTTGTTAAGAGCTATTGCCTGAATTCCATTGAAAATGTTGAGAGCATCAAGGTTGGAGAAATATATTGTCCCATTCCACGAGAAAACTTTGAAACTATTATGATTGGGACCATTTCTATCAAGTATAAGGTAATATAATCACCTTGTGGAATGAAAATTTTTGTTTCATATAAGATTGTTTTGGTAACAAGACTTGATCAACCTTGTTAACAAAAGGATTTTAATGAACAAAACAAAGTTTTCACTATGGTTATATTTACTCACTTTTATTTTTCTCCTTTCCAATCTTTGCTCTTCGTCGTGCCTAACTTAAAGGCGTTAAAGAAAAGTATTTGTTGGGAGATAACCCAAGAGTTTCCTCGAGTCTTGGAAGTTATTACTTCAGTAATTACCTCTCCTTATCATTTTTGTTTGCTTTTTGTGCCAAGAATGACCTCTAATGAGAGGGAAGTAAGATTTGGGGAGTTGCTGTCCCGAAACAGATTTCTGTCCTCAACCAAAAAAAACTCATGAGGAGTCTCTGTAACTCGGATTGAGCTGAATATTTATGAATAAATCCCTCAGTATGTTAGCTAACTTTTGTTAGTTCAACACTTTTTGATTTGAGCAACAGAAAATGTTCGCAAAAATCGGTTTCTACCTTCTGGTATGTTTTGACAGATTTCTGCCATTATTTGCATTTGCTTCTTATTGATTCCTTTTTGAGTTCTCTTTTGGGGAATTGAGCTTTTTGAAGGAGTTTCTTCAGTAGCTTGTGTTTTTAGTGAAAAAATTTGCAGTTCCAAAGCTTTTCCTAACGTCTAATATCTTTTGAATACACTAATGTTCCTAATGAAGATTGTGTGAATTTTTGTATGAAGGAAAAATTTCAGGTGTAGAGAGAGAATGATGTAATGAGATCAAGAATGGAAAAAATCTCAATCTTGGGGGGAGCTACCCCGTGTCACCCCAAGAAATGTTCAAGAAGTACAAGTGTCAAAGCTTGGGGGTGCCCAAGGCATCCCCTTCTTCATCAATAAAAATCTCAGGTCTTTCTAGACATTTCGTTTTTATTGTTTCTTGCATAGTTGTGTTGTTCTTGGAGCGTCTTAGTTTTTGTTATTGGTTTTCTTTTTGTTTTTTGTTTTTGCTTTGTTGGCTTGTTTGAAAAATCTAAAACACCAAAAATATTTGTTCTTCTTCTTTGGTTTTGTGAGTTCTTTGCAGGGTTCAGCCGTCCTTAGTGGCTTTTGGTTTCATGTTATTATTCAAGTCACACAAGTGAAGGGCAATAATGAAGATTAAGACAACTCGAGGAGTGGTAAGAGGCTGGTAACGAACTCTATTTGTTTTCATTTTTGTACATATACTCATCATTGTGAGAATGCTTAGCCTATTTGTGTAAGGTGTATGTCATTATTAATGCTTAGTAGTTCTTGCTTGTCTATGATTAGCTCCAGCTTGCTAATAGTTTGTAGCATGTCATATGAATGTTTGCTTGTATTATTTTATTCATATTTTGGTATGAAATTGTGGTGTCCTCCTCTGAAAGTTTCATGTGAATCGACCTGGCACATGCTCACGCATGCATATGACTAATCAATAGTCAGTAAGCCTCGATGATTTATTTTTCCTCAGAGTTCTTGTATCATTTTCATGCCATAATTAGTCATGTTTTGTTGCAAGCACGATTATGACAATTATTGTTATCTCGTTTGTCGCTCCCTCTCTATTTTCTAGCCTTCACTTGCACTGAGTATGAGCTCTACCTGTGCTTCCAACTCCCTAAAACCAATATTGCCAGCTGTGTCCACCATACCTACCTATTAGCATCGCTTGCTATTTCAGTGCATATTCAATATGCCTTGTTTTCTTCCGAATAAACTGTTTGTCTGTTTTGAGAAAGTTAGTTATTAAAGCTCTGACGAACTTGATGGCACACTTTATTCCTTTCACTTAATAATCCTGAACCATTGTGACTTGTCCATGAAAGTTATATGCTGGGAGTCAACAAAACCGTGATGTCACGGGGAACGCTTTCAACACTCTTTGGATACCCTATCCAGTTGATACTTTGCTCTTTTGTTTATGGATGTCAACGATGTGAAATAAAAGGGGAGCTTGTGAGTTCATGGAGTCTATACATTGTGTTAGAGAAACGCCTGGGCCGCTAGCCTAAGACATGCCTAATCATGGTGGAAACTTGCAGCATCACCATAATGAGCATTTATGAAGCATCCTAAATAAAAAGCTATACATATAGTAAATAAAAAGATCGTTGAGATGCTCCTGTGCAAGGGATACCTCGTTGGCGGTTCTCTATGATATGCATGTATTTACAATGACAAGAACTTATAGGTAACCAAAGTTGAGTAGCATGCGGAGCGGCCCTCGTACTCAAGGGACATGGGATTTCCAATCTATGGTCTGTCACGCATATAATTTAGAGTGGACCTCACTTTTGCCTTAACCATATGAAGATGTCTATGATAGGGGCAATGAGATCTCAAAACTAATGAGTACCTTCCTTTCAGCGTTAGGAAGCCTTTCAAACTTTCCAAAACCGTTTTCACAACCTTGTTGAGTGACCACTTATTCTATGAGCACCTTCTTGAGAGCATAGTTGTCATTCTTGTGTTTGTTCCAAAACTTGGTTAATTATGTCATGACTTTGATGCTTGTATCTCTGATATCTTCACTTCTAGTCTTCACTTGAACTTCAGAGGTGCCTTGGCATTTATATTGTGCTCTACAAACAAAGGCAAGCGAGATACCACTCTATCATACCTTACTATGAGCATTGCAATGTTGCTTATGTTTATGTTTCATGCTACTTATTATTATTAAGTTGGTTTCTCTACATAGCTTGCAATGACTATTGAGTATACTTAGTTGCATACTTCTTATTATGAATGGTTTAAGCATCTACTCCTGTGCTGAGAATATATACATCATATGAAGCAAATGTGTTCGTGAAAGTTCTTTTATCGCACTCGGTTTTCAACTGAATTGTTTGAGGACAAGCAATAAGCTAAGCTTTGGGGGAGTTGATATGTCCAAAACGTATCTTCTTTCCCAAAACACTTTTGCTATTGTTTCTCTTCTAAACTTGTGTGATTTGGATACAACTAACACGGACTGACGCTGTTTTCAGCAGAATTAACTTGGTGTCTTGTTTTTGTGCAGAAAATCAACTATCAGGAAAAATTCCAGGAAAATATGCCAAAATTATATTTCACCAGAAGATCCCCGGAGCCAGAAGACGATACGAGAAGGGGCCTGGGGGACCCACACCCCTGCCAGGCGCGGGTCCACCACTGGGCGCGCCTAGGGGGGTGCAGCCACCCCAGGCACCCCCTCGGGTTCCCTCTGTGCATATAAGTTTCCTTTCGACTAAAAATAGGGGGTCGATAGTTTTCCAGAAAGAGTTCCGCTCTGCCGCCGCCACCAGAAACCAAGATTCAGATCCAGAAACTCCATTCTGGCACCCTGCCGGGACGAGGAATTTCGAGAGGATCATCGCCATCGTCGTCACCAACGCATCTCCATCAACCATCGATGTTTCCCTCATCCATGAGTGATTAATCCCTCGTTGTACTCTTGGGGATGGTAGGGATTGGATGAGTTCTATCATGTAATCGAATAAGATCTGTTAGGGCATAGTGTCTAATATCTCTATTGGTGCTATTTGACTTTGTTGCAACTTGTTGTGTCTAATGCTTTTCACTAGGGCCCGAGTGCCATGATCTCAAATCTGAACTTATTATTGAATCATTATGATAGTATTGTTTGTGATCTTATCTGCAAGTTGTGTACACATATCATTGTCCGGATCCAAAGGCCCCAAAGTGACAATAATTGGGACAACCGGAGGGGATGGCTATGGTGTGAGGATCACATGTGTTCACGGAGTGTAAATGCTTTGCTCCGGTGCTCTATTAAAAGGAGCACCTTAATTGCCAGCAGTTCCTTAGAGGCCCCGCTGCCACGGGCTGGCTGGACAGAATATGTTGTGCAAGTTCTCATTGCGAGCACGTATGACTATATTTGGAGCACATGCCTAGGATTGTTTAGTACTTGGATGCTTGTTATTATTTATCTGCAATTCCCTAGATCTTTATGTTACATGTTTAGACTCGTCCATGCAACGTCAGTCCATCCATCAGTATGCCTACCGCACTTGAATCCTACTGTTACCGTTACTGTTACTATTGCTCCTGCTTTGCTGTTGTTGTCGTTGTTGCTGTTGCTACTACAAACTGTGGCTACTGATAAACTTCTGTGAGCAAGAACTATTTCCAGGTGCAGCTGAATTGACAACTCAGTTGTTAAGGCTTGCAAGTATTCTTTGGCTCCCCTTGTGTCGAATCAATAAATTGGGCAATACTACCCGCGAAGACTGTTGCGATCCCCTACACTTGTGGGTCATAAATGTATGATGCCATATATTATTTTCCCATGATCTATTGTATGACTATTTTGATGTTTGAGTAGTGAATTGTTATGGCAATTATGATCTAGTTTGTTTTGGTTGCATAAAAGTATATGTTATCTTCTTTGATGATCTTGGTGCACTAACATATGAGTGCACACATATGTTGGGGGATACACAAGGTTTTCACCGTTGCATGTTGATAGGATGAGGGATAGACCGAGTTTGACAGAAGCCGAATCCCATGTCTTAGAAATATATGTAGTATTAATTCATGGTTAATCAAAGGGGGTATTATCATGGGTACCTTAGATCTACATGCGGTGGTTGGACTTTATGTCTTAATATTCTCTTGTTTGTTCTTAATTTTCCTTGGTATCAATCACTAGTGGTGTATTTGCTCGTATGTATGCTACACCTAGTTATGGATCTTCCTAAAAGAAACAATAAAAATACTATATATGTGCTTCAATAATTGTGACAAACAAATGAATGAAATATTAATTTTCCTAAACATTCGCTCCCATAGATTATCCAAATCCACTCCACTAGCTCCACTTCATTTGCATTATCTTACTTATAGTATTTAATTTCAACTACTTTATAGTTTTCTAGTTAATACCAAAAACAACCACACACACACACACTTTAGATCCTAGCTTTGCATAGAACGCCATATAAGTGGGTTATAGGGCTTTAGAGAATAGATAGTTTACCTTCTTATCCTCGTGGGTTTGACACTCAAATACTTCTTGAATTATACTACGGTGATCCCCTGCACTTGTGGGTTATCAATATACTTTTCAGGCGCTGTTGCCGGGGAGCATAGAGCTAGGCTTCTATTCTTGTTTGCATTGCTAGTTTATTTTAACTACCTTGCATATAAAATTAAAACCCAAAACAATTGTATAATGGAAAATGCTATGGATCCTTTTCGCAAGGCTCACGATGATATGTACGATATGCTAGTCAAATATTTTGAAAGCTTGAATATTCCCTTGGGCACTAAATTTTTGAATGCAAGAAATCATGTTGAAAGTGTCAAGGAAGAAGATGACAAAAGGATACGCTTGGGTATGCCCATGCCACCCCAATAAGAGGATAAATAGGAACAAGTGGAGGAAGAATGGAGTAGCTACCCATCTCCAACTCCCAACAATGATAACATCCAAATTCCCATGAATAACCCTTCATATGCTATTTTAAGTGATGGTGATTCTTCATTGCCCAGTAGTCCTCTATGTGGTATAATTATATCTAATATATGGGAGGATGAAAATGATATAATTGAGTTAGATGATCCATTATGCTCATTAGATGACTTGTCTTTATATGGTGAATCTATTCAAAACTATGAGATTAAGTTTGATTTTGATGCTTGCAAAAACTATGAAAGAGGAAGATATAAAAACCCTCTTTATGTTTCCATTCTATTTAAAATGCAAGCTACTAATCATTATGTGCATTGTATACCACAACTTTTCTGCTATTTATTCATATATAAAATGCCAATGCATAGGAAGAAAGTTAGACTTAAATGTTAATGTCTATGTGCTTTGTGGTGTGCTCCATATGCTTTCAAATACTATTCTATTTGAGCACTCCTTGTTATCCGTGTAACATGTAAAATAACTTTAGCTACTGTTATTTAACAATTAGTGTAAGATTTTAACTAAATATAAAATTTGGGAGATCAAATGAGAAGGATGAGCAATGGAGAAGTTGGGGTCATCATTGAGCATGTGTTGTTCATGCCAATGAAACCATGGCAAAGCTTATATCATTAAAACTTTTCCCACATAAAAACAAAATAAAAAGAGTGTCGCTTTTTTTATATATTAGCTTATTTAATAAAATTATTTCCCAAAAATTACTAAATTTTGCATCATGGTAGAAACTATTATATCATTTCTTTGGGGAACTAACCATTTTGTAGGCATTTAAGTAACATGAAGATGAAAATATTTCTTTGTTTTAGAGGAGTGACATGATATGATGATAAATAAGTAGAGTACAAGGACTAGCAAGACTACAAGCTTGGGGATGCCCACACATCCCCCTCTTCTTTCAAGTATTTCAAGTAATATCATTCCAAACTCATGTTTTAGTTTTACCTTCATGTTTTTTTTGTATGTTTGTGGAAACCATGTTTGAATTATCTTTTTGTTTTGTTTGGATCTTATTTTTCATATTATTTTTAAAAATACCAAAATATTTTATTTTTATTTGGTTCTTTTTTGCTTCTTCTTGATTTTTGTTTTTAAAAATGTAAAACATTTTATGGTTCTTATTTTCTTATTGTTTTTCCTTAAAACAAAAAAAATATTTTTTTCACTTGGTTCTTGTTTTTATCAAGCCCAAAGAACACAAATATTTTATGCTTTTTCATTTTTGTTTGCTTCTTGCTTTTCATCTTTCATAAAACAAAAATAACAAAAAGATTTTGTTTCTTCTTTGTTTGCTTCTCTTGATTCTTTCTTGGTTCTTTTTGCTTATTTTAGGTTTTTAGTTTCTGCACATTTTTTCTCTATTAAAATAAAGGTTTTATCTTTTTTTAATATTTTAAAAAATAAAGTACTAAGTTTTACTCATTTTGTATGTTAAAAGTTGAAACATATATTTGGAGTTGAAAATTTCTACATGCTGTTATTTACCAAAAGATTTTTATGTTTTTCTATGTAACTCCGATTGAGATAAATTTTATACTGAAGTTAAAACTTTTCATCCTATATAGGCTCATAAATTGGCTAAAATTCCTAACATGTTTAAGTGGGCAAAATAAATACGTTTTACAGCTGCTGTTTTTCTGGACATAATATGTCTTTTGTTGCAAGAGTGGCCTTTTTGAGTTTTGATTTCATTATTTTTTTAGTCTTTTGCTATTTGATATTGGCCATGTAAGTAACTCTCTTGACATTTAAAACCAAATTTTATTTTGGGCTTTTATCATAGCTAGCACTATATCTTTGTACCACTAATGTCACCCCATAGAAAAGAAATGGGAGAAAGCTTTGTGTTGAAGTTTTTGACAGGGAATGGAGGAATACCACACTAAGAGTTATCCAATAATGGTGAAGACCACAAGCTTGGGGATTACCAAGGCACCCCACTGTACCTACAAAACTCTCGTTTTGCAAACCTCTAAACTTTGTTTTTTTAGCAACACAGAATGATCGTAGAAACTTTGAGTGTCTTCGTTTAGTTTTCATGTTCCCTTGAGAATAAATGAAACCACCATGATCGGTGCTTTTCATGCTTAGGAAATATATACTGAAACAATCTATCCCATGATTAAATTCCTTGATTATAATGAGTTGTGTGCTATCAAAAGAAAAGGGAATGAAAGCAAAAAGCTAAAATTCAAAGTCATGCTTAGTGTTGCTAGATCAATTACTTTAATGAATGATAATTTGATAGTGCCTTATTTAGTGATACTTTTTGCTCATATACATTGATGTTTAATACTAAGGAGCATTGTGTGATGATAAATGTTGGGCACTATGGATCCAATGGCATACTTATAGATCTTTTTGCTAGCCCAAAATTTCATATACAAGCAAAACTTGTATATCCAAATACTCTTAAAACCAATTCGCACAGCGTACACCATACATACCTATATAGCATCAATGATATTCCAAGTATATTTCTCATGTGACTTGTTTTATTTAGCTTCCAAATAATATTGCTCTTATGGTTATGGTTGTCATAGAGAAGTTGGTTGTGGGGTGACCACAAACTTGAAGGCACAACCATCAAAGGTGGTAATGATTTATGAAACATAAAATGGCTTTGTAAGATAAAAAGTGGAAATAATGATAACAAGGGGACATGATATAATCTTGTTCTACTTAGTAATCAACGAGTAAACTGAGGTTCATGGGTATTTCAATACATATGCTCTAGGGAAAAGTGTTGGAAAGGTAGGCACCCAAGGATTCGGCTAGCCATGGAAAGTGAAAATCAAAGGTTGTTTTAGAACATATGACCTGATGAAAAGACCCATGAATAAGGTTTATACTGGTTGCTAGAAGGGAAATACCGTTAATTTATGCCATATAAAAATGGTTAAAATGCTCGAAAAAGTTGAACTTCATGTCTATCTTATTATAATTATTCTCTTCTTTGAACTGGAAAGATGCTAATGTAGGGGTAAATAGAACCAAACACTAATGATGAACTGTTGATCAATCATAAACTTAATGAAATAGAGTTTGGAAGCTAAATAGTCCTTTGCACATGTTTAATCCATGCTTAGTTTCCGTACGAGATATAAAAATATCTTAAGGGAAGACATAAAACTAAGAAGTGAGTCTTCCAGGTAAAGGGCATGAAACTAAGTAGACCAAAGTAGAAAGGCATAAAAACCCATACCAATGAAAGGAAAGGTTCTCCAACAATTTCTATAGGTTCATCTAAGTATGCTTGAAGGTTTGTTTTCCCTCTCATTTGTTTGAAGACAAGTCTACTTATTATTGAGCATGTTTGTAGAGTGTGAAATATATCACTTTATAGCTCACTTGCTTGTTGTTATTCCTTAAAGATTGAACCTAGTGAACTTTGTGTGGCAATGAAAAAATCAAAGAAACAAACTCAAAATTCCATGTTAATTTTATAACCTTTATGCTTGAGGACGAACATACGTTAATCTTGGGGATATTTAGTGCATGTAAAATGCACCCATGAACTTTGTCGTTTATTGCTTTAAAATCATTATATATTACTTTGCAACATTATTATATTTATTGGTACTAACCTACTAATAGTTGCAAAAGTGCACAAGTTCTTGTTTTACACTTTTTTGTGTAGGAAATACACAAATATGGAAGGAAACCACTCATTATGGTGAAATCAGGAAATTCCTGGAATCTGTCCCTACAGAAATCTTTTCGAAGATTGCCAGAATTGACCCTGAATATGACGTGCAATGGAAAAAATGTAGAAAGGAAAGTTGTGGGGAATTTTATGCGCAAAAATTTAGACATAAAACTTTTCCCATGTAGAGTCTGTATGCATTTTTAATAGTCATATTACTGCGGAGGATAGAAGTAGTTTCAGGACTCCGAAAATATGTAACGTGATTGACTCAAACTCCTTCCATATTTGATGATTTTGGCCCAACCATGACTTGATGGACTAATTAAATACATAGGGGACTCCTACGAAGGTTCTATAGATGCCCAAGAGCCCTTGGATCAAAGGGCGTCAATCTCATGGCCAAGATTGCATCTACACCACTATATATTGAGCGGAAACCCTATTTTTGGAGGCATCCACCCATAGACACGAAATTCCCCCTCCTTGGCATCCACCGAGGAGGGGGAGGAGCTCCTCAAGATCATCACCATCTTCAAGGAAGAATAAGGGGTAAGGGGCCGCTGCCCCCAAGGGCAGCCGCTGCCCATAGGAGGGCTCCAGCGCCTCCCTGCCGCCGACGCCGCCTCCTCTCACCGCGTGGCCGCATCTCCCCCTTGGGAAGAATCATCTACATCACCATCTACTGCAAGACCCCATCACCCCCCTCTATAATCTCTCTACAAACATGATGTATGATGCAATATATTATTTTCCCATGATCTATTGTATGACTATGTTGATGTTTGAGTAGTGAATTGTTATGGCAACTGTGATCTAGTTTGTTTTGGTTACATACAAGTATATGTTATCTTCTATCATGATCTTGACGCACTAACATATGAGTGCACACATATGTTGGGGGATACACAAGGTTTTCACCGTTGCATGTTGATAGGATGAGGGATAGACCGAGTTTGACAGAAGCCGAATCCCATGTCTTAGAAATATATGTAGTATTAATTCATGGTTAATCAAAGGGGGTATTATCATGGGGACCTTACATCTACATGCGGTGGTTTGACTTTATGTCTTAATATATTCTCTTGTTTGTTCTTAATTTTCCTTGGTATCAATCACTAGTGGTGTATTTGCTCGTATGTATGCTACACCTAGTTATGGATCTTCCTAAAAGAAACAATAAAAATACTATATATGTGCTTCAATAATTGTGACAAACAAATGAATGAAATATTAATTTTCCTAAACATTCGCTCCCATAGATTATCCAAATCCACTCCACTAGCTCCACTTCATTTGCATTATCTTACTTATAGTATTTATTTCAACTACTTTATTGTTTTATAGTTAATACCAAAAACAACCACACACATACACCCACTTTAGATCCTAGCTTTCCATAGAAGTCCATATAAGTGGGTCACAGGGCTTTAGAGAATAGATAGTTTACCTTCTACTCCTCATGGGTTCGACACTCAAATATGTATCGAATTGTACTACGGTGATCCCATGTACTTGGGGGTTATCAAGATACTTTTCTGGCGCCATTGCCGGGGACCGTAGTGCTAGGCTTCTATTCTTGTTTGCATTGCTAGTTTATTTTCAGTACCTTGAATATAAAAATAAACCCAAAACAATATAATGGAAAATTCTATGGATCCTTTTTGCAAGGCTCACAATGATATGTATGATATTCTAGTCAAATATGTTGAAATCTTGAATATTCCCTTGGGCACTAACTTTTTGAATGCAAGAAATCATGTTGAGAGTGTCAAGGAAGAAGATGATAAAAGGCTAAGCTTGGGATGCCCATGCCACCCAAGAAGAGGATAAATAGGAACAAGTGGAGGAATAATAGAGTAGCTACCCATCTCGAACTCCTGACAATGGTAACATCCAAATTCCCATGAAAAACCCTTCATATGCTATTTTAAGTGATGATGATTCTTCATTACCTAGTAGTCCACTATGTGGAATAATTATATCTAATATATGGGAGGATGAAAGTGATATAATTGAGTTAGATGATCTATTATGCTTATTATATGACTTGTCTTTATATGGTGAATCTATTCAAAACTATGAGATTAAGTTTGCCTTTGATGCTTGCAAAAATTATGAAAGAGGAAGAGATAAAACCCTCTTTATGTTTCCATTCTATTTAAAATGCAAGCTAGTGATCATTATGTGCATTGGATACCACAACCTTGCTGCTATTTATTTATATATAAAATGCCAATGCATAGGAAGAAAGTTAGCCTTAAATGTTAATGTCTATGTGCTTTGTGGTGTGCTCCATATGCTTTCACATACTATTCTATTTGAGCACTCCTTGATATCCATGTAACCTGTAAAATAACTTTAGCTACTATTCTTTAACAATTAATGTAAGATTTTAAATAATAATAAAATTTGGAGAGAAAATGAGAAGGATGAGCAATGGAGAAGTTGGGGTCGACCTTGAGCATGTGTTGTTCATGCCAATGAAACCATTGCAAAGCCTATATCATTAAAACTTTCCCCACATAAAAACAAAATAAAAAGAGTGTCTCTTTTGTAATATATTAGCTTCTTTAATATATTAAATTCTTTAATAAAAGGGTAACTAAACTTGGAGTATGCTCCTCGCGCCCGTGATAGGTTCAGCACCCAACTCTACGTACCCGCCATCGCGCATTCCGAAAAACTTCCCCGCGCATGATGGAACCGCGTCATGGCAGTGGTAGATTCTTGATGGTGGCTGACTGTCCTGCATCACCTGCTCGTCGTAGCATCGTTCGTGCCCGTCGGCAGCCATCTGAGTCACCACGATGTGTCCAACCGTGCCTGGATCCATTGATATCGGCACTCAAGGACATCGCGATGTCTAAGCTTGTCGTACCCGCCGCGCCCGACGAGCACGGTGCACCGGTAGAGACGGAGGAGCGCCAAACAGCAACCCAGACAAAGGAGCGTCGGAGGAAGGTGTAACATCCCAAAAATACTAAACTTGGATCATCAAACTCTAATCATCAAAATTTGGGTTAACAAAAACTTTTCTAAAATAAATATATGAAAGCATGCATGGTGTATGCATTTCATTTGGAATTCTTTTGAACCACCTTGTTTGTGTGTTCCTTTTCTTGTAAATGGATTCTTAGGTGAAAAAAACATCATCTAAACAATTCCCAAACTTTTCTCAAAGACAAATAAATCAAAACAAATAAAATAAGGGAATGGTCATTTTGACCAATTTAACTCCCATGCCTACTTTGGCTGTCCCAAACTTTCAGAACTTAACAGAAACTTTTCTGAATCTTTGCACCCCTTAATTGTACTCATAACAAAGTATCAAGGCCCACTTTGTGATCATCCAGAAACTTTCAAATGCATAGTTTAAATGACAGTTAAAAATTGAATCTTTATCATATGAGAAGATCCCACTTTTTCAAAAACCACTCAAACAAGCTCAACTTTCAAAACCCAAGCATCTGCAGACTCACCAGCACCAACCTAGCACACCCACGAAAACTCTTTTCAAAATTCAAAACTTGAATTCTTGCAGCCATTTCATCAAACACTTTGCAGACACAAATCATCAAAATCTTAAACACTATTGTGAGCAGTGATTGAAACCTAACTTGTCCCCTCTCTAGCTCACAACCATCTCAGTAGATCATCTAGCAAGTTAAACCAAGCACTAGCCTCACTGTAAGCTGGGCAATGACATCAATGGTGAACAGCCGAAGCTCACCATGCCACCCTAGTGGAGACAGTAAGCTAGAAGGAGATTTAGACGTGCCAACCTTGTCTAGGAGGCAGCCCACCGTCCACCGCCACTCCCTGTCCCAGCCATGAGCGTTGCCAAACCCTGGACCACATGCACGGACCGTGCCCAGCTTGCCAGCAACCATGCCGAGCATGCGCCAGAGCGCCGCCCTCGACACACGCCCACAGACCGCGCGCCGCCCTCGCCACGTGCATACATGATCGCCACCAACCCAGGAGACCGCCAGACATCCCCGCTCGCTGCCCCATGCCGCACAGCCACCGCTCGCCGTCGAAGACGCCGCCTCTGCCGCGCAGAGAACCGCGTGTTCCAGACCAAACCGCACCGCCCCTACGCGCGCATTAAAGCCATAGAGCATCGCCAGGAGACCACCAAGCGATCGCCACCGCCGGCCATGCCTCTAGCCGCCCGTAGCCATGTCGCCACCGTCGCCTGCCCATCCCGTTCGGTCTCGCCGTCGTGTCTATAAATAGAGGCCACCCCCAGCCGAATTGAGCACACCACCGTACTCCCCTCTCCTCACTGATCGTCCCACCCCGTTCCCGGAGCAAGGCGAGCAGCACTTCGCTGGAATTTCACCGGAGCCTGCCGCTGCTGGAGAAGAAGGGGGCCAGCGATTGGAGACGCCCCAGGAAAAGCTGCCGGTACCAGGAGGTTCGCCTTCGTCGACTTCGTCGTTCGCCCGCCTCGCCGACCCTCGCCTGAGCCCCGGTGATCCCCCAACGACCCCCACCTGCCACGCTAGGTTTCTGTCTCGCCGGCGTTGCCCAACATCGATGATGACCCTCAGCCGTTATATTAGAACAAGATCCCACGGCTCACATCGCCCCATACCGCTTCGCACCCCCTGTCTCACTGACGCGTGGGGACAGCGACTTAACCAGCCCGCGTAAGCGTTGTGCTTAGCAGGCCGGCCCAGTATCGCTTCCCGCGCAGCCCAGTTATTTGAATTTAACCTTTTTCATTTTATTTCAAACACACTTCTATACCCAGTTTCAAAAATCAACCCAGGTCGATTCAGTGAACCAAATTGAATGAAACCAATTTTGTTAGAAAGGTCTGGGAATGCTGAATCCAAGCCCGTTGGATTCAAGTCATTTGGATCTGTAGATCATCCATGGTAGATATAACAAGGCAGAAGCTTTTCTGCATTCAAACATTTTTCAAATTTAAACCATAATAGCTTTTGAGTTGATTCCAACTCTCAAAAATCACATTTAACCATACCTTTCAGAATATATAAAAATATATAGGTTTACTTACAGAAATAATGACCAAGTAATAAAAGAATGCCACATAGGCATTTCTAGCCACTTTAATTAATTAAAATAAAAGAGAAAAACCTTATTAAATTGTGACACCACTTTAAATCACATTCCCATGGACTAAAATATGTGGTGATGACATGTGTCAACATGATCCCATGTTTGGTTTGGAGAATATTAAATCTTAAGTAGTTTTTCAATGAGTAGAAATTACTTTTCTAAAAATAAAAGGAATTAAACCAAGCTTTAATCTTGTAATGTTAGTGATGATGCTAGATCATCTATAGGACCCTGGTGTGTGATGAATGCAAGTAGTTAAGTATTGTTTGGTGATTGTGTACCTCGTATTTATTCATAGACGCTAGTACCGACCAAGGATACGAGGAGGAAGGAGGATACTACGAAGAAGAAGCTGAGGAGAACTTCAACCACTGCTCTGCTCAAGGCAAGCTATTAATCTTGAAAGCTAACACTTGAAATTTAGCAAGCTTATACTGATACCTATGCAAGCCAATACTTGCAAGCTATTAATCTTGCAAGCTAACACTTGCAATTTAGCAAGCTTATACTGATACCTATGCAAGCCAATACTTGCTTATTACCATGCCCACCATATGCCTTAAAGCATATATGAGCATAACCACTTGATAAACCAATCCTAGTTTTACTTACAAGCTTTATACTTTATTTCTTTATCAAAGCTTTAACTTAGAGTTGACTTAAGTGACTTGTAGATTCTAGAAAGATATATTGAAGTTTGCATAAAGAGCATAAAATTTGGCCTAAGCTAGAAAATCTTGATGTCATCCTAAGGCATAAGATTGAACTTAGTGGAAACTCCACTAGTTTACTATCCCCCATTAGTGCTTACCCCCACTTGTAGATGCTAGTGCTAAGCATAAAACTTGATCAACATTAGATGGGAATACTTGGTGAAAATGGTTATGAAAACCTTGGAATGATGGATCATTCTATTGAAATGTTTTGGACATCAAGAACTCCCTCACAGAATCCGAAGACCGTTCCCGTCGAGATCCGAAGACTGAACCCCTCCGAACCAAGACCTTCGACCACAATTGTGGTCGAAGGTCTTGGTTCGGAGGGGTTCAGTCTTCGGATCTCGACGGGAACGGTCTTCGGATTCTGTGAGGGAGTTCTTGATGTTCCGGGTTCTACGGTCGACGGGGAGCTTGGCATGGTTCGATCTTAATAGCATGATCATTGGGGTTGCGGCACCGGATCGGTCTTGATGATCTTGTTGCCCCTAAACTTGGCGTCAGTTCCACCTCGGGAGAGCTTGGCGATGGTCTGCGTGCTGCCGAAGTAGCAAGGCACGACCACCCAAACAACACCTCCACAACACAAGCATCACCAGTTCACAGGAGTACTTCATCGTCAACACACCACATCGCTGTAGCAGATTCACTGCGGAAAAGCACCGAAGATAAAAAAGGGAACCGGGGGCAGACGACAACCGAAACACGAATCCTACTGGGGCGGTAGCAGCGCGCATGGTGGAAGAAGCGACGAGCTTGAGGCGCTTGGAGAAGCGGCGGAGCACCCACGGAGCGACCAGGACGCGGGAAGGCTCGCTGCTGAGGCGTACGCGGCCGGCGCCCAGCGGTCAAGGTCGACAGGAGCACTGCATCAGGAGGCAGCGGCACGCGGCGCTCTACAGGAAGGTGAGGAGGACGCGCGGGCCAGGGATGGGCGAGGCCGGCGGCGTGGTCGATAGAAGATGGGGCCGACGGCGGCAGAGAGCGATGGCACCGGAGGAGCTCGGGCGGCCTCGCGCGCTGCAGGGGGAACAGGGACAGGGGAGGCGACGAGGAGGTGCCTGGCAAGCTGGCAGCAGGCGTCGCCGGAGGGTGGGCGGTGGCTCCGTCGAAAAGGAGGCCGTCGCTCGGTGGCAGGGCCGGGGGCTGGATCGAGAGGGTGTGAGAGGCGAACGCAGAGGAGAGATGGAAGGAAGCGGGGAAGGAGGCGTGTGGGGGTGGCTTTGCGTGGTGGGAAAAGCGAGGTAGGAGTTGATATGGGACCGGGTCAAAGCGGCGTTGGCGGCTCGCTTCTCTGGGATCGCGCGCGGGTGGTGGGCGGTTTCGGTCGCGTGCAGGCGCGTGCGTGTCTGTGTGTGTACTGCCTAGCAGCGGCGGCTCGGGTGGGAATAGGGTAGGTGGGATTCTAGGGTTTGGCTAGGGTTAGGATTAGGGTTTGGTTGGAGGTGGCCGGCTGGGCTTTTGGGCCTGGCTGGCTGCCTCCCAAAAAATAATATAAACTTTTATTTAATATTTAAAAGATGTTTGTAATTAGTTTTTAGACAAATAAAATATCCAGATAGATCTAGGGTTTGTATTTTGAAATAAAGAAGGGGAGTATTATAAAAAAACAAAATAGGATTTTGTATTATACTTTTATGACAAGGCATGCATGATGATGTCATGATGATGCACAAAACAAAAACACGGCGATTTTCTAGTAGTGGATTTACCCGGGGTGCTACACATGCTATGGACTTCTTCACCGATGAGGATGATTTCTCCTTCATCGATGATGATGAAGATGACGAAGCCACCGATTCCGAGGAGTAGTAGCACTTGAGCACAAACGTAGTGAGTAGTATTCGGTCCCACTGTATCGTAGTTTCAAGAATGGTTCTTAAAACCATCCGTTTTTCTTTGTTGTGGTGTGTGTTGTATCGTGTGCTATGAATGAATGAATGAAAAGCGAGTTGCTAGAAAAATCTGAGTCAAACTTTAAAAACTTTTCAAAATCCCAGAACCTTAGAAATTTCCCTCTTTTCTCATGATCTATCTCAATCTTCAGATGCCACGCGGAGGAAGTGGTTCATCCCCGGACCCGATGTTGGAGATTCTGCAAATGTTGACTTCTGACCGCGAAGCTGAAAGAGCGGAACGTCAAGCCAACCTAGCCACCCTGCAACAGATAGCTCAGCTAGCCCACAACAACCAAGGCCACGGAAATCAGGATAACCATGGATCTAAGATCAAAAATTTCCAGAACACCAACCCACCTGTTTTCACTAAGTCAGAAGAGCCCCTAGATGCCGATGATTGGCTGCAAACCATGGAAAATAACCTAGAAGTCTCCGGAGTGGACGCCAACGAAAAAGTTCTGTTCGCCACCCACTATCTAGCTGGAGATTCCAGGGCATGGTGGAACAGTGTTCGTGCAATGAACGGAGGCCAGATGATGACCTGGGAGGAATTCAAGGTCAAGTTTAGCAGAACCCATGTGCCACCGGGTTTGATCAAGAGAATGAGAGATGAGTTCAGAGAACTGAAGCAAGGACGGATGACTGTAGTGGAATACCATGACAAATTTTTGTCATTAGCTAGGTATGCCCCGGATGAAATCGACACCGAAGCCAAGAAGAAAGAAAGATTCCTGAATGGTCTGCATGATGAGATGCAGACAGTATTAGTCAATATCCCCTTTGCTGATATTGAAGCCCTTGTCGACTAGGCCATCCAAATGGAAGGAAAGATCAACCAAGCCAATGAGAACCGCAAGAGTCGCATGATGCATCAACCAGGAACCCATCAGACCCCAAAGTACCGCCCTAACCCAACTCCCGGATTTGCCCCAAGAACCAACAGACCCCCAATGAACCGTCCGACCTATCCCAACCGTGGAAACCCTAGGCCCGGAGGAAATCACAACAACCCGGCAACTCTAGCAATTTCAATCGTGCCCCACCTAAGTTCAACAACAACAATGCTACCACCAACACCAACACTGCCCCGAGGACTGGAAGCAATGCTGTGCCAGTAGCAGCAAAGGACAAGTCGCAAGTGACTTGTTATGACTGTGGAAATAAGGGTCACTAATCCAACGAGTGCCCCAACAAGAAGAATGCCACAGCCCCCAATGCCAATGCCCCAGCTCAGCAGCAGCGTCGTGTTCAGCCCGGAAGAAGGCTTGCCCCAGGGAATTCGCTCAACCGCAATGGCCGTCTTTTTCTCATGCATGCTGAAGAAGCTCAGGAAGCGCCAGACGTCGTGCTGGGTATGTTTTCTGTTAATTCAGTACTTGCAAGAGTGTTGTTTGATTCTGGTGCATCGCATTCATTTGTCACCAAAGAATTTGCATGCACTAGTAAAATTCAACCAACCAAACTGAAGCATGTCATGATCGTTCAAATTCCCGGATCAACCACCAAGGCTAGGAAAATTTGCAAAGCCGTCCCTATCCGAATCCATGGCATAGATTTTTATGCTAATCTGATAGTACTCTGAACTAAAGGTTTCGAAGTAGTACTAGGAATGGATTGGATGTCCAAACATAAAGGATTGATTGACTATGCCAAGAAAGCCATAACCATGACCAGTACAGCCGGAATATCAGTCGAGCAAATATCTGAAACCTTACCTCGCCAATTCAAGTGCAACAAGAGTATAGCCCAACCTACCATTGACAAAGTCCGAATAGTCTGTGAATACCCCGATGTATTTCCAGATGTTTTGCCCGGTATGCCCCCAGATCAGGATATCGAGTTTATCATTGAACTAATCCCTGGAACGGGACCCATAGCCCAGAGACCATATAGTATGAACCCGTCGAAACTAGAGGAACTGAAGAAGCAACTGGATGCCATGTTGGAAATTGGATTGATTCAACCAAGTGCGTCACCTGTCTTGTTTGTGGACAAGAAAGATGGAGGTAACCGTTTGTGTACGGATTATCGGAAGTTGAATGATGTCACCATCAAGAACAAATACCCCTTGCCCAAGATAGAAGATTTGTTTGATCAGTTGACCGGTGCCAAAGTGTTTTCTAAGATTGATCTTAGAACTGGGTATCATCAACTCAAAATTCGTGCAGAGGATATTCCAAAGACTGCCTTCACCACCAGATATGGATTGTACGAGTATACAGTCATGTCTTTTGGATTAACCAATGCCCCCGCTTATTTCATGAATATCATGAATAAGATTTTTATGGACTTCCTGGATAAGTTTGTCGTTGTTTTCATCGATGACATTCTGATTTATTCCAAATCAGAAGAAGAATATGAGCTACACCTACGGACCATTCTTGGAACCCTTAGAGAGCATCAGCTGTATGCAAAGTTTAGCAAATGTGAATTCTGGTTATAGGAGGTAGGATTCCTCGGTCACATTGTATCAGCCGGAGGAATTGCCGTTGACCCTGCAAAGGTGAAAGATGTCGAAGATTGGCAAGCCCCAACCACTCAAACCCAAGTTCGTGCATTTCTCGGATTGGCGGGATATTACCGCAAGTTCGTAGAAGGATTCTCGAGTATCGCCAGACCCATGACCCAATTGCTAAAGAAGGACAAGAAGTTTGAATGGACCGACAAATGTGAAGCGAGTTTTCAAGAACTCAAGAGGAGATTGATTTCAGCCCCAATCTTAATCATGTCGGATATCACGATGCCCTTCGATGTGTATTGTGATGCATCCAAGATCGGTCTCGGATGTGTGCTAATGCAAGAAGGCAAAGTTATATCTTATCTATCTCGACAACTGAAGCAACATGAGCAAAATTACCCAACCCATGACCTCGAACTCATAGCCGTAGTTCTAGCCCTGAAGACATGGAGACATTATCTGATGGGAAATCGTTGTGAGATCTATACGGATCACAAGAGTCTGAAGTATATATTCACTCAGAAGGAGCTGAATATGAGACAGATAAGATGGATTGAGATAATCAAGGATTACGATATGGACATTCACTATCACCCTGGTAAAGCCAATGTGGTAGCAGATGCCCTTAGCAGATTGTCGTGCCGCTTGAACTCCATGATTTTGAAGGAGCAACCAAGTTTGCACAAACAGATGGAAGATTTTCGAATGGAATTAGTGAGTGAAGGATTTTTAGCTAGCATAGAACTCCAGCCCACTTTGATCAGTCAGATTAAAGAGGTGCAGAAGGGAAATGCTAGTATCGACGGAATCAAGCGTCGTATCGGTACATGCAAAGTACCCGGATTCACCGAAGACGAAGAAGGAGTTATGTGGTACAAAGGACGCCTTTGTGTACCATCAGATTCTGAGTTGAAAGAAGTTATTCTGAAGGAGGATCATGATACTCTTTATTCTATCCATCCCGGAGGAACTAAGATGTATCAAGATTTAAAAGAGCAATTTTGGTGGCATAAGATGAAGAGAGAAATCGGAAGCTATATCGCCAACTGTGATATATGTCAGCGAGTCAAGGCAGGACATCAAAGACCCGCTGGATTGTTGCAACCATTGCAGATTCCGGAATGGAAATGGGATTCCATTGGAATCGACTTTATCACCGGATTGCCTACTTCTAGTAGGGGAAATGACTCTATCTGGGTCATAGTGGACCGATTGTCCAAAGTTGCCCATTTCTTACCCGCCAAGACCACATATCAGAGTTCGAAGCTAGCGGAGTTATACATCGCTAGAATCGTCAGTTTGCATGGAGTCCCCAAGTACATCGTATCTGATCGAGGAACTCAATTTACCTCGAGATTCTAGAAGAAGTCCAAGAAGGTTTAGGAACCCGCCTAGATGCCAGCACCGCATATCACCCTCAGACCGATGGACAAACGGAGCGAGTAAATCAAATACTCGAAGATATGTTGAGAGCATGTGTGTTAGAATATGGATCTAAGTGGGAAGATTATCTGCCATTTGCAGAATTTTCATACAACAACAGTTATCAAGCTAGTTTGCAAATGGCCCCATTTGAATTTATGTACGGAAGGAAGTGTCGCACCACTTTGAACTGGTCGAAAGTAGGAGAGAGTCAGATTTTCGGACCCGACATCCTACGAGAAGTAGAAGAGAAGGTTCACAAGATTCGTGAGCACCTCAAGACTGCCTAGTCCAGACAGAAGAGTTACACCGACAAGAGACGTCGAGACCTCGCCTTCAACCTAGGAGATTTTGTTTATCTGAAAGTGTCGCCATTGAAGGGAATGCAGCGTTTCCAACTCAAAGGAAAGTTAGCCCCCAGATATATCGGACCTTTCAAGATTCTGAACCATCGAGGAGAAGTTTCGTATCAATTGGAACTACCCGAAGAGATGTCAGTCGTGCACAATGTGTTCCATATCTCGTTACGCAAGTGTCTCTAAGTCCCAGAGAAGACCGAAGTGTTCAAAAACATCGACCATCGGACCATAGAGATCAACGATGACCTGACCTATCCCGAAGTACCCATCCGTATTTTGGAAGAAGCTTTTAGAACTACCCAAACCCGAAGCATCAAGTTTCTCAAGATTCAGTGGAGCAACCACACAGAAGAGGAAGCTACCTGGGAGCGCGAAGATCACATCAGGACAGAGTTTCCCGATCTCTTCAAATCCTAGGTAATCTTTTTCGTCCTTTTTCAAATCCCGGGACGAGATTTTGTTTAAGGGGGGAAGGTTTGTAACATCCCAAAAATACTAAAATTGGATCATCAAACTCTAATCATCAAAATTAGGGTAACAAAAACTTTTCTAAAATAAAAATATGAAAGCATGCATGGTGTATGCATTTCATTTGGAATTCTTTTGAAACACCTTGTTTGTGTGTTCCTTTGCTTGTAAATGGATTCTTAGGTGAAATAAACATCATCTAAACAATTCCCAAACTTTTCTCAAAGACAAATAAATCAAAAAAATAAAATAAGGGAATGGTCATTTTGACCAATTTAACTCCCATTCCTACTTTGGCTGTCCCAAACTTTCAGAACTTAACAGAAACTTTTTTGGATCTTTGCGCCCCTTGATTGTACTCATAAAAAAGTATCAAGGCCCACTTTGTGATCATCCAGAAACTTTCAAATGCATAGTTTAATGACAGTTCAAAATTGAATCTTTATCATATGAGAAGATCCCACTTTTTCAAAAACCACTCAAACAAGCTCAACATTCAAAACCCAAGCATCTGCAGACTCACCAGCACCAACCTAGCACACCCACCAAAACTCTTTTCAAAATTCAAAACTTGAATTCTTGCGGCCATTTCATCAAACACTTTGCAGACACAAATCATCAAAATCTTAAACACTATTGTGAGCAGTGATTGAAGCCTAACTTGTCCCCTCTCTAGCTCACAACCATCTCAGTAGATCATCTAGAAAGTTAAACCAAGCACTAGCCTCACTGTAAGCTGGGCAATGACATCAATGGTGAACCGCCAAAGCTCACCATGCCACCCCAGTGGAGACAGCAAGCTAGAAGGAGATTTAGCCGTGCCAACCTTGTCTGGGAGGTAGACCACCGTCCACCGCCACTCCCTGTCCTAGCCACGAGCGTTGCCAAACCCTGGACCACACGCACGGACTGCGCCCAGCTCGCCAGCAACCATGCCGAGCATGCGCTAGAGCGCCGCCCTCGACACACGCCCACAGACCGCACGCCGCCCTCGCCGCGTGCATACATGATCGCCACCAACCTAGGAGACCGCCAGACATCCCCGTTCGCCGCCCCATGCGGCACATCCACCGCTCGCCGTCGAAGACGCCGCCTCTGCCGTGCAGATCACCGCGCGTTCCAGACCAAACCGCACTGCCCCTACGCGTGCATTAAAGCCGTAGAGCATCGCTAGGAGACCACCAAGCGATTGCCACCGCCGGCCATGCCTCTAGCCGCCCGTAGCCATGTCTCCACCGTCGCCTGCCCATCCCGTTCAGTCTCGTCGTCGCCACTATAAATAGAGGCCACCCCCAGCCAAATTGAGCACACCATCGCACTCCCCTCTCCTCACTGATCGTCCTACCCCGTTCTCGGAGCAAGGCGAGCAGCACTTCGCCGGAATTTCATCGGAGCCTGCCGCTGCTGGAGAAGAAGGGGGCCAGTGATTGGAGCCGCCCCAGGAGAAGCTGCCGGTACCAGGAGGTTCGCCGTCGTCGACTTCGTCGTTCGCTCGCCTCGCCGACCCTCGCCTGAGCCCCGGTGAGCCCCCAACGACCCCCATCCGCCACGCTAGGTTTCTGTCTCGCCGGCGTTGCCCAACGTCGATGATGACCCTCAGCCGTTAGATTAGAACAAGATCCCACGGCTCACATCGCCCCATACCGCTTCGCACCCCCTGTCTCACTGATGTGTGGGGACAGCGACTTACCAGCCCGCGTAGGCGCTGTGCTTAGCAGGCCGGCCCAGTATCGCTTCTCGCGCAGCCCAGTTATTTGAATTTAATAGTTTTCATTTTATTTCAAACACACTTCTGTACCCAGTTTCAAAAATCAACCTAGGTCGATTCAGTGAACTAAATTGAATGGAACCAATTTTGTTAGAAAGGTCTGGGAATGCTGAATCCAAGCCCGTTGGATTCAAGTCATTTGGATCTGTAGATCATCCATGGTAAAAATAACAAGGCAGAAGCTTTTCTGCATTCAAACATTTTTCAAATTTAAACCATATAGCTTTTGAGTTGATTCCAACTCTCAAAAATCACATTTAACCATACCTTTCAGAATATATAAAAATATATAGGTTTACTTACAGAAATAATGACCAAGTAATAAAAGAATGCCACATAGGCATTTCTAGCCACTTTAATTAATTAAAATAAAAGAGAAAAACCTTATTAAATTGTGACACCACTTTAAATCACATTCCCATGGACTAAAATATGTGGTGATGACATGTGTCAACATGATCCCATGTTTGGTTTGGAGAATATTAAATCTTAAGTAGTTTTTCAATGAGTAGAAATTACTTTTCTAAAAATAAAAGGAATTAAACCAAGCTTTAATCTTGTAATGTTAGTGATGATGCTAGATCATCTATAGGACCCTGGTGTGTGATGAATGCAAGTAGTTAAGTATTTTTTGGTGATTGTGTACCTCGTATTTATTCATAGATGCTAGTACCGACCAAAGATACAAGGAGGAAGGAGGATACTACGAAGAAGAAGCCGAGGAGAACTTCAACCACTGCTCTGCTCAAGGCAAGCTATTAATCTTGCAAGCTAACACTTGCAATTTAGCAAGCTTATACTGATACCTATGCAAGCCAATACTTGCAAGCTATTAATCTTGCAAGCTAACACTTGCAATTTAGCAAGCTTATACTGATATCTATGCAAGCCAATACTTGCTTATTACCATGCCCACTATGTGCCTTAAAGCATATATGATCATAACCACTTGATAAACCGATCCTAGTTTTACTTACAAGCTTTATACCTTATTTCTTTATCAAAGCTTTAACTTAGAGTTGACTTAAGTGACTTGTAGATTCTAGAAAGATATATTGAACGTTGCATAAAGAGCATAAAATTTGGCCTAAGCTATAAAATCTTGATGTCATCCTAAGGCATAAGATTGAACTTAGTGGAAACTCCACTAGTTTACTATCCCCCATTAGTGCTTACCCCCACTTGTAGATGCTAGTGCTAAGCATAAAACTTGATCAACATTAGATGGGAATACTTGGTGAAAATGGTTATGAAAACCTTGGAATGATGGATCATTCTATTGAAAAGTTTTGGACATGTGTTTCCGAACACCTGATGATTTTGGTGATGAAAATGTTGAGGCATGAGCCTTAGCCCTTTATAAAACTGATGGTTGTCTAGATGCGATACCATTCCAATTTTATCGTATAACCACATTACCCGAAGATTGGGTAGGGCTTGACTGGAAACTTATATACCTTAGTATTAGTTCCCTCACGGCCAAGGTCTGAGCTGAGGCTACCTTGTGAAGATTGTCCACCTGTGTAGTACCCAAGATGACAGTTGGTCATGGTTGGGAGGCCAAACTCACAGGAGAGGTGCTTATACTAGGGCGTGTAATTGAAAGGTTAGGATTGATTATCCGCATACTGAGTATGGTGAATTCAGGATTTGTTCCTGACGGATGTATCGAATGTTGTGGTGAAAGTGTACAGTCTCTGCAGAGTGTCAAACTATTCGAATAGCCGCGTCCGCGGTTATGGACAGTTGGAGTGGCCATACTGTTCCCCCGTCAGATGTTTTCAAAATGACTTGTGAAAATGATTTGAGACTTCGACTTGACCACAACAGAGTTGTGATATGAAATACAAGTGCCCACTTAGGTGTTATAAAACTTCAACTAGCATTTGTTTCTTCTAAACTTAGTAGAGATAAATCTGGCTTTTGCAAAACAACCCTAGAGCCTAGTGTCCTATTGTCAAAAACCCCTTTCACTTGTTAGTATTAGTTTGCAAGTACTTAAAGAGTACTCATGGCTTTGTCTCTGGCTATTCCCATGGCCATACTATGAAGAGGAGTACCTGGAGGATGGACCCCAGGAAGGTTACGAAAACTAGGATCATATCCCATCGTCAGCATTGCATGTGATCCCGAAGATGGAGCTTCGCCTACGCTACCGTTATTATTACGTATTCCGCTGCTTGAAGTTGTATTAAGAACTGGATCATGAGATCCCTATTTGTGTAAGACCTTATGTATGGTTTGTAATGGATGATGTACTGTGGTATCCAATTCTGTTATGTCTCGCTAAAATGGTAATCCTGGGATTGGTATGTATGGCATAACAGGCATCTGGGATTAAAAATCCAGGTGTTGATAGAAGTCCTACAAGACCACCATGAAGAAGGCCGGCAGGAATAGAGGAGCCAGCTATGAGGATGACTCCAACTCGGCCAACAAGGAGGCATTCATGGATTAGTTGGAGGCAGAAGCGGAGGATGGTGACATCGACCCATGGGACTACGAGCAGGAGGAGGACTCCGAAGAGGAGATGGTGTGAACCTACGAGGAGGGAGTTTCTAACAAGTCATCTGGGGACACCGAAGGCTGCCATGGCGAGGACCATGACAACGACAATGACGACGAGTAGAGTGTAATGTTCTATTGTGAGTATTGTTCTAACTGCCACGTCCTCCATTGTGATTGTTTTAACTACCATGTCTTGCTATAATATTGGGTTGTTGGTACTATAACTATTTCGTCAAAATATTATCGCGACAAGAACGAAGCGCGCCTAGAGTGTGCACTCGACATCGTTTAGTAACAAACATAGCACGAAGTGGTCATGCTCACTGCCATAACCATGCATTCGTCCATCGATAGAGGGGTGGGACGGATATAAAGGAGGTTATCCTGGTTGTTAGATCATAACGGATCAAAGGTTGGCGGGCACGATCTGCGTGACAACTATCTCAACCAATTAGGGTGTACTAGACAAAGTGAGACATAGTAAGGGATTATCTGAGATTTAGTGACTAACATAGAGGGCAAAACTAAGTAGGAGTTAACATGGATTTCAACCCTAGATCCCCCTCCCCTCGCTGCCCAGAACATGGAACCACTACATGGATTGAGCCCACACCCGGCACCTATCTCCCTCTCGACATCACAAGCAACTTCTCCAACTAGATATTTTGTGGTCATTTGGAGAAATCTTGACTTTCCATTTCTAAACCTAAAAAATCGGTGTTTTCCGAAGAAGTTGCAAGATTAGGGTGCGCCCAAGGGACCGATGCAATTTTCACGCATGCTACATCATGGTGTATGGACATTCTCGGGAGGTGGGTATTTATCTCGTGGTGCAAGCATATACTGTATTTTTCTTGATTTACGACCCCGTAAAGGCGGTTTCTAACTATAGGTATCCTAGAAGACACTAAATTTTCAGGAAAAATGGTTTGGGTGCTCCATAGGGTACCTAGGATGGATGCATGCCTAGGTCCAAGATTGCACCGAGCCTTGCGTTCCTGCGGCCGACGGCGGGTTTGGCCATTTTTTTGAACAGCAGCAAAAAATAAAAAAAAATGTGAAACTGCTCTTGGAGCCCTTGCATGTGACCCACTGCCCGCATAAAATCATAAGTAAGGCATACCAGGTATTTTGGCAGCCAAGGCACCACCCGGATATCTATTGAGTGGGAGTTAATATGGCTTTCAACCCTAGATCCCCCCTCGCTGCCCTGAACATGGAACCACTACATCGATTGAGACCAAACCCGGCACCTAGTTCCCTCTTGGCATCATAAGCAACTTCTCTAACTAGAGATTCCGTGGTCATTTGGAGAAATCTTGACTTTCCATTTTCTAAACCTAAAAAACTGGTGTTTTTCCAAAGGAGGTGCAAGATTAGGGCATGCCCAAGGGCCCGGGGCAATTGTCACACATGCTACATCATGGTGTATGGTTATTCCCGGGAGGTGGGTATTTATCTCATGGTGCAAGCATATACTATATTTTTCTTGAGTTACTGCCCGTTAAAGGCGGTTTCTAATTGTAGGTACCCTAGAAGACACTCTCAATTTCAGGAAAAAATGGTTTGGGGTGCCCCATAGGTTACCTAGGTTGGATGCATGCCTAGGTCCAAGATTGCACCAACCCTTGGGTTGCCGCAGCCGGCGCCGGGTTTGGCTATTTTTTGAATAGCACCAAAAAAATCTACAAAAATCAGAAAAATGTGAAAACAACTCTTAGAGCCCTTGCATGTGACCCACTGCCCGCATAAAATCATAAGAAATGCATACCAAGTCTTCTGGCACCCAAGGCACCACCTAGATGTCTATCGAGTGGGATTTAACATGGATTTCAACCCTAGATCCCCCCTCGCTGCCCAGAACATGGAACCACTACATGGATTGATCCCAAACCCGGCACCTATCTCCCTCTCGGCATCACAAGCAACTTCTCCAACTAGAGATTTCGTGGTCATTTGGATAAATCTTGACTTTACATTTTTTGAACCTGAAAACCTGATTTTTTCAAAGGAGGTGCAAGATTAGGGAGCGCCCAAGGGCCCGAGGAAATTTTCACTCATGCTACATCATGGTGTATGGCCATTCCCGGGAGGTGGATATTATCTCGTGGTGCAAGCATATATTGTATTTTCTTGAGTTATGGCCCGGTAAAGGTGGTTTCTAACTGTAGGTACCCTAGAAGACACTCTCAATTTTCAGGAAAAAATGGTTTGGGGTGCCCCATGGGGTACCTAGGCTGGATGCATGCCTAGGTCCAAGATTGCACCAACCCTTGCGTTGCCGCGGCCGCCAGCGGGTCTGGCCATTTTTTTGAGCAGCATCAAACAAAATTTAAAAAAAATCAGAAAAATGTGAAAACAGCTCTTGGAGCCCTTGCGTGTGACCCACTACCCGCATAAAATCATAATCAAGTCATACTAGGTCTTCTGAAACCTAAAGCACCACTCGGATGTCAATCGAGTGGGAGTTAACGTGGCTTTCAACCCTAGATCCCCCTCCCCTCGCTGCCCAGAATATGGAACCACTCCATGGATTGAGCCCCAAACCTGGCACCTAGATCCCTCTCGGCATCACAAGGAACTTCTCCAACTAGAGATTTCGTGGTCATTTGGAGAAATCTTGACTTCCCATTTTCTGAACCCAAAAAACCGGTATTTTCCAAAGGAGGTGCAAGATTAGGGCGCGCCCAAGGGCCCGAGGAATTTTCACGCATGCTACATCATGGTGTATGGCCATTCCCGCTACTTTAGTTAATAAAAAGTTTTTGTGGAAGACTTATGATTTTTTGAAATCTAGTCAAACCCATGATAAACCCTATTAACTAGCTCGTTAACCTTGCAGAAACTATGCCTATCCCTAATGTCCAATGACATTCGTTGGATCGTAAGGCTAGCGCCATTGGTATCTATCAGATCGGATCTTCTAGAAGCCCCCCCCCCCCTCCCACCGGGCCAGGTTGATTTTGCGTCCCTATTATTAGGCGCCGTTGGATCGGAGAGAACGGACAATAAGGATCGTCCTTTTCAAGAGAGATCCGTGAGTACGCAGTTCTACATCCTGATTGGCACTCAGAACCATGAGTGGGCCTACCCCCTTGACTTTATAATCACAACTGTGTGGCCGAAGCTCAAACCCTGTTTGTTCCTTGCAACTCGTGTTAGCATAGGCATCAAATCCTACCTGAAGTCACGGCACCTCGCCATGGAGATGCCTTGTCCCATATTCTACGAGGTCGAGATGTTCGCCCACTATGACATACTCACGCTAATGCTAGCGAGGCTACAATCCGGCTATGAGATCAGCTACACTGGGGTGCCCGTGGCGTCGCTCTTGCGTGGCAATGTGCTATCATGGCAGATCGAGGAGCGGCGCCGCCAGCTGCCAGAGCGGAAGAGGGCAATGGACTGATATGCGCGCACGAGCGTGTACTGGCCAAGGCAGTTCAAGAAGGAGCGGGAGGCATTGCTTTGGCTATGCAGAGCTCACTATCGGGAGATCCACCTGGATCTGTGCAACCCCGAAGGGAGGCAGCGCTTCTGGGCAGTGCTTAGGTGTACGCCCTCCACTATTATCGATGCGGAACGCCGTGCAGAACTCGCGAGGAGGAGCACCACTAGGCTCTTCCTCATCGATTCCGACTCGGAAGAGGCGGACGGCAAAGCGGAGGACGTCATGAATGACGAAGACAGCAGGAGCGGCATAGTCGATTAGGATCACTTGAGGCTAAATTTAATCTATGTATGGTAGCTTAGTGACCTCTTCGGATAGACTGGCCAAGTTGTAAGTGTGTTAGCCACCGGCACCAATGCCATCGCCGGCTGCTGGGTCACGACCACCTCGCGGCAACTCCGGTAGGACCATGTGAATAAAGTTTCCATTTTTGGATATGAAATGTGGAAGATGAGCGGAACCGAGGAGAGAATCAATGCCCCTGACGTATCCTATGCCAGGATCAGATGTCGCTGACAAAGACAAGGCAAGGCTAGTGGGATAGTATGGTGTCTCTACTCCTAGCACTTGATGTTACAATCACAATTTTGGAGTGCGCCAGAGGATAAGGAGACACGCATGTCGTGTGTTGTTTGAGATGGGAATCCAAGGGAGGTGATCCTCACCTAATCCATCACACGACCATAATTTTGGTTGTAGTATGATTAAAAATCCACAATTATTGTTTATGGATAATCCAGGCCACAGTTTAAAAATTAATGTAATATTTAACGACCTAGAATCTTGTCCACACCACACATCACAAACTCATTACAAGCACCAGATATAAATAAATTAAAAATAAATAGTTAAGTTTAAATGAAAAAATAAAAAATGACGTTACTGTGCCAGCTTCTCTTTGCTCATCTTATTACCGTTAAATCTCGCGCAGCATTAAACAAAGGTTGATGAGGACTGACACAAAAATGATAAAAATGCCAAGTAAAAAAGTTTCAAGCTTACCTTTTGTCCGTAGAATCGTACAAAGATGAAATTGGAAGGGATTTGTTATTTCTACTACAGTTAGCCGAAAGATTCTCAAGAACATCCTCAATCACCCTAGCAACTTCTTCATATTTAAATTCAACTCCATTGTTATCGATTCCCTTACCCTTCCGCTTTCGCTTACCCTTTTGTTTCTTTTCGCCCATATCCCCGCTGGCACCTCCACATCGTCATCAGCATGCTTCTTACCGACGTTTTGCTCTACATGCGTACCACGGTTTCCCTCCTCCTCATCAACGTTTTCCTTCAAATGCAGCAATTCCTCTATGTCATCTCGCTTCGCTTCCTCTAGTTCTGTAATGTGAACGGGGAAAAGGTCAGCATCTTCAAAATCACGTGGAACTGGGTTTTTGCATAACCTCTTGATATGGCCCAACCCTCCACACCGTTTTTATTTCCGCTTCCTTGCTCCTAGTCTAGAACCTTTTTCAGTGAAGGATTCGATCCTTTGCTTTCTAGGCCTCCTAGGTGGCCTCCTAAGAACTGGTGGTCCGAGTTTGAACCCTGGATGGACTATCTCCCAATCATTTTCATCATCCATAGGTGATATGTTTTCTGCATAAGTTGCAGCAAACTTCTCCGTGGAGAAATAGTTATGAACATAGTTCTCTATTTCAGCACCTCTACCTCTCAGCTTTAAGATGAAGTGCAGTGCATGGTGGCATGGCAGACCAGTAACCTGCCACTTCCTACATGAACAAGTCTTGTTTCCAATGTCTATAGTATACCTCCATTCAGTTCCATGCTTGTATTCTGCATAAACCTCAGCCAATGTACTAGAACTTACGACCATCCTCGTCTTTATCGTTCGCATTGCCCTGGTTCTTGCATTCAGTAACAAAACCACCTTTGGAACTATTTTATGGGCTACAAAATTTCTCACACAAATTATGTCCCTAAAATCTATCTTATCCATTATACACTGTCTCATTGCAACTAACAAAATAACAATTGCAAGTACTTCATGCTCCCAATCTTAGCATTGAAACTGTCTGTCAAATTATTGCAAACATAATCCACTTTGCTTAACTCACCAAACTTGCTTCTGGCCCATAACTTGCAGTGATGTTCTTCGAGGTATTCTTTCATCTTTGGCACGGTATATAAGTTTTGCATGTAAGTAGCATGCATGCTTGTGGTGTACGTGTATGCTGATCGCCATGAGTTGTCTTCAAAGGTCTTTCGTTTGAACTTCTTCATGAAGCTAGTAGAGAGGTGTCGCTGATGATGTGTAGCTCAGATCACTATAGAGCTTCGTTGGGAGACCCCAAGAGGAAGGTATGATGAGCACAGCAGAAAGTTTTCCCTCAGTAAGAAACCAAGGTTATCAAACCAATAGGAGGAAGGAAACGACTCAAATGTGTTGCTACCAACTTGGAAACCTGCACAACACAAACTCAAGACTTTGCCCCAATGAACAGTGAGGTTGTCAATCTCACCGGTTTGCTGAAAACAAAGGATTAACTGTATGGTGTGGAAGGTAATGGTGGCTTGCAGAAAGTAAACAGTAACAATGGAAGATGTATCAATGGTAAATATTGGACCGGGGTTCATAGTTCACTAGAGGTGTTCTCCTTAAGATAAACAACATAACATGCTGGGTAAAAACAATTACAGCGGGGCAATTGACAGGACAGAGCAAGGCATAACAATGCAATACTAGACATTCATGATCCTATGAGATTTGATTGGGCATTACAACAATATACATAGACCGCCATCCAACTGCATCTATGACTAGCAATCCACCTTCAGGTTATTGATATGTCGGAAATGTACCTATAATTTTTGATGTTCCATGCTTGTTTAGTATCTACTTTGATTTGCTTTGTCTACACTTTGAGGTGTTTTTATATGTTTTTTGATACTAACCTATTAACAAGATGCCACAGTGTCAGTTTCTTGTTTTCTTCTGTTTTGGTTCAAGAAAGGCAGAAAATCAATATTCTTGAAATTGGACGGGACAAGCCAAAGTCAATATTTTACCGTGGGGAACACGAAGATGGAATTCAAGACGGAGGAGAGTCACCAGGAGGCCACACCCCCTGGCTGCGCGGGTGGTCCCACCGCGCGCCTAGGGGGTGCGGCCGCCCTGGCGACCCCTTGCCTCGCCTCTTCGCCTATAAAGACCCCCCGATGCCTAAATCCTAAGTACCCGATCAATATTCCACAAAACCGTCTGTAGCCGCCGCCACCATCGTCCCTAGATCGGGGGGATCTGAAGCTCTTCCCGGCACCCTGCCAAAGGGGAGGTCATCCCGGAGGCCTTCTTATTCATCATGCCAGCCTCCAGTATGAAGCGTGAGTAGTTCCACCTTAGACTACGGGTCCATGTAGTAGCTAGATGGTTGTATCTCCTCCTTTGTGCTTTAGATCTTATGAGATCCATTCATGATCAAGATCTCATCTATTTATAATCATGTATGTTGTGTTTGCGGGGATCCGATGGATATTGAGATTACTATTTCAGATTGATTAGTGCTTTTGTCTTATCGATTCTATCATGTCTGCGTTGTTTGTGATCTTGCATGCTCTCTATTGTTAGTAGCTATCTTGGCCAAGTAGTTGCTAGTGACTCCAAGAGGGGGTATTTATGCTCGATAGTGGGTTCATGCCTCTATTTAAAAGGGAAGTGACAGAAATCTCTAAGGTTGTAGATGTGTTGTTCCCACTAGGGAGAAAACAATGGTCTCTTGTTCATGGAACAAGTGGATTGTTTACCTTACATACTTTGCTTAAAGCGGTTATTTGTTGCTTGCAACTTAATACTGGAGGGGGTTTGGATGATAACCCAAAGGTGGATTCTAGTCATAGATGCAGTTGGATGGCGGTCTATGTATCTTGTTGTATTGCCCAATCCAATCTCATAGGATCATGATGATTAGTATTGCATTGGTATGCCTTGCTCAGTCTTGTCAATTGCCCTGCTGTAATTATTTAACCAGCATGCCATGTTTGTTTATTTAAGGAGAACACATCTAGTGAACTATGGACCCCAGTCCAATCTTTACAATTGATACATCTTCCATTGTTACTTGTTGCAAACCACCATTACCTTCCAGACCATACAGTTAATCCTTTGTTACAGCAAACTAGTGAGATTGACAACCTCATTGTTCGTTGGGGCAAAGTCTTGAGTTTGTGTTGTGCAGGTCTCCAAGTTGCTAGAAACACCTTTGAGTCGTTTCCTTCCTCCTACTGGTTCTATAACCTCGATTTCTTACTGAGGAAAAACTTGCTGATGTGCTCATCACACCTTGCTCTTGGGGTCTCCCAACGAGGCGTTGACAACACGCCATCAAGCTATTTCTGGCGCCGTTGCCGGGGAGGCTAAGGACGTCTTCACAAGGGGAGTCCTTCACAACCTTTCTCTTTACTTTGTTTTTGTTTTGCTTAGTTTATTTTGCTTGGTTTTGTTTGCCTCTTTTTATCAAAAACTCCAAAAAAACTAGTTTAGTTTGGTTTGCTTTCCCTTATCAAAAACACAAAAAAAATAGTTCCTACTCTAGTTGTCACCTTGCTCTAGCTCACCATGTTGTTCCCCAAGTTCACCCTGAAAGACCTTTCATTAGGTAGTGGCTCCATAATTGGGAAAGAAAATATTGAAGAATTCGTTAATCATGTTAGCAAACATGAGGATATTGAGGATAGATCTATAGCAGAACTTGCTCCTAATAATAAAATTGCTGCAGCTTCTTTAGTTCATATGTTGGAGGCTAGGTTTGTTAACCTTAACCCCATGATGCAAATTTTGTTTCTCAAACTAAAAGAAGAAGAGGACCCTGAAAAGAGAGATTTTATTCTAGAAACTTTACTAAAAGAGTTCAATGATGTTGCTAAGGAGGCCAAAAAGGTCTTTGAATGTTTTAATATCCTAGGCTCATATGTAGATGTTATGGGTACTTTAGATAAAACTAAACCTAGAGAGTAAATTAAGATACCCATACCCTTTAAACTTGCTGGAATGCATGAAGCCTTAGAAAAGAATTTTGATTGGATTGTTCCTGAAAATCCTTTTGATGAAAGTAGTGAACCAAGGATAGATGAGAAGGGATCCTCCAAAACTCATTTGGATGAGATACTTTTCCTATTTGAAGAGAATGCAAGTATTGATCTTAATTCTTCATTGAAAATACTTGATTTTTGCTTCTTGTGCTTACTTAAAGGCGTTAAAGAAAAGTACTTATTGGGAGATAACCCAATAGTTTCTTGAGTCTTTAAAGTTATTACTTCTGTAATAACCTCTCCTTATCCTTTTTGTTTAATTTTTGTGCCAAGAATAACATCTAATAAGAGGGAGGTAAGATTTGGGGAGTTGCTGTCCCAAAACAGATTTTTGAGCTCCACTTTAAAAATTCGTGTAAAGTCTCTGTAAGTCGGATTGATCTGTAATTTTCTGAATAAATCCCCCAGGTTGTTAGAAAACTTTCATTAGTTCAACACTTTTTTATTTGAGCAACAGAAGGTCTTCTAAAAAATCGGTTTTCACCTGCTGGTCTGTTTTGACATATTTCTGCCATTATTTACATTTGCTTCTTATTGATTCCTTTTTGGGTTCTCTTTGGGAAATTGAGCTTTTTGAAGGAATTGCTACAGTAGCTTGTGTCTTTAGTGAAACTTTTTCTGTTTTAAAACTAAACCCAAAGGTCTATTATCTTTTGAATGCACTAATGTTGCTAATGAAGATTGTGTGAAGTTTTGTATGAAGGAAAATTTTCAGGTGTAAGGGAAGAATTATGTAATGATATGAAGAATGACAAAAAGCTCCATCTTGGGGATTCCAATCCAGTGTCACCCCAAGAAATATTCAAGAGGTACAAGCGTCAAAGCTTGGGGATGCCCAAGGCATCCCCTTCTTCATCAATAAAAAGCTCAGGTCTTTCTAGACACTTCGTTTTCATTGTTTCATGCACTGTTGTGTTGTTCTTGGAGCATCTTAGTTTTCGTTTGGTTTGCCTAGTTTGCTTAGTTTTCTTGAATAAAGTAGTTTGGACCCCCGTTCTCGCTGTGTTGTTTCAAATAAGTTGATTGGTGTTGGAGAGGAGTAGAAAGTTCTTGCTTGAGTAGTACAAGAGGAGCTTGCTTTGACTGTGACTTAGACTTTATCATGTCATTTTAGATGTTGTTTTGACCTTATGCTTAGTGATTATTGTTGTAGCATGACTTGTTCCAAACAATTGGGATTGCTTAATGTGCCTTGAAAGAATCATGCGTTATGTTAGCAAACAAAAGCATAATATTGTGGTATTCTCCTTTGATGCTTTGTTTGGGTTGACTTGGCACATGCTCACACCATTTATGACTATGAACAATTTACCATAGCCTCTATGATAATTTATTCCTTGACTTGTAGTACCACTTTATGGTTTGATTAGTAATGTTTTGTCGCTCTGCATGATTATGTCCATTATTGCTCTCTTAGTTGGTCGCTCCCAGTCTTTTGCTAGCCTCCACTTGTATGAGTAAGCTCTACTCATGCATCCAACTCCCAAGAAACCAAGTTATTCCAAAGTGTCCACTATAAATTCCTATGCATGGTGTGTTACACCATTCCAAGTATATTCTCGTTTTCATCTATCTTCCAATTAAAAAATAATTTGTTATGTGAAAACTTAGTGATTAAATATCTCACAAAATTGATGGCACACTTTATATTTCTTGCCCCTAATAAACTTGAACCATTGTGTCATCTATGTTGTATAGGCTTGCACTTATACGTTGGAATTAGCAGAACCGTGATGTCACGGGGAACGCTTTCAACATTGCACTTGTACTTTGTACATAGTTGATATCATGCTCTTTTGTCTATGGATGTCGCCTGTGTGAAATAAAAGGGGAGCTTGTAAGTCCATGGAGTTATGTATGTGTGTTAGAGAAACGCCTGGGCCGCTAGCCTAAGCCATGCCTAATCATGGTGGAAACTTGCAGCATCACCATAATGACATCTATGAAGCTTTCTTCTTATAAAAAGAGAGACATATTGAAAAGAGGAAAGAGAAAAAATCACCATATTCCCATGGTAAATAAGAAGATTACCGAGATGCTTATTTTCTGCTTTCCTTGTCATTTTTATTATGGGATAGCTCCTGTATCATGTGCAAGGGGTACCCCGTTGGCGGTTCTCTATGATACACATGTACTTACTATGACAAGAACTTACAGGTGACTAAAGTTGAGTACCATGAGGTGCAGCCCTCGTATTCAAGGGACATGAGATTGCCAACTTATACTTTGTCAAGCATATACTACATAGTTTGTTCACTTTAACCTTAGTCACTTCAAGATGCTTATGATAAGGGCAATGAGATCTCAATGCTAAAAAGTACCATAATTTTTGGAAGCTCTTTTTGAGACTTAAAATCCCTACTTCCCTTTATGAAGGGTCTTTCTTCCACCATTATATTGTGTATCCACCTTCTACCTTTAGGCACCAGTTAAGAGAGCATAGTTTCCATTCTTAGTTCTATGTGCATTGTCCCAAAACTTATTGATTGATGCATATTGTTGATATTACTTGTTCTTGTGTTATTTGTATCTAGTCACTCTTATGAACTTTGAAGGTGTCATATGCATCTATTTGCTACTCTATGAGGGACAAGCTGAATGCCACTATGCCATGTTTTCTGTATGTGAAACAAACAAAAGTTTTTCAATGCATGTTATTCACGATCTTTGTTTGTAACCTTTCATGTTGCATGCATAGTTACTTTGTCTTATTGTTAGAACCCCATCTTTCATGCTCATGTTTAGAGTTCTTTGATCCCAACTTTCAATGCTTGCAAATGGTTTGATGTTGATTTTGATGGTGCATGTCACCTCAAAAATTATTCTTTTTATCACTTACCTACTCGAGGACGAGCAGGAGTTAAGCTTGGGGATGCTTGATACGTCGGACATATCTATATTTTTTTATGTTACATGCTTGTTTAGTATCTACTTTGCTTTGCTTTGTCTACACTTTGAGGTGTTTTTATATGTTTTCTGGTACTAACCTATTAACAAGATGCCACAGTGCCAGTTGCCTGTTTTCTTCTGGTTTTGGTTCCAGAAAGGCAGAAAATCAATATTCTCGGAATTGGATGGGACAAAAGCCAAAGTCAATATTTTACTGTGGGGAACACGAAGCCGGAATACGAGACGGACGAGAGTCACCAAGGGCAACACCCCCTGGTCGCGTGGGTGGGCCCACCCTGCACCTGGGGGGTGCGGCCACCCTGGCGATCCCCCTGCCTTGCCTCTTCGCCTATAAAGACCCCCCGATGCCTAAACCCTAAGTACCCGATCAATATTCCACGAAACCATCTATAGACGTCGCCACCATCATCCCTAGATCGGGGGGATCTTAAGCTCTTCCCGGCACCCTGCCAGAGGGGAGATCGTCCCTGGGGCCTTCTTCTTCATCATGCCAGCCTCCGGTATGAAGCGTGAGTAGTTCCACCTTCGACTACGGGTCCATGTAGTAGCTAGATGGTTGTATCTCCTCCTTTGTGCTTTCATGTCTAGATCTTGTGAGCTCCGTTCATGATCAAGATCTCATCTATTGTAATCATGCATGTTGTGTTTGCGGGGATCCAATGGATATTGAGATTACTTATGTCAGATTGATTAGTGGTTTTGTCTTATTGATTCTATCATGTCTGTGTTTTTTGTGATCTTGCATGCTCTCCGTTGTTAGTAGCTATCTTGGCCAAGTAGTTGCTAGTGACTGCAAGAGGGGTATTTATGCTCGATAGTGGGTTCATGCCTCTATTTAATCTAAGGGAAGTGACAGAAATTTCTAAGGTTGTAGATGTGTTGTTGCCACTAGGGGGAAAACAACGGTCTCTTGTTCATGGAACAAGTGGATTGTTTACCTTACACACTTTGCTTAAAGCAGTTATTTGTTGCTTGCAACTCAATATTGGAGGGGGTTTGGATGATAACCCAGAGGTGGATTTCTAGTCATAGATGCAGTTGGATGGCGGTCTATGAATCTTGTTGTATTGCCCAATCGAATATCATAGGATCATGATGATTAGTATTGCATTGTAATGCCTTGCTCAGTACTGTCAATTGCCCTGCTGTAATCTGTTTACCCAGCATGCCATGTTTGTTTATCTAAGGATAACACCTCTAGTGAACTATGGACCCTGGTCCAATCTTTACCATTGATACATCTTCCATTGTTACTTGTTGCAAACCACCATTACCTTCCACACCATACAGTTAATCCTTTGTTATAGAAAACCAGTGAGATTGACAACCTCACTGTTTGTTGGGGCAAAGTTTTGAGTTTGTGTTGTGCAGGTCTCCAAGTTGCTAGCAACACCTTTGAGTCGTTTCCTTCCTCCTACTGGTTCGATAACCTCGGTTTCTTACTGAGGTAAAACTTGCTGCTATGCTCATCACAGCTTGCTCTTGGGGTCTCCCAACGAGGCGTTGACAACACGCCATCAGTTATCATTCGAACCCCCTCCAGTATTAAGTTGCAAGCAACGGATAACTGCTTTAAGCAAGGTGTGTAAAGTAAACAATACAATTGTTCCATGAACAAGATATTGTTGTTTCCTCCCTAGTAGCAACAGCACATCTACAACCTTAGATATTTCTGTCACTTCCCCAGATTGAATAGAGGCATGAATCCACTATCGAGCATAAATACTCCCTCTTGGAGTCACTAGCATCTACTTGGCCAAGATAGCTACTAGAAATAGAGAGCATGCAAGATCTCAAACAACAAAGACATGATAGAATCAATAAGATAGAATCATTAACCAATCTGACATAGTAATCTCAATATCCATCGGATCCCCGCAAACACAACATGCATGCTTACAAATAGATGATCTTGATCATGAACGGAGCTCACAAGATCTAAGCATGGTAGCACAAAGGAGGAGAAACAACCATCTACCTACTACATGGACCCGTAGTCTAAGGTGGAACTACTCACGCATCATACCGGAGGCTGGCATGGTGATGAAGAAGGCCTCCAGGATGATCTCTCACCTCGGGTAGGGTGCCGGGAAGAGCTTCAGATCCCCCCCCCCCCCGATCTAGGGACGATGGTGGCGGCGTGTCACATCCCAAAATTTTCCAAATTTTGTAATGTGAAAAATAAATAAATAAACAAAATAAATAATTGTTGAAATTTAGGGTGAAAAGAAAATTTTTGATTCCAAATGGAAACATCAAAACCCATCTTGAACAAACTTTGAATAAAATTTGAATCCAACTAAATTCAAAACCCAGTGAAATGCATTCTTCATAAATGCATCTTGAAAATTTAAACACTTGGAAAGTAAACCAAAACCCAAATGGAAGAAAATCATTTCCAAGATTACTCTAAGCCTATGGATTTGATCCACATAAAAATTGGTCAACAAACATTTTAAAATGATCAAGAATGATAAATGAAAATATTATAAAACCATAGAAATTGATTTCACTTAATTTGGAACCATGGATAAAAACTTATGAAATTAATAAGTTGAAAGGAAATAATTTCCAAAGCTAATAACGCTCCTATATGAAATCCATACCAAATTGTGATCAAATTAATCCTAAAGAGATATAAAAGGATAAACAAATATTAAATAAGATTTTTCAAATTGGAATCACCAAGTTTGGATCTTTAAATAAAAAGATATGGATTTTATAAGACAAATAAAGAAATAATAAATAAGGAGTATTTAAAAGCCAAATTAAATCTTGGCCAAATCCATAAGCAAATGAAAATAAAGATAATCAAAATAAAATAGGATAAAGATTATTAAAATAAAATTATATGGCATTAACCAAATTCCATTATATTAAATAAAGACAAAATCTCTGATAGAAATGATAAATTAAATCTCGGGAAAATAATAAATGGAATTACCCAATTAAAATAAAAGTCATTTAATTAACTTAAATGAAATAAAAGAAACACTTAAATAAAATTTATATGGTATTAAAATCATAATCAAATTTATTTAATTGAAGACATTTACCCAATTTAAATGATTAATAGATCATATGAAAATATTTCAGATAAATCAAAATGAATTATTCAACACCCTTTTGAATAAATAAAACCTACTCGAAAAGGTTTTGATAAAAATTTGAATTTAAATAAGAATGGAAATTATATTTAAAATATTATTTGAATAAGGGCAAGAGCCTATTTTAAATAAAATATAAACCATAAAAGAATAAAGGAATTATTCTAAAATAGACTTAAAATAACTATTTAAAATAGTATAGAAATATACTGAACATTTGAAAAGGGTTTGAATTGAAACAAGGTTTGAAATCATTTGGACAAAATCAAAGCAGAAAATAGAAAAAGAAAAATGAATCAGAACAAAAAAATGAAACAGCCCAGCCCAGCAAACCTGGCCCATCTAGCCCACCCCCCCCCCTCGAACCGTTTTCTTTTCAATCAACAGCACACCCGCACAGTCAATGATCGCCTGGCCCCACCGTCTCTCTCTCGCTGTCGAACAGACCCCACCTATCAGTTATCTCTTCAACCCGCCGCGACCAGTTCTTCCACCCTCTCACTCCCGTTTCTGCCGTTGATTCGCGTCTTTAATTCGCATCAATGCCGCATGATTCTTGTCCCCTGACCACGCACGCTTATTCGCTCGCACCTCCTCTATATTTCCCCTCAGACCCCATCCCTCGAGAGCCCCTGGATGCCCCTAATTTTTGCTCGAGCCCTCACTGTCTCCGGCAAGCTCCGGTAAAGAATCCGGCGAGCTCGACCCTCCCCTTACCCCCTAGTGCATGCTAGATTACTCCCCATCGACACGCGCATCTTCCTGCAACCTCCACTCGCCCGCGCGTGCCCCACAACATTGCCTGCGGCTTTGTCTGAGCATCGCCACCATCTGCTCCTTCTCCGGCGAAGCCCCCTGGTAAAACCTGACCGCCCTAACCCCTCTCTTTCACACGCACGTACTCGCCACGACCCCGCGCATCTAACGGCACCTCCCTTTTTCTCTGGCGTGCACCGTAGCCTCGCCATCGTGTTCAACAGAGAGCACCCGACGCCTTCGCGAACTCCGGCAAGAGTTTGGCGACCCGTCCGTGCGCCCCTGTCCCCGAGACGACCACCTCGAGCTACAGCACGTCTTGACGAACCTGCTGAGCCTCCCCATCCTATTCCTCGCTTCTTGTAGCCACCGCAACGCCGTAGCCCGAGCGTCCTGCCGCTCGCCGTCGCGCCAGCGCCGCTAGTTAGTGGTCGTTGAGCCATGAGCCATTGGATGTGAATCCTGCGGTTGTGTTAGATTCACTTAAGCGAAGGGGTACGCTAGATCAGAGCCGCACGATCGTTTTAAAATCTAACACTCCACATTGCATTATCCGCACGAAACGGTATGGACCAATCAGAACACACCACGTGGCCAGTGTTTCGATTTAAAACAAGAAACTTTTCTAATAGATGTTCAAACTTGTAAAATTCATAACTTTTGATCCCCACGTCCAAATTTTGTAAAATTTATATCAATGGAATCATCAAAAGGAGTACTTTCCAACTATGTGCTTTGTTTAGTAAATTGCTTCTGATAAGTTGGTTGTTTTTACAGAAACTTGTATAGGCATATTTTGTGTATAAAATTTGTTCTAGAAATGTTTTTAGGATAAAATCTTTGGAAAATGGTTTGTTTTGAACCCACTGACCATAGAAACCAACTTGTGGATTTAAAAACATATTTTGTGAAGCTAAAGAATAAATCTTTGAATAAAAGCATTTCTAGCTAAATAAAAATGTCGAATATGTTTTAACTTGATTTTTGAGTAAAACTTTGGAAAATGATTTGATTTAAACTTTCTGACCCTAAACACCAAGTTTTTAGATTTAAAAATATAATTGATGAACCCTATAAAATTATAACTTTGCTAAAAGGCATTTCCAACAACATAAAATATTGCTTTGTTATAAAAAATGGTTTATAGGTGAAACCTTTTGCAAATGGTTTTTATATTAAACACTTGACCATAAAACACTAACATTTGTGCTTAAAAATGTATTTGTCAAACACTAGAAAATATTACTTTGATTTGAACCATTTCTAGCAAAACAAAAATGACTTAAAATGGCCATTTTCACTAACTTGATATCCAATGGTTTTGCCACTTTTATAAATGACCAATATGTGTCTTAAAATGTTTATAACCTTTTATAAACCACTTTTCAAAATAAAACAATCTTTGGCATGCTTGCATGCATTGCTTTGTTTTTATTATTCTATGTGATGAATTGCTTGAATGGTAGATTGAATTTGTGCCTTGATTGAATTGTAGTGAAATTGAAGAGTGTGACTATTGCAAGATCAAGGAGTGAACTTATAATTCTCTACCAAAAAGGTAAGTGGTGCTTCATACTTTTGTCCCATTATTTTCACTATGCATTAGTGTTATTTCTAAGTAGGACTTGCATGGAATTTTGCTAAGTATAAACTATGCCATGGGAAATCCTAGTAGATGAAACCTTAGTAGAATTTTCCTAAGTTAAGATTCCTACTACTATCATGCTTAGCTTAGCTAGTAGAAAACAAGGGTGGATTATATTCATGCTATGAAATATTTTTAAGTCAAGGAATTGTGTTTTGTTTAATAAAACAACTATGTGAATGAATCACCTGGGTGGAAAGGGACTTGCTTGGAAGGATTTTTGTTGAGTGGTTACCAGGGCCCATTTTCATGGTTTACCCTATGTATCTCACTTGTGGAATGGCACCCAGGTAACAAAGAGATTTGAGATGTCAAATGTTGAGAAGCTTCAAGTGCAGCCACTTGGCATTATGGGCTCTTCCTGGATCATATAGGTTGCAATAACTTAGACAAATGGATAGTTGGTGGTAGGGGATGATAGGTTTGGAGCGCGTCCATTCTGGTCTAAGGGAAGGCTTCTGAAAGATCTTGTCTTGGTGAAAATCAAGTCTTGTGGGGAAAGTGCACCACCTCTGTAGAGAGTAAAATCTAAGTACTTAGCTGTGTCCCCGGTAATGGACAATTTGAGCATTAAGACATGGAAGCTATCAAGAATCTCCTCATCCCAATTTCTAAGTTAAAAACTTGTGGTTGAACAAGGGTTGAAGGATCACCAATTTCTATTGGGAGATGCCTTGGGTAATTTTGACAAACAAAAACTTAGTGTTTTCAAATGATAAGGAAAATCTATTTTGAGCAAAGCAAGACTAAGCTCCACTTAGCCAAATGCATATAGATGATAGTTACCACTATATTACCATAGTATCATTTGCCAATACAATTCAAATGAATTGACCCTTGTGGTTGTAACTTATTATGTTGTAGGTTTGTTTGATGTTAGTGAAGTGTGTTGATTAGGATTACAAGTCTACAACCAACATGATTGTCTGTGGCACTTTGAAGATGAAGACTCCATGCTATATAGTTATTTCTGCTGCATTGTAATGAGATAGCCAAATGAGCTATGTAAGATGTAATGAATTATTCTATTCCTGGTTATAAAGTTGTATTATGACCTTTGTTTCTTGATATTACATCTTAACTGTGGATGCTAGCTATTGATCCAGGGACTAGCATTGTAAACACAGGGATCTCTACCTTATTAAAGGTTGGTACCTCTACAGATGGTATCAGAGCATTGTGTTGCCTGTAGGATTGTAACCCAAGGATTGGACAAAACCCCTTAGAAAATAGGAGTTGTATTTGTTCCAAAACTTATTTACAAACAATCTTGTAAACTCTTTCCTCAACCTTTTGGTTTTGATTCTATATCTCTTCTATTTCAACTTGTTGGACAAAACCTCAACATGAGCAAAGACCTCAACATGAGTAAAGGACTTCACCAACTCGAATGACTTCAACTTCAACATCATCAAAGACTTCAACTTTATTTTCACCAAGGACTTCAACTTGGATATCACTAAAGACTACAAGTGAGACAAGAATGTTACTCAAGACTTGAATACTAAGGAAACACAACTTAGAAGGAACCATCATCACCTTTGAAGATTTGTGACCAAGATACAAGAATTTTTCCAAGGATACAATGATCTCATTCAAGAAGAAACAACAAAGAAGAATGGAATGATCTCAAGTGAACCATATAGTTGGACCACCATATTTTGTTTAGATCAAACCCACCAACTTATGTGGTGTAGCAAAAAATATTTTGTTGCCTAAAAATGTGCTTGAAACTTGTTGTTTGAGTGGAATGTTTGTTTGTAATTGCTTGCACATTGCTTGTGTGATTTGTGATGTGTGTGATTAGAATTCTTCCTTAGAAATCTTTTGCCTATTCTAATCCCAATCCAACCCAAACAGATGGCTACTCCAAGAAACTCCAACATCAAGAATGGTGACAACAACAACCAAGATATGCGCATGAGAGAACAACTATTAGTAAACCAAACCCATTTGAATCAGATGACAACTCAGTTTCTAGCCAACAACAATGAGTTAGACCCAACCTTGTAAAAGTTTTTGGAATATCAATCTCAATTATTGCAAGGGATGACCACTCACATGATCAACATGAAAGAAAATCTTCCCCAAGGAGTTTGTGACATCGATGATGTCAAGGATGATATTATAGAAGGAACTCAAGCTTGCAATATTTGTGGAGACATTGATCACACTTTCAAAAAGCATGAATATAAATGCCCCAATTGTGAAGAGAAACATCCAACTAAACAATGCCCCACATCCCAAGTCACTTGTTTCTTATGTGAATAAAATAATCATGTCCCTATCCAATGCCCCATCTATTCTATAGTTCAACAAAGGAAGCAAGGTGGAGTGCATCAAAAGTTTGGAAACCCCCATGAGGAAACAACTTCTACCAAGAAGGATGAAGACAAAGGAAAATCTCAGCTTGAACCTCCATGCACTATGACTCACATTGATGGACAAAAGAGGAAACATATGTATTATCCAAGGAAACGATTAAGGAAACAAGGAGACTTTCCCACCTTTGAGGTGAGATATGAAGAGCATGAACTAGAAGAACTCCTAGCTTTGGAGAAACCCAAGAAGAAAAAGGACAAAAGCTAAGTGCAATGTTGCAATTGCAAAGAGATGGGACACTATGCCAATGAATGTCTAGAGAAGAAGAAGAAGTATAAGGAAATTAGCCAAGTGTGGTGCAACAACTGCAAAGAGCTAGGCCATTATGTATCAACTTGTCCACAAAAGATACGTGAAGAACTCAACCTTGTCACATGTTACAATTGTGGTAACCAAGGACATTATGCAAGCAATTGTCCAGAAAAGATGAAGTACAAGACAAGCAAGCCTATGAAGGATATCAGCCTTGTCACATGTTCCAAGTGTGGAAACAAAGGACACTATGCAGATGTCTTCCCAGAGAAGTTTCATCAAGATCCCAAGAAAGCTAAGATGTAATCTAGTGGAAAAATTTTAAGGGTAGTAGTACCCTAGTTGTTTTGAATCAAACTTGTAACCTCTAGCTTTCCCAAATCTCGGGACGAGATTTGTTTTAAGGGTGGTAGCCTGTCACATCCCAAAATTTTCCAAATTTTGTAATGTGAAAAATAAATAAACAAAATAAATAATTGTTGAAATGGGAGAAAAGAAACTTTTTGATTCCAAATGGAAACATCAAAACCCATCTTGAACAAACTTTGAATAAAATTTGAATCCAAATAAATTCAAAAACCAGTGAAATGCATTCTTCATAAATGCATCTTGAAAATTTAAACACTTGGAAAATAAATCAAAACCCAAATGGAAGAAAATCATTTCCAAGATTACTCTAAGCCTATGGATTTGATCCACATAAAAATTGGTCAACAAACATTTTAAAATGATCAAGAATGATAAATGAAAATATTATAAAACCATAGAAATTGATTTCACTTAATTTGGAACCATGGATAAAAACTTATGAATTTAATAAGTTGAAAGGAAATAATTTCCAAAGCTAATAATGCTCCTATCTGAAATCCATACCAAATTGTGATCAAATTAATCCTAAAGAGATATAAAAGGATAAACAAATATTAAATAAGATTTTTCAAATTGGAATCACCAAGTTTGGATCTTTAAATAAAAAGATATGGATTTTATAAGATAAAGAAAGAAATAATAAATAAGGAGTATTTAAAAGCCAAATTAAATCTTGGCCAAATCCATAAGCAAATGAAAATAAAGATAATCCAAATAAAATAGGATAAATATTATTCAAATAAAATTATATGGCATTAACCAAATTCCATTCTATTTAATAAAGACAAAATCTCTGATAGAAATGATAAATTAAATCTCGGGAAAATAATAAATGGAATTACCCAAGTAAAATAAAAGTCATTTAATTAACTTAAATGAAATAAAAGAAACACTTAAATAAAATTCATATGGTATTAAAATCATAATCAAATTTTATTTAATTGAAGACATTTACCCAATTTAAATGATTAATAGATCATATGAAAATATTTCAAATAAATCAAAATGAATTATTAAACACCCTTTTGAATAAATAAAACCTACTCGAAAAGGTTTTGATAAAAATTTGAATTTAAATAAGAATGGAAATTATATTTAAAATCTTATTTGAATAAGGGCAAGAGCCTATTTTAAATAAAATATAAACCATAAAAGAATAAAGGAATTATTCTAAAATAGACTTAAAATAACTATTTAAAACAGTATAGAAATATACTGAACATTTGAAAAGGGTTTAAATTCAAACAAGGTTTGAAATCATTTGGACAAAATCAAAACAGAAAAAGAAAATAGAAAAATAAAAATGAATCAGAACAAAAAAAATGAAACAGCCCAGCCCAGCAAACCTGGCCCATCTAGCCAAACTAACCCCCCCCCCCCCCCCCCCGAACCGTTTTCTTTTCACTCAACAGCGCACCCGCACAGTCACTGATCGCCTGGCCCCACCGTCTCTCTCTCGCTGTCGAACAGACCCCACCTATCAGTTATCTCTTCAACCCGCCGCGACCAGTTCTTCCTTCCTCTCACTCCCGTTTCTGTCATTGATGTGCGTGTTTAATTCGCATCAATTCCGCGTTATTCTTGCCCCCTGACCACGCACACTTATTCGCCCTCTCCTCCTCTATCTTTCCCCTCAGACCCCATCCCTCGAGAGCCCCAGGATGCCCCTAATTTTTGCTTGATCTCTCACTGTCTCCGGCAAGCTCCGGTAAAGATTCCGGCGAGCTCGACCCTCCCCTTACCCCCTAATGCATGCTAGCTTACTCCCCATCGACACGCGCATCTTCCTGCAACCTCCACTCGCTCGCGCGTGCCCCACAACATCGCCTCCGTCTTCATCTGAGCATCCCACCATCTGCTCCTTCTCTGGTGAAGCCTCCTGGTAAAACCTGACTACCCTAACCCCTCTCTTTCACACACACGTACTCGCCACGACCTCGCGCATCTAACGGCACCTCCCTTTTTCTCTGGTGTGCACCGTAGCCTCGCCATCGTCTTCAACAGAGAGCACCCGACGCCTTCGGGAACTCCGGCGAGAGATTGGCGACCCGTTCGTGTGCCCCTGTCCCCAAGACGACCACCTCGAGCTTCAGCACGTCTCGGTGAACCTGGTGAGCCTCCCCATCCTGTTCCTCGCTTCCCATAGCTAACGCAATGCCGTAGCCCGAGCGCGCCTCCACTCGCCGTCGCGCCAACGCCGCCAGTTAGTGGTCGTTGCGCCATGAGCCGTTGGATGTGAATCCTGCGGTTGTGTTAGATTCACTTAAGCGAAGGGCTACGCTAGATCAGAGCCGCACGATCTGTTTAAAATCTAACGCTCCACATTGCCTGCTCCACACGAAACGGTATGGACCAATCAAAACACACCACATGGCCAGTGTTTTGATTTAAAACCAAAAACTTTTCTAATAGATGTTCAAATTTGTAAAATTCATAACTTTTGATCCACACGTCCAAATTTTGTAAATTTTATATCAATGGAATCAGCAAAAGGAGTACTTTCCAACCATGTACTTTGTTTAGTAAATTGATTCTGATAAGTTGGTTGTTTTTACAGAAACTTGTATATGCATATTTTGTGTATAAAATTTGTTCTAGAAATGTTTTTAGGATAAAATATTTGGCAAATGGTTTGTTTTGAACTCACTGACCATATAAACCAACTTGTGGATTTAAAAACATATTTTGTGAAGATAAAGAATAAATCTTTGAATAAAAGCATTTCTAGCTAAATAAAAATGTTGAATATGTTTTAAATTGCTTTTTGAGTAAAACCTTTGGAAAATGATTTGATTTAAACTTTCTGACCCTAAACACCAAGTTTTTAGATTTAAAAATATATTTGATGAACCCTATAAAATTATTACTTTGCTAAAAGGCATTTCCAATAACATAAAATATTGCTTTGGTATAAAAATGGTTTATAGGTGAAACCTTTTGTAAATGGTTTTAATATTAAACACTTGACCATAAAACACTAACATTTGTGTTTAAAAATGTATTTGTCAAACACTAGAAAATATTACTTTGATTTGAACCATGTCTAGCAAAACAAAAATGACTTGAAATGGCCATTTTCACTAACTTTTTTTTTTGAGGAATGACAGCAGGAGAGTCTCCTATTGTGTTTTATATATAGGTAGAGAAATATTTACATCGTTTGTACAACTGGTCCCTTCAGGGATGACCAAGCCCAACCAGCGAGAGGAAATTGACTACTACAAGAGTTTCCCTTTTACAAGTGGATACGCGCTATAATCCCTCTAAGAGGTTCCTGTAGATCCTCCTTGATCCTACACTCTAGGATAGAAAGGTCCTGCTTAATTTGTCTCCGTCAGTTGTCGATGTCAGGCAGCACCCCTTCAAAATAAGCTCGGTTCCTTATTTTCCAGATGTTCCATGCGCCTAGAATCATTGTTTCTCCAAATAGGAGTTTGTTCCACACCCCTATGTAGGGGATTGTTTCTCCAAATAGGGGTTTGTTCCCCATTTTCACTAACTTGATATCAAATGGTTTCGCCACTTTTATAAATGACCAATATGTGTCTTAAAATGTTTATAACTTGTTATAAACCACTTTTCCAAATAAAACAATCTTTGTCATGCTTGCATGCATTGCTTTGTTTTTATTATTCTATGTGACGAATTGCTTGAATGGTAGATTGAATTTGTGCCTTGATTGAATTGTAGTGAAATTGAAGAGTGTGACTATTGCAATATCAAGGAGTGATCTTATAATTCTCTACCAAAAAGGCAAGTGGTGCTTCATACTTTTGTCCCATTATTTTCACTATGCATTAGTGTTATTTCTAAGTAGGACTTGCATGGAATTTTTCTAAGTACAAACTATGCCATGGGAAATCCTAGTAGATGAAACTTTAGTAGAATTTTCCAAAGTTAAGATTCCTAATACTATCATGCTTATCTTAGCTAGTAGAAAACAATGGTGGATTATATTCATGCTATGAAATATTTCTAAGTCAAGGACTTGTGTTTTGTTTAATAAAACAACTATGTGAATGAAGCACCTGGGTGGAAAGGGACTTGCTTGGAAGATTTTTGTTGAGTGGTTACCAGGGCCCTTTTTCATGGTTTACCCTGTGTATCTCACTTGTGTAATTCCAGCCAGGAACAAAGAGATTTGAGAAGTCAAATGTTAAGAAGCTTCAAGTGCAGCCACTTGGCAATATGGGCTCTGCCTGGATCATATAGGTTGCAATAACTTAGCCAAATGGACAGTTGGTGGTAGGGTATGATAGGTTTGGAGTGCGTCCATTCTGGTCTAAGGGAAGGCTTCTGAAAGATCCTGTCTTGGTGAAAATCAAGTCTTGTGGGGAAATTGCACCACCTCTGCAGAGGGTAAAATCTAAGTACTTAGCCGTGTCCCCGGTAATGGACAATTTGAGCATCAAGACATGGAAGCTATCAAGAATCTCCTCATCCCAATTTCTAAGTTAAAAACTTGTGGTTCAACAAGGGTTGAAGGATCACCAATTTCTATTGGGCGATGCCTTGGGTAATTTTGACAAACAAAAACTTAGTGTTTTCAAATGATAAGGAAAATATATTTTGAGCAAAGCAAGCCTAAGCTCCACTTAGCCAAATGCATATAGATGATAGTTACCACTATATTACCATAGTATCACTTGCCAATACAATTCAAATGTATTGACCCTTGTCGCTGTAACTTATTATGTTGCAGGTTTGTTTGATGTTAGTGAAGTGTGTTGATTAGGATTACAAGTCTACAACCAACATGATTGCCTGTGGCACTTTGAAGATGAAGGACTCCATGCTATATAGTTATTTCTGCTGTATTGTAATGAGATAGCCAAATGAGCTATGTAAGATGTAATGAATTATTTTATTCCTGGTTATAAAGTTGTAGTATGACCTTTGTTTCTTGATTACATCTTAACTGTGGATGCTAGCTATTGATCCAGGGACTAGCATTGTAAACACAGGGATCTCTACCTTATTAAAGGTTGGGACCTCTACAGAGGCCGAGGGGGGTCCCTAGGCGTTTGCACCCCCTCCCCCAGGCGCGGGCCAGGCCTGGCCACGCGGCTAGGGGTGTGGCCCCCTCGAGGCCCTTCTCCGTCTCGTCTTCTGGCTCTGTGTTCCCCACGGTAAAATATTTACTTTGGCTTTTGTTCCGTCCAATTATGAAAATATTCATTTTCTGACTTTTCTGGAACCAAAAACAAGAGAAAACAGGCAAATGACACTGTGGCATCTTGTTAATAGTTAGTCCCAGAAACATATAAAAATACCTCAAAGTGTATACAAAGAAAAGCAAAGTGGATATTAAACAAGCATGGAAAAATTATAGATACGTTTATGACATATCAAGCATCCCCAAGCTTAACTCTTGCTCGTCCTTGAGTAGGTAAGTGATAAAAAGAATAATTTTTGAGGTGACATGCACCATCAAAATCAAGATCAAAACCATTTGCAAGCATTGAAAGCTAGGATCAAAGTACTCTAAACATGAGCATGGAAGAAGTTCTAACAATAAGACATAGTAAGTATGCATGCGACATGAAAGGATACAAACAAAGATCATGAATAACAATGCATTGAAAGATGTTTGTTTGTTTCACATATAGAAAACATAGCATAGTGGCATTCAGCTTGTCCCTCATGGAGTAGCATAATTGCATAGGACACCTTGAAAGTTCATAAGAGTGACTAGATACAAATAGTTCAGAACAAGCAATATCAACAATATGAATCAATCAATAAGTTTTGGGACAATGCACATAGAACTAAGAATGATAACTATGCTCTCTTAATTGGTGCCTAAGGATAGAAGGTGGAGACTCAATATAATAGTGGAAGAAAGTCCCTTTCATAAAGGGAAGCAGGGATTTCAAGTCTCATAAAGTTCTTCCAAAACTTATGGTACTTGTTAGCTTTCAGCTCTCATTGCCCCTATCATAAGCATCTTGAAGTGATTAAGGTTAAAGTGAACAAACTATGGAGTATATGCTTGACAAAGTATAATTTGGCAATCTCATGTCCCTTGAGTACGAGGGCCGCTCCTCATGCTACTCAACTTTAGTCACCGGTAAGTTCTTGTCATAGTAAGTACATGTGTATCATAGAGAACCGCCAACGTGGTACCCCTTGGACATGACACAGGAGCTATCCCATATCAAAATGACAAGGCAAGCATACAATGAGCATCTCAGCAATCTTCTTATTTACCATGGGAAAATGGTGATTTTTTCTCTCTTACCTCTTTTCTCATTTTTTTCCTTTTTCTCAATCTCTTTTTTATAAGAAGAATGCTTCATAGATTTATCACTATGGTGATGCTACAAGTTTCCACCATGATTAGGCATGGATTAGGCTAGCGGTCGAGGCGTTTCTCTAACACACATACATAACTCCATGGACTTACAAGCTCCCCTTTTATTTCACACTGACGACATCTGTAAACAAAAGAGCTTGATATCAACTGGGTAACATGTACCAGGTGAAATGTTGAAAGCGTTCCCTGTGATAACACAGTTCTGCTAATCCCAACGTATAAGTGCAAGCATATACAACATAGGTGACACAATGGTTCAAGTTTATTACGGGCAAGAAAATAAAGTGTGACATCAAGTTCGTGAGAGCTTTAATCACTAAGTTTTCACATAAAAAAATAATTTTTAAATGGAAGATAGATGAAAACAAGAATATACTTGGAATGGTGTAACACACCATGCATTGGAATTTATAGTGGACACTTTGGAATAACTTGGTTTCTTGGGAGTTGGATGCATGAGTAGAGCTTACTCATACAAGTGGAGGCTAGCAAAAGGCTAGGAGCGACCAACTAAGAGAGCAATAATGGACATAATCATGCAGAGCGACAAAACATTACTAATCAAAGCATAAAGTGGTACCACAAGTCAAAAACTAAATGATCATAGAGGCTAAGGTGACTGGTTCATAGTCATAACATGGTGTGAGCATGTGCCAAGTCAATCCAAACAAAGCATCAAAGGAGAATACCACAATATTATGCGTTTGTATGCTAACACAACCCATGATTCTTTCAAGGCACATTAAGCAATCCCAATTGTTTGGAACAAGTCATGCTACAGCAATAATCACTAAGCATAAGGTCAAAACAACATCTAGAATGACATGATAAAGTCTAAGTCACGGTCAAAGAAAGCTCCTCTTGTACTACTCAAGCAAGAACTTTCTACTCCTCTCCAACACCAATCAACTTATTTGAAACAACACAGTGAGAACGGGGGTCCAAACTACTTTATTCAAGCAAACTAAGCAAAACAAACGAAAACTAAGACGCTCCAAGAACAACAGAACAGTGCATGAAACAATAAAAATGAAGTGTCTAGAAAGACCTGAGCTTTTTATTGATGAAGAAGGGGATGCCTTGGGCATCCCGAGCTTTGACGCTTGTACCTCTTGAATATTTCTTGGATGACACCGAGGTGGTGAGATTTTGTCCATTCTTCATCTCATTACATCATTCTTCCCTTACACCTGAAAATTTTCCTTCATACAAAACTTCACACAATCTTCATTAGCAGCATTAGTGCATTCAAAAGATAATAGACCTTTGGGTTTAGTTTCAAAACAGCAAAACTTTCACTAAATACACAAGCTACTTTAGCAATTCCTTCAAAAAGATCAATTTCCCAAAGAGAACCCAAAAAGGAATCAATAAGAAGCAAATGTAAATAATGGCAGAAATGTGTCAAATCAGACCAGCAGGTGAAAACCGATTTTTCGAAGACCTTCTGTTGCTCAAATAAAAAAAGTGTTGAACTAACGAAAGTTATCTAACAACCTGGGGGAATTATTCAGAAAATTAAAGCTCAATCCGACTTACAGAGATTTTACACGAATTTTTAAAGTGGAGCACAAAAATCTGTTTCAGAATAGCAACTCCCCAAATCTTACTTCCCTCTCATTAGAGGTTATTATTGACACAAAAATTAAACAAAAAGGATAAGGAGAGGTTATTACAGAAGTAATAACTTCCAAGACTCAAGAAAACTATTGGGTTATCTCCCAAGAAGTACTTCTCTTTAGCGCCTTTAAGTTAGGCATGATAATTTGAGAAGATGCTCACATAAGAAATATGAATTGAAGCAAAAGAGAGCATCAAGGAGCAAATATGAAACACATTTAAGTCTAACCCACTTACTATGCATAGGAATCTTGTAAGAAAATAAATCAAAGAAGCACATAGTAACAAGAATGGGTAGATAAAACAAGAGCAACTTCGGAACTTTAAGCATATAGAGAGGTGTTTCAGTACCATGAAAACTTATACAACCATATTTTCCTCTCTCATAATAATTTCAGTAGCCTCATGAATAAACTCAACAATATAACTATCACATAAAGCAGGCTTTTCATGATCTACAAACACATAATTTCTATCAAGACCAAAAATAGTGGGATTAAAACTTTCAAAGCCACTTTTAACAATTTTATAACAAGGTGACTGATCATTCAATATAGGACCATCGTCTAGAGATTTATCATAAACATTTTATAGGCAAAACTCTTTAGTACCATGCATTTAGAAGTTAGGAACAAATAAAGGATTATCATAGATAACATAAGCATAACTATTATCACAAGTTTTACCCATAGCAGATATTTCAAAAGAATCCATAGGAACATAACATTCATCCTCCTTTGGTAAGAATGGGGGACAATCAAATAATGTAACAGGTAAAGAGTTACTCTCCTTAGAAGTTAGGCATGGGTAGATCCATTCTTCCTCCTCTTGACCATCACTCTCCTCCTCTTTTTCATCTAATGAGCTTTCAGGTTCAGCAATTTCGTCTTCCATAGGCTCCTGCAAGGCATTAGTAAGCTGGTCTTAACAATTTTGTCTTAGCAACTTGTCAAGAAACTCCATGAACACTTTGTTCATCATATTCATGAAGTAAGCTGGTGCATTGGTCAAACCAAACGGCATTACGGTGTACTCATATAATCCATACCTAGTGGTGAAAGCAGTCTTAGGTATGTCTTGTTCCCTTATCTTAAGCTGAAAATAACCTGACTGGAGATCAATCTTTGAGAACACACGGGCTCCTTCTAACTGATCAAACAAGTCATTGATTCTGGGCAAAGGATATTTGTTCTTGATAGTCACCTCATTGAGTGAACAATAATCTATGCATAACCTTTGACTTCTATCTTTCTTTTCAACAAACAAGACTGGTGCTCCCCAAGATGAAGATCTTGGTTGAATAAATCCTTTCTACAACAGTTCCCCAAGTTGTTTCTTGAGTTCCTTCAACTCATCAACTGACATTTTGAAAGGTCTCTTTGCTATTGGTCCAAATCCTGGCAGCAAGTCAATCAGAAACTCTACATCTCTATCTGGTGGCATTCCCGGCAATTCTTCCGGAAACACATCTGGATATTCTCTCACAATTAGCACGCTGTCTATGCTAACCCCCTTAAGAGAATTTAGCTTACTCCCTTTTGATTCAAAGTTAGTCTTGAATCTAATCCTTTTATTATCTGGGGTTGTGAGTGTGACAGTATGATTGGCACAATCTAGCACTCCCTTGTACTTAGTTATCCAGTCCATTCCCAAAATGACATCCAATCCTTGGGGATTTAGGATTATCAAATTAACAGGAAACTTATACTTCCCAAATTCTATGACTAGGTCATGACATCCTGAGTTCACTATCATTTCTCCACCAGGAGAACTTACTTTTATAGGACACCCAATAGTTTCAACTGGAAGTTCATTTCTATCAACAAATTCTCTTGATATGAATGAATGTGATGCGCCAGTATCAAAAAGAACAAGTGCTGGAACAGAATTGAGTTTGAACTTACCAGCCACAGCATCAGGTTCCTCATATATCTCTTCCACATTGATGTGGTTCACTTGTCCCTTCTGGAAAGGGTTGGGCGTGGTGGTTCCTTCAACCTTCTTCTCTGGGCACTCATTTGCATAGTGCCCCATCTTCTTACACTTGGAACATTCAACCTGACTGATATCTCTCTTTGCAGGCTGATTACCACTTCCACTTCCACCTCCACTGTGGTGACTCCTGTGTCCACTCTTGTGGTTCTTGTACTTGTCATTATCATGACTGCGGTGATGCTTGTTGTCATGATGTCGGTTGTGGCTGTGGTGGTTGTTGTACTTTCCATGTTTGTGGGATCCAGAACTCCCATTATCATCATGATGAGAATGCTTGTGAGACGATCCCGAGCTGTGCTTATCGAAGTTGTGCTTCCTCTTCCTACTCTCAACCTGTTTCATCTTGTTCTCCAAGATGGTAGCCTTGTCACAGAGTGATTGATAGGTCGGGACATAGGCAACATACAGCTGCAGATTCAGTTCATCATTCAGTCCTTCGAGGAATTTCTCCTTCCTCTTGGTATCAGTATCAACTTCATCCGGTGCATAACCCGCCAGATTGTTGAACTCCTCAATATACTCGGCCACACTGCGGTGATGCTGTTTCAGGTTGTGGAACTCCTTCTTCAAATTCATCACTCTTGATGAGATGTGAGCTGTATGGAATCCATCCTCGAAGATAGCCCAAGTCACATCCTCAATGGGAGTGGTGATCTAAAAGTTATCCCACCAGGTTGCTGCTGGCCCTTCCAACAGATGTGCTGCAAACCTGACCTTCTCCTCGTCGGTGCAGCCGACAATCACCAAATCCTTGTTCATTGAATGTATCCAATCATTGGCCACCATTGGATCAATGGTTCCTGAGAACTTGGTAGGACTTAGTCTTAGAAATCTGGTGAGCATGTCAAATCCTAGCGGATTATTCTGGTTGTTGTTGTTATTATTGTTGTTGTTCTTATTTTGACTCTGGTTCTGCATGAAAGTGGTCATCATCTGCATCAGTTGCGTCTGTGCTGTCATCAACTGTTGCATCTCGGGAGTGACATTGTTGTTGTTGTTTGGGTTGGGGTTGGCACATCGAGGAGGCATCTGTGGTTTTCATAAGGATAAGAATGAGATACCCATAGATGCTTAACATGCACAATACATCACATACTCAATCATAATAAACAAGCACCATCCAACATGTGGGTGGCTTGCTATGGTAGATGAAAGATAATCGAGTAGTCTATACTACTCCTCCGCATCAATCTCTATGTCAACGAGGGTAAGACCTGCATTCTCCATGGCGGTCTTGTACTCATCAACACTAGTAGTCAAGGCCTCTATCTTGGCCCTAAGAGCCCTCTTCTGTGAGCGAAGCCTCTCGATCACTCCCTGTTGATGCTCAAGCTCAAAGTCCTTGGCCTCTAGCTCTTCCTTCATCTCCCGGATCTTCTTCTTCCTGTCTTGGACTCTCTTCTCCTGGCTCTTGAATTTCTTGTCCTGTCTTTCAAACTTGGCCTCCATTTCCTTGACTATCTCGTTTTGCTCCGCGAAGAGCTTGTCCTTCTCTCGGAGCTGAACCTGGAGATCGTCATTGCTAAGCATGACGTTGGTTTTATCAGTATCTAGGTGCCTAATAAGACCCTCTAGGTACTGAAGGTACAGACGAATCGGCTCCATCGTCTCTCTAGCAGCATCCTCGTACTCTATGGCCTCACCCTCCTCGTAGCATCTCCTGAAGGGGTGAAAGTAAAGACCTCTAAGCTTGGTGGAGTGTCTCCCTACCAGGCGCCCAAGTAACTCCTGCATGACTACATATAAGCCTTTTTCCTTGTCGTCTTGCATCAGCTTGAAAGTGATGGTCTCCGTGGTTGGCTCTGTCTGGCGTCTAGGATGGGTGACCCTGAAGCCCCATAGGTCCTTCCTCTCAAACTTGGTGAGTGGAAGTGTCATGATGCTAGGAAGTGGAAGGTTGAGCACACTAGTGAGCTCAATGAGACGAGTACCAAAACGAGTTCCCTTGAACTCCTCGGCCGTGTTGATAATAACATTAGGCATCTATTTCTATAAGATAGAGAAAAGTTAGAATCAACATCAAATAGAGAAAAATCACAAGGCAAAATATCACAAGCATATCTTTTGCAACAAACACACAAGTCATGGCATACACAAATCCATTACAAGCATCAAATGTTCAACATAACTTAGACAAACTTTTTGGAAGTAGAAACGATAAGTGTGGTGGTCCAACTAACGAAGTACGTTACAACTCTCACTCACTAGACAAAATAGCTATCAGGGCATCATTAGTAGCCATCTGTCTATATTGCTCACAAGACTCCCATATTAAGTCTATGATGTCTTCCCTTAGTTGTTGGTTGGTAGTTTCAATTCTTGGGTATGCTTCTTTTCTTCTCTTTCTTTTGAACAAAGGGAAGCGCCCAGAAGGGCGTCGAAGCTGCATTAATTAATAGGCGGGTACATTCTACATCCAGCCCCCTTAAGCATCCACTGCCCAGAAATACTAGATTTCTCAGTAGGGGGCTTGAACTTTACAGAAAGAACCCTAGAGCAATAAAATAAAACGCAATCAGGCCCTTGATGTTCTTATCCGCCTAACGCCGGCGGCCTCAAGGCATAAGCCGAGATCCGAGACGTAGCTCGAGGGGGATCTCCTTTTCGGCGAGGAAGACTTGCCGCCGGTCGCCAGGACTCTCCCGGGGACGAACCACTTGGGAGATGAACGGCGCCGAGATCCAGCGGCAAACTCCAATAAAGGCCTCCATCTGGAGGTTGCTTAGGCTGGCCCCTTAGGCCATGGATAGCTCCGGCGAGCACGCCGTCGCTTGGGATCACCAAGATGTGCAGCAAGAACTTCTTCCCAAAGAAATCCGGCTCCCTGCTCCACCACCCATCAACCACCATGGTTGCTTGAGAGGAAGAAGCAGCAGGATTCAAATTTCCCCACGCCCCTGGACCAAGAGGATCACAGAGGCAGACGCACTTATTGAAGGAGCCCGCACCATATGCCTTCTTCTTATTCTTCCTCTGAGGAAGCTCCAGAGAGAAGGCCAGGAACGTCCGGCCCGCGGTGTGCACGACCACAGGCACGACAGAGCTCCGGAAAATGGCTTTATTGACGGAGATCCCTAAAGCTTCCTCGCCTGCCAGCGACAAACCTTACAACGAGGGCGCCGCCGCAAGAGGAGCAAGCTCTAGGCCACGCCGAAGCCAGCCATGGAGCTTCGACGAACTACTCCCAGATGCCACATGGGGACAAGTCACAAACTCAAGAACTAAAACTACTACTAGTACTAAGGGAAGAAGTCTACCACCTACTCTGTCTCCTCGCAAGCCACCGTGGCCACCAGAGAGAAGGGAGGAGAGGGGCGACCGCGGCTGGCGGGGGTCGACTCTCAAGGAGAGGTCTCAGGGGAGGAGCTGCTTCTTTTCTTCTCTAAGGTCATTTTGGGTGTTGAGCATTCAGCACTTGAGTCTATCACCAAGTTCCTTGATAGCATTCCAAGCTGTATTTCTTGCAGAATCAAAGAATGTTGTGTGCATTTCTGAGTTGGTGACCATGCAGAATCCTGACTCCTTGTGGTTGTCTTCCATGTTTTTGTACAAGTGAAGTTGCACCCACCAATACTCTTCTCCTTCATCCATCACAGGGAATCCCTTGTACATTGCTGCACCATGTATCCCCATGGTAACCATAAGGTTCTTGAGAGCCTTGGGAAATTCAGTCTCACACTCCAAAGTCATGGTCATGAGTGGTCCCTTCCTCATGGCTTCGTTGATGGAGTTCATCTACAAATAGAGATGAGAAAGAAGATTAGAAAAGTTTACGAGAAGAAAAATACAAGTGTGGAAATTTTCAAAGTGTTGAAAGTTTTTCCTTAGTGGTTTCTAATCCAATCCTAGGGTCATAATCCTACAGGCAACACAGTGCTCTGATACCATATGTAAGACCCCACCTTTATAAAGGTAAAGGTCCCTGTGATTGCAATGCTAGTCCCTGGATCAATTGCTAGCATCCACAGTTTAAGATGAAGTACACAGAAACAAAGGTCATTAATACATCGTCATTCCAGAGATAACATAGTCTTTTACAACTCCATAGCCATAGGCTAGTACAAGATTTTAACATAACAATATAAATAAAAGTCTTCATCTTCATGTGCCACAGGCAAGCATGCTGAGTGTACACTCATAACCCTAATCCTCATCAGAGTAACCTGCAACATCGGAAGTTACAGCCACAGTGGGTCAATACATTGGAATAGTATTGGCAAGTGATACCTTAGTAGAATAATAGTATCTAGTTTCTACATGAATTTGGCTAAGTGTAGCTTAGGCTTGCTTTTCTCAAAATAGGTTTTACCTATCAGTTGAAAACACTAAGATTTTGTTTAGCAAAAACTCCCAAGGAACCACCAATAGACATTGGTGAACCTTCACCCTTGTTCAACCACATGTTTTAACTTAGAAAATTGGGATGAGAAGATTCTTGATAGCTTCCATGTCTTGATGCTCAAATTGTCCATTACCGGGGACATGGCTAAATACTTAGTTTCTTCCTTCTGTATAGGTGGTGTACTTTCCCCACAAGACTTGATTTTCACCAAGACAGGACCTTTCAAAAGCCTTCCCTTAGACCAAATGGACGCGTTCCAACCTATCACCCACTACCACCAACTGTCCAAATGGCTAAGTTATTGCAACCTATATGATCCAGGCAGAGCCCATAATGCCATGTGGTTGCACTAGAAGCTTCTTAACATATGGCATCTCAAATTCCTTTGTTCCTGGGTGGCATTCCACAAGTGAGATACACAGGGTAGACCATTGGAAATGGGCCCTGGTAACCACTTAACCAAAATCCACCAAGCAATTACCAATCCACCCAGGTGTTTCATTCACTTAGTTGTTTTATTAAGCAAAAACATAAGTCAAAGACTTAGCAATATTTTTCCATAGCATGTATATATTCCACCCTTGGTTGCTACTAGCTAGGCTAAGCATGGCAATAGCAAGTATCTTAACTTAGAGAAAATTCTAGCAATTCTACAACTACTAGGATTTCCCAAGCATAGCATATAGATACTTAGCAAAAATTATCATGCAAGCCCTATACAAAATATTTCTAATGCATAGGAAAAATATTGGGACAAAAAGTATGAAGCACCACTTGCCTTGGTAGTTGGGGGAGTAACAACAATCCTCACAGTCACAATCACCACTAGCACCAAAATCTACACATAAAATGATAGCACCAAATTCACATATCAAAATAAACAAGCAAAAATATATGAATGCATGCAAATGACATGTGATGATTTTTCTAAACCCAACAAGACAAGTAAACTGTACTGATCAATAAACTAAACATTTATATATCAAATAAACTTTATTTAGTCTTTAAAACATTTTCCAATTAATTTTTATACACAAAATAAGCCTACAAAAGATTCTGCAAAAACAACTAATTTTACAGAAGCAATTCATTAAACAAATTACATGGTGGGATAGGATTCTTTTTCCTGATTCCATTGATATAAAATTTGCAAAATTTGGACGTGTGGATCAAAAGTTATGAATTTTGTAAGTTTGAACATCTAATAGAAATGATTCTGTTTTTAAATTAAAATACAGGCCAAGCGTCATGTTCTGATTCATTGATACTGATTCGTGTGAATCGCACTACGTGGAGCGTTGGATCTAATTAGATCTAAGCGGCTCAGATGGATTCGTACCCCTTCGGGTTATTTCTAATCCTACGCCTACGATCTAGATCTAACGGCCCAAGTCAAAAGACCAGAAACGAGCGGCGCTGGCGGCGGTGGCTGGCGGAAGAGTGGTCAGACGATGACGGAGCCAGCGTTACAGGAAGCGCTAGGGGAAGGGAAATATCTCACTAGTCTCGTCGTGATGTGCTGGTTCTCGAGGTGGTCGCCGTTTGTCGAGGGGCGCACGGGGTCGTCAGGGATTGCTCGCCGGAGTCGCTTCTGTCGGGCGCATACTGCTGAAGACGGTGGCGATGCTACGGGTTACGCTAAGGCATGAGAAATGTTGCGTTAGCCGCGTGCAGACGAGGCGAGTGTGCGAGCATGAACAAGAGGGGAAGACGCGGTCAGTACTAACCAGGGGATCTCGTCGGAGTTGATGGCTTCGTCGGGCACGTGCAGTCGTCGACGTTGGCGAGGTTCTGGGTGGTCCTAGCACACACCATTGGTGTTAAAAGATGCGCAAGGTTGTAGTGATCATACTGGCAAGACTAGGAGGCAAGGGGCGGGGAGTGCTCACCAGAATTTACCGCCGGAGATGCTCGGTACTGCGGCGGCGCGAGCTCGATTGTGGACAGCCTAGCGGCGCTCCGTGGTTGGTGGGTGAGGGGAAAGGAGCAGAGTGGGGAGGGGTTTAAGTAGCCGAGCGAGGAGGAGGAATTACGCCTGAAATCAAGCGCAATCAATCGGATTTGATTCGGGGAAGAAACGACAGAGAGGAGCAGTTCCTCCGGCGCGGGATTGACGACGACGCTGATGTGGCGGTGGGTCCGGAGTGTCAGCGAGGGAGGGGGTACACGCGCGGGTGAGAGAGGGGGTAGAGGGGGAAATGTCCCGGGTGGGATTTTGGGCCGGTTCTGGTGCTGGGATCAAAGTGAAGCGCCTATTTTTATTTATTTCCTTTTCCCTTTTCTTTTTCTAATTTGATTTTCAGGAATGTTTTTCAAGTGATTTCAAATGAGTTTGAATTCAAACTTATTCTGGATTTTTGTAGAGTGAAACTTGCACATATTTGAGTGTGGAACATTGCTATTCACTCAAAATTATATTGGCCCATTGAATTTAAAAATAAAATCATGCCTTAATTAATTATTTTCAATAGGCATATGAAAGGTTTTGAATTCATATTTTGTTTTGAAAATTTTGACCAAGCTTTGGAAATATCAATCAAACCTATGTTCAAATCTTTTCTGGTTAAAATAAGTATTCTCATAATAGAGAGTAGCAATAAGGCCATTGCCTTGCTTACATAAAATAATAGACAACAAATGCTTCTCTTTTTGATAATTTTATTTGAAAATAATCCTAAAATGATCATGAATGCATGAATGATATGCAAACTTTGAAATCATGATTTTTGGGATGTTACAGCAAAAACAAAACAAAGTAAAGAGAAAGGTTGTGAAGGACTCCCCTTGTGAAGCCGTCCTTAGCCTCCCCGGCAACGGTGCCAGAAATAGCTTGATGATGTGTAGCTCAGATCACTGTAGAGATTCACTGGGAGACCCCAAGAGGAAGGTATGATGAGCACAACAGCAAGTTTTCCCTCAGTAAAAAACCAGGGTTATCGAAACAGTAGGAGGAAGGAAACGACTCAAAGGTGTTGCTAGCAACTTGGAAACCTGCAAAACACAAACTCAAGAGTTTGCCACAACGAACAGTGAGGTTGTCAATCTCACCGGTTTGCTCAAAACAAAGGATTAATTTTATGGTGTGGAAGGTAATGGTGGCTTGCAGAAAGTAAACAGTAATAGTGGAAGATGTATCAATGGTAAAGATTGGACCGGGGTCCATAGTTCACTAGAGGTGTTCTCCTTAAGATAAACAACATAACATGCTAGGTAAACAAATTACAGCGGGGCAACTGATAGGACAGAGCAAGGCATAACAATGCAATACTAGACATTCATGATCATATGAAATTTGATTGGACATTACAACAATATACATAGACCGCCATCCAACTGCATCTATGACTAGTAATACACCTTCAAGTTATCATCTGAACCCCCTCCAGTATTAAGTTGCAAGAAACGGATAACTGCTTTAAGCAAGGTGTGTAAAGTAAACAATACAATTGTTCCATGAACAAGAGATTGTTGTTTTCTCCCTAGTAGCAACACCACATCTACAACCCTAGAGATTTCTGTCACTTCCCCATATTCAATAGAGGCATGAACCCACTATCGAGCATAAATACTCCCTCTTCGAGTCACTAGCATCTACTTGGCCAAGATAGCTACTAGAAACGGAGAGCATGCAGGATATCAAACAACACAGCCATGATAGAATAAATAAGATAGAATCATTAACCAATCTGACATAGTAATCTCAATATCCATTGGATCCCCGCAAACACAACATGCATGATTACAAATAGATGATCTTGATCATGAACGAAGCTCACAAGATCTAAACATGGTAGCACAAAGGAGGAGAAACAACCATCTAGCTACTACATGGACCCGTAGTCCAAGGTGAACTACTCACGCATCATACCGGAGGCTAGCATGGTGATGGAGAAGGCCTCCGGGATGATCTCTTCCCTCCGGCAGGGTGCCGGGAAGAGATTCAGACCCCCCCCCCGATCTAGGGATGATGGTGGTGGCGGCTACAAACTGTTTCGTGGAAGATTGATCAGGTACTTAGGGTTTAGGTATCGAGGGATTCTTATAGGCGAAGAGGGAGGCCGAGGGGGTGCCCGAGGCGGTTGCACCCTCCCAGGCACGGGCTAGGCCTGACCGCGTGGCCAGGGGGTGTGGCCCCCTCGAGGCTCTTCTCCATCTCGTCTTCTGGCTCCGTGTTCCCCACGGTAAAATATTGACTTTGGCTTTTGTCCCGTCCAATTCCGAGAATATTTATTTTCTGACTTTTTTGGAACCAAAAACAATAGAAAACAGGCAACTGGCACTGTGGCATCTTGTTAATAGGTTAGTCCTAGAAAACATATAAAAATACCTCAAAATGTAGACAAAGCAAAGCAAAGTGGATACTAAACAAGCATGGAATATCAAAAATTATAGATACGTTTACGACGTATCAGTCGCATGCATTCCCTATGCTCAACCCCAGGAAACACAGCCCCAACAACATTTTGAAGCCCCTTGCATGCACCAGTTTGTATCACCAAGCCTTTAGGATGACCAATTACTTCACGTAGTCTCTGCATGAACCATGTCCAGCTTTTAGTCGATTCACCATCAAGAATAGCATAAGCTACGGGAAAAATCCAATTATGTGCGTCCACAGCACAAGCGGTAGCAAGTTGTCCCCTGAAATGCCTTGTTAAAGAAGTTGTGTCTATTGCCAAGTATGGCTTGCGGCCGTCTAGAAACCCCTTCCAGCATGCCTTCAGGCAGACAAAACTCTCCTGAAGCATTTTTATTTGTCTGCTTATATTTGACCCCCCTTGAGACCTTTTCTCTTCCTTTCACAACCTCGTAATCAATGTCAATAACATTACCAGGTGATGTCTTCTTTACCTCAGCTTTGAAACTATACAACACGTGAATATTGTCAGTCCACTTACCCTAAATGAAGTCTAGAGCCATAACCTTCCCTTCAGAACGTTAAACTTTTCGCTAAGCATAGTTTTGAGTTCAGCAGGTCCAATGTTATGATCCTGCCATACCCAGTCAAGTACTGTAGCAGCAATCCATTTGGTTGTCGCTGGTCTAATTTTATCACTTAAAGAAGTATTAGGGCAGTTGTGTTTCTTCGTGTTTATCTTTATCTGTATTTAATAGGAATAAAATTAAATCAAAGGACTCTTCAGCAGAAAAATATGAGAAATACCAAAATTAAATGTAGCTATTGCAACCTGAAATGGGTGTCAACCCCGCATTGGAGATGCATGCCATCTCCATTTACACACCTTAATTTTCCTACAATGCACCCTAAATCTCTTTTGGTCATTCTTTTCAATGCTAAATTCGAACCCAAATCTTATTGCATAGGTAGCAATGGCATATCTTCATTCCTCCACACCCTCAAAGATATTCCCCTCATCAATTGTAGGGTTGTTCCTGTCAAAGTGTATCACTGGCATATCCTTGTCTTCGTCATCATATCTGCATCTCATTTCCGCATCCTCACATTCCTATTCCTCATCAGTCCTATTGTCAGGCTCATAGTTCGAATCAATCAAATATTTCCTACTCTCCATCCTATCAGGGTCAGCAGCCACATCTGGATATGCTTTCTCATCATCATCTTTGAGCAAAAAATCATCCTGACCTCCACACATTTCAATGTCTTCATGCTCGCTTGAGAAAGCATCATGCTCAACGGCAGGCTGGGAGGTCGCGCTCGGGTGCTCTGTTCATGTTCGACACAGGCCAGTATCATTCAGGACGGTCTCTTTCCTAGTATCTTTGTTAACGATGTGCACAGACGTCAGCACAGTCCTCATGCCGAGGTGTTTACCCCACATCATATCCAGAACCTCCTTAGTCCTAATGTTACAGAAAGTCTACGAATTTGTGTCATAGTACCTGCTTATGAATTCATCATGCTAGCCAATCAGAAACTTGCCAAATTGCATGTGCAATTCACTTAGAGTTATGTCCTCCGCGTCTACTGTCAGCCGATAATCAAATCCACTGGTAACTGCGATTCTACCATTGGACAAGGTTTTAGTCCGACACCCATGCCAAATCTTCAAAAAAAATCTGGATGCAGCAGATGTTCTACGGTCACCAACGCAGATCCTCGCCATCACCACGGGACTAGAAGCGCTAATTGGGAAATGCAGAGATGGAATTGCAGTTCTTACACTTCGGGGAGGATGTACGACACGTTCAGTGGGCTCCAGAACTCCAAAGATTTGCACCCCACGCCATCTTCCCCTGTTGTGTGCTCCTTCATGCTCTCCAACCTTGATAGGTCCATCTGCGCGCTCTTCGGCCAGGCAGGACCCATCTCCGTGTTCTCTGACCATGCAGGATCTATTTCTGGGAAGGATCCAGATCAAAGCCACCGTCATTCCGCAAGAACCTAACGCTCGTTCCTAGACGCGCCTGGGCGGGATGGTGGCAAGGAGGGTAGGGCGGGTAGCAGATGGCGGGAGGACGAGAGTGGTGCACGACAGGACGGAGTGGCGGTGGCAAGACCAGAGTAGTGGAGCGAAGCGAAGCGAAGCTGCGAGCGATAGAATATGGAAAATCGCACAATAATGGGGGCACTAATCCTCAAACATGGGATGCGCGCCATCGAAAGTCGAGGTGGCAGGGCCCGCCAGTCAGTAAAACGCCACGTCCTCTTCCCCTGTTTCTGATGGCGTTGCTACAATTCGACGATCATAGTGGCACAGGAATAATTTTGGACAAAACTAAGGACATAGTCGTAAATATACTTGACCTGGTACATTGCCCGATCCGGTGGCTAGTCACGACCTATATTTTTAATGTCTTAGCACTCTTATGTTGAGAAGAGAAATAAAGATTCAGCACTTAGTCGAACTAGTTTCGAATAACAACACTCTTAGAAAGCTTAGCTATGGCCCCGCCTAAGCAGAAGCCGCCGCCCCAGCCGCCGTTGAAGCTTGGCTATTTGTCCCATCTAAGGCAGGCCATGCGGTTATACTACAAGGCCAGTATCCCATTGCCATTCGAGATGGTTGATTTCGCAGAATGTGCTGTATTTGTGGCAGCGGCGGCGGCGAAGGCCACGACGGCGTCGAATAGGGCCAAGCGACCGTCGTGGAGAAAGCGCGCGATGACATTTTCATGTGCTCTGGTAGGAAAAATAAGGTACGTTCCAAAGTGTTCTTACGAGCATGCCGCTGAAGAAACAAACACTCGAACAGGGCGGTGCCAAGGTCAACCAACTCTCGCCCCTATGCCTTGGCGTGAGTGACCTTACCGTAGTGGGGAAATCTAGGAGCATGCCATCAACGGCAAAGACGATCCATCATACGCATTGTCAGCGGCCACACCGCAGCGGCGAGCATCCATCTACACTCAACTTGTTCGATGTAAAACAGTTAAGTTCAGACTAACTCTATAGAATGCCTTTTGTAGAGGAAATATCCCCCTTTTGTCCAGCTATTCCATACCGTAGTATGGAATTAGTTCTAAATTTACCAAATAGTATTAAGATATATCTATTTATTCAATTTCTACCGGCGGTTGAATTCAGTTTACTGTCATATTTATACGAGGCAGATAAGATTCAAACAATATTTTATAAACTGATCTTGCATGGTTTATTCATGCACGTTCCATAGAAAATCACGCACTAGCTCAGACAAACCTCGGTAAATATCGTTCGAGACAGACAAACCAACAACATTTCTTGTCTTTCGGATCGCTCACCAGCAGCATTTTGCCGACAACGATGACATTGATCATTGCCAGCTCACCCTCTTTTCAGGAGGTTAACCTTGGTTATTCACACAAATTATAAAGCACATGTTCACTCAAATTCATTAGCCACACAAACTACAAATCATTAGCCACACATACTATGAATTTATTAGCCACACATTATAAATTCAGTAGTCACACATACTACAATAGTTCAAACTATTACATAATCTAGCTCTAGGCGTACTACGTGTTTCACTCTCAAGTCAACAATCTTTCAGAATCACTAAACCTCAGTCTTCACCCGAAGGGAATCAGAACCACCAGCTTGTCCACACCCGGTCCCCCCACCATAACTATGTGCTCCGTTGCGGAACGATGATGGTCCTGTGCCATCGATCCTTCCAGGCCAACACTGCAGGCGACAAGGACGCTTTCTGGCCACCTTGTCAGTGTCCTGAATGCCATGTACAGATTCTAGAACCTCCTGCAGATGGATGATGACTGGGTGCTTCCAGCAAAGCTATCGTCCTTCCCTGCTTGGAATTTTGTGAGATCCTAGTGCATGACTTAATAGGATTGATAGTATATCCATACCAATAAGTTGTAACTTCTTTTCCGGAAACTCATCTAAAAGGAACTCTAAGGTTAAGCGTACTTGGCCTAGAGCAATTTGAGGATGGGTGACCGACCGGAAAGTGGGTACCGGGTGCGCATGAGTGAGGACAAAAGTGTGCAGAAAAGACTAGTGTTGGTCTGTGGGGATAGTCTAGAGATCCTATTGAGCTGCCAGGAGTGGCAGCCGTTGGTCCGGAAAGTCCGGGATGTTACAAATATCCACCTCGTACATCTTAGGAATGGTGTCTGGATCTTTTAGCCATGCCTTTACCTCGATGATCCAATTGTCGCTTGATGGCACAATCTCCACCAGCTCGCCGCCAAGGCTAATGCCGACCTGCTTAAGGGCCTCTAGTTCCCAAGCATCCAAAGGGAGGCCATCAAAGCCGAGTTTAGAGAAGAAATGAAGCTGCCCAAAGCGATAGTCCCACCCACAGGCGTGATGCCAATACATGAAGCTCATTTTCTCCCAACAGCACTCAAAAGAACAAGAAAAATGCAGTACGCGCTCGCTGTCTAAGATGTGTGTGATCCGGACGAAAAAATTTAATGGCGGCGCACATACCTTAATATTGACCACTTTTCGTCTGATCCTAAAACGAGACCTGAAAGTCAACAGTAAGTCTGCCGGCGACACGGCGGGACGCGTGCCTAACATGGTGGCCATAGAGTGTTGTCGTCGAACTCCTCTGCCAGGGCTACCATGCCTTAGGTGTGCGACAGCACGCAACCGCTCGAGGTCGGTCATCGGTCCGGATTGCCCGGCAGGACGTGCTCCGTCGTGCGAGAAGGTCTAGGAAGTGGCGAGAGGCTAGGATGGGGACGCAAAGCTCCGACAGCTACTAGGAAAAACAAGGCGACGACAACGGCGAGCTTCAATTAAGGGCTTGGGAGGTTGACTGGCCATGGCAGGGACGCAAAGAGAGAAATGCCGAGCTCCAATCTAGAGACCAGCAGCCAGAGCTAAGCAATGTAATGGAGAGGAGAATAATAGGGGAGAAGCGTAGAGTAGAGAAGAAGATCTAGTCCTCGCAGGGGTAAACCAGTCCACGACCGCAAAGGATAATGAGGAATACTGGCAGGGTGGGGGAAGAAGAGTTGACCTAACATTGGGATTTGAGTTCAGTCGTTTTTTGAGTGGTTCAAACGATCGTTTGGCCGTTAGATTTGTATTCAACCTCATTTGGCCCCTCTCGACAATTGGCGAATCTACTACAACCCTCCGCGAGATTACAAGCAAGTCGGACCCCGCGATGCCTTGACGTCTGAACTTTTGGGCCACAAATTAAAAACCTCATTAGAGACACCATTATTTTTTGAGAGACACGATTATCACTCGTTGTGTCCGCACCTCCTCTTCAACTTGGGCGAGGCGGACACATAGGAAAGTGTCATCGGGGTTGCCCCGCACCGCTTTCCGAAGGTCACCACGCACCAACGCGACCACATCCCACTGCCGGTACTCCGACAACATGATGCATTCCACCACCTCCCACGTGAAAGGCTTGCCGGTGGGCATGTGGCGGTTGTAGATAGGCTGCGGCCCGTGATTGCAGGGCCATGTGTAAATATGCGGCCTCCCTGGAAACGGAGACGACAACACGTCCGGTAACTCCGACAGGTTCGGCTACCACGAGGGCAACATGTGCTTGGGCTCTTCTTGGTGGATGTTAGGGTTGCCACGAAGGACAATGTGGCAACACGGACGGCCAGGCATGGTGGTTTGTGGAGGCGGTGGTGGAGGGTCCGGTTGTGGCTATCTTGCTTGGCTTTCCACTTTTTATGGGTACACCTAGACGTGGCGGGAACAGAAGAAAAGCGACGGGGTTACCGAAACACATGAGGACCTATTACCAAAGCTGGACAAATCAAAATCCGACCCAAAACCAACCGTAGTCCGACGCAAACGGTTTGTGTCCTGTTTGGAATGCGTTTACCGCGGCGGAGTGCAGTGAGGATGATGTCTTTGGTGGGCTGTAGAGTGGACATGCTTATCGGGCCGTCCATTGGGTTTTCCAGCAAGAACCGCACATCGGCTTACTCCTCCCTCTGCGGCCCAACCCACCAGCACTTCCGCTCTTCACTCTCCCCTGACTCTGTCTCGCCGTCGAGATGTTCCGGAGCCCAGCCGCCGCTCTGCTCCGCCGCCTGGCCCCTCTCCTCTCCGGCGGCACCGTGGGCTCTGGCTCGTCCACGCGTCGGACTCTCTCTCCTCACACAGCCCCCTCCTTCCTCTTCCGATTCTCGTCCACGCCGACCTCCTCGCCGCCACCGTCCTCCGTCGGCGCACGCGATGAAGAGGCGGAGGGCGACAAGCTCCAAGGAGGACCCGGAAATGCCGGCGCAAAGCTCAGTATCTCTGTGGACCGCTCCGGCCTCTACAGTCCCCCAGGTCGCACCCCTCTCACTCACACACATTCACACAAATACGGGCACGCGTGTCTGTGCGTAGAGTCTCTGATGGTGCATGTTTGGTTTATGCCGCAGAGCACTCGCACGAGCCGTCGTCGGACTCTGAGCTTATCAAGCACCTTAAGAGCATCATAAAGGTGTTGTTGGTGTTTTCTTCCTCTACTAATGGTGTATTTAGTCTCAACTGTTGCTATGTGGAAGTGGAAGTGTGATTTGGTTTGTGTATTCTCACTGGAAGGTTAGTTCCGGAGTGGGCCGATAAGCGTAGCCGAGTATATGGAGGAGGTGCTTACAAACCCGCAATCTGGGTACTACATGAACCGCGACGTGTTCGGGGAGTCTGGGGATTTTATCACGTCACCGGAGGTCAGCCAGATGTTTGGAGAGGTATAACTGTGCTCGTTAGTTGTTTGGTTTACCAGCATTATTAGAAATAATGTCATATAGTGAGGGCTAGTTAGGGCACAGTGATGCCCCATGTCTTCCATGTATAACAATGCAACAACACACCACATTATATTTATGAATGTGGTGAAACATTGAAATAATTGATTTAGGTGCACGCTGTTGTATATCATTTTTTTTGTACACTGCAGTATTATTGGAAACTGTGACATTCAGAATCTGATTAATTGTTTTGTATTTCCATGTTGAATCTTATATGACCAGTAGTTGATACAGTTGGTTGATTGATCTTGTACTATAGTTTACTCCCTCCGTCCGCAAATAAGTGTACTTCTAGCTTTTGCCTAAGTCAAAATTTATCAAATTTGACCAATTATATATATAAATATAACAAGAGATATTAAATCAAATTGACATATTATGAAACTAAATTTGAAAACATATCTACTAGTACCAATTTAGAGTCATAAATATTGCCACGCTTTCCTATAAAATTAGTCAAACTTTACTAACTTTGACTTAGGATAAACCTAGAAGTACACTTATTTGCGGACGGAGGGAGTATAAAATAAGATCAATTAATGTTGTGCTGCTCTTCCTCAGCTGATTGGTGTGTGGGCGGTGTGCCTGTGGGAACAAATGGGGCAACCGGAGAAGGTGAATCTGATTGAGCTTGGCCCAGGACGTGGGACTCTCTTAGCAGATTTACTTCGTGTATGGCTTTCTTGCTTGCGGCTCTCCTCTGTCGAACTTGTACCGTCCTGTTTCTTGATGAATTTTTCCATTTCAACAGGGCTCAGCAAAGTTTGTTAATTTCACTGAGGCACTCAATATTAACTTGGTAGAATGTAGCCCTACATTGCAAAAGGTGCAGTACAATACTCTGAGTTGTGAAGATGAACATGATGGTGATGAAAAAAGGACAGTCAGCAAGCTCTGCGGAGCCCCTGTTTATTGGCATGCCTCCCTCGAACAGGTTCCGTCAGGATGTATGGGCTTTTTCCACCTATTAATTCGATGTTTCTAAGTAGCTAACCTCTAACATAACAATGGATATTATCATTTGCACTTGTATCATGAACTTTTGATTTGCCATCCATCTTTGTGCATACCACGAGATTAGAGGATATAAAACAATCTGATTCTTTTATTGTTGTACGGAATGTGCTAAAATATATAGTAACATCGCCCAAGAATATAAGGATCTATAGGAAGGAGACACAATAGTGAGTCATCAACTTAAGATGTTGCCGGATGATCTCAAAGCACCTATGCTGCCATTGCTTATTTGCTAGTTTAGCTACCGTGACATATGGAAATTCCTAAATATTTGATATGCTGAATTGCTGATGCTTCTGGTCTCCTTGTTGGATTGCTTTTAATGTCCATCCATAAGTTTCATGGTTTATTCTGGAACTGGGTTACCTTCATTTACCTTCAATTTGTTTTCCTGCGACCATCTTGATTAGGTTTTTTTGTTTGCCTTATTTTTAAGTCTCTTCTCTGCAGTGCCCACCATAATTGTTGCTCATGAATTCTTCGATGCCTTACCAATCCATCAATTTCAGGTTCGTGATCAATTCTGCTCCAGGTTTATCACACTTACTCATTAACTGGTGTGCAGCCATGTGACTGAACAATCATCTTTTTCTGCAGAAAGGATCACGTGGCTGGTGCGAAAAGATGGTTGATCTCGCAGAAGACTCATCGTAGGTTTTACAAGTCGTAGTAAATTGTTGTTAACCTTAAGGAAATGTATAATTCTTACTTTGTAGCAGGTTTCGCTTTGTTCTATCTCCACAGCCTACAGCCTCTTTAATTTTCCTTTCCAAGCGTTGTCAGTGGGCTAGTTCTGAAGAACTTGAGAAGGTTAACCAAATCGAAGTCTGCCCGAAAGCAATGGAGATCACCGAACAGATCGCAGAGAGAATTAACTCGGATGGCGGAGGTGCTCTTATCATTGACTACGGCAAAAATGGAATAGTCTCTGATAGTCTTCAGGTTTGGAATTTGAATTTGTTTTACTAAACCTGAGATGTACTCAACAGGTTTTTGACTGTGTAGTGTGTAGAAAGCTCCAGCTGGTCCTGGTCTTGTGCCTCTCTGACATAACTTGCTAAATGTAAACTAGCTAGCCTTCGATGCTCACGTAATACCTAAATTTAGTTCCTGGTTTTGTACAGTATCAATATAATATGCTTACACATGGAATATCCCATTGACTTTTTTTTACAACTATCCCTTCTCTAATTAATAGACTACTCTCTTGAATTATTGGCTTGAGTATTAATTAAGAAAATAATACATGTGCAGGCAATCCGGAAACACAAGTTCGTCCACATATTAGATGACCCTGGCTCTGCTGATCTCAGTGCCTATGTTGATTTTGCTGCAATCAAGCACTCTGCCGCGGAAGTTTCAGGTTTGCACAGATATTGTGAACTCCCTACTGCTTGCTGCCTTGCTCGTACTTTTCATTGTAGGACAACCATTTCTTACTAGGATTTTGCTATTTCTGTAGATGATATTTCTGTCCATGGACCAATGAATCAGTCCCAGCTCTTGGGTTCTCTTGGTATTAACTTCCGGGTGGAAGCCCTTATGCAAAACTGTGATGAGAAGCAGGCCGAGTCTCTGAGAACAGGCTACTGGCGTCTAGTCGGAGATGGAGAAGCCCCGTTCTGGGAAGGTCCTGATGACCAGACGCCCATTGGAATGGGCACTAGGTACTTGGCCATGGCCATTGTCAACAAGAAGCAGGGCTCACCTGTTCCTTTTTTGAGTGAGAAGCGGTAATATCTTTCCCTGTGTACTCTATTCAACAGTGAATGATAAATAACAAGACAGTTCGGTTTAGACAAGGCTGGTACATGTCTATTTTTTCTTGTAATACACACTGTGTTTCTACTATAGAACGTGTTTATTGGACTGAATACTAGCTGAATGGCTGTGCGTTGCTATGGTGTCACAATTAATCAAACGAACTTCCTTTAACCAATTGTGGTTGTTGTTGGCTCATGAAATGTACAGGGAAGCTTTGGAATCCTCGAGGATGTCTCAGGGCACCAACGCGAAGTGACATATGTTGTTGTATTGGGGTTGATGAAGATAGCTCGAAACATATGCATATATTTGTGGGAGGTTCACCTATATGCATCCAGTCAAATGTCTTCATCGAGGGGTGGTAGTTTCTTAACTCCTACTCCCTCCGTTTGGAAATATAAGATGTTTTAGTTTTGTGAATAAAATGTATCTAGACATCTTTTAGTGTCTAGATTCATTTGAACCTACATACTAAAAGATGTCTAGATACATCTTCTTTATAAATCTAAAACATCTTTATATTTCTAAACGGAGGGAGTACCTCTCAAGATCTGCTCAGTGATTGGTTATCACTGGCATGCATATCTGCCAGCTTAAACTATAATACTACCACACTGATTCGATATAGCTATCGCAATGACATAAATTAGAGATCTCCAAGGAAATATGAGCGATTAAGCATGCCTATCGTTGGGGATCATGGCCTAGAGCCCTGGAGCATCACATCAACTCGGAGGCATTGGGAGGAACTCCCCAGCGAATTGAATCGCATAAAACATCATGAAGATGAGGAGAAAATTGAGCGGGAAAATACACAAAGCATATGTCCTCTATATCATGTGCAGGTGAAGAACTGACTACAACACCACACTCTTTCTCTTGACCATCCCTGTCGATTCCTACATAAACAAGCTCACTGCAGGCATCCGCATGGGACAACAAATGAGTATACCGAGGGAGCCTTCACAGATTAAGGCATAGGAGGCATTGGAGCTCTAGACAAGACATGAGTGTAGGCCATTGTAACCTCCACCCCTCCGTTTGTAGAATGATTCTCGAGGGTTACGCCACTGGAGGTCACGACGGCTTTGATGTGCAGCCTACCTATCAATAGGTCTATGGTGGTGGCCTCGATGGCGGGAGTCAGAGCTGATAGAGCTCGGGAGGGTCGTGCAGGAGTTAGAGTTCATGGCGGCCACGGTCGCTGGATACGGCCGCGGCGGAGAGGTCGTGGTGTGCGGGCACCAACATTGAAAAGCTAACAGAGCCTAGGGGCGGTCGGATGGGTTGGATGCTGCCGGTGGAAAATGATGCAGCTGGTCGGGCCAGAAAACTATGGGCAACGAATCACGTTCATCTTTGCTTTTAATAATAAAAATATCCACATGTACATATATATACGAATCTAGATAAAATTAAGACATCTGTTTTTTAGAATAAGGAGTACTAAAAATTGATGTGAATATTTTGGCGCTCTAGCGCGGAAGTGGACAGGAGGGTCGGAAGAACCGGGTGTTTGGGCCAAAAAAAATATAGGCAACGAATCATTTTAGTCTTTACTTTTAATAATAAAGATATATATATTTCATTCAAATTCTTACATACCTGATAATGTACATACGCAAATTTCATATATCTAACTTATACATACCTAAGTTATATGTATCCTAGTTATATATACCCAAGGTATCACATATCTAAGCATAGGTACCTAAGTTATACGTAGCTATGTGATACCCTAGTTATATATAACTTAGGTATCTATATCTTAGGTATGTAAAACTTATGTATGTATACCTTTAAATATGTCTAGTTTACAGAGAATTTATACGTATCATGCTTGGTGCCTGAGCATCAAGGTGTACCAGTTTATATTTATATATATATATATATATATATATATATATATATATATATATATATATATATATTCCCTGGGCTGCACCCGTGTTCCCTTGTTCCGTCAAACATTGTCCGTGTGGGCTCGTGCCATGATTCTTTTTTCGATAAATCTAACTCAAGGCTGACCTCGATCTGGCTTCCCGCGAGGTCACTCGTCCGAGCCATGCGATCCACATCGGACGGAGAACGACCCACCGGTTAACACTCTCAGCCCCGTGTTCTCTCTCTCTTGTGCGCCTCCACCCCAATCTCCTTCTGTTCCTCTCATCCCGCTTGTCCGCAAACTTGCCGCCATGGTGGTAGCCGCCAGTCCACCGGCACAACCCTCTCCGGCCACCGCACCCCTGTGCACTCTTTTTGCCCCCGTCGCTCCCACACGACCGCATCAGCTCGATGTCACCGTTCTTGTGCTCCGCTGGCCACAGCCATGGCGCCGCCCACAGCACCAAGTCCTTTCCGGCTGGCCTCCGTCACGAGATGGACCCCCGTTGCCCTGGTTCCAGCGACGCATGCAGGCACTGCCGGCCGGATGGCCTCCGGCTCGAGCTGGACTCTCGTCGCCCCGGTTCCAGCGACACATGCGGACACTGCCGGCTGGCCGCCCGCTATTGCGCATCGGACAAGCGATGGTAGAGGATCTGAGCAGAGGAATCAGGAGCGTCCAAGGCTGAAGACGGTGCTGGAGACAGAGGACCACCTCCATAACTCCATGGCTCCGATCCGTCTGCGTCAAGTGCCCCGGCCACTGTAAGCTCTCGATGTGATCTCCTCCTCTCCTCTACTGTCAATGATGTCTGTTCCATCCTGTTGTTTTGATGTAATCCATGTGTTTTCCACTATGGGAATTAGATGTTAATTTAGGATATGTAATTGTTTCTTGCGATGCAACTATTATAGATGTAATTCTTAGATGAGAGATTATTACACGCTACTGATGTCTATTACATCCTTTTTTTTGTTACATTGAATGGTAAATGCTACCGAATGTAATTGTTAGATAAGAGTTAGTACACACTATTAATGTCTGTTACATCTTGTTTTTCCTCTTTGATATACACCATGAAAGTATATATAACACATTTTTAGATGGGAACTTGTTTTTGTAGATGGGATTTTCTGGATTTTTACATGGAACACATGTCTATGTCCATGGATCAAATATTCCCATCATAGTAATGTTTTTTTCTGTTTTTTATGTATAACATATGTTAGTATTCTAGGTTTAATTTTTTTAGATTTCAATTCTTCATGGCCTGTAGATGGAACATATGGCATTTTTTTCCTAGGTGTAATATTTTTTAGACAGGAGTTTCCCATGGCTTGTAGATGGAACACATGATATGGGGGGGGGGGGGGGGGGCAGAGATTGTTGCATCCTATAGGCGGGGCTGCATATCCGCGGCGGAGGCTGCCACCCCCCGCAATGACAGGCACACCTCTGGCACGGGATACATCCCCACTTCTTCAGCAGCTTCCCCATGTTTTCCGGCGGCAACCTTTGCGTCTCATGTGACATCCCCTACGCAAGGTAATCCATATGATATCATGTTACTTTTCGATCTAGTATCTATTTTTCGCCTAAGTTTTTTGATTCAACCCAGGATTCTGCTGGTGAAGGCATATGTGTAGATATATAGCGATGGAATTTTTTAGGGAGCTTCGGCTATGCCATCCTTTTTTTCTAGGTTCTCTATAGTTCTATGACTCAGTTTTGTAATCAAAGGCATGACTTTTCAACACAATGTAATGTATTAGAATAGGGTAGCTTAGGGTCGTGCCACCATTTTTCTAGATGCAATCATTCTCTGTTTAGATGAGAGTTTTCTGTCAATTTTTACCCTAGGTGGAGTTTTTCTAGACTGCAGTTGTACCTTTTTTAGGCGGAACACATGTCATATTTATTTTCATGGTCCAGACATTACATTGTAGCAAGGATGAATGTAAATTTCCCTAAGAACATCTATTAGATGAGCGTTGTTCTTGCTTTTGCATATGCAACACATGTTAATTATATATGTGTAATTTTTTTGCTAGACGGTAGTTTTCCTATAATCTGTAAGATGGAACACATAATAATTTCTATCTATTTTTTCTAGAATGGTAGTTTCCATATGTTCTGTAGAAGGAGCTCATGGTAATTTTTCTTCTAGGCATTTTTTTTTTTTGCTTGACAACAATTCCCCAATGGTCTGTAAGATGGAGCAAATGACAATTTATATTCTTGGCGTCATCTATTTTTTTTAGAATAATAGTTCCCTTATGTTCTGTAGATGGAACTCATGGCAATTCTCTCTTCTAGCTGTATTTTTTTTGCTAGATGGTATTTTCCATATGGTCTGTCATCTATTTTTCTAGATGGTAGTTTTTCCTATGATCTGTAGATGGAACACATGACAGTTTTTCTTCTAGGTGTAATCTATTTTATACACCATTTTGCTGTAGTTCAACTGTATTTGTACCACATACTCCTTTTTTGGCAATATGCTCATAAGCAGTTACTTAGCTCGTTACAAATCCTTTTCTGTAATAAGTAGGTTCAAACCCAGGTATATATTTTTCGCAGAGGTTCTTCTAGGATGGCTACGGTGTTCAATTGACACAAAAACTTCCATCACGCATGGATGGATAGCAAGGTTAGTTGATCCGGGCCTAGGACTCTTGCCAATGAACATGTGTAGACGGGTCATGTGCCTTGCCTTTGCATGGTAGATGTAAGGAGTAATCCGTGTGTCTAATTTGTGAATTAGATGTGAGTTTAGGAAATGTGTCCTCCCAGGTCTTATACGGGTCATCTTGTTTTTTTAATGTATTACAACATGATTTTAATGTCTGATTTAGATGGGGGTTTTAGATGTTGTAACTTGTTGGCATGGGGATTTTTTTCTTAGATGACGCTAATTGCACTCCTGGTTTGTGTTACCTCCTATTTTCTAAATGTAACATAGTATCATGATTAATGTGTTATCTTAGATGGGAGTTTTAGATGATGTAACTTGTTAGTATGGGGATTCTTCTTGTGCTTTTAGGTGATGCTATTTGCAGTTTTGCACTCTCTGGTTTGTTTTATACTCCATCCGTTCAAAAATATAAGACATTTTAGCTTTGTGAAATGAATGTATCTACACGTCTTGTAGTGTGTAGGAGTGAACCTATACACTAAAAAAGTATAGATACATTCGATTCACAAAGTTAAAACGTCTTATATTTCTAAATAGAGGGAGTATCTAGTAGGAACTTACTGTGCGTAGGTCTGATGCAACTTCTTGATACACAAAAACTAGTTGGGTTTGATGTACATGTAATGCTTCAGGTTTTCTACAAGATGGAACCTGCTAGAGTACATATGTAAAACCACAGGGGAGCTAGGTCCTTTGTTTCCATGTACTCCCTCCGTTTAGAAATATAAGATGTTTTAGGTTTGTGAAGAGGATGTATCTAGACATCTTTTAGTGTATAGGTTCAAATGAATCTAGACACTAAAAGGTGTCTAGATACATTCCATTCAGAAATCTAAAACATCTTATATTTCTAAACGGAGGGAGTAGATGTAAATCTGATGTAGATAGTTCCATTTTTCTTGTAGATGGAACATATGCTACATGTTAATTTCTTCTATTCGATGTAACTTTTTTCCTGAATTCCTACTAGATATAATTTCTTGTAGATGAATCATGGAGGGGGTAAAGCTAGATGATTCATGTTGCAGGTAACATCTATCGCATCATGCACAAAGTTTCATGCATGAATACTAGATGCAACTATTTTTACTTCCTAAAAATGGTTATCATTTGTTTCATAGAATACATCATGTATCATAGGATCTAACATGCTAAGAGTGGAATAGTTCCTTTTTTGCATAAACTTTAGCATGTATCACAACATGTTGGACCATAGGAAATCTTACTAAGTTGAAATCTTACTAAGAGTAGAATAGTACCTTTTTTTTGCTTGATGTCACTTTATTCCCTATATTTTTTGTTTCTATATGCAATATAGCTACCAATACCTCTTTCTGGTTTGATGTAACATGCTACATACAAGCATAGGCAGTGCAACTTGCAATTACTTGTGAGATGGAAACCACCTAACGCAATTTTCCTAATGCAGTTACTTGCTTTTTTAACTGATGCAATTTCTATATGTATGTTATTTTTATCTGATGCAAATTTCCCTCCTAGATGGAACATGACAAATGGGGAAGCTAGGGCTAGATGCAACTTATTTGATATTTAATGAAACATGGTAAATTTTGTTAATTTTGCTGTTTTCTAGGATGCCTGAGACATCCTGGCAGATGGAACCTGGTACGTGGAGCCTGGTAGCAACTAGATTGCTATGTCATGAACCTTGTATAATTCAGCTAGCTAGATGCAACTTTATTTTCATGATGGAATCCTTTTTTGGGGTTACTTTGTGAAATTTGCAATAGAACTTGTAATGGATCTAAACTTATAACAAGTCACTCTATATCTGAACTATCTCGTATGAATTCAATGCATGTCTACTTTCATGCACCTAATGCTATTTTACCACTTTTCTTCTTTGAACTAGGTGCATATTTTTGTGTTTGCTGGGATGTATAAAATATGAATTGTGCCACAACTTTAATCATAGATACTGCTTACGGTATACAAGGGGCATGAAATTGTTTCGTGTACATATCCACAAGGATGTAACATAGTAGATAAAGGGATCTGGTATATGATGTCCAATATTATATATATATATATATGTGTGTGTGTGTGTGTGTGCGCGCGCGCGTGCGTGCGTGTGCGTGCGCGTGTGCGCGTGTGTGTATCCTCCAAGGATTAAACTTTCAGGGATGTATTCCTAGATCTATCTTTATGTGTATTGCTATTTGAATTTTTGAACTGCAGCTGGATCATTTAGTAATGTAAGCTGTTTCCAAGAGATGGGAGTTTTTGCAAAAATTTCTACTACATATGGTTTTCTAGCAAAGTTACGTGTAGATTAGTTGCCAGGGATGCTAAAATCCATGGGTATTTTTCTTTCGTGAACTGCTTGCGGGTAGAAGAAAAGAGCACTACACGGCATAATAGAAAGGAATTTAGAAAAAACGAGTATGTCACTTTCATTTTGTAGAAAAAGCGGGATCGGGCCTCTTTCCAAAACAAGAAAGGTAGTTAGCTGTCGTGGTGACCTTTCCATACGGTAAAACAAGGTCGACCTTGTTCTAGCAGCGTCCCAGAAGAAAAAGGCACTACATAGCAAAATAGGAAGGCACTATACAGCAAAATAGGAAGGAACTTAGAAGAAACGGTATGTCACTTTAATTTTACGGTTTGCTAATTTTCAGACGCCTGAAACTTAACTAAGTCTCAGTCGCCTAATATACCGTCGGATCTCTTTGCTTTATGATCTGTGCAAACCTGGGTGTGTTGACTGTTCTGTGCAAACCTACGTTGTGAAAAAGCTCGTTCCCGAGTTGCTGTTTGGGCTGTGTCCCCCGCCCTGTCCCACGTTGCTGTTGGGCTGTGTTGCGCGTACGGACGCGCGGGCTTTGTTTTTTGTTTTTTTTACGTTTTTGTATTTTGCTTTTTCTATGGGTCATTTTATATGGACTGTAATCAATAAATAAGCTGTTTGGCGTGATGTTTTTTTCCACGACCATGATGTCTGGTACAGTTTGGAGTAAGGCCCAGGCCTGTGTTTGATTGGTTCATTTAGCTTTTTTTTTTCTATTTCTTTTTTGTTGCACTTTGATTTGTTAGTATTCGGTTCACAACACTCGTTGTCTTGACATTGTTCTATAAACTGATTGCTCCATCATTTAAATTTAAGATGATGGCATGCTAATTATTTTCTTATTTTTATCCTCTATTTTTATGTATTTTTTCGTAATTGCTTGTTCCCTTTGATGTTTTCCTTTCTTCCAATTATTTTGTTTCTCCGCTCCTACTATTTATATTACTCCCTTTGATACATATTAATTGTCTTAAATCAGATCTATCTAGCACTAAATCAGCTTTTTGTTTTTTTCCTGTTTTTTTGTGGTTGTTACAGTTATTTGATTATTTTTATTCAGGTGAAAATGAGATTAGCTTAAGTGTTTTGAGTTGGTGGTTCAGTCGAGTTTTAATTTTCAGGCACTAAAACTTAGTTAAGTCTTGTTCATCTAATACACCATTAATTTTTTTTGCTTTATGATTAGTGCAGATTGTTTTATTTTTTCGTGTTGTGCGTCGCACGGGAGTTCGTTTTTTGTCGCTCTGTGCGCGCCCGCGTCCTGAGCTGCCGTGCGCCAGTTTTTTAATTGTTTTTCTCTCCACATTGTATAGTTGTCATTATTTTACTAGACTGATCTAACTTGTACTAGTAACATGTACTCCCTTTTTTGCTTTTCATAATATAAGATGTTTTTAGCTTTTTAAATGTGTAGTTTTTAAAGTGAACCTACAAACTAAAAGGGTTTAGACAAAAAATTAGAAGCGAATTGCCACTTCATCGTAGCTGAGCAGTTTTTCTAATCTTTTTGTTGGCCTTTTTTCCTTTTTTTTTCTTCGAGCCAGGTATATCTTTTGTTGTTGCTTTTTTAAACCTAGATGCTTGTAACTGAGCTTTGTCGGGAGAGCCCCGTCGAAGTCCAGTTGTTTGAGCCCCTGGCGAGGGAGGCTAGTTGCGACTTGCTTGTAATTGAGCTCCCGACAAGGGAGGAGGGGGCATTTGCAACTTGCTTGTAACTGACCTCCTCCGGGGAAACCCCGCCGAGGTCCAATTGTCTGAGCCCCTGTTGACGGAGGCCAGTTGCGACCTGCTTGTAACCGAGCTTCCGGAGAGGGGGCGGATTTGCAACTTGCTTGTAATTGATCCCCCGCGCGAGGGCCAGTTGCAATATGCTTGTAACTGAGCTCCGCCTAGGGAGCCCATCAAGGTCCAGTTGTAAGTTACAAGCAGGCCACAACTGAGCTCCGTCGGGGGCTAGTTGCAACATGCTTGTAACTGAGCTTTTGCTGGGAGAGCCTTGTCAACGTCCAGCTGTTTGAGCCCCTGGCGAGGGAGGCCAGTTGCGACTTGCTTGTAATTGAGCTCCCGATAAGGGAGGAGGGGGCATTTGCAACTTGCTTGTAACTGACCTCCTCCGGGGAAACCCCGCCGAGGTCCAATTGTCTGGGCCCCTGTTGACGGAGGCCAGTTGCGACCTACTTGTAACTGAGCTTCCGGAGAGGGGGCGGATTTGCAACTTGCTTGTAATTGATCCCCCGCGCGAGGGCTAGTTGCAATATGCTTGTAACTGAGCTCCGCCTAGGGAGCCCATCAAGGTCCAGTTGTAAGTTACAAGCAGGCCGCAACTGAGCTCCGTCGGGGGCTAGTTGCAACATGCTTGTAACTGAGCTTCGCTGGGAGAGCCTTGTCGAGGTCCAGCTGTTTGAACCCCTGGCGAGAGAGGCCAGTTGCGACTTGATTGTAATTGAGCTCCCGACAAGGGAGGAGGGGGCATTTGCAACTTGCTTGTAACTGACCTCCTCCGGGGAAACCCCGCCGAGGTCCAATTGTCTGAGCCCCTATTGACGGAGGCCAGTTGCGACCTGCTTGTAACTGAGCTTCCGGAGAGGGGGCGGATGTGCAACTTTCTTGTAATAGATCCCCCGCGCGAGGGCCAGTTGCAATATGCTTGTAACTGAGCTCCGCCTAGGGAGCCCATCAAGGTCCAGTTGTAAGTTACAAGCAGGCCACAACTGAGCTCCGTCGGGGGCTAGTTGCAACATGCTTGTAACTGAGCTTTGCTGGGAGAGCCTTGTCGAGGTCCAGCTGTTTGAGCCCCTGGCGAGGGAGGCCAGTTGCGACTTGCTTGTAATTGAGCTCTCAACAAGGGAGGAGGGGGCATTTGCAACTTGCTTGTAACTGACCTCCTCCGGGGAAACCCCGCCGAGGTCCAATTGTCTGAGCCCCTATTGACGGAGGCCAGTTGCGACCTGCTTGTAACTGAGCTTCCGGAGAGGGGGCGGATTTGCAACTTGCTTGTAATTGATCCCCCGCGCGAGGGCCAGTTGCAATATTCTTGTAACTAACCTCCGCCTAGGGAGCCCATCAAGGTCCAGTTGTAAGTTACAAGCAGGCCGCAACTGAGCTCCGTCGGGGGCTAGTTGCAACATGCTTGTAACTGAGCTTTTGCTGGGAGAGCCTTGTCAACGTCCAGCTGTTTGAGCCCCTGGCGAGGGAGGCCAGTTGCAACTTGCTTGTAATTGAGGTCCCGACAAGGGAGGAGGGGGCATTTGCAACTTGCTTGTAACTGACCTCCTCCGGGGAAACCCCGCCGAGGTCCAATTGTCTGAGCCCCTATTGACGGAGGCCAGTTGCGACCTGCTTGTAACTGAGCTTCCGGAGAGGGGCGGATTTGCAACTTGCTTGTAATTGATCCCCCGCGCGAGGGCCAGTTGCAATATGCTTGTAACTGACCTCCGCCTAGGGAGCCCATCAAGGTCCAGTTGTAAGTTACAAGCAGGCCGCAACTGAGCTCCGTCGGGGGATAGTTGCAACATGCTTGTAACTGAGCTTTTGCTGGGAGAGCCTTGTCGAGGTCCAGCTGTTTGAGCCCCTGGCGAGGGAGGCCAGTTGCGACTTGCTTGTAATTGAGCTCCCGATAAGGGAGGAGGGGGCATTTGCAACTTGCTTGTAACTGACCTCCTCCGGGGAAACCCCGCCGAGGTCCAATTGTCTGGGCCCCTGTTGACGGAGGCCAGTTGCGACCTACTTGTAACTGAGCTTCCGGAGAGGGGGCGGATTTGCAACTTGCTTGTAATTGATCCCCCGCGCGAGGGCTAGTTGCAATATGCTTGTAACTGAGCTCCGCCTAGGGAGCCCATCAAGGTCCAGTTGTAAGTTACAAGCAGGCCGCAACTGAGCTCCGTCGGGGGCTAGTTGCAACATGCTTGTAACTGAGCTTCGCTGGGAGAGCCTTGTCGAGGTCCAGCTGTTTGAACCCCTGGCGAGAGAGGCCAGTTGCGACTTGATTGTAATTGAGCTCCCGACAAGGGAGGAGGGGGCATTTGCAACTTGCTTGTAACTGACCTCCTCCGGGGAAACCCCGCCGAGGTCCAATTGTCTGAGCCCCTATTGACGGAGGCCAGTTGCGACCTGCTTGTAACTGAGCTTCCGGAGAGGGGGCGGATGTGCAACTTTCTTGTAATAGATCCCCCGCGCGAGGGCCAGTTGCAATATGCTTGTAACTGAGCTCCGCCTAGGGAGCCCATCAAGGTCCAGTTGTAAGTTACAAGCAGGCCGCAACTGAGCTCCGTCGGGGGCTAGTTGCAACATGCTTGTAACTGAGCTTCGCTGGGAGAGCCTTGTCGAGGTCCAGCTGTTTGAACCCCTGGCGAGAGAGGCCAGTTGCGACTTGATTGTAATTGAGCTCCCGACAAGGGAGGAGGGGGCATTTGCAACTTGCTTGTAACTGACCTCCTCCGGGGAAACCCCGCCGAGGTCCAATTGTCTGAGCCCCTATTGACGGAGGCCAGTTGCGACCTGCTTGTAACTGAGCTTCCGGAGAGGGGGCGGATTTGCAACTTGCTTGTAATTGATCCCCCGCGCGAGGGCCAGTTGCAATATTCTTGTAACTAACCTCCGCCTAGGGAGCCCATCAAGGTCCAGTTGTAAGTTACAAGCAGGCCGCAACTGAGCTCCGTCGGGGGCTAGTTGCAACATGCTTGTAACTGAGCTTTTGCTGGGAGAGCCTTGTCAACGTCCAGCTGTTTGAGCCCCTGGCGAGGGAGGCCAGTTGCGACTTGCTTGTAATTGAGGTCCCGACAAGGGAGGAGGGGGCATTTGCAACTTGCTTGTAACTGACCTCCTCCGGGGAAACCCCGCCGAGGTCCAATTGTCTGAGCCCCTATTGACGGAGGCCAGTTGCGACCTGCTTGTAACTGAGCTTCCGGAGAGGGGCGGATTTGCAACTTGCTTGTAATTGATCCCCCGCGCGAGGGCCAGTTGCAATATGCTTGTAACTGACCTCCGCCTAGGGAGCCCATCAAGGTCCAGTTGTAAGTTACAAGCAGGCCGCAACTGAGCTCCGTCGGGGGATAGTTGCAACATGCTTGTAACTGAGCTTTTGCTGGGAGAGCCTTGTCGAGGTCCAGCTGTTTGAGCCCCTGGCGAGGGAGGCCAGTTGGGATTTGCTTGTAATTGAGCTCCCGACAAGGGAGGAGGGGCATTTGCAACTTGCTTGTAACTGACCTCCTCCGGGGAAACCCCGCCGAGGTCCAATTGTCTGAGCCCCTGTTGACGGAGGCCGGCTGCGACCTGCTTGTAACTGAGCTTCCGGAGAGGGGGCGGATTTGCAACTTTCTTGTAATTAATCCCCCGCGCGAGGGCCAGTTGCAATATGCTTGTAACTGAGCTCCGCCTAGGGAGCCCATCAAGGTCCAGTTGTAAGTTACAAGCAGGCCGCAACTGAGCTCCGTCGGGGGCTAGTTGCAACATGCTTGTAACTGAGCTTTTGCTGGGAGAGCCTTGTCGAGGTCTAGCTGTTTGAGCCCCTGGCGAGGGAGGCCAGTTGCGAATTGCTTGTAGTTGAGATCCCGACAAGGGAGGAGGGGTCATTTGCAACTTGCTTGTAACTGACATCCTCCGGGGAAACCCCGCCGAGGTCCAATTGTCTGAGCCCCTGTTGACGGAGGCAAGTTGCGACTTGCTTGTAATTGAGCTCCCGACAAGGGAGGAGGGGTCATTTGCAACGTGCTTGTAACTGACATCCTCCGGGGAAACCCCGCCGAGGTCCAATTGTCTGAGCCCCTGTTGACGGAGGCCGGTTGCGACCTGCTTGTAACTGAGTTTCCGGAGAGGGGGCGGATTTGCAACTTGCTTGTAATTGATCCCCCGCGCGAGGGCCAGTTGCAATATGCTTGTAACTGAGCTCCGCCTAGGGAGCCCATCAAGGTCCAGTTGTAAGTTACAAGCAGGCCGCAACTGAGCTCCGTCGGGGGCTAGTTGCAACATGCTTGTAACTGAGCTTCGTTGGGAGAGCCTTGTCGAGGTCCAGCTGTTTGAGCCCCTGGCGAGGGAGGCCAGTTGTGACTTGCTTGTAATTGACCTCCCGACAAGGGAGGAGGGGGCATTTGCAACTTGCTTGTAACTGACCTCCTCCGGGGAAACCCCGCCGAGGTCCAATTGTCTGGGCCCCTGTTGACGGAGGCCAGTTGCGACCTACTTGTAACTGAGCTTCCGGAGAGGGGGCGGATTTGCAACTTGCTTGTAATTGATCCCCCGCGCGAGGGCTAGTTGCAATATGCTTGTAACTGAGCTCCGCCTAGGGAGCCCATCAAGGTCCAGTTGTAAGTTACAAGCAGGCCGCAACTGAGCTCCGTCGGGGGCTAGTTGCAACATGCTTGTAACTGAGCTTCGCTGGGAGAGCCTTGTCGAGGTCCAGCTGTTTGAACCCCTGGCGAGAGAGGCCAGTTGCGACTTGATTGTAATTGAGCTCCCGACAAGGGAGGAGGGGGCATTTGCAACTTGCTTGTAACTGACCTCCTCCGGGGAAACCCCGCCGAGGTCCAATTGTCTAAGCCCCTATTGACGGAGGCCAGTTGCGACCTGCTTGTAACTGAGCTTCCGGAGAGGGGGCGGATGTGCAACTTGCTTGTAATAGATCCCCCGCGCGAGGGCCAGTTGCAATATGCTTGTAACTGAGCTCCGCCTAGGGAGCCCATCAAGGTCCAGTTGTAAGTTACAAGCAGGCCGCAACTGAGCTCCGTCGGGGGCTAGTTGCAACATGCTTGTAACTGAGCTTCGCTGGGAGAGCCTTGTCGAGGTCCAGCTGTTTGAACCCCTGGCGAGAGAGGCCAGTTGCGACTTGATTGTAATTGAGCTCCCGACAAGGGAGGAGGGGGCATTTGCAACTTGCTTGTAACTGACCTCCTCCGGGGAAACCCCGCCGAGGTCCAATTGTCTGAGCCCCTATTGACGGAGGCCAGTTGCGACCTGCTTGTAACTGAGCTTCCGGAGAGGGGGCGGATTTGCAACTTGCTTGTAATTGATCCCCCGCGCGAGGGCCAGTTGCAATATTCTTGTAACTAACCTCCGCCTAGGGAGCCCATCAAGGTCCAGTTGTAAGTTACAAGCAGGCCGCAACTGAGCTCCGTCGGGGGCTAGTTGCAACATGCTTGTAACTGAGCTTTTGCTGGGAGAGCCTTGTCAACGTCCAGCTGTTTGAGCCCCTGGCGAGGGAGGCCAGTTGCGACTTGCTTGTAATTGAGGTCCCGACAAGGGAGGAGGGGGCATTTGCAACTTGCTTGTAACTGACCTCCTCCGGGGAAACCCCGCCGAGGTCCAATTGTCTGAGCCCCTATTGACGGAGGCCAGTTGCGACCTGCTTGTAACTGAGCTTCCGGAGAGGGGCGGATTTGCAACTTGCTTGTAATTGATCCCCCGCGCGAGGGCCAGTTGCAATATGCTTGTAACTGACCTCCGCCTAGGGAGCCCATCAAGGTCCAGTTGTAAGTTACAAGCAGGCCGCAACTGAGCTCCGTCGGGGGATAGTTGCAACATGCTTGTAACTGAGCTTTTGCTGGGAGAGCCTTGTCGAGGTCCAGCTGTTTGAGCCCCTGGCGAGGGAGGCCAGTTGGGATTTGCTTGTAATTGAGCTCCCGACAAGGGAGGAGGGGCATTTGCAACTTGCTTGTAACTGACCTCCTCCGGGGAAACCCCGCCGAGGTCCAATTGTCTGAGCCCCTGTTGACGGAGGCCGGCTGCGACCTGCTTGTAACTGAGCTTCCGGAGAGGGGGCGGATTTGCAACTTTCTTGTAATTAATCCCCCGCGCGAGGGCCAGTTGCAATATGCTTGTAACTGAGCTCCGCCTAGGGAGCCCATCAAGGTCCAGTTGTAAGTTACAAGCAGGCCGCAACTGAGCTCCGTCGGGGGCTAGTTGCAACATGCTTGTAACTGAGCTTTTGCTGGGAGAGCCTTGTCGAGGTCTAGCTGTTTGAGCCCCTGGCGAGGGAGGCCAGTTGCGAATTGCTTGTAGTTGAGATCCCGACAAGGGAGGAGGGGTCATTTGCAACTTGCTTGTAACTGACATCCTCCGGGGAAACCCCGCCGAGGTCCAATTGTCTGAGCCCCTGTTGACGGAGGCAAGTTGCGACTTGCTTGTAATTGAGCTCCCGACAAGGGAGGAGGGGTCATTTGCAACGTGCTTGTAACTGACATCCTCCGGGGAAACCCCGCCGAGGTCCAATTGTCTGAGCCCCTGTTGACGGAGGCCGGTTGCGACCTGCTTGTAACTGAGTTTCCGGAGAGGGGGCGGATTTGCAACTTGCTTGTAATTGATCCCCCGCGCGAGGGCCAGTTGCAATATGCTTGTAACTGAGCTCCGCCTAGGGAGCCCATCAAGGTCCAGTTGTAAGTTACAAGCAGGCCGCAACTGAGCTCCGTCGGGGGCTAGTTGCAACATGCTTGTAACTGAGCTTCGTTGGGAGAGCCTTGTCGAGGTCCAGCTGTTTGAGCCCCTGGCGAGGGAGGCCAGTTGTGACTTGCTTGTAATTGACCTCCCGACAAGGGAGGAGGGGGCAGTTGCAACTTGCTTGTAACTGACCTCCTACGGGGAAACCCCGCCGAGGTCCAATTGTCTGAGCCCCTGTTGACGAAGGCCAGTTGCGACCTGCTTGTAACTGAGCTTCCGGAGAGGGGGCGGATTTGCAACTTGCTTGTAATTGATCCCCCGCGCGAGGGCCAGTTGCAATATGCTTGTAACTGATCTCCGCCTAGGGAGCCCATCAAGGTCCAGTTGTAAGTTACAAGCAGGCCGCAACTGAGCTCTGTCGAGGGCTAGTTGCAACATGCTTGTAACTGAGCTTCACTGGGAGAGCCTTGTCGAGGTCCAGCTGTTTGAGCCCCTGGCGAGGGAGGCCAGTTGCGACTTGCTTGTAATTGAGCTCCTGACAAGGGAGGAGGGGGCATTTGCAACTTGCTTGTAACTGACCTCCTACGGGGAAACCCCGCCGAGGTCCAATTGTCTAAGCCCCTGTTGACGGAGGCCAGTTGCGACCTGCTTGTAACTGAGCTTCCGGAGAGGGGGCGGATTTGCAACTTGCTTGTAATTGATCCCCCGCGCGAGGGCCAGTTGCAATATTCTTGTAACTGAGCTCCGCCTAGGGAGCCCATCAAGGTCCAGTTGTAAGTTACAAGAAGGCCACAACTGAGCTCTGTCGGGGGCTAGTTGCAACATGCTTGTAACTGAGCTTTGCTGGGAGAGCCTTGTCGAGGTACAGCTGTTTGAGCCCCTGGCGAGGGAGGTCAGTTGCGACTTGCTTGTAATTGAGCTCCCGACAAGGGAGGAGGGGGCATTTGCAACTTGCTTGTAATTGAGCCCCCGTCGAGGGCCAGTTTGAAACTTGATTGCAACTGAGGGATCCGGTCGGCGGGCCAGTTGCAACTTGCTTGTAACCGAGCTTCACTGGGAGAGCCTTATCAAGGTCCAGCTGTTTGAGCCCCTGGTGAGGGACGCCAGTTGTGACTTTCTTGTAATTGAGCTCTCGGCAAGGAAGGAGGGGGCATTTGAAACTTTCTTGTAATTGAGCCCCCGTCGAGGGCCAGTTTGAAACTTGATTGCAACTGAGGGATCCCGTCGGCGGGCCAGTTGTAACTTGCTTGTAACTGAGCTCCGCCAAGGGGTGGGGGGCAGTTGTAACATGCTTATAATTGACCTCCGCCGGGGGAACCCCGTCGATGTCCAGTTGTCTGAGCCCCTGGCGAGGGAGGGTAGTTGCGACCTGCTTGTAACTGAGCTCTTGTCGAGAGGCGCATTCGCAACTTGATTGTAATTGATCCCCCGTGCGACGGACAGTTGCAACATGCTTGTAACTGAGCTCCGCCGGGGGAGCCCATCAAGGTCCAGTTGTCAGTTACAAGCAGGCCGCAACTGAGATCCTTTGGGTCCAGATGCAACATGCTTGTAACCGAGCTTTCGCTGGGAGAGCCTTTGTCGAGGTCCAGCTGTTTGATCCCCTGGCGAGGGAGGCCAGTAGTGACTTGCTTGTAATTGAGCTCCCGGCGAGGGAGAAGGGGGCATTTGCAACTTGCTTGTAATTGGGCCCCCGCCGAGGGCCAGTTTGTAACTTGATTGCAACTGAGGACCCCGTCGACGGGCCAGTTGCAACTTGCTTGTAACTGAGTTTCGCCAAGGGGTGGGGGGCAGTTGCAACATGCTTATAATTGACCTCCGCCAGGGGAACCCCGTCGATGTCTAGTTGTCTGAGCCACTGGCGAGGGAGGCAAGTTGCGACCTTCTTCTAACTGAGCTTTTGGCGAGGGGGCGCATTTGTAATTTGATTGTAATTGATCCCCCGTGCGAGGGCCAGTTGCAACATGCTTGTAACTGAGCTCCGTCGGGGGAGCCCCGTCGAGGTCAAGTTGTTTGAGCCCCTGGCGAGGGAGGCCAGTTGCGACTTGCTTGTAATTGAGCTCCCGACAAGGGAGGAGGGGGCATTTGCAACTTTCTTGTAACCGACCTCCTCCGGGGAAACCCCGCCGAGGTCCAATTGTCTGAGCCCCTGTTAACGGAGGCTAGTAGCGACCTGCTTGTAACTGAGCTTCCGGAGAGGGGGCGGATTTGCAACTTGCTTGTAATTGATCCCCCGCGCGAGGGCCAGTAGCAATATGCTTGTAACTGAGCTCACCCTAGGGAGCCCATCAAGGTCAAGTTGTAAGTTACAAGCAGGCCGCAACTAAGCTCCGTCGGGGGCTAGTTGCAACATGCTTGTAACTGTGCTTTGCTGGGAGAGCCTTGTCGAGGTCCAGCTGTTTGAGCCCCTGGCGAGGGAGGCCAGTTGCGACTTGCTTGTAATTGAGCTCCCGACAAGGGAGGAGGGGGCATTTGCAACTTGCTTGTAACTGACCTCCTCCGGGGAAACCCCACCGAGGTCCAATTATCTAAGCCCCTGTTGACGGAGGCCGGTTGCGACCTGCTTGTAACTGAGCTTCCGGAGAGGGGGCGGATTTGCAACTTGCTTGTAATTGATCCCCCGCGCGAGGGCCAGTTGCAATATGCTTGTAACTGAGCTCCGCCTAGGGAGCCCATCAAGGTCCAGTTGTAAGTTACAAGCAGGCCGCAACTGAGCTCCGTCGGGGGCTAGTTGCAACATGCTTGTAACTGTGCTTTGCTGGGAGAGCCTTGTCGAGGTCCAGCTGTTTGAGCCCCTGGCGAGGGAGGCCAGTTGCGACTTGCTTGTAATTGAGCTCCCGACAAGGGAGGAGGGGGCATTTGCAACTTGCTTGTAACTGACCTCCTCCGTGGAAACCCCACCGAGGTCCAATTATCTAAGCCCCTGTTGACGGAGGCCGGTTGCGACCTGCTTGTAACTGAGCTTCCGGAGAGGGGGCGGATTTGCAACTTGCTTGTAATTGATCCCCCGCGCGAGGGCTAGTTGCAATATGCTTGTAACTGAGCTCCGCCTAGGGAGCCCATCAAGGTCCAGTTGTAAGTTACAAGCAGGCCGCAACTGAGCTCCGTCGGGGGCTAGTTGCAACATGCTTGTAACTGAGCTTCGCTAGGAGAGCCTTGTCGAGGTCCAGCTGTTTGAGCCCCTGGCGAGGGAGGCCAGTTGTGACTTGCTTGTAATTGAGCTCCCGACAAGGGAGGAGGGGGCATTTGCAACTTGCTTGTAACTGACCTCCTACGGGGAAACCCCGCCGAGGTCCAATTGTCTGAGCCCCTGTTGACGAAGGGCAGTTGCGACCTGCTTGTAACTGAGCTTCCAGAGAGGGGGCGGATTTGCAACTTGCTTGTAATTGATCCCCCGCGCGAGGGCCAGTTGCAATATGCTTGTAACTGATCTCCGCCTAGGGAGCCCATCAAGGTCCAGTTGTAAGTTACAAGCAGGCCGCAACTGAGCTCTGTCGAGGGCTAGTTGCAACATGCTTGTAACTGAGCTTCACTGGGAGAGCCTTGTCGAGGTCCAGCTGTTTGAGCCCCTGGCGAGGGAGGCCAGTTGCGACTTGCTTGTAATTGAGCTCCCGACAAGGGAGGAGGGGGCATTTGCAACTTGCTTGTAACTGACCTCCTACGGGGAAACCCCGCCGAGGTCCAATTGTCTAAGCCCCTGTTGACGGAGGCCAGTTGCGACCTGCTTGTAACTGAGCTTCCGGAGAGGGGGCGGATTTGCAACTTGCTTGTAGTTGATCCCCCGCGCGAGGGCCAGTTGCAATATTCTTGTAACTGAGCTCCGCCTAGGGAGCCCATCAAGGTCCAGTTGTAAGTTACAAGAAGGCCACAACTGAGCTCTGTCGGGGGCTAGTTGCAACATGCTTGTAACTGAGCTTTGCTGGGAGAGCCTTGTCGAGGTACAGCTGTTTGAGCCCCTGGCGAGGGAGGCCAGTTGCGACTTGCTTGTAATTGAGCTCCCGACAAGGGAGGAGGGGGCATTTGCAACTTGCTTGTAATTGAGCCCCCGTCGAGGGCCAGTTTGAAACTTGATTGCAACTGAGGGATCCGGTCGGCGGGCCAGTTGCAACTTGCTTGTAACCGAGCTTCGCTGGGAGAGCCTTATCGAGGTCCAGCTGTTTGAGCCCCTGGTGAGGGACGCCAGTTGTGACTTTCTTGTAATTGAGCTCTCGGCAAGGAAGGAGGGGGCATTTGAAACTTTCTTGTAATTGAGCCCCCGTCGAGGGCCAGTTTGAAACTTGATTGCAACTGAGGGATCCCGTCGGCGGGCCAGTTGTAACTTGCTTGTAACTGAGCTCCGCCAAGGGGTGGGGGGCAGTTGTAACATGCTTATAATTGACCTCCGCCGGGGGAACCCCGTCGATGTCCAGTTGTCTGAGCCCCTGGCGAGGGAGGGTAGTTGCGACCTGCTTGTAACTGAGCTCTTGTCGAGGGGCGCATTCGCAACTTGATTGTAATTGATCCCCCGTGCGAGGGACAGTTGCAACATGCTTGTAACTGAGCTCCGCCGGGGGAGCCCATCAAGGTCCAGTTGTCAGTTACAAGCAGGCCGCAACTGAGATCCTTTGGGGGCCAGATGCAACATGCTTGTAACCGAGCTTTCGCTGGGAGAGCCTTTGTCGAGGTCCAGCTGTTTGATCCCCTGGCGAGGGAGGCCAGTAGTGACTTGCTTGTAATTGAGCTCCCGGCGAGGGAGAAGGGGGCATTTGCAACTTGCTTGTAATTGGGCCCCCGCCGAGGGCCAGTTTGTAACTTGATTGCAACTGAGGACCCCGTCGACGGGCCAGTTGCAACTTGCTTGTAACTGAGTTTCGCCAAGGGGTGGGGGGCAGTTGCAACATGCTTATAATTGACCTCCGCCAGGGGAACCCCGTCGATGTCTAGTTGTCTGAGCCACTGGCGAGGGAGGCAAGTTGCGACCTTCTTCTAACTGAGCTTTTGGCGAGGGGGCGCATTTGTAATTTGATTGTAATTGATCCCCCGTGCGAGGGCCAGTTGCAACATGCTTGTAACTGAGCTCCGTCGGGGGAGCCCCGTCGAGGTCAAGTTGTTTGAGCCCCTGGCGAGGGAGGCCAGTTGCGACTTGCTTGTAATTGAGCTCCCGACAAGGGAGGAGGGAGCATTTGCAACTTTCTTGTAACCGACCTCCTCCGGGGAAACCCCGTCGAGGTCCAATTGTCTGAGCCCCTGTTAACGGAGGCCAGTTGCGACCTGCTTGTAACTGAGCTTCCGGAGAGGGGGCGGATTTGCAACTTGCTTGTAATTGATCCCCCGCGCGAGGGCCAGTAGCAATATGCTTGTAACTGAGCTCACCCTAGGGAGCCCATCAAGGTCAAGTTGTAAGTTACAAGCAGGCCGCAACTAAGCTCCGTCGGGGGCTAGTTGCAACATGCTTGTAACTGTGCTTTGCTGGGAGAGCCTTGTCGAGGTCCAGCTGTTTGAGCCCCTGGCGAGGGAGGCCAGTTGCGACTTGCTTGTAATTGAGCTCCCGACAAGGGAGGAGGGGGCATTTGCAACTTGCTTGTAACTGACCTCCTCCGGGGAAACCCCACCGAGGTCCAATTATCTAAGCCCCTGTTGACGGAGGCCGGTTGCGACCTGCTTGTAACTGAGCTTCCGGAGAGGGGGCGGATTTGCAACTTGCTTGTAATTGATCCCCCGCGCGAGGGCCAGTTGCAATATGCTTGTAACTGAGCTCCGCCTAGGGAGCCCATCAAGGTCCAGTTGTAAGTTACAAGCAGGCCGCAACTGAGCTCCGTCGGGGGCTAGTTGCAACATGCTTGTAACTGTGCTTTGCTGGGAGAGCCTTGTCGAGGTCCAGCTGTTTGAGCCCCTGGCGAGGGAGGCCAGTTGCGACTTGCTTGTAATTGAGCTCCCGACAAGGGAGGAGGGGGCATTTGCAACTTGCTTGTAACTGACCTCCTCCGGGGAAACCCCACCGAGGTCCAATTATCTAAGCCCCTGTTGACGGAGGCCGGTTGCGACCTGCTTGTAACTGAGCTTCCGGAGAGGGGGCGGATTTGCAACTTGCTTGTAATTGATCCCCCGCGAGAGGGCCAGTTGCAATATGCTTGTAACTGAGCTCCGCCTAGGGAGCCCATCAAGGTCCAGTTGTAAGTTACAAGCAGGCCACAACTGAGCTCCGTCGGGGGCTAGTTGCAACATGCTTGTAACTGAGCTTTGCTGGGAGAGCCTTGTCGAGGTCCAGCTGTTTGAGCCCCTGGCGAGGGAGGCCAGTTGCGACTTGCTTGTAATTGAGCTCTCAACAAGGGAGGAGGGGGCATTTGCAACTTGCTTGTAACTGACCTCCTCCGGGGAAACCCCGCCGAGGTCCAATTGTCTGAGCCCCTGTTGACGGAGGCCAGTTGCGACCTGCTTGTAACTGAGCTTCCGGAGAGGGGGCGGATTTGCAACTTGCTTGCAATTGATCCCCCGCGCGAGGGCCAGTTGCAATATGCTTGTAACTGAGCTCCGCCTAGGGAGCCCATCAAGGTCCAGTTGTAAGTTACAAGCAGGCCACAACTAAGCTCCGTCGGGGGCTAGTTGCAACATGCTTGTAACTGAGCTTTTGCTGGGAGAGCCTTGTCAACGTCCAGCTGTTTGAGCCCCTGGCGAGGGAGGCCAATTGCGACTTGCTTGTAATTGAGCTCCCGACAAGGGAGGAGGGGGCATTTGCAACTTGCTTGTAACTGACCTCCTCCGGGGAAACCCCACCGAGGTCCAATTATCTAAGCCCCTGTTGACGGAGGCCGGTTGCGACCTGCTTGTAACTGAGCTTCCGGAGAGGGGGCGGATTTGCAACTTGCTTGTAATTGATCCCCCGCGCGAGGGCCAGTTGCAATATGCTTGTAACTGAGCTCCGCCTAGGGAGCCCATCAAGGTCCAGTTGTAAGTTACAAGCAGGCCGCAACTGAGCTCCGTCGGGGGCTAGTTGCAACATGCTTGTAACTGTGCTTTGCTGGGAGAGCCTTGTCGAGGTCCAGCTGTTTGAGCCCCTGGCGAGGGAGGCCAGTTGCGACTTGCTTGTAATTGAGCTCCCGACAAGGGAGGAGGGGGCATTTGCAACTTGCTTGTAACTGACCTCCTCCGGGGAAACCCCACCGAGGTCCAATTATCTAAGCCCCTGTTGACGGAGGCCGGTTGCGACCTGCTTGTAACTGAGCTTCCGGAGAGGGGGCGGATTTGCAACTTGCTTGTAATTGATCCCCCGCGCGAGGGCCAGTTGCAATATGCTTGTAACTGAGCTCCGCCTAGGGAGCCCATCAAGGTCCAGTTGTAAGTTACAAGCAGGCCACAACTGAGCTCCGTCGGGGGCTAGTTGCAACATGCTTGTAACTGAGCTTTGCTGGGAGAGCCTTGTCGAGGTCCAGCTGTTTGAGCCCCTGGCGAGGGAGGCCAGTTGCGACTTGCTTGTAATTGAGCTCTCAACAAGGGAGGAGGGGGCATTTGCAACTTGCTTGTAACTGACCTCCTCCGGGGAAACCCCGCCGAGGTCCAATTGTCTGAGCCCCTGTTGACGGAGGCCAGTTGCGACCTGCTTGTAACTGAGCTTCCGGAGAGGGGGCGGATTTGCAACTTGCTTGTAATTGATCCCCCGCGCGAGGGCCAGTTGCAATATGCTTGTAACTGAGCTCCGCCTAGGGAGCCCATCAAGGTCCAGTTGTAAGTTACAAGCAGGCCACAACTAAGCTCCGTCGGGGGCTAGTTGCAACATGCTTGTAACTGAGCTTTTGCTGGGAGAGCCTTGTCAACGTCCAGCTGTTTGAGCCCCTGGCGAGGGAGGCCAATTGCGACTTGCTTGTAATTGAGCTCCCGACAAGGGAGGAGGGGGCATTTGCAACTTGCTTGTAACTGACCTCCTCCGGGGAAACCCCGCCGAGGTCCAATTGTCTGAGCCCCTATTGACGGTGGCCAGTTGCGACCTGCATGTAACTGAGCTTCCGGAGAGGGGGCGGATTTGCAACTTGCTTGTAATTGATCCCTCGTGCGAGGGCCAGTTGCAATATACTGGTAACTGAGCTCAGCCTAGGGAGCCCATCAAGGTCCAGTTGTAAGTTACAAGCAGGCCGCAACTGAGCTCTGTCGGGGGCTAGTTGCAACATGCTTGTAACTGAGCTTTGCTGGGAGAGCCTTGTCGAGGTCCAGCTGTTTGAGCCTCTAGCAAGGGAGGCCAGTTGCGACTTGCTTGTAATTGAGCTCCCGACAAGGGAGGAGGGGCCATTTGCAACTTGCTTGTAATTGAGCCCCCGTCGAGGGCCAGTTTGAAACTTGATTGCAACTGAGGGATCCCGTCGGCGGGCCAGTTGCAACTTGCTTGTAACCGAGCTTCGCTGGGAGAGCCTTATCGAGGTCCAGCTGTTTGAGCCCCTGGTGAGGGAGGCCAGTTGTGACTTTCTTGTAATTGAGCTCTCGGCAAGGAAGGAGGGGGCATTTGAAACTTGCTTGTAATTGAGCCCCCGTCGAGGGCCAGTTTGAAACTTGATTGCAACTGTGGGATCCCGTCGGCGGGCCAGTTGTAACTTGCTTGTAACTGAGCTCCGCCAAGGGGTGGGGTGCAGTTGTAACATGCTTATAATTGACCTCCGCCGGGGGAACCCCGTCGATGTCCAGTTGTCTGAGCCCCTGGCGAGGGAGGCTAGTTGCGACCTGCTTGTAACTGAGCTCTTGTCGAGGGGGCGCATTCGCAACTTGATTGTAATTGATCCCCCGTGCGAGGGACAGTTGCAACATGCTTGTAACTGATCTCCGCCGGGGGAGCCCATCAAGGTCCAGTTGTCAGTTACAAGCAGGCCGCAACTGAGATCCTTTGGGGGCCAGTTGCAACATGCTTGTAACCGAGCTTTCGCTGGGAGAGCCTTTGTCAAGGTCCAACTGTTTGATCCCCTGGCGAGGGAGGCCAGTATTGACTTGCTTGTAATTGAGCTCCCGACGAGGGAGAAGGGGGCATTTGCAACTTGCTTGTAATTGGGCCCCCACCGAGGGCCAGTTTGTAACTTGATTGCAACTGAGGGACAACGTCGGCGGGCCAGTTGCAACTTGCTTGTATCTGAGTTTCGCCAAGGGGTGGGGGGGGGGGGGGGGGGGAAGTTGCAACATGCTTATAATTGACCTCCGCCGGGGGAACCCCGTCGATGTCTAGTTGTCTGAGCCCCTGGCGAGGGAGGCAAGTTGCGACCTTCTTGTAACTGAGCTTTTGGCGAGGGGGCGCATTTGTAATTTGATTGTAATTGATCCCCTGTGCGAGGGCCAGTTGCAACATGCTTTTAACTGAGCTCCGTCGGGGGAGCCCCGTCGAGGTCAAGTTGTTTGAGCCCCTGGCGAGGGAGGCCAGTTGCGACTTGCTTGTAATTGAGCTCCCGACAAGGGAGGAGGGGGCATTTGCAACTTTCTTGTAACTGACCTCCTCCGGGGAAACCCCGCCGAGGTCCAATTGTCTGAGCCCCTGTTGACGGAGGCCAGTTGCGACCTGCTTGTAACTGAGCTTCCGGAGAGGGGGCGGATTTGCAACTTGCTTGTAATTGATCCCCCGCGCGAGGGCCAGTTGCAATATGCTTGTAACTGAGCTCCGCCTAGGGAGCCCATCAAGGTCCAGTTGTAAGTTACAAGCAGGCCACAACTAAGCTCCGTCGGGGGCTAGTTGCAACATGCTTGTAACTGAGCTTTTGCTGGGAGAGCCTTGTCAACGTCCAGCTGTTTGAGCCCCTGGCGAGGGAGGCCAATTGCGACTTGCTTGTAATTGAGCTCCCGACAAGGGAGGAGGGGGCATTTGCAACTTGCTTGTAATTGAGCCCCCGTCGAGGGCCAGTTTGAAACTTGATTGCAACTGAGGGATCCCGTCGGCGGGCCAGTTGCAACTTGCTTGTAACCGAGCTTCGCTGGGAGAGCCTTATCGAGGTCCAGCTGTTTGAGCCCCTGGTGAGGGAGGCCAGTTGTGACTTGCTTGTAATTGAGCTCTCGGCAAGGAAGGAGGGGGCATTTGAAACTTGCTTATAATTGAGCCCCCGTCGAGGGCCAGTTTGAAACTTGATTGCAACTGAGGGATCCCGTCGGCGGGCCAGTTGTAACTTGCTTGTAACTGAGCTCCGCCAAGGGGTGGGGGGCAGTTGTAACATGCTTATAATTGACCTCCGCCGGGGGAACCCCGTCGATGTCCAGTTGTCTGAGCCCCTGGCGAGGGAGGCTAGTTGCGACCTGCTTGTAACTGAGCTCTTGTCGAGGGGGCGCATTCGCAACTTGATTGTAATTGATCCCCCGTGCGAGGGACAGTTGCAACATGCTTGTAACTGAGCTCCGCCGGGGGAGCCCATCAAGGTCCAGTTGTCAGTTACAAGCAGGCCGCAACTGAGATCCTTTGGGGGCCAGTTGCAACATGCTTGTAAACGAGCTTTCGCTGGGAGAGCCTTTGTCGAGGTCCAGCTGTTTGATCCCCAGGCGAGGGAGGCCAGTAGTGACTTGCTTGTAATTGAGATCCCGGCGAGGGAGAAGGGGGCATTTGCAACTTGCTTGTAATTGAGCCCCCTCCGAGGGCCAGTTTGTAACTTGATTGCAACTGAGGGACCCCGTCGGCGGGCCAGTTGCAACTTGCTTGTAACTGAGTTTCGCCAAGGGGTGGGGGGCAGTTGCAACATGCTTATAATTGACCTCCGCCAGGGGAACCCCGTCGATGTCTAGTTGTCTGAGCCCCTGGCGAGGGAGGCAAGTTGCGACCTTCTTGTAACTGAGCTTTTGGCGAGGGGGCGCATTTGTAATTTGATTGTAATTGATCCCCCGTGCGAGGGCCAGTTGCAACATGCTTGTAACTGAGCTCCGTCGGGGGAGCCCCGTCGAGGTCTAGTTGTTTGAGCCCCTGGCGAGGGAGGCCAGTTGCGACTTGCTTGTAATTGAGCTCCCGACAAGGGAGGAGGGGGCATTTACAACTTTCTTGTAACTGACCTCCTCCGGGGAAACCCCGCCAAGGTCCAATTGTCTGAGCCCCTGTTCACGGATGCCAGTTGCGACCTGCTTGTAACTGAGCTCCCGGAGAGAGGGCGGATTTGCAACTTGCTTGTAATTGATCCCCTGCGCGAGGGCCAGTTGCAACATGCTTGTAACTGAACTCCGCCAAGGGAGCCCATCAAGGTCTAGTTGTCAGTTACAAGCAGGCCGCAACTGAGCTCCGACCGAGGGGGGTGGGCAGGTTTGCATCTTGCTTGTAACTGAGCCCCCTTAGAGGGGCCAGTTGCAGCTTGATTGTAACTGAGCTCCACCGGGGGAACTCCTTCGTGTACCAGTTTTCTGAGCCCGAGGAGGGAGAGGGCAGTTGCAACTTGATTGTAATTGAGCCCCCGTGCGAGGGGGCTAGTTGCAACTTGCATGTAATTGGGGCCCTGCCCCGACGGGGTAGGGAATAACTTTTCAACTTCATTGCAACTGGGGACCCTATCGACGGACCAAACTTTACTGAAATAGATAAAAGGCTTGACCTAAATAAAATATATGGCCAGCCTTTATGTTTTTTAATCATAGTAGTTAATACTATAGTTATGATGCTATATACACTACAGTTTTGTTGTTGGTTTTGCAGTAAACAACATTTTTGTATGAAGTATGAACTCACGAACTTACCATATTGATATTTTATATTTATTATTACAGGTTATACAACAATTGATACAGTTCAACTTGAACAAGATGAAGAAGTTGAATTGAATAATGAATATAATTCACAGACAGATTTGTCTCAAAAAGAATTGGTTGAAAATATTAAGAATTGGGTCAGCATCTCAGTTCATATGCCCCATTTTTCCTGTCATCATTTTTGTCTATAACTTTTCTAATTATATCATTTCCTTAACAATTCTTTTTATGCTCTAAAAACAAATATTTTTATGCTATTTTTCTGTAGTTGGAGAAGAGTGTTGAAAAAAGGATAAAGAGAAGGACCGGCAACAAAAGAAAAAGAAAGGTATATCAACCGCAGAAACCCTTTTTGATCTTCTTATTTTTTCTGTTTTTTCCTTATTTCTCAGCTGACTTCTGTTTTTAGGAATAAAGTTATTGATATTACAAACCCACTGCCTTTTTTACATAGGGAAAAGATAACATACTGGATGAAGAAGAAGGCTATGATGATGAGACTAAAGCATACATCAGATATAGTGTCTCGTATGTTTACTTGGTGTTGTAGAGTATCAAAAGTTCAGAACATAGGAAAGGTCTTGTAAAGCATATGGGTTTTGAAGACATGCTGGAGCTTGACGATTGCAATGTTTCCAGATTATTTGCTTAGGGGATTACAGACAACATAGAACCGGAAGAAGGAGTAATTAGGATTGGAGAAAAGACAATACCCATCAATCCGAAGTCTTTTCAAGATGTGTTGGGAATCCCTGCAGGTGATCTGCCAGTCGAGACTGATGAAATGATGGGAAAGGCAAGTTTCCTTGAACTGTTTGGATTATCTGAGGTGCCATCTATTAAATTCTTTGGAGACAAGATTATCAATGAAAAGGATCTGCCAGATGCTGAGTTCTGTCGATGTTTCATGTCTGTTATACTTGGTGCTTTCCTATGTCCAAAATCCTCAACAAAACTAAGCACAAAGTATATGGGAGGCCTTATTGATATAGATAAAATCAAGGATCGTAATTGGGCTAAGTTTGCTTATGATTGGTTCATTTGCTATGTGACCAAATATCTCAAAGAAAGAAGGAAGCAAACCAGGGGTACAATAACACTAGGGGGTTGCATCTACCACACTGCGGTAAATACTTCTGTACTTTTGTTCTTAATTCAGTTTTTTCATCACATATATATTTTTGTGATTGATCATTTTTGGTCTTTTATTTTTTTCATGGAAAGGTACATTACCTTGATTTCATTGAGTTTGCTTCAATTAAATTACCTCCAACACTGCCAAGAATACGTGTTTGGAAAGGAAAGCTCATAAAACATTTCAGTGAGTTGGACAAAGGGAAAGATGGGAACTATGGATATTCTAGTGTAAGTTATTCTTCTTTTATTTTTTTATAAACACTATCTCTAGATGACAATCTATGCTATATACTAATCTATACTTTATATTTTTGTTGTAATTTTTCAGATAAAAGAGTTCTCTGAAACATGCTATGCAGCTCCTGCATTTCTTAGTACCGAAATGGCTGTTGATCATAGTATCTTCAAGGCCAAGATTGAGAAAGCTGTGGGAGAACGCTTCACAGAGCAGGTTTTTGTCTTCTGTTTTTCATTATTTCTTCGTATCATTTTTCAATTGAAAATTTTCTCATTGTTTTGTCTAGATATTTTTGTTGATTATTGTTTGATTCCAAATCTTTTCTTTTTGTACAGGTCAAGGATGAAATTTTTCAATCATTTCAAAGCCATATGATTCACTCAAGGAAATAAGCTTATTCAAACGCTCAAACACTTGTTCTGGATATTCTCAACATTATAACAGCTGAAGGTATAACCAAACCAAACTCTGAAACAACTCAGTTACTAGAAACTCAAGGAAGAACACATGAAACTGATGTAGAACATGGTATTATTTATTCTGTTTCTATAACTTTTTTATTCCTCCCAAAACATGGTATATTAATGTTGATTCAACAAACCTCCACTTAGTAATCCCTCTTTCTGCATAATCTTTCTTATATCAGAATTCCAACAAAGCAAAAGGAGACATCTCTCACATGATGACAAGAATTTGAATTTGAAAACTTCTCCTGAAGGCCTGATCAATTTGAATTTGGAAACCTCTCATAAAGAGTTGATCACTTCTGCTGATGTAAGACACGTTTTTATTTGTTCTTTACTATGAATTTATCTCTTATTTTATTAGATTTGTCTCTTTCTTTTTAACAAAACTGTAACAATAGTATATATGCATTGTTTTGTTATTTTTGACTCATATCTATCTGTACATACCACAGGACCATGTTAAGAAAAGTGATAATGCAGGAGAAACTATTGTAGCTTCTACTGTGCATCGTAGGAGATGCATTAGTTTGAACCACACGTCATCTATTGATGATGGAAGCACTTCATCATTTACAAGGCCTGACAAGCAGGAGGAGTTCTCAATAGATAAACGCAATAATGGTATTTTACCTGCAACTTCCAATATTTTTTATGCATTACTGTCAAACTACTATTATTACTCTTTGAATTTTCAATCAAGAGTGACAACTGAACATTTGAATCCCAAATAGATTTGAATATAGCTCAAGCGGAGGCTAAACTAAAAGATGTGGCATTGGCAGAACCAAGCACGACACGCATTGGTAATTTGGGTTTCATAATTTTCTTTTCCTATGTACCAATAAAATGCTGTAACTAAATTCATGTTGGCTGTTTTTTGTCCTTTTTATTTGATTATGCAGATTCAGGAAGAGAATCCATAACACATCTTACAAGAAAAGAATATCTTAAGGAAGATCGCAAGAAATATTTCTTCAAGGACTCCTCATTACCTTCATTCAGATTGTTCGAACATGAAGATGACAACGGCAAATACATTGAAGAAGTAGAACTCTGGAGGCCTCTTGGAGCAAGTTCACAACAGCAAGATGAGGTTATTTTCTATTCTATCTTTTTGTTTTGTTGCTTGTTAAACTTTTAGGTGATATGAAGTGAAGAATTTTGTTATTTTTAAATTTTCTCTGTTTGATGTGTTACCCTTCCAAATTTCTGCCAGAACGAGCAAAACAAGGATATTCTTATGCAAAATGAATCAGGGAATAATCAAAACAATCAAAGAGACGTGAACAAGTATGGAGAGAAATTAAATCTACCACTACATATCAATAGCAACAATCAGTTTCAGGTTTGCAATTTTGCATCATTTTAATTTTACAAAACATGCAGCAGCTAAACATAATTTTCTTATTCTCTCTCACTTTCTTTACTTTTTCAAGGCAAACACAAGTTATGTTTATTCTCCACCTAAGATCAAATCTCCAGCTTACAAGGTTATTTTTTGTGTCTTTCCCACCATGTTTCCATAGTTTTACCATTGTTACAGTGATACACTTGCAGAATAACTCTCTGTTCTTTTTTGTTTATGAGCTATCACTGTTCTTTTTACCTTGTTAATGATTTTCAAAAAATTGCAGAGAACTACAAGCTCCGATTTTGAATTTAGTTCAATACAGTGTGCTCAACGACAAGAAAGTTACAGTATTCCACAATACAAAGACAAAAAGGCTGCAATGGAAAATGAAATAGAGGAATTAATAAACTTAGATGTGAGATTAAGATATTCCTTTTGTTGTCTTTTCATTCATATAATTTTCATACTTTCTCTTTCTCTACTTTTATGCTTTTCCTTTTTGTGTTTCTTACTGCTGTTTTTTCTACTTGTTATTCAGCCTTCTGAACCATCGAAGCTTTTGTCAAATAAAGAGCTCCCAGTGAGATGGAATATACCAGGAAGGAAATTGTTTCAAGATGAATCTGAGATGACTCCAATATCAAAAATTCAGAAGCTAAAAGAACCTGTGAGCTTATCAACTTTTTTCACTACAAGTACATAATTTTTAGTATCATTACTGCAACTATCTTCTATGCAAGTTAATTTTATTACACATAAAAATATATGTTATAATCCAAATAGCTTTGACCGAAACATCAAATTTTTAGTGTCTATTTTTTGGCCAACGTCAAAATGCAACTAGCGTTTTTATTGAACTTGTGTTGTTCATTATGAATTATGAATTGCTTTTATCTACAAATGTACCTTATAATGAAATAGTGTTTTTATAAACCTCTGTTCATGTTGCAGGTGTCTCCCCCAGAAGTCGAATTTCTTTGCGAAAAACTCAAGAGAATGTCACCTAAAGTACAATTCTTAGGTGAACGATCAAACAGAGCTGTGGCATATTCACCAGAAGTTCAATTCTTGGGTGAAAGAGTTTTCAAAAGTAGCTGCAATGATATGGCTAAATGAAGCGACGAGTTGTATAATGCTGGATTGACCTTAGGGAGTAGCACTGTATCAACAGGGAAGGAGAATGTACCCCCAAAGCGATTTGTTAAACCCATTATTTCATACGATCACCTTTCGAGAACAATACCAGGAGTTTAATTGAGCCACACGAGATGACCATATATGAAACAATAACGACACTATGTGATGACCCTGATTACCGAGAGTAAGCAATAGTACTCTGCTACTGTTTCTTCAACTATGCAAATTGCTTGTGTTCTAATAGTATCTTCTTTTTTCAACCATTTTAACTATGTTTTTTGTACTTTGTTTTATTCTCAATCAAACAGTAGATGGATTATCAACATGACAACTGCAGAGTGTCTTTAGAACAGCTCGGAACGTCAACGAAACAAGATGGATGGGTGGGGGCATGGGTGATTAATGCTTGCTGTCGCAAGATTTTCAAGGATAACCATCCACGATTCTCAAACAAACATTTCTTCTTCCACACCTCAGCAGTAAGTTTTTTTCTTATATACTGTTGAATGCCATTTACTTTCTTGGCAACATATAGTTGGTACTCAATATATTAATGTTCATTATATTTCTATTAAACAGGAATATTTCCTCGAAAAATGGCCTAGTGATTACATGAAGAATGTTTGGAATAATAATGTTATTAAAAATTTCAAGGCTGCTGATTCAGCAAAAAAGTTGCACCAATCTGAAAGGGTAATTTTGCTTTTACTGCACATTCTGTTTTTTTTTTTCAGTATGATCATTTTAATATATAAAGACTAATTTTTCTTTTCTGCAAAATGTAGTTAAACTTCCCATCTTTGTATGACAATCACTGGTTTGTGTTTGCGGTTGATATGAGGGCCCGAAAATTCTTGTTTCTTGATTCACTATATGGAGAAACTAGTACACTGCATCAGAAAGTTGATAACATGATGGTATGTTTGTATTTTGAAACACACTCACACCTAACTCTTTTGTTGGGTACTCCTAAGACCTACACATCTCCCATTACAATTTTTCTAATTAAATGTTTCTGACTTCCTATATTTTTCTATTTTGCTGCTACAGATTACAAATTTCATAAATACGTGGAACAAATGCAATCTGAAAGATATGCATTTTGAGAGCTTTGGCAGAATGTTCCCAAATTTGCCAAAACAGAAAACTCGGTACGTAACTCCTTTTAGTTTTGTTATATCTCCTGTTATGAATCATGTGTTATATTAACATACTCAATCCAAAATAGCAATGATTGCGGAATCTTCACTATCAAGTACATGCAGAAGTATTGCACAAGGAACCCACATTCTTGCTTATTTTCAGCCCAAGACATACCAGAGTCCCGTGTTAGAGTTGCAATAGACACTCTATTCAATGACTACAATTCAGAAATCAGTCAAATGGATTTCATAAGCACGTTTGACATACAGGTAATTTTCTTTTTTCATTTTTGTTTAACAATATTCATTGAACTATTCTGTGTTTTTTTACTTCTCTGCTTTTTTGTTGGTTTTAATAGGCTTATAAGAACAAGAAGAGGAATATGTAGTGAAAAATCTGTTTCTACTAACACATGGGTAAGTACTATATTTAAAAACAGTTTTCTACAAACTCACATCTGTAGATTTTATATAGTATATAACACAAAGGAAATTTTTTGCAGTATTTTCAGAGGAAAGTAAACTCACCACCAAGAGTAGAGTTTGTACCTTACAAACAGCACCAAGCAGAGATGAAGTCGAAGATTTTTTTCCTGATGTCTTTGTGCATCTCAAACTAGTGTTATATACTCATGAGGGAAGCACTTGTAATATCATGGACATGAGCTTTCTTTTTTAGTTTCTTGTGTGCTTTGTGATGTTGCGGGAAACAAACACGTAAAACAATATGCCTACTGATTTTTGAGATATATAGTATGGTATAAACATATCTCAATTTTGGGAAAGCTTCAAGTGACCTATGTGTGCAGATTTTGTTTACCTTTTTAGTACATATTTTTGTATGTTGTGCATTAACAGGACTAAGCATTTTACAATATGAACAACGGTTCAAAAGGTACGCATTTTAAAGCATTTTTCACATATGAATAGATCATTCACGTATGCCAAATTTATATTTTGCTTGCACATGTATGAGGCTAGCATGATTTTTTCTTTTTTGTAAATGCTTTTTTATCTCCATCCCTAGTATAATGTATTGACATTGAAATGTTTTTCCTTCAGGCATAAGCAACAAATGATGAGGAAGGATATACATTTTCTGTTTAGCTGATGAGACAATGGCGAAGTAAGCTTGCAGATCACAACAAAGGTACACAATGAAAAAACACATGTATTTTCAATATTTCTTTTCTTGTGTTACTTATGAATTCAATATTAATTGATAAAGATGAAAACCAGCTGGAACATAGTGACACAAACCAGCAACTCACACACAGAATGTTTTGATAGAGATGAAAATCAGCACACATATTGTTTTTGCATTAATTATTCACCAAAACATTGAGATGACAAAATGGCAACATATGTACATCGTTCACATATAAAACCTTGTTGACAACAAAGAAATAACAAATAGTTTACAAATTTCTTTTGCTTTGTCAATTAATCGTATGCATCTTCTTTCACAACTCCATAGGACTCGCTTGTCCTTTTGACATCTTTTTTGCTTTGCTTTGCTCTGTTTTTCTAGAACTATCTTTATGTTTAGGCGCACTAGAACCTGCAGAACACATATAACAGAATTAAATCAACTAAGGACACACAAGTTGCTTTCTAATTTTACATTACAATTTAAAGTATCTTACCTGAAGCCTTTTTGCTTGCAGTTTTCTTCTCAAAACTAGACTTAGGTAGATGTTTTGAAGTGCAGGTTGCATAGTTGTGTTCATTTGAACCACAATGGCTGCAAGTAATCTTTTGCTTTGTTCTGAATTGTTCAGCTAAAGTTTTAAGCTGTCCAGCTGTAGTAGGCCGCCCTCTTGGCTTAGCAACATCAGGATTCTGAAGAATATCCGCGTAGCCATCATCAAATATCAGAGTCCGACTAGCTTCTTGATTTGACTCATGCTTTCTTAGCAGCTCTTCTTGCTCATCAGCTATACTCATTGCATCTAGCTTTTCATGTATCTTTTTAGCTTCTTCCACAACCATTAGATACCTATCATTTGATTTAGAACCATCAGATGCAATGTCAATAAGCCTATCAGACAAAAGACTGAACCTAAGGTGGCTGTCTTTCTCTGTGAGCTGCATGGGCAGATTGAACTTCCTATCTCTTATGGTTTTCCTCTCCTTTGGCTTCCACCTGTCAAGGAAATATTTTGCTGGTAGCTCTGATATGTTGAGGTTCACAAGAACACGAAGAATGTGACTACAAACAATGCCATCTTTATGAAATTTGCAACAAATGCAAGAGAAATATTCTTCCAGTAGATTAACCAAGACAATAAACCGCCGAGGTCTAAATTCTTTTTCTGCAAGCATTCTTGTCTTATAAACTTCATATCTCTCATTCTTAACAACCTCATCAACATGTAGTTTGGTTGTGAACTTAAGCTGACTTTGGAACTTGCAAAATATTTGACGGTTGTAGATACTACCCGCTTGTATCTCAATCTCACTGTGGAAATGATAACTAGGGATAGTGGTCCTTGTAATTGAGTCCTGCTCTTTCTCCTTTTCCTGAATTGCTTCACAAATCCTCTGGTATTCACTCAAGAAACTAATGACACTGTAGGTTGAACCTACATTGTCCTTGAACACAGAATTAGTGCCTTCGCTTCTAGCAGTCGAGTGGATGAAAGGGAAAAAATCCTTCTTGAAATAAACAGGAACAAATCTATGCCTGTTATCCCACATTGCTTTCAAATATTTGAGGTGCCCAACATCATATCTCCGAATCATTTGCGGCCACAAGATTTCAAACTCTTGTACAGTCAATGAGTTGCGCAAGATGTCCGAGAAGTCTGCATGCAAGTCTATCTTGGTAGCAAATGATCTTCCGCACTTTTCCTCGGCTTTCTTTCTTATATGGAAAAAGCAAAATCTATGCACTATGTTGGGTAAAACTACGGGAATTGCTTTACCCATTGATACACACTGATCTGTGATGATTGTAGTAGGATCCTTGTTTCCCATACATTCTCGAAATGTTTGAAACAACCATGTAAAAACATCAATTGTCTCATTTTGAACAAAGGCACAAGCAAACAAGAAATTGTTGCCATGGCACGTTACACCTACAAATGGTGCAAATGGGAGGTTGTATCTGTTGGTCTTATAGGTTGTATCAAAGCTAACACAATCTCCATACAACTCATACATCTTTCTTGAATGTTCATCTGACCAGAACAAACTTAGAACCTTATTTCCCTCGCCAAGTTTGAAATCATAAAAGAACCTTGGGTCAGCCTGTTTCCTTTTCCTAAAGTACTCCAACACTTGGGTCATGTCATTCTGCCTACACTCATTCCTTATAGCTGTTCGGACATTGCTGACATATTTTTTGGTGTAAGGAAGAGCACCAACTCCACCTCTTAAATATGCTACGATTGCCATTATTTTCCGTGTTGGTAGTTTCACTGAATTGAATGTGCGAATGAAGAGCTTCTCTTGGTCAGTCATGTGCTTATGAGACCTAAGAAATTTCGTCTCATCCGGTGGACTCAACTCATGATTATGTTCGAGATCCACTGAAATGACCACCCACTTACTGTTCCTTAGTGAAACCACCATCTTAGCTGGGCAACCTGTTATTTGTACAACGTTTGCCATTTTTCTTTTCTGTGTTTCAACTAGCCCAACTCCTGTCCTCTCTTGCTTCCTTTCCTGCCTTCATTTCTTTCTTGCCTCCAAAGTATCCTGATCAACAACCTTTCCTGATTTGTTGCATGAAAAGGTAGAACGTGTATGCCCAGCACTACCTGCTTTTTTTGCATGATAATTTCCAGCCTTCTTTACTGAAAAGCCACATATTGAAGCATACTTATTATAAAAATTATAAGCTTCTTCATCAGAATCAAAAATCATGTCAAGATGTGGAGTATGCTGCCGACGGACTTCTTGACTGCACGATTCTTCATTTTCAAGATCCAAGAAATCTTCAATATCTTGCTGTGAGAGTAGTTCAACAGGTTCTTTAGTTTCTTTTGTTGGAGCATGGCTGTCTACTGCATAAGCACCTGGTTGTTCAGCAGTACAAGCATTTGTTGGGTCTTGAACAGTAGTAACATTTGGTGGTTCCTGATAAGTAGAAGTATTTGGTGGTTGTCCATCACCAAATATATCATACTCTTGATGTGGTGGATCGTCCCATTCTCCATCCGAATTATCCACATTGTGTGGTATGTTGTTATCAAAGTAAGAATTAGATGTATTATCTTGATGCAACATGTGGTCTGTTTCCACTGAATTATCTTGTAGTTGATCCGTACCAGCATTGCCATCAAAATATCTACCAGTGATCATATATAGCTTGTTCTGCATATTTTGGTTTCAAAATAAAATTAGGTAAGAAGTAATAGAATGAAAACTTAGTTCTGTATATTTTGGTTTCAAAATAAATAGCTTTGTTCTGCACATTTTTGTATCTCATCTGCCACTGGACCTACCACTGGACCTTGTAATGAATTGTTGTAATGTTCTGCTTCAGCTGACATCTCAACTCCAAGCAACATTTGTGTATAGGATAAACCATGACCTTCAAAATAATTAACCTGAAAGTGCATGTCAAAAATGTTTATGCAGTCTGCCAACTAACTGCATTGCACATAGACTTGTATTAAGTTGATTCCCTAAATAACAGATTGTTCATGAATAAATTTACTTGCATTAAGTTGATTCCCCAAAGAACAGATTGTTCATGTACTTTTTCTGATGTCACTGTAATAAGCAGATGTATATGTAAATTCAGTACCTTTGATGGTTGCTGTTGTGTTCCAATTAGATAATCACCATAGCTCTGCATTATTTCTACACATAAAGCAATCATTTTTGCTGATGTCAAATAAACTTTCTGCAGATAAAACAACTTCTGATACCAAGGTTAAGAAGGAGATCAGGAGAAAGCAGATGGTTTTTCTAACCTTGGTAAGTAGTTGGTGTTCCTGTGTCCATAATACCTGGAGATAATTACAGAAGGTTCATTTAATTTGCCCAAATTTTTGACCAGATCTCTCCCACCAGTGTTGATTAAGGAGTACAGGAGATGGAGGATGCAGACAAAATTTCAGAGGAGGTGCCTATTTCTCTTACCTGGGTACGTGATGGTTACTGCTTCATGGATATGTTGTTCTCCTGCTGCTTGGGGTTTTCCTTCTCTGGACGTGATTTTTTCATGGAGATTTCGTTTGCTTGGAGAAGAGGAAGGTCACACGGGAGAACAAAAAAGGAGGCAGAGTAGTTGGGGATATAGATGTAATATCACACCTCTGTTTCTGGAAACTTCCTTCAGATACAAGACAAAAGCCCAACAACCAATATGACAAGCAGCCCAATCAACAGAAACAGAACAGGAAAAGTCCACTAACAGAATAGGGCTGGACGAAAACGCAATAGGTTCAGAAGAGGCTGGTGAGACGGGAGGAAAAGGAAGAAACGCGATGGGTTGAGAAATATCATGACGTCATGCGACTGAGTCTCAGTCGCCTGAGACGTAGGCACACCCTTTCCAAAACAGGAAAGGTAGTTAGCTACCCGGTGACCTTGCCTTATGGTAAAACAAGGTCGACCTTGTTCTAGCAGCGTCCTTCTTTTTTATTCGACTTTTTTCCCATTCGGTTGAGGATCTGCCCACTATCGTGTCACCTCATCTTTTCCCGATCATGGTTTCGAGCGGCAGCGAGCGGTTGAAATTGGGCGTGGCCGGAGGCGAGCAGTTGAAATTGGACGCGGCCAGCCGCGAGAGGGTAAGCTTCCCTTGTGATCTGCGCTCTAGGTCACCTCGGCTCTGTCATGGTCGGCTGGCGGAATCAGAGCTGTGGTCAGCCGGCTGAATCGGCGGCGTGCTGAGGTGAACGGTGGCGTCCAGCGGCTGCTAGAAACTAGACACAACATCGGGTGGCGTGGCAGGTGTTCTCGGAAGCGTGCGGTTGCTAGGGGTGATCTCGCCTATGGGTGGCTTCACATCGGCCGGCAGCTGCTGGTTTAGGCGGCGAGCCATGAAAGAATACGATGGAGAGCGGCTGCTGGGCGTGTAGGTACGCCGGTCGTCCTCAACGCCACATTACGGCGGCGATTCTTCTTCTTGCTGCCAGCGGTGGTCCCTGGACATGGTTTGAATCTTCCCCACCCATGTGTTTGTGTATCCTTTTCTTAATCAATATGATGAGTAATTTTTAGTTTGTATAGGGTTGTGGTGAATTGGATAGTATAGAAGTTAGTGTTTAATCCGTCCTCGAGTGTATGAATTGAATAGTATAAAAGCCACCGCCCTTCCCCAGTAGTTAGATTTTCCCAATTTAGCTCTCTCTTTTCCTGGATTTGTTCGGACGGTAAAAGGACGGCCAACCTAATGCCAAATCCAATATATTTTCAGTGCATACTCATGCCCGAAGGCCGCTGTGTTCCTGCAATGGCTCTAAGATCCAATACTAATTTGTTCTTATATGTTTGTGTTTTCTGCTAAAAGATTGGCTTGAGCTGTATTTTAGCAATGGCTCTAGGATCAAACCAATTCCATGGATCATAATTGTCAAACTGTATTACTAGGCTCCTCCAATTCATAATTCTATTATCTTGATCGCCAAACTTTTATGCAAAGTCATTCTCCCTCGATCATATCAAAGTCTGGTATTTCCTTACTTTCTTCCTCAGTTTTTTGGTTAAAACCATACTGCTTTCATGTAGATTTGTCTAGTCTGCTGTTATGCAGACTCTGTCTGTCACTTTTAGGATAAATTAGCTAATTAAGAATTTGTTTTACAGCGATGTTAGAAGCTCGTTTTCCATGATACTGGTTAACTGTGTCTCACAACATTGAAGATTCAAACAGGTTTAATCAAAACAAATACTAAAATTTAAGGCATAGTTGCACTCTAGATCCTATTCTTCCAAGACAAACCATGACAGTAGTTCTTATTCTTCCGTTGGTAGTTCTTATGGTTGTTGCCACCAAGAGTTCTTACATGGACATAAGTTCTTTATGTTGGCACTTGGGTGAAGTTCGCGTCAGTTAGCATGGTGTGCACTTCTCAGCTATTTGATGTCGGTGTCTTTTTTCTTTGATTCTCTCTTTCTCACCTGGCTTTGACTCTTACCAACAACAAAGAGCACCATTGAATGAAGAACTCAACTAACCACTGAAAATATGGTTATTCAATCTGTATTTTTTCTTACATCACTTGCCAAGCTGTATACAAAGGCCGCTTCAGAATTTTCAGTACGTGCGCTAACCTTGTGACATGTTAAGTTTCTGTATTCATAATTTATGTTTTTGGAAGAGATCTCCGCTTCAAGTTTTTCTGCAGTTAGAGATGTCCAACTACATTGTTCACTTCTGAAGAAATCATCAGAAGTTACAGTTCTTTCATATTTCAGGAATTGATCCAATTGTGGTTGCAGATGGTTGTTATTACGGGTGGCGCTACACTGCTCCAAGCGGCATTGGAATCCTGGCCGAGTAGCGTGTGACTGGTGGATACAGACCAAATTGGCACCGTTGTCAGACAGCGGGGCATGCGCATCAGATGAGTGGTGTGTGGCCTCAGCCCTCCGTGGGATTCACTGCGGTCAGAATACGCCTTTGCAATTCAATTTAAGGTATGGTGCTTGTTGTTCCTTTCTAATCAATTTCTTGCATGTTCTGAACTTAGCAAAGACAATGCTAATCTATCTACTAATTTCTCTAGAGGTAGGTTAGTTCAATACGTTTCCGTCAGGCAAAAGTACGCTTCCCGTCCAACGCGCCCGCCCCCGCGAGAAAAAAAGAGCTCGATCCGCCCGACCCACGTTCTCATCTCCTCCAAATCCTCTGCCTTCGTCCCCTAGATCCCCTTCCTCCATCCCCTTGATGGGCTACGGGCGCAACCCTCCCTTCCGGCCACTAGCGGAGCCATCCACCACACGCTGCTCCTCGTGGAGGTCCTGAAGGTCGACCTGGCCGCCGCAGCCCTCGATTTGGCTGCTCCGCATCATCTCGACCACCACATGGCTAGGGACGGGTCTGCTCGCGGCCGACGGCCGCCGAGGCGCAGCAGGAACCGCAGGTTCACGGTCTTCTTCTCCCTGCCTTCAAGTAATCCAACTTCTCCCTGGAAGTGGACTCCCACCAGTTTTCTTTCAATCATGGATCGTGCCCTTGGAATCGCTCCTTGGCCAGGCTTCCGGTGAAACGGCGATGGTGAAGGTCAGTCACTCCTTGCCCTGCCAAGTGCCACGATGGAAAGTAACCCCATCTCCTGTATGATAGCCTATGGCCAACAGAATCAGTTGTTTCTTATGGATGATTTAATCTCAAGGCAATCAGCTTGAACCAGATTTGTAAGTATAGTGAAGAATTTCCAGCGATTCACTTCCGTGACACCGTTCGTGTTCCTAGGCAGTCACTCCTTGCCCTGCCAAGGGCCACGATGGAAAGTAATCCCATCTCCTGTATGATACCCTATGGCCAACAAAATCAGTTGTTGTTTCTTATGTGCATGATTTTAATCTCAAGGCAATCAGCTACATGTTTAGACTTATTACAAGTCATTTACTTATGGATGCACTTCTTGTAACGATAAAGTCAATATACTTACTTCTCCGGTATTAGTCAAGTCATTGATTTTTTGCTAGCCAGTTAGGTGCCCGCTTCTTCCGTTCTATCAAAGCCCTTCCAACCTGAAGTGGTTTTTTGATCTAGAGCTGAATATTCATGAGCAATTAAACGACCAACAGAGATACACGTTTTACTCTTCCGTCAGGTAATAATATTTTAATTATTTGTCCATTATAATATGTTGCATTTCTGATCTATATAAATATCTTCTTTTGGTTCATCACATCGTTACCTGATTTATTATTTACTCTCTTTTGTCTTAGACTAACTGAATATCATGCAAATCTTGGCAAGCACAGTCCACAAGAGCAGAGTTTTTTTTCTCTTTTTTTGAACGGACAAGAGCAGAGTTCAGAATTATAATATAGTAATAAGTAATCATATAAGTTTTAAAAATAAGTAACCCTGTAGGTTATTTTAGCATGGTTCAGAACCTTTCAGTTGTAGTCTAGCTACTGTTTCATCTGTTTGTTTTACCATTGAAAATACCAATTGATTTACTCATGAGTATTTGACAGGTGTCTCATCTTCTGATCAATGAAGTGGTGCCCGGAACACTTGTTTCATGAGGAATCAATATTTTGTAGTGATATTGCAAGCTACAACTTCATTGAAATTTTTGTTCATTTATGTTTTAAATTAAATCTATATTATTAAAAAGATTGGGAACGTTCGAGAAAATTTTGCGTCTGCCATTAAATGATGATTTTGCCCCTGCCTGTTTGAGGGTGTCACATGGTCTGCCACCGCCAAGTAAAAAAATTCCCCCAAACGACGCCCTGGGCCAACGATTGACCGCAGCTATGCACCACCGGACCCCTCGATCTGTAGCCACCGGAGCCGCCTCCCTCCACTGGCAGGTCTGCCTTTCCGGCGATCGCGACGACTCCGCAGATCCCCGCCGCCTCTAGCTCCGCCCCTCCGTCCTTCTCCCCTTTAGTTGCCTACGCTATCCCCATGTCCCTCACGCCCTCGCCTCCATCCCCGACACCCCTCATGCCGTCGAAGAGGGTCGTGGTGTCAGCGGGTCAGACGACCTTTGAGAGCACCTAATTGGGCGGAGATGTAGGAGGCGGTGGTGGCCGCGCAGGCGGCCGGCGAGGAGTCCTGGTGCATGCAGCGCAGGGCCGCGTCGTTGTCCCCATCCACCGGCAGCTAGCAGCTGGTTGTAGTCATCGAGGCTGTGCGCCGGACATGAGGAGGATGAGGCGGTGCGGGAAAGGAGACGCGTGCGTATATGTGGATGGGGTTCGACTGCCGACAGTTGGAGAATGGAGAGAAATCGAGAGATTGAACAAACTAAGAGCAAAGAGAGACCGAGAGTAAATGAAAGAGATCGATTGATGTCTGTTTCTAAAAAAAATCGATTGATGTCTGTGTGTATGTGCTATTTCTTTGTGTGTTTCGCTGATGCTAATTACTGATTGCTGCTACTCCCTCTGTTCGGAAATATAAGACGTTTTAGCTTTGTGAATCGAATGTATCTAGACATCTTTTAGTGTATAGGTTCATAGAGGTTTGGATGAACCTATACCCTAAAAGGTGTCTAGATACATTCATTTTATAAAGTTAAAATGTCTTATATTTCCGAACGGAGGGAGTACGTGCTAGCAGACACGACCAAACTGAAACTGCATTTGGATTCAGGGAGCGATGGAAGTACAATTTGACATTCCTGGCCGCTGACCACTCTAAGATGTTGATACTTCACAGTATGACCAGTCCAAGAATTCATTTGCCTGTAGCTAAAATGCTAAATCCTTGTACCGTACGGTGCTCTCATGCTTCACTGAACCACCACCATTGTTTACCGTCAGTACGCATGTGCATTCTGCACACCTAACTTTGGAGTTTGATACGAACAACAACTGAGCTGGTAAAGATGAACACAATCTTTGGGAGATTTAAACAGCGTGCAACGACATTGACATGGCAGTAGTACACGTACTCGCGATTTGATGGGAGTCACAGGAAGCTTCCTGAAAAATTGGTTCAATGATCTCAAACGCGGATGCGATCGATCGATGTTGGCACAGAATAGAAGCGTGCGTACATGGATAATATTAATTTCTTGGTCCTTTATTATATCAGTATCAGTGTACACTCTGTGTGCTATGTAGATTTTTTTTGTTTTGGAAATGGGCTATGTAGATAATGAGAGGTAAAAAGCAGCGACAACAGGTCTCGGTGGAAGTTTTGTGCTGCACATTAGTTCCAGGTTAGAATTCTTTTATACTATTGGTTGAGATCGAGCATTGCCTAGCTCTAGCTTGCTTCACGCTGCATCCGTACTGAAAGAGATAATGTAGCTCTTTATATGCAAAACTTTGGAGTGAACTATGAGATATACAGTCTTACAATTCCTATACACCGCGTGTCAACCTTTTAATAGATTGCCTACAAATGTCTAGATGCCTCTTATGCAGCCGTGTGCCTAAAATGAAGGGTCTAATTTCTATATGGCATGGAAAATTCTTGTTCTACCGGTAAAGGATGATATTATTTTTAATGTTTAGATATTTATAAGATTGTATAAACTATTGAAATAAAATAAATTGTTTGATTAGTTTTTTGCGCCGTGGCAACGCACGGGCATTCATCTAGTTTCATATAATTGTTTACCTTACCCCTGGCATATTTTCGGCCAGCTCATCTGGTAGCCATAGACACTGATTCATGTAATATCTTATGACAATTGTTCTCTCTTCAACATTATAGTCACATGAGGGAATGATGAACAACTGAAGCTAGCAGGAAAACCCAAAACTGAAGAATGGATACATCCCTTTGATGTATCCTTTTGTGCAATCTTATAAAACACATCTTTCGGTTTAGTCTAAGCCTTATTGTATTTAATCCTGGTTCCTTAAATCCAAATCTGAGCGTTAAGCTATGTGGCTGCCGGTTAATAAATTCTAAGTAGTAAGGTGAGCAGTGGGCAACATCACCCCTGATGCATGTCATTTCATGGCGGTCGAAGCACACCGTTTGGCTTCCAATTAAGGTATGACTCCCGACCGTTCCTTTCTACTAGAAGTTTTTCTAGGGGCTCGTAGCATGGAAAACAAAAAAAATCTATCGCATGAACACACACAAGTCAAGATCTAATCTACTAGATCGGTGCAACGAGTTAATAGAGTACTAACCCTTGAAGATTCCAAAGCGGTTAACGAGATCAGATTCTCGTGGGTGATGTAGTCGTTCACTTGACGATCTCAAGATCGCGTAGACGATCCTTCCGGTGTCGCGTTTCGTAAGCATTTCCGCAGTCGGTCACACGTTCGGTACTCGATGAAGACCTTCATCTCCCTTGTTCCAGCAGTCGGCGGAGGTTGTAGATCCCTCCTCACGATTCCAGCAGCACGACGGCGTGGTGGCGGAAGTAGAGGGGAAATCCCGCAGGGCTTAGCCTAAGCCAGAGCGGGTATGGTAGAGTAGAAGAGGGCCTCGACGATCTAGGATTTAGAGGGCCTAGGTTTAGAGGTGCCCGGTGGCTATAGAGGGCCTAGGCGGAGGTGACTTGGGAGATCCCTAGGGCGACGGCGACTTGGGGTGGTGGCTGCCAAGCTAGGATTTGTGGTGAGGGGTAGGGGAGGCGCCATACCACTCCTTATATAGGTGGGAGAGGCGGTTGGGGGGAGGGGAGTCCTCCCCCAACTCCTCCACTTGGGCCGGCGGCAAGGGGAGGGAGGAATCCTCCCCTAGGTAGGATTCCTTCCCTCCAACCACTAGGCAACCATGTTGGGATTTGACTTTTTTAAATTGGCATTTGACTTTCAAACTAGAGTTTGATTTCTCTTTTCCCATTACCCAACTAAGTGACCTGGGACATGATGCAACCATTCCAATTTGGTATGACACATCCATCTACCCTTCCCACTCCGGATCGGTGGACCTTCTAGACCCTTCTAGAACATTCCGGTGAAAACACCGAAACCATTCCCGAATACCAGAATTGGACTTTCCTTATACAAATCCTATTATCAAGATCATTCCGGATCTCCTCATGATTTCTTGGATCCAATCCAAGACTTGGAACAACATTCGCTCTGTTTACTCACTTTCCATATCTACTAAACAACATCGAATCCTTAAGTGTGTCTCCCTACGGTTCGTGAATTATGCAGACATGACCAAGACTCTTCTCCAATCAATAACCAATAGAGGAATCTAGAAATTCATATGTCTCCCACATATTTCTACAATTACTTCGTGATCGAATGAACCATTCACATACGATACCAATTTCCCTTTGTCTCGCGATACTTTACTTATTCGAGGTTTGATCGTCGGTATCTCTACATACCTAGTTCAACCTCATTACCTATAAGTACTCTTTACTCATTCATGTGATATGTGATCCCCTGTGAGCCAGTCACATGCTTGCAAGCCAATTGGATGACATTCCACCGAGAGGGTCCAGAGTATATCTATCCGTCATATGGATGGACAAATCCCACTCTTGATCCATGTGCCTCAACACATACTTTCCGAATACTCAATACCACTTTTATAACCACCTAGTTATGAAGTGGTGTTTGATGTCATCAAAGCATCCATCCAGTGATGATGATTAACATGATCTCATGGTAGAAGGATTTAGGCTACTATGTATCTGAAAGCTTATAGCAAACGGACTATTGAAATGACTTGATCTTATGCTACGCTTAACTATAGGAGTATGTCCATCATATCATTCTCCTAATGATATGATCTTGTTATTAATAACATCCAATGTTCATGATTAGGAAACCATAATCATCTATTAATCAACAAGCTAGTATTACAAAGAGGCTTTACTAGGGACTCTTACATGTTCACAAATCACACAAGTATTAATGTTTCCGGTTAATACAATTATAGCATGTAAATATTTATCATAAACACAAAAATATAATAATAACTACTTTTATTATTGCCTCTTGGGCATATATCCAACAGTAACCCACTTGCACTAGAGTCAATAATCTAGATTACATGGTAATATACCTAACACCCATGGCGGTTTGGTGTTGGTCATGTTTTTCCCTCGGGAGAGGTTTAGTCAATAGATCTGCCATATTCAGATCTGTGTGTACTTTGCAAATCTATATGTCACCATCTTGGACATGCTCTCGAATAGCGTGAAAACGTAGCTTGATATGCTTCATCTTCTTTTGTGACCTTGGCTCATGCGCATTGGCTATGGCACCCATGTTACCACATTAGATAGCCATTGGGTCCAGCGCACTAGGAACCACACCAAGCTCCGCAATGAACTCCTTCATCCATATCGCCTCTTGTGAAGACTCCAAAGTAGCTATGTATTATGATTTAGTTGAATATCTCCCACAACGCTTTGCTTTGCACTCCTCCAGCTCACTGCTCCACCATTCAAAGTAAATACGTATCTAGATTGAGATTTAGAATCATCTGGATCGGTGTTCCAACTAGCATCGATGTAACCATTAACAACGATATGTCATCACCTCCATAAGAAAGAACCATATCCTTAGTCCTTCTCAAGTACTTTAGGATGTTTTTGACCACTATCCAATGATCCACTCCTGGATCACTTTGATATATGCTAGTCAAACTAACAGAATATGCAATATATGGTCTTGTCCATAGCATGGCATACATGATAGATCCTATGGCTGAGGCATAGGGAGTCTTAGTCATCCTCTCTCTATCTTCTGCCGTAGCGGGACTTTGAGTTTTATTCAAGGTCGTATTGGGCAACATGGGCAAGAACCCTTTCTTGCTATCTTCCATTCCAAACCTTTTTAGAACTTTGTCCAAATATGTACTCTGTGAAAGCACTATTAGGTGTCTCGATCTATATTTATAAATATTTATGCCTAATATGTAAGCAGCTTCACCAAGATCTTTCATTGAAAAACTATTATTCCAATAATCTTTGACACTTTTAAGAAGGTCTATATCATTCCCAGTCAACAATATGTCATCTACATATAGTACTAAGAATGCTACAAAGCTCCCACTCACTTTCTTGTAAATACAAGCTTCTCCATAAGTTTGTATAAATCCAAAACTTTTGGTCACCTTATCAAAACGTTGGTTCCAACTCCGGGATGCTTGCTTCAATCCATAAATGGATCGTTGAAGTTTGCATACCTTGTTAGCATCCTTAGGATCGACAAAACCTTTGGGTTGTACCATATGAAACTCATCATCAATGTCTCCATTGAGGAATGCCGTTTTGACATCCATCTACCATATCTCATAATCATAATATGCATCAATTGCTAACAAAATCCTCACAAACTTTAGTTTCGCTATCGGTGAGAAAGTCTCCTCGTAGTCAACTCCTTGAATTTGTCAAAACCCGTTCGCGACAAATTGAGCTTTATAGACGGTTACATTACCATCAGCATATGTTTTCTTCTTGAAAATCCATTTGTTCTCGACAGCCTTACGGCCATCCGGTAAGTCTACCAAAGTCCACACTTTGTTTTCGTATATGGATCCAATCTCGAATTTCATGGCTTCTTGCCATTTATTGGAATATGGGCTCATCATCGCTTCCTCATATATCGCAGGGTCATCGGTGTTGCCCACCAACATGACACTCATAACAGGATCATACCAATCGGGAGTGGTACGAGTTCTCGTTGACCTGCGAGGTTTCGTAGTAACTTCGTTTGAAGTCTCATTATCACCATCATTAGCTTCCTCTCTTATTGGTGTAGGAGCCACATGAACTTCTTCTGGTGCTGCACTACTCTCAAATCCAAGAGAAGGTTCGATAACCTCGTCGAGTTCTACTTTCCTTCCAGTCACTTATTTCGATAGAAACTCCTACTCGGGAAAGGATCCATTCTTAGCAATGAAGATTTTGCCTTCGGATCTTGATACGTCTAAAACGTATCTACTTTCCTGAACACTTTTTATATTTTTTCTCCTCTAATTTGTGTGATTTGGATATAACTAACATGGACTAACAATGTTTTCAGCAGAATTGCTCTAGTGTCTCGTTTTTGTGTAGAAAATCAACTTTCAGGAAAAATCCCAAAAAATATGCCAAAAATCCTATTTTTCCAGAATACTCACGGAGCCAGAAGACGGAGGGGAGAAAAGACCCTAGGGGCTCACACCACCCCTAGGCAGGCCTGGCCGCGCCTAGGCATGGTGTGGCCACCCCGGACTCCGACTCGACCTCTCCTTTCGCCTACATATACCCTCTGACCTAAAAACACAAGGGGGGGGGGAGGGGGTCATGTAACACCCTCGCCTGATAAGGCTGAGTTCATGTGTACAGTGTCAATCCCTGGATCGGTTCACTAGCACACACAATACAGATGGATACCAAAGAATTTAACAGTGCATCATAAATAACAAATTGATCCAGAATTTGCAATTATTACAGTAATGCTTAGCACGCAGGCTAGCTCAAATAGTTGAATAGCAAACGGAAGCATAAATAAATAGTAGACTCCATCTTCAATTGACCACAAGTGAACAAACGTTGAGTGGAGTCTGCGACCTATTCGATCACTCATAATCGGAATAATAAACTGCAACATAAAACGTAGCAGCCCTGAAGGGTCAATACATGGAATGTATGGCAAGTAGCGCTAAATAGGGAGACAATAGACCTAACATCTACATGCTTATTTGGCTGGTGGGGCTGTGGCTAGCTTGCATTTTCCAAACACTTTGTCCTACTTTATTAAACCAATTTGATTCACATCAACCCTTTAAGTTCACCCATCAAGTTTTAGAAATCAAGAAATAAGGATGAGCGAGAATATGTCAGAGCATCAATATCAAGCAACTCATTTGTCCGTAACCGGGGACACGGCTAAGCACTTAGTTTATACACCCTGCAGGGGTGTGTACACTTTACCCATATAACTTGGTCAACCCATCTCGTACCACCACACTCATATTGTGTGACTACAGAGAGAAGCCCAAGAAGAGACCGTTCAGAAAGTAGATCCCCAAACCCCACTACGCACCGGTCCCAACCTATCATTCACTACATCTCTGGCTACGCTGGGTTCGGGTCACCACAACCTACTGAGTCCAACCAGCCACCCATTCTCACTGGCACATGGTTGCACACGTAAGCTACTGCAATAAAGACGACTTATCCTTCTCAGTGACCTGGGCGGCATTCCCCACCATTATTCACACTCCGATGACTAATCTAGCCACTCCGCCCAGGTAGTTCATTGACATTATGTTGCTTTAGTAGAACAAAACCTTTACTTTACCAATGCATGATCCCTTCCTCGTATCTACGCAATGCTAAGCATATCTACCATACGGGAGCTCAACTACAAAGGATTTCCCTACCACAATACATAGGACATAGCATAGAAAAGTAAATACCTACACATGTAGCTACGAAAATACACTACACATGCATAAGAGAAAATAGTAGGACAATTCATGAACAAAATAGCAACTACTTTCCTTGGTTGTAGCTGAAGTCGTTCAAGCACTCGTTGCAATCACACACGTTGCACTCCTCGCAATCTATCGAATCAAACAATTGCATACAACATAAACGACTATACAAAACATAAACAAAAGCACAAATGCATGCATGATAATTTAATAAGTCACATTGATTGTATTTTAGTTCTTTGTACAGTACTGAAATATATGATGCATGCTTGAAGTGTTTTAATGCAATATGGTATTTATTATTAAATCCTAGTTGCCAATATAGGGGTTTTAATAGTTCTGTCTTAACTCCTGTCTTAACTGCCGAATTAAATTTGTGTCTGCGGTTTACTGGATAGAGGACGTTAATACGAACCAGTAGGAATTGGATTCACCCTATTCAGAATTTTAGAACTTTTCTTATGATTTAAATAGTGTTTAATGGGTTTTAATTCATTTATATAGTTCATTTTGTCTACAATGCAAACTAAAATCACATATACAATCTTCACGGGATTGTGATTCAAGGGACATATTATTTATATTTTTGTGATCTATAAATAATTTACTATAGATTTAATGATCTATATAGCCATTAATGCTAATTAAATTGCTATGGGTTAACTAATCTGCATCCTATAAATATAACCATATATTATCAATCTACATTAAAGTAGCTTCAATTTTATATATCATTTGCAATTTTTGGACCAGGTATGAATTTATTAACATAAAGGACCATTAAAAACTAATTAAATCATTACTGTAAATATGTACTGCAATGACCAGATATAATCTCATATTATTATTCTACACAATTTTCTGAATCCATTGATATATTATTTGCAATTTTTGGATCTGCGAATATTTTTATATGAATTTTACAAGTTTGCACCATTTTATGCAATTTACATAATAATTTAAATCTTTACTGCGCAGTCAACTCTAACTGGCGGGTCAGCGCTAACGCGTTGTTGACGCGGGCGCCACGTGGCGTAATGCCACTGGCCGATACCGGTTTGGTGACATCTTCTAATCCTGGTCGTTCCACGTCGATCTGACAGTCGGGGACGGGGGCTTGCTCACCTCATCGACGCGATGACGAGGCGGCCGTGGAGGCTCGGCGGTGCTCCCAGGGTTCCTGGTGGTGGAAAGGAGGTCCACGAGACGCAGACGGAGACGAGGGGGTCAGTGGTGATCTCTACGCGGGCGTCTGCTCACTCGAATGGCGGAGGCGTGCATATGGGGCAACAGGTGGCGCGCGGACTCTGGCGACGTCGAGTGCTCACCGTGGTGCTCCTGCGGGTAGAGTAAGAGGGTGAGGCGACGCGTCTAATCAAGGGGAGGACGATAGGGGAAAATGGAGAGCGCGACTTCTCGGGAACCTTGCGTTCGTGCTCGGCAACGGCGACAGACGGTGGCAAGATTCGCGAGCTCCTGGCGGCTAGGGTTTGCCGATTTCTCGGAAAAGATAGGACGAGGAGGGGCGCGGGGATTAAATCATGAACGGGGGAACAGATTCGGAAGAACAACAACGAATTTCGCAGAGTTCGGATCGGGATCGACTGTGCTCGCAGCGGCTTCTTCGCTGGAGGTTGAGGACGACCCAACGGGTCTCGCCTGACAGTGAGAGCGAGAGGGCGCGGCCTACTGCTGGGATGCACTAGGTTGGCCGCGGGCAGGCTTGCACGCTGCGCTTGCTTCTCTGCACTACTGGCTGCTGCTGCTCCCGCACTGCGCGCGCGGTAGATAGTAGCGGGGTAGCGGGGCTGGGCTGGGGTGGCTCGGCCGGTAAGGGTAGGTTAGCTTTTTTGTTGTTGTTTGCTTTTTATTATTTTTCCTTTTTCCTTTTTCCTTTTTCTGTTTTCTTTAATAACTTTTGAATTACAATTCCAAATGACTTGATTTTTGTCTTCAATTTTTTCTAAAATTCAGAGGATCAACTTAGTGTCCTTTTTGCAATATTTTCACTAGTTTGTAAATAGTGGATTTACAAATCCCTGTATGTTTCTTTTGTAGATGAAATTTAGTAATTCAAAATAGGGTTTGAATATAGTGTTTTGCAATCCAAAATTGTTATGAATGCAAAATTTCATGCCAATGCAAAAAAAATCCAGTCCCAATTTCTAAAATCTTGGGATGTGACAGTTCGACGTATTTCCAGATAGAGTTCCGCTGTGCCGCCACCACCAGAAACCGTGATTCTGAACAAGAAACTCCCTTTTGGCACCCTGTCGGGACGGGGAATTGGAGGAGATCATCGCCATCATCATCACCGACGTCTCTCCATCAACCATCCATGATCCCCCCATACATGTGTGAGTAATACCCACAGTAGGTAATGGGGATGGTAGGGATTGGATGAGATCACTCATGTAATTGCATAAAATTGTTAGCGCATGGTGCCTAGTATCTATTGTTAGTACTTTTTGACATTGTTGCAACTTGTTGTGCTTAATGCTTGTCACTAGGTCCCGCGTGCCATGATCTCAGATCTGAACATGTTATTGATTCATGATGATATTATTGTTTGTGATCTTACCTGCAAGTTGTATACACATATCGTTGTCCGGAACCCTGGCCCGCAAGTGACAGCAATTGGGACAACTGGAGGGGACGGCTGTGATGTGAGGATCACGTGTGTTCACGGAGTGTTAATGCTTTGCTCGGAGCTCTATTAAAAGGATCACCTTAATTGATAGTAGATTCCCTTGTGGCCCCGCTGCAAATGGGCTGGCAGGACAAAACATGTTATGCAAGTTTCTCATTGTAAGCACACACGACTATATACAGAACACATGCCTATGGTTACTTAGTACTTGGATGCTTTATATTTATTATCTGCAAATGCCTTTGTCTTGATTATTACATGAATTATCTTGTCCATGCAACGCCTGTCCCATCCATCCCTATGCCTACCGCATTTTAATCCTGCTGTTTATTACAATTGCAAGTGCTGTCCTTATTTTACTATTGCTGTTATTTTGTTACTGCTATTACAAAACTGTTGCTACTGATAAACTATTACGAGCAAGACTGTTTCTAGGTGCATCTGAATTGACAACTCATCTGTTAAGGCTTATAAATATTCGTTGGCTCCCCTTGTGTCGAATCAATAAATTTTGGCTTTACTTCCCTCGAAGACTATTGTGATCCCCTATACTTGTGTGTCATCAAGACTATTTTCTGGCGCCGTTGAAGTGGAGCATAGCTTTATTTATAAGTTCAGTTGGAATTATTATTGTTCACTGCTATCCATTCATCATGGGTAAAACTCGTGATGGAAAAGTTCCTATATTGCCATACACTACAAGAAGAGGTACAACTCTGAACACTCTCTGCTTCTCTTGATTCACCGTCTGTGATGAGTAAGCTTCTTACACCACCACATACACATGTTACACATACCGCTACTTCTTCTGAATCTAAAAATGCTTCTGATAATTTTGATGCTGCTTCTACTATGCTTGATGAGAGTGGTTCATTAGGTCCTTTCCTAGATGCTACAATTGCTAGAAGTATAGTGGGAAACACTAAAACTCCTAATGAAAATATTGCTACACCTGTTAGTTTACCTGGGTCTAGAGAGTATCCTAGTGATGATCTTGATGAAGATTATATTGAAATTAGTGATGAATTTACTGAGGAATGTCAAAACACTAGAGGTGCAAGTGCTATTAATAGTCTAATATAACTATTGTTGAGAAAGAACCTTTTTGTGGGACTGAAAATGAAAGTGTCGTGGCACATATGAATGAGCTCTCTACCTTGAGTGGCTTATTTTCTGATGATATTAAGAAACGCACCTACTTTGTTGCTAAAATTTTCCCTTTTTCATTGAAAGGTGAAGCTAAAGTTTGGTTTAATAATTTATCTCCTGGATCTATTGATAGTCCTATTGGCTTGATTACTACTTTCTTTCATAAATATTTCCCTGCTAGTGCTCAACATGTTGTTTTATAGAAACTCTTTGATTTTAAGAAGGGAGAAGGAGTGAAATTGCCTGAATCATGGGCAAGATTTTGTTCTTTAATTAGAGCACAACCTGGATATCCAGTAGGTAAAAATGAACTTCTGGATATATATTATAATGGACTAATAGATGAATCTAGGACATACCTGGATAGTTGTGCTGGTTGTGTTTTCACGAAAAGAACTCCCGATGAAGCTGAGGAATTAATGGCTAAATAAGCAAGAATTATGATGATTGGACTATACCTGAGCCAACTACACCTGAGCCAACTATACCTGAGCCAACCCCAACACCAACACCAAATAAGAGGGGAATGATTGAATTAAATGATGAAGTGATGAAGGAAGCTAAGAAATGTCTTAAGGAGAAGGGTATTAAATCTGAAGATGTGAAGAATTTACCTCCTATAGAAGAATTATGTAAGTCAATCTCTCACTCATACACTATTGATGTACACTCTCTCAACATTTTGAAAATGGTGATATTCCTTACTCTAAACCTCTTGATCAATGCTTAGATGAATTTGATAATTATGTTGTTAAGCAAGATAATTTTAATATGACAGTGCAGAATCATTTAATGGAAAATTCTAGAGCTATTAAAAAATTGCATGATATTGTGGAAAGAACCTATAATGATGTTAAAATGCTTGTTAAACATTTCCAAATGGTTCAAACTCAAATTGATCAACTCACTAAGGTGCAAACATATTTGCTAGTTAATGCTTCTAGAGAATTTTTTTATTATGAAATTAGAACAAGAGGTGGTGCTTCTACTGAGGATCCTTTATATCCCGAAGGACATCCTAAAAGAATTGAGCAAGATTCTCAAGCTAAAAATAGTGGTACTCCTTCTAAGAAAAAGAAACATAAAACAGTTGTAGAATCTTCTGAACCTCCTAAAGATCTTAATAGTATATCTGTCTCTGATGCTGAAACTGAAAGTGGTAATGATAAAAATGATGCTTATGATAAAGAAGAAATTGAAGAATAACCTAAAAGCCACACTAAGAATACTAAGTACACTAAGGAAGTTTTTGCTGCTAATAAACATGGTACTGAAAGAGAGCCTTGGGTGCAAAAACCAATGCCTTTTCCTAATAAGAAACACAAGTCAAAGGAAGAAGAACACTATAACAAGTTTTGTGAGTGGATGAAACCTTTGTTTTTGCATATTCCTTTGACTGATGCTATTAAATTGCCTCCTTATTCAAAGTATATGAAGGATATTGTCTCTAATAAAAGGAAGATTCCTAATGAGAAAATTTCCACTTTGCTTGCTAATTATTCCTTCGATGGTAGGTTCCAAAGAAACTTGGAGATCCAGGTATTCCAACTATTCCTTGCTCTATTAAAAATAATTATGTTAGAACTGCTTTGTGTGATTTGGGAGCAGGAAATATTGTTATGCCTTTTTTCTCTCTACAAGAGACTTCACCTAGAAAAATTGATACCAACTGATATATCTTTGCAAATGGCTGATAAGTCTATTACTATTCCTGTTGGTATACGTGAGGATGTTCCTATTCAAGTGGCTAATAATTGTTTGATATTAACTGACTTTGTTGTGCTTGAAATGCCTGAAGATGATAATATGTCTATTATTCTTGGGAGACCTTTTCTTAATACCGCAGGTGCTGTCATTGATTGTAATCAAGGAAGAGTAACTTTTCATGTTAATGACAAGGAGAACACTATTTATTTCCCCAAGAGGATTGATAATAAATATGTCCTAAATTCAATTTAAAATATTGAGGGCATCAAAGTTGGAGAAATATATTGTCCCATGCCACAAGAATGTTATTAAATTATTATGATTGGGACTATTGCTATCAAGGTTGAGGAAACATAATCATTTAGTGAAATGCAAGTTTTGCTTCATATAAAATTGTTTTGGTAACAAGACCTGATCAACCTTGTTAACAAAGTGATTTGGATGAACGAAATAATGTTTTCACCTTGATTACCTCTATTTACTCTTATTTTCTCTATTCCAATTTTTCCTTTCACCTTGCTCATCTTTGTATTGCTAGTTGCTTGCATATTTGAGTGTCTTAGAACTGCTGAAGTTTTGGTTTTGATTTGGTTTTCCATCATTCCAAAATCATTTTTCTGCGGGAAAATCATTTATCAATTTCTGAAAATTTCTCAAAAATAAAGTTTCTCGGAAAATTCCAGAAAATTCATATTAAATTTTTACGTCCAAAAAGGGACAAAGAGGAACCTGGAGTGACCCAGGGGGACCACCAGGCATGCTCACCACCTGGTGGCGCGGCCAGCCCTGGGGCGCGCCCGGCCATGGTGTGGGCCCCCCTGGCCCTCCACTTATCCAGCTACCTACCACTTCACTCTCTCTCTCCGGAGAAAACACCGAAAAATTTCTCAAACATGTGTTCTTGCTGTTCTTCCTCTTTATTTTCGATCTCCTTACTTAGCCACTCTTTGCTACATATTTTTGGAGCATTTGTTCTCTGGTATGTGACTCCTCCGCTTGTCCAAGTAGAATTTTGATTAGTGGATTATATCTTGAGTATTGTGCTACTGTAGGTGACATGTTATGTGAGCTTGCATGCTTGTTCTATGCTTAGAGAAATTATTTTGATGCATGTTTAGCCCTCTTGCAAGTCCCTATAGTAGTTCCCTTCATTTAGTAGCTTTGAAATTATTTTTTGTGACATTTGTCTAAAATTTTCAGAAAAGAGAGAGATGGACAACCATACTTTTCGAGAAGTGTTTGAGAGAGACACACAAAGGGTGGCAATGCCTTCAAGATCAACTTATTGATTTAGGCCATTATATAATGAATATCTTATTACGCCGCGCTTTGGTAATGAGGGAGATGATGGAGATGCGCATCCATCTACCTTCCCTTGTTTGACTTTTTGAGAGCTACAGGGATTCTTTAAGATTTCCAGACTCTAATTTATAATGCAGGATTGGAGCATTTTGTTGGTGAGGAACCTTACCAATATGTGAAACTGGCTATATCTGTGGTGCATGATTTTCGATTTAGTTGGTCCTTGCCTAACCCCATGGTTCATTACAAAATTTAAAATGTAGTTGTCGATCTCCCTTTTGATGATTTTTGTGCTGCTATTAAAGTGCCATAGTGAGGTTCGCGCGAGAAGATTAAGGAGTGTCCTAAGCCACTTATGGACTTGTATGCAGAGATTTTCCAAGGGAACAACTTCTCAAAGGAGAGTTAGTGGATGGAGAGGAGGTAAATCTGAGCGAAATTACGATCATTCTTACGATGACCTACCATCTTGGAGTTCCTACCAGCGCTGGGATTGATCTCCATATAGGCAAAAAACCTAAGCTTGGGGGGAGGTATACCGACGTCACACTCATCTACATATCATATTCTGTTGGTACTTATCCATGTTTCGCTTTGTTTCTTTTTCATTTTTGTTCTTGTTTTGTTTCTGCTTTCCAAAAGACAAAAAGACCAATTTTTTGTTGTTGTTTCTCTTTGTTTGCTTCTTTAGCTTTTAGATTTAGTTTGCTTGCCCTTTTTATCTTGTGTTTGTTATTCGAAAACCCAAAAATATTTTGCTTTGTTTTCTTTTTTCCTTCAGTTCTTGCTTTAAAAAATTGAAAACCCAAAAACATCTATTGTTCTTCTCTAGTTTTGTAAAGTTCGTTGCAAGGTTCAACAGTCCTTAGTGACTCCTTTGGTGTTTGGTTTTCATATTATTATTCAAGCCACAGTGAAAGGCAGTAATGATGATTTATGACATTTTGAGATGTGGTAAGAGGCTAGTATGAACTCTATTTGTTTTTATTTTTTATATATACTCATCCATGTGGGCATGCTTAGTATGTTCATGTAAGGTGTATGTTATTTAATGGATGCTTAGTAGTTCTTGCTCTCTTATGATTAGTTCTAATTTGCTAATAGTTTGTAGCATGTCATATAAATGTTTGCTTCCATTGTTCTATTCATAACATGGTATGAAATTGTGGTATCCTCCTCTGAATGTTTTATTTGAATCGACTTAGCACATGCTCACGCATACATATGACTAAACAAAAGTCAGTTAAGCTTTCAACACCCTGATTTTTAATCCCAGGTGCCTGTTATGCCGTACATCGCAATCCCAGGATTACGATTTTATAGGGTTCATCAAATATATTTTTAAATCTCAAAACTTGGTGTTTAGGGTCAGAGAGTTTTAACTCAAATCATTTTCCAAATATTTTACTCAAAAAGTATTTTTAACACATAAACAATATTTTTATTTGACTAGAAATGCTCTTATTCAAAGATTTATTCTTTGGCTTCAAAAAATACATTTTTAAATCCATAAGTTGGTTTCTTTTTAAGGTCAGTAGGTTCAAAACAATCCATTTGCCAAAGATTTTGCCATAAAAATTTCTAGAATAATTTTTATATTCAAATTATGCCTACACAAGTTTCTGTAAAAACAACTAAGTTTCTAGAAGCAAATCATTAAACAAAGTGCATGGTTGCAAAGTACTTGTTTTGCTGATTCCAATGATATAAAATTTGCAAAAATTGGACATGTAGATTAAAAGTTATGAATTTTGCAAGTTTTCATATCTAATAGATCAAAATTTCTGTTTTAAACAAATTCTGAACACATGGCGCTTTCCTACTGGAGGATTGATCGCACATTCAACCGAATTTACGCCTCGAATCAAACTTCAGAAAAGGGTCACGAGGTGAGGGCGAGGTCGTAGCGGGTGGAAACAAAGAATAGGCAGGTGGGGCTTGGCTGTCTGCGAGAGAGAGAGCGTGTGGGCCGGGCGTTCAGTGACTTCGCGGGTTAGCTTCTGAGTGAAAAACGATTCGCCAGAGGGGGAGGAGATGGGATGCATTTGCTGGGCTGGACTAGGCCTATTAGTGGGTTGGGTTTGTTTCATTTTTTTATTCAGAATGTTTTTCTTTTTCTATTTTGAATTTCTGTTTTGATTTTTATTCAAACAATTCGAACACTATTTGAATTCAAACCTCTACCACACTTTGTGTAGATTTTAATACTGTTATTTAACATAATCTAAAACCAAATTTAGAATATCTCTTTTATTCTTTTTAGGGTATATTAATTATTTAAAATAAGCCCTTGTTTTAATTCAAATAAGATTTTATTAATGTTTCCAAACTCTATTTGAATTCTAAATTTTACCAAACCTTTTCAGTAGGTTTTATTTGAAAAATAAAACACTTTGAATTATAATTTTAAAATACTTTAATGTTCATTTAAATTGGAAAATGTCTTTACATAAATAAAATTGGATATTTATTAAATCCTCATGATTTTATTTAAATAATCCTTTACTCTTTTTATTAAACAAAAATATTTTATTTCCATTGTTGGCCAAGATTTAATTTGGCTCTTTAAAATAGTCCTTATTCAAAAACCATATCTTTTATTTAAAGATCCAAAAATGGTGATTCCAACTTTTATAACTTTATTTATTATTTGTTTATCTTTTTAAATCCCTCTAGGATTCTATTTGTTCAAAATAGGTCTTGATGTTTCCATTTAGAATCAAAAAGTTTCTTTGCACCCTAAATTTCAACCATTATTTATTTTTTTTATTTATTTTTTCACATTTCAAAATTTGGAAAATTTTGGGATGTGACATGGTTCCATCATAGATATGAAAGAAGGCACCATCAAATATCATTTTCCATTCAAGAAAGGTATTGAACACTTCCCTATGAGAAGAGAGAAGTTGCTTTTTGCTCCTCCTTTGAAAGCAAGGTTTGATGTTAATGCTTCTTCATTTGAAAATACTTGATTCTTCTTGCTTCTTGTGCCTAACTTAAAGGCGTTAAAGAAAAGTACTTGTTGGGAGATAAACCAAGAGTTTCCTTGAGTCTTGGAAGTTATTACTTCAGTAATGACCTCTCCTTATCCCTTTTTGTTTGCTTTTTGTGCCAAGAATGACCTCTAATGAGAGGGAAGTAAGATTTGGGGAGTTGCTGTCCCGGATTTCTATCCTCCACCAAAAAAATTCGTGAGGAGGCTCTATAACTCGTATTGAGCTCCAAATTTATGAATAAATCCCCAGTATGTTAGCTAACTTTCGTTAGTTCAACACTTTTTGATTTGATCAACAGAAGATGTTCGAAAAAAATCGTTTCTACCTGCCGGTCTATGTTGACAGATTTCTCCCATTATTTGCATTTGCTTCTTATTAATTCCTTTTTGAGCTCTCTTAAGGTAAATTGAGTTTCTTTGAAGGAGTTACTAAAGTAGCTTGTGTTTTTAGTGAAAAGCCTTGCTGTTACAAAGCTTTGCCAGTGGACTAATATCTTTTGAATACACTAATGTTGCTAATGAAGATTGTGTGAAGTTTTGTATGAAGAAAAAATTTCAGGTGTAGATAGAGAATGATGCAATGAGATGAAGAATGGACAAAAGCTCAAGATTGGGGATGCCACCATGGTGTCACCCCAAGATGAAAGGACTATATCTTCCCATGATGTTTTTGGTGTTAAATGACAATCCCAACCGTGTTTTTAATTGTGCTCTTGAGTTTCAGGGGAAACGTCGCTGATGTCTCCTTCTATTGTGATGGATGCTCTCTTGTGATCTTTTGAAGACGATGGCCTTTTAGTCTTCTCCTAGTTTCTTTCCGGTTGTTGTTTTTAGGTCACCGTACTATTAAGAGGGGTCCATTTTGGAAGGCTGTGGGAAATCACTTGTTCTTGCACAAACCTATATGCACCGCCACAGCCATCTCATTATCCCATGAGAGAGCGTGTTCCTGTTCTGTTGGAGCCTTTTCTGTCTCACCGGAACTTCCGGTCATAGGCCGGAAGTTCCGCTCAAACTTTTTCTGCGGACTGTTCTACAGTTTGTTCCGACGCTAGTTCCGCCCCAAGTTCCGGTGGCGGCTCAGTAACCTTCTGTTTTGAAGTGTGCTATTTGCCGGAACTTGGCCGGAACTTGCATCAGAACTTGTCCTGCTAAAAGTTACTGAGCGGAACTTCCGCCAGAAGCCGGAACTTCCGGTCAGATTTGCTTCGCGACCCAAAAGTTCCGCCTCTTGTTCCGCCCCAAGTTCCGGTGGCGGCTCAGTAACCTTCTGTTTCGAGGTGTGCTATTTGCCGGAACTTGGTTGGAACTTGCTCGGAAGTTCACAGGAACTTCCGGTCCGGTTTGACCGGAACTTCCGGTTGCGCTTCTGGAGCGGGCGTCAACGGTCTGATGACAGTTGGAGCCAGGCTGGGCGGAACTTCCGGCCTCTCACCGGAACTTCCGGTGAGGTCGCGGGGGCTGTAACGGTTCAGCGCGGGGGGAGGGCCTATTTAAGGCACCCCCTTCTTCCTCCCACTCTCTCTCGAATTTTTCTCTCTCCTCCATTAATGCTTGAGCTTCACCTCACTAGATCTCTCTCTCTAGCCACTCAAATGACTTGATCTTTTGAGAGGTGAGGGAGGTGACCTAGATCTACACTTCCACCAAAGAAGATTTGATTTCCCCCACCCATCCTTTGTGGATCTTGTTGCTCTTGGGTTTCTTGGAACCCTAGACGGTGTAGGGCATCCTCGGAGCTAAGGCGTGTGTTGTAAAGCTTCGAGGTGTCGTTGAGGGCCTCCAATTGAGTTGTGGAGCCTCCCCCTCAACCTTGGTGTAATGGTTTCGGTTGGCGCCTTCAAGGTCACCGGTTAGTGGATTGTGAGGCCTCCTTTGTGGGGGAGCTCACCGGAGAAGAAAGTGAGGCCTTTGTGGCGCTCGGGTGACCTTGTGTGGCCCCGACACCTCTCCAACATAGACGTAGCTCCTTGGGAGTGAACTACGGGAATTACATCTCCGTGTCCCCTCTCTGGTTACTTCGTTCCCTTCCTTTACTCCTTGCTATTTACTGTTTTTGTTGTTGGTGGTTGTTTTCTTGCATTTAGGTTGTTCACTTAGTTGCATCTCTAGATAACTTCCTTTCTCGTTGAGCCTAAAAGTGAGAAACAAATTAAAATTGGGTAGACGCCTATTCACCCCCCCTCTAGTCGTATCAAGTCGGTACTTACAATTGGTATTAGAGCCTAGGCTCTTATTTCGGGCTTTACCGCCTAAGAGACTATGGCCGACGAAGGGGGTAGTGAAACCGAAAAATCCAAGAACTTGGCCACTATGGATGACCTCAAGCAATTGGAGTCATCCATGATGTCCAAGTTCGAGGAAATGATGACTCTCTTGCATTCTCTCAAGCCAAACCCCATGGTTGCTATTGACACACCCCAACCCAGCTAGGTTCCTCCCACCGTTACGGTGTCCGCCCCCGGGGTAACTCCCGCGGCTGCCACCACTCACTTGGGACTTGGTTTTGTTGCTCAAACCTCTACCAAGGTTCCAAGTGAGAACATAGAGGAGCCCGAGAACCCAACTTCCAAAGAGGAAAATGGAGGAAAGGACTACTCGGCGGTACCCCCACCGCCGAAGTACACTCCGGATCCACCCATCCCCATGCCACACATTATACCTCAAGGAGCACCACCCATGCTAGATACGTCAAATTTCGCTAATTGGCAATATCTAATGCGCTCACATATTTCCAGCTCATCCATTGAGTTAATGAGGATTGTGGAGGATGGATTCTCTCCATTTGACCCAAAGAAGTTGACACGAGGTGAAGTGGTGGACAAGTAACTCAATACCACAGCTTTGGGAATGATTCAAAAGGCCTTGACTCCAAAGGATTTTGCTCACATTCGCCAATTTGATACTGCCAAGGGAGCTTGGGATCAACTCATCGAGCTCTTTGGTGGGAATGCTAGCATCCAAAGCTCCAAGTTTGATGAGATCAACAACGAGTGCGATGGTTTCGCAATACAAGATGATGAGACCCCTGAAGACATGTATAGGCGCCTTAAGGTCCTTTGTTCCACTATGAGGGACCTTGGGGCTCACTATGTTGATGACAAGTTTATGAAGAGGAAGTTCATTCAAGCTCTTATCCCATTTGAAGAACAAAAGCTCAACTCTATCAAGGGAAGAACCAACTTTCACTTAATGACCTCCCAAGAAGTCTTGAGTGAAGTAATTGCCATGACTATTGCTAAGAAGAATGCGGAGTCCGCTCGAGCTAGAGCCATTGGATCAACAAAAGTGAACCTTGCTTTGAAGGCCAAAGCTATTGAAGTTGATGATGATGATACATCAAGTGAGTGGTCTCAATAGGATCTCAAATGTGCCTTCAACGAACATCTTGCTCTCGCTTCAAGGGCCTTTTGGAACAAGTCCGGATTCAAGTCAAGATCAAGGGACAACTCAAGATTCAACTCACCCAACAAGTCTCCCAAAGCAAGGTCATGCTACAATTGCAACGACAAGAGTCACTTCGTGGCCAAGTGTCCCTTTGAGAACCGTGAAGACAATGGTGGTCGTCTCATTCGCAAGGTCAAGTCAAGACCTCCTCATCCCTTGAACAAGAACTACGCCGTCAAGAACGCCACTAACAAGGAACGAGCAATTGTGGTCCATGAAGAATATCTTTTGGGCACGGATGAAGATGATGATGATGAAGTTCATGGTGGAGAGATTGTGGGGGTTGCTGCTATTGCCATTACCTCAACTCCACGTCTATCCCTCTTCGACTCGCCAAATGAAAATGTCATCTCCTCCAACCAAAAGTGCTTCATGGCCAAGGCCACCGAGGTATCACCGAAACCCACTCCTCAACCTATCTCTAGTGAGCCTTCCTCTCTTGATCTTGTTGGCCTAGAGGTGAAGAAAGAGATGATTGAAATTTGTGAATTTGTTGCTACCTTAGATGAAGAAACTAAAAACTGCTTTGAGTCCTTACTTTCACAACTTGACAATGCTAGAGATGCCTTAGATGAAAAGGAAGAACTTCTTGACTTACTAAGTAAAAATGAAAGAGATGCCGCCGATGAAATTGCCTCTCTCACTCAAAGTCTTGAGGATGAATAAAATATGAGAATTAATCTTGAAGAAAATGTGTCTAAGCTTGTAGATGATCATAACAACACTTTGACCTCTAAAATTAAAGAACGTGACCATGCTCTTGCTTTGATTAAGGTTCTCAAGAAAGAAAATGCTGAGTTTGTGGGTGGTCATGATAGGACTCAAAAGGATCTTGAGAAACTCAAAGAGGAACACAAAGCCTTGGAGAGTAAATTCTCATATCTTTTTGAAGTTCATGAACAGCTTCAAACTCAATTAACTTGTGATTTTTCTAAGTCTTCCGCTGTGCAAATTATAGACTTGTCTAGCTCTCCTAACCCTTGTTGCAAGCATGAGCGTCTCATAGAGGAAGTCAAGGTTTTGAAGGATCAACTTGCCAAGACTAAGAAGAAGAAGAAGAAGAAGAAGAAAAAGAAAAAGAACAAGGGCATGTCCCAAGGAGTACCAAATGGCCTAACCCTCTTGCAAAGTGACAACTTTGCCGGAAAGAACAATCCCTCTTATATTCTTTGCAAATCTTATGATGGTCATGTATATGCTAGATATGTGGGAACATCTTACACGCATGATTATCATTGGGCCATTTGGGTGCCAAAGGTTCTTGTCACTAACAAAAGGGGACCCATTGCAAAATGGGTACCTAAAACCAAGGATTGATTTTCTTGTAGGACTATGCTTCCGGCGGATAAAAATGGGTGCTTGATAGTGGTGCCACGAGTCATATGACCGGAAGCAAGTCTATCATGACCGAATTGAGACCCAATATTTCCAACACCATGGTCTCCTATGGTGACAAAACAAGCTCTCAGGTTTTGGGTTTTGGCAAAGTGGTGATAACCCCGGATGTATCCCTGGTTGACGTCATGCTTGTCAAAACTCTTGGTTACAACTTACTCTCAGTTCGTGCTCTTGCTCTTATGGGTCTTTCTTCTTTCTTTAATTCTCATTCCGTGGTCCTCATGTGGAGCAAGTCTCTCAAGGTGGCTTTTGTAGGATATGTAGAACATGACTTGTATGTGGTGGACTTTTCAGGGACCACTACTCCTCATGCTCTATGTCTCTATGCTAAAGCTGACAAGGGCTGGTTGTGGCATCGCCGCCTAGCCCATGTTAACATGAGGACTTTGCAAAGACTTCACTCCGAGGGCCACATCCTTGGAATTAACGATGTTTCTTTTGCCAAAGATCGTGTTTGCAGGGCTTGTATTGAAGGGAAGATGCATGAAATTCCTCACAAAGCGCTCAATCAAATCACTACCGAGAGGTGTTTGGAGCTCTTGCATATGGATCTCTTTGGTCCTCCCTCTCATGATAGCCTTGGAGGCAAGAAGTATTGCTTGGTTATTGTGGATGATTTCTCAAGATACACTTGGGTGTTCTTTTTCAAATACAAGAGTGAGACTCAACAAACCGTCACTAACTTTGCTAATGAGGTTCAACGGAAGCACAATGCAACTATTCTCTCAATTCGAAGTGACAATGGCACCGAGTTCAAAAACTATACCTTGGATGAGTTTCTCAGTGATGAAGGAATCAAGCATCAATACTCCACTCCCTACACCCCTCAACAAAACGGAGTTGCCGAAAGAAAGAATCGCACATTGATGGATGCGGCTAGGTCTATGCTAGCTGAGTTCAAGTCTCCATACAACTTTTGGGCCGAGGCCATCTCCACCGCTTGCCATGCAACCAACCGGCTTTATCTCCGCAAGAATAAGAACAAGACCCCCTATGAACTTCTCACCGGGAAAAAGCCTAATGTTAGCTACTTTTGGGTGTTTGGTTGCAAGTGCTACATTCTCAAGAAAGGAGTTCGGTTGTCCAAGTTTGAATCCAAGGCTCAAGAAGGAATTTTCGTTGGCTACTCAAATCAGTCCCATGCTTATAGAGTCTACAAAAAAGCCAATGGAAGAGTTGAAGAGACGAGCAACGTGAAGTTTGATGAAAATCATGAGTCTCTTGTTAGGCAAGATGGTGTTTGTGATCCAAGTGATGAAATTCCTCCCAAGGCCATAGGAAGAATGGGTGTGGGTTTCCACCTCCCCATTGAGGATCCCCTTATGGACGAAGGAGAAGGACCAAGCTCTACTCAAGTGGAGCCCTCACTCTCACAAGATCATCTTGCACCTCAAGGACCTACTTTCTTGGCGCAAGATCCCTCAAGCTCTTCCGAAGCTTCCCATACTCATGACTCTCCAAGCTCTAAAGAACAAGCTCTTCATCAACAACATCAACCTCCCCACGATGGGGCTCCTCCTCAAGGCACCTCCCACGGACAAGCTCTTCATCAACCTCATCAACCTCCCCAATATGGGGATCCTCCTCAAGGTCATGGTTCTCCCCAAGGTCAAGCTCGTCGAGATCAAGAGCAAGTCAATGATCTTCAAGGATCCTCTCCAAGTGATGACTCCCCCGAAGTGGAAATTGATGAAGATGACCCTCGTGTTCGTGCTTATAGTCAAGGGGGCGGCTCAATTGGTGGAAATGACCAAGTGGTAGCTCAAGAATCTCGAATTGAAGCACAAGCCCTCGTCAAGCCTATCGTCTCGCCAAGCTTGTTCGAGATGGCCATATCCTTGATAATGTCTATGGAGATTTCAATAAAGGTTCCACTACTAGGAGGCAACTAGCTTCCTTTTGCTCTCACCATGCGTTTATCTCTCTTGTGGAACCACAGAAAGTCTTCGAAGCTCTTGAAGATGATGATTGTCTTGATGCTATGAACGAGGAACTTCACAACTTCAAGAGAAACAATGTTTGGACATTGGTTGAGCGGCCTAAAGACTGTCAAAACGTCATTGGAACCAAGTGGGTCTTCAAGAACAAGTGCGATGCGAATGGAATTGTCGTGCGCAACAAGGCAAGGTTAGTTGCCCAAGGATACTCACAGGTTGAGGGCATCGACTACGGTGAGACTTACGCCCCCGTTGCTCGCCTTGAATCCATTCGTATGCTTCTTGCCTTCGCTACCCATCATAACTTTAAATTGCATCAAATGGATGTTAAGAGTGCTTTTCTTAATGGTCCTTTGAAAGAGTTGGTATACGTCAAGCAACCTACGGGTTTTGAGGATCCACTTTTTCCGAACCATGTCTACAAGCTCAATAAGGCACTCTATGGCCTCAAGCAAGCCCCACGTGCGTGGTATGATTGCCTTAGGGAGCTCTTGTTAGACCGTGTTTCGAAGTGGGCCTCATTGATCCCACTCTTTTTACTAAGAAAGTTGGAGGCCACTTGTTCGTATGCCAAATCTATGTTGATGACATTATCTTTGGGTCTATTAACAAAACTTTTAATGAGGATTTTGCCAAGCTCATGACCGACCGCTTCGAGATGTCCATGATGGGGGAGTTGAAGTTTTTCCTTGGATTTGAAGTCAAGCAATTGAGGAAAGGTACTTTCATCAACCAAGTCAAGTACATCCAAGACATGCTCAAGAAGTTCAAGTTTGATCAAGTCAAAGGTGCCAAGACTCCCATGCCAACTAAGGTTAATTTTGATCTCGATCCCAAGGGTAAGGAGGTGGATCAAAACTCTATCGATCAATGATTGGTTCTTTGCTCTATCTTTGTGCATCCTGACCGGATATTATGTTGAGTGTGGGTATGTGTGCAAGATTTCAAGCCGCACCAAAGGAAAGTCACATGGTGGCTGTCAAGAGGATCTTTCGATATTTAGTTCATACCCCAAACTTTGGGTTGTGGTACCCCAAGGGAGCCAGCTTTGATCTCATTGGTTACACGGACTCGGACTGGGCTGGTGACAAAGTGGGAAGAAAGTCAACCTCCGGAGCTTGTTAGTTTCTCGGAAGATCTTTGGTTTGTTGGTCCTCGAAGAAACAAAACTGTGTGTCTATGTCCACTGCCAAAGCTGAGTACATCTCTGCCGCAAGCTTCTGTGCTCAATTGCTATGGATGAAGCAAACTTTGAAGGATCTTGGACTATCTTTTGACAAGGTGCCTCTTCTTTGCGACAATGAGAGTGCCATTGCTATTGCTCACAATCCCGTGCAACACAACTGGACCAAGCACATTGAGATTCGTCATCATTTCATTCGGGATCATGTTGCTAGAGGAGACATTTCTTTGGAGTATGTTCCCACCAAGGCAAATCTTGCGGATATTTTCACGAAGCCTCTTGATGAAGCAAGGTTCCGAGAGTTAAGGCATGAGCTAAATATCATTGATTCAAGCAATGTTGCTTGAGCACCTTGCACATCTACACGCGTCTCAATATGTATCTTGTTTGGATGTAGGCATGGATTTAGGGGGAGTGTAGTTCCTCTTATGAACAAACACTATCCCTATTATGCGCACATTAAAGTTTTCATACTCTATAGTCTCTAAAGGAGACCATTTGAGCTTCATGATGAGTGTTGGTAATTAACCCAAGATATATCTTCGCGGTGTCAAGCCATTTACTCTTATATAAGGTGGCTTCGGCCATCGACTCGTTTTTATTTGTGTCTTTGACCTTTTTGTTTTTCTTGGTTTTTGTTGGTTTTGGTTCTTCACAGTTTGAGCTATCTATCCTAAGCCTTTCCTTACCTCAAGCCCTCTCTATTCCCTACACAAGTTCTTCCTTGTTGTGTTCCTAACTTGAGATGGTCTTCCTGGCGTCAGCGGAACTTCCGGTCCCTGACCAGAACTTCCGGTGGTGCTCCCTGTCCTATATAAAGTGGGCCCTGGGGGAAAACGAGATCTTCTTCCTTTTTCCCCCAAGACCCATCTTCTATTTGGAGCGCCGCCGGCCAGGACCTCTCCACGAAGGTGCTCCGGCCCCTTCGTCTCCAACCTCTCCTCCGCAGATCTGCTCCGTGGGATCCTTCCCCACCTCGATCTCCCGCCATGGACTCCGGTATTTGCCCTCAACTCCCTCCATTAATGGAGATCTTGCTCTCACCATGGCTTGAGTTAGGGCACACCTTGTCTAGGCTAGTTCTTTGGTTAGAACTTGTTGGAAGATCTTGGTAGGCCTAGGGTATCATGATTGAGTAGATTGGTCCAATACATCCTAGAAAAATCTGTGCACTTGTGGCTTTTAGATCTACATCTAGTGAACTCCTGTTTGGAACCGTCAGTTCGTGGCCTCACCGGAACTTCCGGTGAGCCACGCCCGGAACTTCCGGTGGACCATTTTCACCGGAAGTTCCGGCGATTCAGCGGAAGTTCCGGCCACAATGCAACTTTTTCTGTTTGTATTTTTCCAATCTATTTCTTTTGTTTCCTCTTCCGAACTTGTGCACTTATCCCACCTTCCCTCCCTACTCTTGTGCTTTCTTCTCAGGGCAAGGAGATACCCGCCAAGGCAAGCGTGCCCACCGACCATCCTCTGACATTCCTCCTGAGATTGATGAGGAATATGCTGAGGTTGTGCGTCCGACCGCTCAGACTACTCGTCAGAAGGCTGCTGCTGCTCGCCGTGCTGCTGCTGCTGCAGGGAAGAGGCCTGCTCTTGCTTAGAAGGCCACTGCTGCTGGGCCAGACATGACCAAAGCCAAGATTTCCAAGTGGTCTCAGAAAGCTTACTCTGCATTCAGGGCTACGAATCCCTACCTCGTGCCTCATGATCATCTTTGCTTGGACCCTCATTTTCACACCTGCTGTCAGGAACAGATTTATGAAGAAATGTATGCATCAAAGAAGAAGTTCGTGGTTGCTCCTCAAAAGTACATCAATGTGACTCACATGGAAGAGAAGCAAGTTTACTTTGGAGAGGCTCTTGATATCTGCCAGAAGTTTGGGCTGATTCCCCTCATGGAGCACCGTCAGAACTTTGATGTGACTGCTATTGCTCAGTTTTACTCAACTCTGTTTCTTCACATGCAGTCCTCTACTGAAGGTGTGATGAAGTGGATGACCAGGGACATGTTTCTTACCGCCACTTGGGCTGAGTTTGCTGAGCTTCTTGGCTATCCCATTCAGCCTGGCCGCGGGACAAATGGTTGGCGTGTTCATGGTCCTGAAGCTGCTGATCCTGAGGTCCTGGAGCCTCTCTACATTGAAGGGTGGGGAACTGTTGGATTTGTGAATCATCTGCTACCAGTTTTTGACATCATGCGCAGGGTGTACTTGAACACCATCTCTCCCAAGGCTGGCAACTTTGATCAGTTTCATGGGTATCAGGTTGACCTCATGCATCTGACTTATCTTCTCCGGGACACTGACAGGTCAATGGATATTATGCACTTCATCTACTCAGAGATGTGGGCAGTTCTCATTGAAAAGCGCTCCTGCATCTATGCTCCTTACATTCAGACTCTCATCCATCACAAGTGGCTTGAGAAGACTGGCAACCCCTTCCCTCAAGACAACATCACCATTCATGAAGAGAAAAAGCTCCGTGTGAGTAAGCACCAGAAGCCTCGTACTCAGGAAGAAAAAGAAGCTGCTCTCAAGAAGGCTCGAGATGTTGCTAGTGGTCCCTCCTCTGCTCCTGGTGGCCCTAGTGCTGGTGGTCCTTCTCTCCGGAGGCAGCCGTCTTGGGCAAAGAAGCTACTTGGGAAAGTGAAGAAAACTTTCTGCTTTCTGCAGGACCGCGAGTATCAGGCTTATGTTGATCAGCGTCACAATATTCAGCGCCAGAAGGCCATCATGGCAGCCCTCAACATTCCTTGCTCATCGGTCACTAGCTCTGTCACTGTTCCCAAGGAGGATTGGATTCGCGACAACTGCAACTGGTCCGAGGATGAGTCTGAGGAGGAGGTCACTGGTCCGCCTGAGTGGGGTCACTGGGTCCCTGAGTCTTCTCCTCCTCCCCCTTCTCGTGGCTGGGACGATTAGATTGATCTCTTCTTCCTTTTTGGTGTCTCGATGCCAAAGGGGGATAAAGATGTCTATTAGATTGTCTACGGGATTTGCATGGGTTGAGTCGTGAGCCTTTTCTTGCCTTTGATCTTTTCTTACTCGCGAACTCTCTAGTTTATTTGTGTGCTTGTGGTTTTATGTCCGTGAACTTATGTGTGCTTGTGGACCATGTGGTATGCTATGTTTGAGACTATGTGGTATCTTATGCAATGCCGTGAGTGTGGTATCTTGTTGTCAACTTATGAGCTGTTGCATATGGTGGTGGAGCCTCATTGCTCTTATTGTTATTATTACTCCTTTTGTCTCCACCTCATTTAGTTGGTTCTGGTATGATCTTTATCCCTTTTTGTACCTTGCACTTGTGCTATCTTTGCAATTGTTAGGGGGAGCCTCCGTGTATGTGTGCTAGTCCTGTCCTTAGAGGTCTTCTCTCTACCTTGCACACATACAGGGGGGAGCTTGCCCCGTCCATTGCAAAGATTGCTTTGATTCTATGCAAATCTGTGGGATTGTCATCTAACACCAAAAAGGGGGAGATTGAAAGGACTATATCTTCCCATGATGTTTTTGGTGTTAAATGACAATCCCAACCGTGTTTTTAATTGTGCTCTTGAGTTTTAGGGGAAACGTCGTTGATGTCTCCTTCTATTGTGTTGGATGCTCTCTTGTGATCTTTTGAAGACGGTGGCCTTTTAGTCTTCTCCTAGTTTCTTTCCGGTTGTTGTTTTTAGGTCACCGTACTATTAAGAGGGGGTCCATTTTGGAAGGCTGTGGGAAATCACTTGTTCTTGCACAAAACTATATGCACCGCCACAGCCATCCCATTATCCGTGAGAGAGCGTGTTCCTGTTCCGTTGGAGCCTTTTGTGTCTCACCGGAACTTCCGGTCATAGGCCAGAAGTTCCGCTCAAACTTTTTCTGCGGGCTGTTCTACAGTTTGTTCCGACGCTAGTTCCGCCCCAAGTTCCGGTGGCAGCTCAGTAACCTTCTGTTTTGAAGTGTGCTATTTGCCGGACCTTGGCCGGAACTTGCATCGAAACTTGTCCTGCTAAAAGTTCCTGAGCGGAACTTCCGCCAGAAGCCGGAACTTCCGGTCAGATTTGCTTCGCGACCCAAAAGTTCCGCCTCTTGTTCCGCCCCAAGTTTCGGTGGCGGCTCAGTAACCTTCTGTTTCAAAGTGTGCTATTTGCCGGAACTTGGTCGGAACTTGCTTGGAAGTTCACCGGAACTTTCGGTCCGTTTTGACCGGAACTTCCGGTTGCGCTTCTGGAGCGGGCGTCAACGGTCTGATGACCGTTGGAGCCAGGCTGGGCGGAACTTCCGGCCTCTCACCGGAACTTCCTGTGAGGTCGCGGGGCTGTAACGGTTCAGCGCGGGGGGGGGGGGGGGGATATTTAAGGCACCCCCTTCTTCCTCCCACTCTCTCTCGAATTTTTCTCTCTCCTCAATTAATGCTTGAGCTTCACCTCACTAGATCTCTCTATCTAGCCACTTAAATGACTTGATCTTTTGAAAGGTGAGGGAGGTGACCTAGATCTACACTTCCACCAAAGAAGATTTGATTTCCCCCACCCATCCTTTGTGGATCTTTTTGCTCTTGGGTTTCTTGGAACCCTAGACGGTGTAGGGCATCCTCGGAGCTAAGGCGCGTGTTGTAAAGCTTCGAGGTGTCGTTGAGGGCCTCCAGTTGAGTTGTGGAGCCTCCCCCTCAACCTTGGTGTAAAGGTTTCGGTTGGCGCCTTCAAGGTCACCGGTTAGTGGATTGTGAGGCCTCCTTTGTGGGGGAGCTCACCGGAGAAGAAGGTGAGGCCTTTGTGGCGCTCGGGTGACCTTGTGTGGCCCCGACACCTCTCCAACATAGACGTAGCTCCTTGGGAGTGAACTACGGGAATTACATCTCCGTGTCCCCTCTCTGGTTACTTCGTTCCCTTCCTTTACTCCTTGCTATTTACTGTTTTTGTTGTTGGTGGTTGTTTTCTTGCATTTAGGTTGTTCACTTAGTTGCATCTCTAGACAACTTCCTTTCTCGTTGAGCCTAAAAGTGAGAAACAAATTAAAATTGGGTAGACGCCTATTCACCCCCCCTCTAGTCGTATTAAGTTGGTATTTACACAAGAAATATCCAAGAGGTACAAGCGTCAAAGCTTGGGGATGCCCAAGGCATCCCCTTCTTCATCAATAAAAAGCTCAGGTCTGTCTAGACACTTCGTTTTTATTGTTTCATGCATAGTTGTGTTGTTCTTGGAGCGTCTTAGTTTTTGTTTGCTTTGCTTAGGTTGTTTTGTTTCCTTGAATAAAGTAGTTTGGACCCCCGTTCTCGTTGTGTTGTGTAGCAAATAAGTTTGCTTGGTGTTGGAAAGGAGTAGTAAGTTCTTGCTTGAAGTGCCAGAGGAGCTTGCATTGACCGTGACTTAGACTTTAGAATGACATGCTAGGTGTTGTTTTAGCATTATCCTTAGTGATTATTGCTGTAGCATGTCTTGTTCCAAACAATCGGGATTGCTTAGTGTGACTTGAAGAAATTATGCGTTTTTAGCATGCAAAAGCATAGTATTGTGGTATTCTCCTTTGATGTTTTTCTTGGGTTGAATTGGCACAATCTCACACCATGTTATGACTATGACAAGTCACCATTATCCTCTATGATCATTTAGTCCTCGACTTGTAGTACCACTCTTTGCTTTGATTAGTTTGCTTTGTTGCATTGCATAATTATGGCCATTATTGCTCTCTTAGTTGGTTGCTCCCAGTCTTTTGCTAGCCTCCACTTGTATGAGTAAGGTCTACTCATGCCTCCAACTCCCAAGAAACCAAGTTATTCCAAAGTGTCCACTATAAATTCCTATGCATGGTGTGCTACACCATTCCAAGTATATTCTTGTTTTCATCTATCTTCCAATTAAAAACTAATTTGTTATGTGAAAACTTAGTGATTAAAGCCCTCACGAACTTGATGGCATACTTTATTCTTTGCCCCTAATAAACTTGAACCATTGTGATAACTTTGTTGATATGCTTGCACTTATAAGTTGGAATTAGCAGAACCGTGCTGTCACGAGGAACGTTTTCAACATTGCACTTGTACCTTGTTGTACTCAGTTGATATCATGTTCTTTTGTCTATGGATGTCACCGGTGTGAAATAAAGAGGGAACTTGTAAGTCCATGGAGTTTGTATCCTGTGTTAGAGAAACGCCTGGGCAGAGCCATGCCTAATCATGGTGGAAACTTGCAGCATCACCATAGTGACATCTATGAAGCATTCTTCTTATAAAAAAGAGACACATTGAGAAAAGAGGAAAGAGAGAAAAAAGCACCATATTCCCATGGTACATAAGAAAAATTGCTGAGATGCTCATTGTCTGCTTGCCTTGTCATTTTGGTTATGGGAAAGGTCCTGTACCATGTGCAAGGGGTACCCTGTTGGCGGTTCTCAATGGTATGCAAATACTTACAGTGACAAGAACTTACCTGGACCCAAAGTTGAGTATGCATGAGGTGTGGCCCTCGTATTCAAGGGGCATGAGATTGCCAACTTATACTTCGTCAAGCATATACTCCAGCTTTGCCACTTTAACCTTAAACACTTCAAGATGCTTATGGTAGGGGCAATGAGGGCTGAAAGCTAACTAGTACCATAATTTTTGGAAGATCTGTTTGAAACTTGTAATCCCTGCTTCCTTTACAAAAAAGGCCTTTCTTCCACCATTATTGAGTCTCCACCTTCTTCCTTTAGGCACCATTAAGAGAGCATAGTTGTCATTCTGTGTGTAGTATTCCAAAGCTTATTAATTGATGCATATTGTGTTATTACTTGCTCTTGTGCTATTTGTTTCTAGTCACCCTTGTGAACTTTGTAGGTGTCCTATGCATTATATTGCTACTCTATGAGGGACAAGCTGATTGCCACTATGCTATGTTTTATGCATGTGAAACAAACAAACGTTTTTCAATGCATATTATTCAGGATCTTTGTTTGTAGCTTGCCATGTTGCATGCATAGTTACTATGTCCTATTGTTAGAACTCCATCTTTCATGCACATGTTTAGAGTTCTTTGATCCCATCTTTCAATGCTTGCAAATGGTTGGATCTTTATTGTGAGTGTGCATGTCACCTCAAAAATTATTCTGTTTATCACTTACCTACTCGAGGACGAGGAGTTAAGCTTGGGGATGCTGATACGTTGGAAACGTACCTATAATTTTTGATGTTCCATGCTTGTTTAGTATCTACTTTGCTTTACTTGTCCACACTTTGAGGTGCTTTTTACATGTTTTCTGGTACTAACCTATTAACAAGTTGCAACAGTGTCAGATGCCTGTTTTCTGCTGTTTTTGGTTTCAGAAAAGTCAGTAAAGAAATATTCTTGGAATTGGACAGGACAAACGTAAAAGTCAATTACTTTCCGTGGGGAACAAGAAGTCCAAAGGAGAGCCTGAGTGGACGGCCAGGGGGGCAGACCTAGCCAAGGTGCGGGGGCAGGTGGGCCCGCGCCTGGCTAGGGTTTGGTGGCCCTGGCCGCTTCCCGGTATCGCCCCTTCGCCTATAAGAAGCCCCCGATGCAGAAACCCTGGGTACCCGATCAGAATCCACGAAACAGTCTGTAGCCGCCGCCACCATCGTCCCTAGATCGAGGGGATCTGAAGTTCTTCCCGGCACCCTGCCGTAGGGGAGATCATCCTGGAGATCTTCTCTCCGGTATGATTCGTGAGTAGTTCCACCTTGGACTATGGGTCCATGTAGTAGCTAGATGGTTGTATCTCCTCCTTTGTGCTTTCATGTATAGATCTTGTGAGCTCCGTTCATGAACAAGATCTAATATATTTGTAATCATGCATGTTGTGTTTGCGGGGATCCGATGGATATTGAGATTATTATGTTGGTTTGATTAAAGGTTTTATATTTATGATTCTATCCTGGCTGTGTTGTTTGTGATCTTGCATGCTCTTCGTTGCTAGTGGTTATCTTGTCCAAGTAGTTGCCAGTAACTCCAAGAGGGGGTATTTATGCTTGATAGTGGGTTCATGCCTCTAGTTTCCAAGCGAAGTGACAGAAATCTCTTCGGTTGTAGATGTGCTGTTGCTACTAGGGAGAAAACAACGGTCTCTTGTTCATGGAACATGTGGACTGTTTACCTTACACACTTTGCTTAAAGAAGTTGTCTGTTGCTTGAAACTTAATACTGGAGGGGGTTCAGATGATAACCTGAAGGTGGACTTCTAGTCATAGATGCGGTTGAATGACGGTCTATGTATATTGTTGTATTTCCGAATCAACTGCATAGGATCTTTCTGGCTAGTAATTGCATTGTTATGCCTTGCTCAGTTCATGTCAATTTCCTCGCTATAATTTGTTTACCCTTCATGCCATGTTGTTTATGTAAGGAGAGCACCTCTAGTGAACTATGGACCCCGGTCCAATCTTTAACATTGATACATCTTCCACTGTTACCTGTTTACTTGCTGAAAACCATTACCTTCCACACCATACGTTTAATCCTTTGTTACAGCAAATCGGTGAGCTTGACAACCTCACTATTCGTTGGGGAAAAGTCTTGAGTTTGTGTTGTGCAGGTCTCCGTGTTGCTCACAACACCTGTGTGACGTTTCCTTCCTCCTTCTGGTTCGATAACCTCGGTATCAACTAAGGGAAGACTTGTTGCTTGCTGCTTCACACCTTTCTCTTGGGGTTTCCAACGAAGTGCTCCACGTCAGCACCAGTCATCATACCACCTCTACAAAGTGTCAAACTATTCAAATAGCCGCGTCCGCGGTTATGGATAGTTGAAGTGGCCATACTGTTTCGTCGTCAGATGTTTTCAAAATGACTTGTGAAATGGATCATGACTTGACTTGACCACAACAGGGTTGTGAAAGAGAAATCTAAACTCAGTTAAGGTAAACCTGGCTTTTTGCAAAACAACCTAGAGCTTAGGATTCCTACTTGAATCACTTTACTAGTGATAGTTTGCGAGTACTTAAAGAGTACTCATGGCTTTGTCCTTGGCTATTCCCATGGCCAGACTATGAGGAGGACTACCAGGATGATGGAAAGCAGGAAGTCTATGACAAGTAGGATCATCTCCCATCGTCAGCATTGCCTGTGACCCTGAAGATGGAGCTTCTCCCATGCTACTATTATTATTATTCCGCTGCGTTGATTGTATGAAGACTAGATCATGAGATCCTTTATTTGTAAGACCTTTATTATGGTTTTTAATGGATGATGAACTATGGTACCAATCTGTTATGTCTCACAAAAATGGTAATCCTGGGATTGCGATGTATGGCATAACAGGCATCTAGGATTAAAAATCCGGGTGTTGACAAGTTGGTATCAGATCCATCCTGACCATAGGAGACCCTAGTTAGAATGGACGCTCGAATCAGAAACTTAGTTTCAAAGCAAAAGAAGTAAGTATTTATGAAAACCTATTCTCATTCTTATCACTTAGAGTCTTTCGAGAAAATTCATGTCCTCAAAACTTTTGGCAAACTTACATAAAAATTGACACACTTGATCACTCTAATAACTTACTCATCCTACATTCTTATAGATGGACATGAAGTATAGCAAGTTCTATCAGTTTGGAAATGGAGGAGATCTCATCTTTGAGCGTGATTTGGACCAACTCTCGGAACTTCTGGAGCACCCGCTGTCACATCCCAAAATTTCTCCAAATTTTGAAATGTGAAAATAAATAAACAAAATAAACAATTGTTGAAATTTAGGGTGAGAATAAACTTTTTGATTCCAATTGGAAACATCAAAACCTATTTTGATCAAATAAAATCCTAAAGGTATTTAAAAAGATAAACAAATAATAAATAAAGTTATAAAAGTTAGAATCACCATTTTTGGATCTTTAAATAAAAAGATATGGATTTTATAAGTAAAGGTAGAAATGAATAAATAAGGACTATTTTAAATAGTAAAATTAAATCTTGGCCAAGCAAATGAAATAAAATATTTATATTTGATAAAAAGAGTAAAGGATTATTTAAATAAAATAATAAGGATTTATTAATAACCAATTTTATTTAAGTAAAGGCTTTTTCCATTTTAAATAAACATTAAAAACTTATTAAAGTGTTTTAAATAAAAATTCAAAGTGTTTTATATTTTCAATTAAAACCTACTGAAAAGGTTTTGGAAGATTTTAGAAAGTCAATTAGAGTTTTAAGCATATTTGAATACTATTTGAAATAAAGACTAAAGTCTATTTATTTATTTTTAATAAATAATAAACCCTAAAAAAATAATTGTTCTATTTTGGACTTGGAATATATTGATAAAAAAATTAAAATATACCCAAAGTTTGGTGGTGGTTTTAATTGAAATGGAGTTTGATTTGTTTTTTTGAAAATCAAAACAGAAATTCAAAATAGAAAAAGGAAAAAAACATTCTGTATAAAAAAAGAGAAACAAAGAAGCCCAGCCAGCAGGCCCAGTCCAGCCCAACATGCAGCCCGCCTGCTCACCCCACTCATGAACCGTTTTCTCTCAAAAGTGAACCCGCGGGGTCACAGACATGAGGACCCCACACCCATTCTCTCTCTCTCACAGACAACACAGCCCCACGCAGTCAGTCGCCGTCTTCACCCGCGTCGACCGTTTCCCCCACGCTCGTCGTCGTTCTGCCTCTATTCATTTCGCGTTAATTCGAGTTATTGACAGCGTAAATCCCTCCAGTAACCACGCGTGCATAAACGCCTCCCTCCCCTCTTCCATTTCCCCCAAGACACGCCTCCTCTCTGCGTCCAGGCTGCGCAAATTGCGAGCTCGAACCCCTCTGCCCCGACAAGCTTCTTCGGCCAATTTCGGCGTCGTCCGAGCACCCCATGCCTCCCCGGCCACACGTACGTGCTCCTCATCGTCTCCTGCATCTCCCAGCACCAACCCCACAACCGCGCGTGCCCTAGAGGCTCGACAACCTCGACTTCTGAACACCGCCGTCGTCTGCCACTTCTCCGACGAACCTCCCAGGTAACATCAGACCGCCCCGAACTCTCTCGTTGACGCTCCTATAATCCCCGCACTCGGATGCGTCTAACTACACCCTCCTCATGCCTTCTGGTGAACTGTAGCCCCGCCCCCGTCGACGAACACAAGCATCCGACGCCGCCGCAAGCTCCGGTGAGCGATTCCTCGGGAACCAGAGCGCCCCTCGACGAACCGACCACACCTTGAGCTTCGCCGCACTCCTGCGAGCACGGTGAGCATACTCTCCCTCCCTCGCGCGACCCAGTCCCTCGGCAACGTCTTTGTCCGAGCGTGCGCCGCCGTCCGCCGCCGCCAGATCTTGGTCGAGCAGCTGTCGTCCGTTGGATCTCGATCCGTTGGTTAAGATTAGATTATAACAAAGGGGTACAAGACGATCTGCGCCATACGATTTAAGTGATATCTAACGCAACGCATCTGTCGATCCCAGCGAAGCGGTATCGCCCAATGAGGTTAAGACACGTGGCCTAGGTGTGGATTTAAAAACAGAAATGTTCTATTAGATGTTTAATTTTATAAAATTTATAACTTTTAATCCAAACGTCCAAATTTTACAAATTTTATATCACTAGATTCAGAAAAATGTGAACTTTCCAACCATGCACTTTGTTTAGTATTTTGGTTCTGTAAAATTGATTGTTTTCGCAGAAACTTATTTAGGCCTATTTTGGATATAAAATTTATTCTAAAAATGATTTTAGGGTAAAATATTTTGTAAATGGTTTTTTTTGAACCTACTGACCGTAGAAACCAACTTTTGGGCTTAGAAACATATTTTGTGAGACTAAGGAATACATCCTTGATTTAAACCATTTCTAGATAAATAAAATTATTGAGTATGGTTTAGAAATGATTTTTGAGTAAAACCTTTGGGAAATGATGGGATTCAAACCTTCTGACCCTAAGCACCAAGTTTTGAGATTTAAAAATATATTTGATGAACCTTATAAAATTAATACCTTGCAAAGGGCATTTTCAACAACATAAAATATCACCTTGGTATAAAATTAGTTTATGAGGTGAAACCTTTTGCAAATGGTTTTACCATTTTTTAAATGACCAATATGAGCCTTAAAATGTTAAGAGACTTGTAGAAACCACTTTTCCAAATAAAACTATCTTTTGCATGCTTGCATGCATTACCTTGTTTCTATTATTTTATGTGGTGAAATGGTTTGATTGCTAGTTGAATATGTGTTTGCTTGATTGAATTGTAGTGAAGTTAGAAGAGTGTGATATTTGCAAGATCAAGAAGTGAATCAATATTCTCTACTAAAAAGGCAAGTGACACTATCATCGAAGTCGTACTATTTTCATTACACTTAGTGGAGTTTTGTAACATGCATGATAGGACTACTATATTTTATGCTATGCTAAATCCTATTAGGGTATCCTTATATCTTCCTTAGTGAAAACATTGTAGTTGTAGTATGATTAGCCCTGCTATATATTTGGGATGGGATACATGATATGTTTATATGAAGTGTTGGAAGGATATATGTTTTATATAATAAAACAAGTACTCAATGAACCACCTGGGTGGAAAAGGATACTCAAGATTGGACAAGGTGGCAACAAAGGGAACCATGTTTATATGGCTATCTTTTTGTGTGTGCACTAGAAGAAAACCACCCAGGGACTTAGAGATTGAACATGTTTCTCGTACAGTGGCTTCCGTGTACAGCCACATGCTAAATGGGCTCTGTCTTAGTCAACTACATAGTGGAAGACCCATGCATTGGCATCTTCAAGTTAACTAGAATTGTGTATGGGAAATATATCCCTACATTGGTGCCTGGTTGACAAGCTTGCATTGTGTATTGGGAGGACTCCTATGGAAAGACTTTGTCACATTCTCGATCTGCCAGTACTCCATTTGGTGAGTACTTATCCAGCGGCCACTGGTGGCGTCAAGACGATATTGTGTCATGTGGGTAAAGTGTATACCTTCTGCAGAAGATCAAATTCTAAGTATGTAGCCGTGTCCCCGGTTATGGACAACTCTGAGCAACCAAGGCCTGAAGCTATGGAAGATCTCGACATTCCAATTTCTCAAAGTAAAACTTGATGGTGACAACAAGGGATTAGAAGCACTTGGAGTTTTCCAAGGAGTTTAGAAAGATTTTCAAAAGATCAAAACTATTTTGGAAAGATAGGACAAAACCATATTGCTTTCTGCAAATGAGCCTAAACCCTACTTAGCCAAATATGCATGTAAGGATAGGATCCACTTATTTCTACATAGTAGTGAAACTTGCCAATACAATTCAAATGTATTGACCCTTGTGGCTGCAACTTTTTATGTTGCAACTTATTATCTACAAGTCTACAACCAACATGATTGCCTTTGGCACTTTGAAGATGAAGGACTCCATGCTATATAGATGTTTTGCTGCATTGTAATGTGATAGCCAAATGAGCTATGTAAGATGTAATGAATTATTTTATTCCTGGTTATAAAGTTGTATTATGACCTTTGTTTCTTGATATTACATCTTAAATGTGGATGCTAGCTATTGATCCAGGGACTAGCATTGTAAAAACAGGGATCTCTACCTTATTAAAGGTCGGGACCTCTACACCCACACCCTGAGTTCTTAGGAGCCCAGCTCAACGATCAGCAAGGAAGAGAATTGCAATGGCTGATTGTTACAAGTCTCAGAGGGAAGATTGAAGCCCCCACCTTAAAGGGAATCCAGTTCACTTTAAGAGAGAACAACTAGCTATATGGACTCGCCAGGACCATGCAGGAAGCTCTTGCCCGTCTGTTTGGGCAAAGCATCAATCATATCAAGGCCACACACTTTGAGTATTTCCCAAGGCGTGATGCTATGGGACAGCCACTAGAGGTACCACATCACCCGGAGCTGAAGCACCAAGTGGACCATCGCAACTTCATGATGTATGATAGGCAGAAGGAGTTGGACAATGCCTGCTCCTACGCCAACCACAACTATGCCATCATAGTCAAGAAGGACCAGACCATCGCCATGCTTGTGAAGGATCGCCAGTCACGTCGCCGTTAGCTTGACAAGAAGGATCACATTATTGCTCGCCTTCGTCACAAGGTGACAGACTTGGAGGAGACCATCCATGAGCAGGACATGCAGCTTGAGGAGAGGGAGAATGCATGGGAAGATATCCGTGGAGACCCTTACTCCTACCTCAGTGACGATGATGACTTCCTAGAGGACCAAGAGATGGGCTTCCACACTGATGATGATGACTCCGCCTTCATTGATGATGAGGAGGATGAAGACACCGATTCCGATGAGTAGTAGCACTTGAGCACTATCGTAGGTGGGAGTTGTATCCGGTCCCATTGTATCGTAGTTTCACAGAATGGTTCTTAAAACCATCTGTTTCCTTGTTGTGGTGTGTGTTTGTATTGTGTGCTATGAATGAATGAAAACCAAGTTGCTAGTTAGCCAAACCTGAGTCAAACTTTAAATGCTTTTTCAAAAACAAACCCCTGAACCTTAGAAATTTCCCCCTTGTCTCATGATCTATCTCAATCTTCAGATGCCTCGTGGAGGAAGCATCTCATCTCAAGACCCAATGCTGCAAATCTTCCAAATGTTGGTTTCAGACCGTGAATCTAAAAGAGCCGAACGCCAAGACAACTTAGCCACCCTTCAACACATAGCTCAGATGGCCAACAACAACCAAGGCCATGGAAACCAGGACAACCATGGATCCAAGCTCAAGAACTTTCAGAACACCAATCCACCCATCTTTAGTAAGTCTGAAGAGCCATTAGATGCCGATGACTGGCTTCAGATCATGGAGAACAACTTAGAGGACGCATGAGTGGAAGCCAATGAGAAATTACTATTTGCCACCCACAATCTGGAAGGAGATGCAAGAGCTTGGTGGAATAGCGTTCGCGCCATGAATGGAGGAAAGATGATGACTTGGGATGAATTCAAACTCAAGTTCAGCAGAACCCATGTGCCACCGGGTTTAATCAAGAGGATGAGAGATGAATTCTGAGAATTTAAACAAGGAAGGATAACAGTAGTTGAGTAACATGAAAAATTTCTGTCCTTAGCTAGGTATGCACTAGATGAGATTGACACTGAAGCTAAGAAGAAGGAGAGATTCCTGAATGGTCTGCATGATGAGATGCAGACAGTGTTAGTCAATAATCCGTTTGCTGAGATTGAAGCCTTAGTGGATTCTGCAATCTAGATGGAAGGCAAGATCAACCAAGCCAATGAGAACCGCAAGCATAGAATGATGCATCAACCAGGAACCCACCATACCCCAAAGTATCACCCCAACCCGTCTGCAGGATTTGCCCCAAGAAACAATAGATCCCCGATGAACCGTCCGAGCTATCCCAACCGTGGAGGAGGAAACCCAAGGCCCAGAGGAAACCAGAACAAAAACCCCGGCAACTCCAACAATTTCAACCATGCACCACCCAAGTTCAACAAAAACAATGTCGTCAACAACACCAATACTGCCCCAAGGACTGGAAGCAATGCTGTGCCTATTGCAGGAAAGGACAAGTCTCAGGTGACTTGTTATGACTGTGGAACCAAGGGTCACTACTCCAACGAGTGCCCTAAGAAGCTTGCAGCAGCCCCCAATGTGAACGCCTTAGCTCAGCAGCAACACCGTGTTCAGCCTAGAAGAATATTTTCCCCAGGGAATTCGCTCAACCGCAACGGACGTCTGTTTCTCATGAATGCTAAAGAAGCCCAAGAAGCGCCAGATGTCGTGTTGGGTATGCTTTCTGTTTTCTCAGTACTTGCAAGAGTGTTGTTTGATTCTGGAGCATCGCACTCGTTTGTTACAGAAGAATTTGCATGCACTAGTAAGATTCAACCAACAAAATTGAAGCATGTTATGATAGTTCAAATACCTGGTTCAACCACCAAAGCTAGACAAATTTGCAAGGCCGTAGCTATCAGAATCCATGTCATAGATTTTATCCTAATCTAATAGTACTTGGAACCAAAGATTTGGAAGTAGTACTAGGAATGGATTGGATGTCAAAACATAAAGGATTAATCGACTATGCCTAGAAAGCCATAACCATGACTAGTACAGCCAGAATATCAGTAGATCATGTATTTGAAACCTTGCCCTGTCAATTCAAGTGCAACAAGAGTCTAGCCCAACCAACCATTGACCAAGTCAGAGTAGTCTATGAATACCTTGACGTATTTCGAGATGTTTTGCCCGGTATGCCCTAGATCGGGATATCGAGTTTATCATTGAACTAATCCCTAGAACCGGACCCATAGCTCAGAGACCTTATCATATGAACCCGTCTGAATTAGTGGAGCTGAAAAAGCAAAAGGATGCTATGCTGGAGATAGGCCTGATTCAACCAAGTGCGTCGCCATGGAGATCACCTGTCTTGTTTGTGGATAAGAAATATGGGGGTAACCGTTTATGCACGGATTATTGGAAGCTGAATGATGTCACCATCAAGAACAAGTACCCACTACCGAAGATACAAGATCTGTTTGACCAGTTGACCGGTGCCAAAGTATTCTCTAAGATTGATCTTAGAACTGGTTATCATCAACTCAAGATTCACGCAGTGGATATTCCAAAGACCGCCTTTACCACCAGATATGGATTGTATGGGTACACTGTCATGTCTTTTGGATTAACCAATGCCCCCGCTGATTTCATGAACCTCAAGAATAAGATATTTATGGACTTCCTAGATAAGTTTGTCATTGTTTTCATCGATGACATTCTGATCTATTCCAAAACAGAAGAAGAACATGAGCTACACCTAGGGACCATCCTTGGAACCCTTAGGGAGCATCAGTTGTATGCCAAGTTAAGCAAATGTGAATTCTGGTTACAGGAAGTAGGATTCATAGGACATATCGTGTCGGCCGGAGGAATTGCTGTTGACCCTACCAAGGTTAAGGATGTTGAGGAATGGCAAGACCCAACCACTCAAACCCAAGTTCGTTATAGTTTGCGAGTACTTATTAGTGATAGTTTGCGAGTACTTAAAGAGTACTCATGGCTTTGTCCCTAGCTATTCCCGTGGCCAGACTATGAGGAGGACTACCAGGATGATGGACAGCAGGAAGTCTACGACAACTAGGATCATCTCCCATCGTCAGCATTGCCTGTGACCCTGAAGATGGAGCTTCGCCCATGCTACTATTATTATTATTCCACTGCATTGATTGTATGAAGACTGGATCATGAGATCCTTTATTTGTAAGACCTTTATTATGGTTTGTATTGGATGATGAACTATGGTACCAATCTGTTATGTCTTGCAAAAATGGTAATCCTGGGATTGTGATGTATGGCATAACAGGCATCTGGGATTAAAAATATGGGTGTTGACAGAGGTCAAGTCAAAGTCATCTTTCAAGTCACGGGTCATTATGGAAAACATCTGACAACGGAACAGTATGGCCATCCAACTATCCATAACCGTGGACAAGGCTATTCGAATAATTTGACACTCTGCAGAGGTGGTACACTTTCACCACAACATTCGATACATCCGTCAGGAACAATCCTGAATCATCATACTTGGTATGTGGATAATCAATCCTAACCTTTCAATTACACCTCCTAGTATAGGTACCTCTCCTATGAGTTTGGCCTCCCAACCATGACCATCTGTTATCTTGGGCACTACATAGGTGGACAGTCACATTCACAAGTTAGCCTCATCTCACCTTGTTCCGCAAGGGAACCCATACTAAGACATATAAACTTCCAGTCAAGCCCTACCCAAAATCGGGTATTGTGGTTGTACGGTAAACATTGGAATGGTATCGTATACGAACTCAATCATCATTTTTTATCAAAGTCAAGTCACGTACTTCCTTCACCATCATCTTCAAGTCATTGTGTCCATAACACATGTCAAAATATTTCAATAGAATGACTCATCATTCCAAGGTTTTCATAACCATTTGTTCCCATCTAGTGTTCAAGTTTAATTTAGCACTAGCATCTATCAAATGGGTATGTCACTTATTTGAGGATTATCAACTAGTGTTTCTACCTACATCAAGTTCCAAGATCTTGATTGCACTTTCCTTCCTTTCCACTAATCATCAATTTAATTAACTATGGAACAACTTCATAAAAGTGAAGCTTGCAAATAAAACTGGGATTTGGTATATAAAAAGGGGTATCACAAAAGCTTGTAGGTGGGACTTGCATGGAATAACATGCATAATGTAGTTTGCATGGTTTAGCTTAGATTTCCTTGATTGGTAAGGTGGTCGAAGTTCTCTTCCTCGTCTTTGTAGAATTTCTCCTCGTCGTAGCCCAGATTGATACTAGCGTCTAAAAATAAATACGAGATACACAATCACCAAACAATACTTAACTACTTCTATTTATCACACAAGGGTCACACTAGATGATCTAGCATCATCTCTATGATTACAAGAAAGGGTGATAGGATTTTATTTATCTTATTTTTAGAAAAGTAATTTCTACTCATTGGAAAGTTACTTAGGATTTAATATTATCCAACTTAAAAATATGGGATCATATTGACACATGTCATCACCACATACTCTAATACCTGGGAATGTGATTTAAATTGGTTGGCCTAATTTATAAAGCTTAACACTATTATTTAATAATATTTAAGTGGCTAAAAATGACTAGAAAGTCATTCTTTTAGGTTTGGTCCAGGACTACTGTATGTAAGTATGTAGATTTTTACATATTCAGAAAGGTCTTGCCAAATGTGATTTTTGAGAGTTGGAATCAAGTCAAAATCAGTTATGGTTGATTTTATAAAAATGTTTGAAGTTGTAAAATCTACTGGCTTGTTCTTTTTACCAAAGGTGGTCCATAGTTTCAAACTGTTTGAATCCAATGGGAGTGATTAGATATTTTCATCTACTTTCAAACAAAATTGGATTCATCAATTTGGTGCAGTAAATCTCTCTGAATTGATTTTTAAAGTTCACTACAGAATGGGATTTTCAAATAAAAGATAAAACTAGGTTTGAATTACTGGGCTCGCGCAGGAAACGCTACTGGGTTGGCCCAACTGCACAGCACGCACGCAGCAGGCTCACTCAGGCTGGTCCACACGTCAGTGGGTGCTTCTAAATGAATCGGTATTGACCAATGTTGACCCTATGATTACAACATGATCTATGGTCGAGGTTCATCGTCTACGTTGCGATGCTTCGGTGAGATTTTAACCTAGCGGCACGGCGAGGGTGGCTGGGGGCTTACCAGAGCTCCAGCTAGGGTTGGCGATGCAGGCGAATGAGCTTGTCGATGACGGCGAGTTGAATGGCGGTCACGGCAGCTCCTGAGGTGGCTCCAATCGACGGCGCCTTTTCCTCACGGCTGCGGCAGACTCCGATCAAATTTCGGCGACAGAGTGCTTGCCTTGATCTGGAAACAGGTCAGGGATGTTTCTGAGTGAGAGAGGAGTAGAATGGTGTGGAGATTGAGGCTGGGGGAGGGGTCTATTTATACTCCCACGGGTGAGGCAGTGTGGCATGGCAAGGCTTGTCGGCGATGTTGCTACAGGCCGAGCTAAGTATGGAGGAGGGCATGGGTCGACGCTGCTGGGTGTGGCGATCGTCATGCGAGTGGTGGTGCAATAAGGGGCGGTCTCAGTCAGTCAGGCGACATCGGTGCTCTGTGCGGGTACCGCGGTGTTCATCAGCAAGTACGGTGGTTAAGGGGGCGCGAGGTGACCAATGGTCATGTCTGGGCAGTGGCTGGTGACGCCACGGGTGCGAGTACGAGTGGAGAGGGCGAGTTGCGGCGTGGCTGCGCGAGGTGGCTGCGGCACTCTGTCGTGCTCTCGGCATGTCCGTGTCTTAAATGGGAGTGGCCATTCTAGTGTCTCCGTGTCTTGCCGTTGGTCGAGGGGTGGAAAGATAGGGACGGTGAGGTCACGGCCACTAGCTAGACATCGTGAGCGAGCGAGGAGTGGCCTGAGGCGTGTTGTCCATGTCTGGGTGACATGGTGAGCTCAGGTACCATTTGCATTGATCAAGATAGTGAAGAAGAGTGGCTCAATTGCACAGCTGCGTACTGGGGGTGATCGTGGGTGAGCTAGGGAAAATAATTGGAGTACAATTGCTGAGCAATTTATTGATCACAAATAGTGTATAGGTTGTAGTGGTACTATGTCTGCTAAGTGTTCGATCAAATGGCCTCATGAACATTACTTTCAATTTTTTAAAAGATTTTTGGTGAGTGTGATGGTCACACACTTGGTAGTCTCTGGTTGCTTGGATTGGTCAAGTGGTGTTGATTTGAGTGGTTTTCCAAAAATTGCTATCTTGATACATAAGATAGATTTACATTTGAATTGCCTCTCAAAATAGTTTGAAAATGTTTCTGCAAGGTTAGAAAGCTCCATTGGGTTCAGTGTCACTAGGTCTAGAAAGGGGAGAAAAGAAATGGGAAAGTTTATGTTTGAGATTAGTTGCTAGAGATGCTCATAGTGAGCTAGTGGTTAACTTGGGCAGAAATGACCATTAGGTCTTAGGCCTCATATTTTCATTTTCTTTTGTTTTGATCTGATTTGATAGTGACCTAGATGATATGGTTTTGATCTCTAAACCATTTCTCATAATTTACAACAATCATACATGGCATTGCAAGCATTCATACACTCAAACAATAAGATTTGAATTTAATTAATAAAGACTTTTGTTAACCCTAATATTGATTAATTAGGGAATGATCATCATTAATATTTTTGGGGTGTTACATAAGCCTCGATGATTTATTTTGCCTCAGAGTTTTTGTGTCACTTTTATGCCACTGTCAATTTTGTTTTGTCACAAGCATGATTATGATAGTTACTCATCTCTCGATTGTGTCTCCCTTTCTATTGCTAGCCTTCACTTGTACTGAGTATGAGCTCTTCTCGTGCATCCAACTACCCAAAACCAAAGTTATCAAAAAGTTTCTACCATATCTACCTATTAGCATCATTGCTTATCCTTGCATACTTAATCTGCTTTGTTTTCTTCCAAATAAAAATGTTTGCTTGTTGTGCGAAAATTAGTTAGTAAAGCTCTCACAAACTTGATGGCACATTTTATTTCTTGAACTTAATAAACCTGAACCATTGTGACCATCTATGTAGTTATATGCTTGCAAATTATAAGTTGGGAGTTAGCAAAACCATGCTGTCATGGGGCACGCTTTCAACACTGCACTTATTCTGTTTAGTTGATATCATGTTCTTTTGTTTACGTATGCCGTCGGTGTGAAATGAGATGGGATCTTGTAAGTCCATGGAGTTTGTATATGTGTTAGAGAAACGCCAGTGCGGCCAGTCTAAGCGATGCCTAATCATGGTGGAAACTTGCAGCAAAACCATATTGGGCATTCTATGAAGCATCTCCAATAAAAAACTATGCAAATAGTAAATAAAAAGATCGCTGAGATTCTCATTGTATGTTGCCTTGTCATTGTGATATGGGATCACTCCTGTGTCATGGGGCAAGGTGTTCCCCGTGATACATCGGAAACGTATCTATAATTTTTGATGTTCCATGCTTGTTTAGTATCTACTTTGCTTTGCTTTGTCTACACTTTCAGGTGTTTTTATATATTTTCTGGAACTAACCTATTAACTAGTTGCCACAGTGCCAGTGTCAACACCCGGATTTTAATCCCAGATTCCTGTTATGCCATACATCGCAATCCCAGGATTACCATTTTTGCGAGACATAACAGAATTGGATACCACAATACATCATCCATTACAAACCATACATAAGGTCTTACACAAATAGGGATCTCATGATCCAGTTCTTAATACAACTTCAAGCAGCGGAATACGAAATAATAACGGTAGCGTAGGCGAAGCTCCATCTTCGGGGTCACAGGAAATGCTGACGATGGGAGATGATCCTAGTTGTCGTAACCTTCCTGGGGTCCATCCTTCAGGTACTCCTCTTCATAGTCTGGCCATGGGAATAGCCAGGGATAAAGCCATGAGTACTCTTTAAGTAGTCGCAAACTAATACTAACAAGTGAAAGGGGTTTTTGATAATAGGACACTAGACTCTAGGGTTGTTTTGCAAAAGCCAAATTTAACTCTACTAAGTTTAGAAGCAACGAATGCTAGTTGAAATTTTATAACACCTAAGTGGGCACTTGTATTTCATATCACAACTCTGTTGTGGTCAAGTCGAAGTCTCAAATCATTTCACAAGTCATTTTGAAAACATCTGACGGGGGAACAGTATGGCCACTCCAACTGTCCATAACCGCGAACGCGGCTATTCGAATAGTTTGACACTCTGCAGAGACTGTACACTTTCACCACAACATTCGATACATCCGTCAGGAACAAATCCTGAATTCACCATACTCAGTATGCGGATAATCAATCCTAACCTTTCAATTACACGCGCTAGTATAAGCACCTCTCCTGTGAGTTTGGCCTCCCAACCATGACCAACTGTCATCTTGGGTACTGCACAGGTGGGCAATCTTCACAAGGTAGCCTCAGCTCAGACCTTGGCCGTGAGGGAACTAATACTAAGGTATATAAGTTTCTAGTCAAGCCCTACCGAATCTTCGGGTATTGTGGTTGTACGATAAAATTGGAATGGTATCGCATCCAGACAACCATCAGTTTTATAAAGGGCTAAGGCTCATGCCTCAACATTTTCATGAACAAAATCATCTGGTGCTTGGAAACACATGTCAAAACATTTCAATAGAATGATCCATCATTCCAAGGTTTTCATAACCATTTTTCCACCAAGTATTCCCATCTAAAGTTGATCAAGTTTTATGCTTAGCACTAGCATCTACAAGTGGGGGTAAGCACTAATGAGGGATAGTAAACTAGTGGAGTTTCCACCAAGTTAAATCTTATGCCTTAGGATGACATCAAGATTTTCTAGCTTAGGCCAACTTTTATGCTCTTTATGCAACGTTCAATATATCTTTCTAGAATCTACAAGTCACTTAAGTCAACTCTAAGTTAAAGCTTTGATAAAGAAATAAAGTATAAAGCTTGTAAGTAAAACTAGTATTGGTTTATCAAGTGGTTATGATCATATATGCTTTAAGGCATATAGTGGGCATGGTAATAAGCAAGTATTGGCTTGCATAGGTATCAGTATAAGATTGATAAATTGCAAGTGTTAGTTTGCAAGATTAATAGCTTGCAAGTATTGGCTTGCCTTGTGCAGAGCAGTGGTTGAAGTTCTCCTCGGCTTCTTCTTCGTAGTATCCTCCTTCCTCCTCGTATCCTTGCTCGGTACTAGCGTCTATGAATAAATATGAGGTACACAATCACCAAACAATACTTAACTACTTGCATTCATCACACACCAGGGTCCTATAGATGATCTAGCATCATCACTAACATTACAAGATTAAAGCTTGGTTTAATTCCTTTTATTTTTAGAAAAGTAATTTCTACTCATTGAAAAACTACTTAAGATTTAATATTCTCCAAACCAAACATGGGATCATGTTGACACATGTCATCACCACATATTTTAGTCCATGGGAATGTGATTTAAAGTGGTGTCACAATTTAATAAGGTTTTTCTCTTTTATTTTAATTGATTAAAGTGGCTAGAAATGCCTATGTGGCATTCTTTTATTACTTGGTCATTATTTCTGTAAGTAAACCTATATATTTTTATATATTCTGAAAGGTATGGTTAAATGTGATTTTTGAGAGTTGGAATCAACTCAAAATCTATTATGGTTTAAATTTGAAAAATGTTTGAATGCAGAAAAGCTTCCGCCTTGTTATTTTTACCATGGATGATCTACAGATCCAAATGACTTGAATCCAACGGGCTTGGATTCAGCATTCCCGTCCTTTCTAACAAAATTGGTTTCATTCAATTTGGTTCACTGAATCGACCTGGATTGATTTTTGAAACTGGGTACAGAAGTGTGTTTGAAAGAAAATGAAAAAGGTTAAATTCAAATAACTGGGCTGCGTAGGAAGCGATACTGGGCCGGCCTGCTAAGCACAGCGCCTACGCGGGATGGTTAAGTCGATGTCCCCACGCGTCAGTGAGACAGGGGTGCAAAGTGTTATGGGGCGATGTGAACCGTGGGATCTTGTTCTAATCTAATGGCTGAGGGTCATCGTCGACGTTGGGCAACGCCGGCGAGACAGAAACCTAGTGCGGCAGGTGGGGTTCGTCGGGGGATCACCGGGGCTCAGGCGAGGGTCGGCGAGGCGGGCGAATGAAGAAGTCGACTACGGCAAACCTCCTGGTACCGGTAGCTTCTCATGGGCCGGCTCCAATCGCTGGATCCCTTCTTCTCCAGAGGCGGCGGGCTCCGGTGAAATTCCGGCGAAGGGCTGATCGCCTTGCTTCCGGAACAGGGTGGCACGATCAGTGAGGAGAGGGGAGTGAGATGGTGTGCTCAATTCGGCTGGGGGTGGCCTCTATTTATAGTCGCGACGGCGAGACCGAACGGCATGGGCAGGCGACGGTGGCGACAAGGCTACGGGCGGGTAGAGGCATGGCTGGCGGTGGTGATCGCTTGGTGGTATCCTGGCGATGCTCTACGGCTTTAATGCGCGTGTAGGGGCGGTGCGGTTTGGTCTGGAACGTGCGATGCTCTGCGCGGCAGAGGCGGCGTCTTCGACGGCGAGCGGTGGCTGTGCGGCATGGGGCGGCGAACGGGGATGTCTGGCGGTCTCCTGGGTTGGTGGCGATCATGTATGCACGCGGCGAGGGCGGCGCGTGGTCTGTGGGCTTCGGTTGAGCGTGGCGCTCTGGCGCATGCTCGGCATGGTTGCTGGCGAGCTGGGCGCGGTCCGTGCGTGTGGTCCAGGGTTTGGCAACGCTCGTGGCTGGGACAGGGAGTGGCGATGGACGGTGGGCTGCCTCCCAGACAAGGTTGGCACGGCCAAATCTCCTTCTAGCTTGCTGTCTCCACTGGGGTGGCATGGTGAGCTTCGGCTGTTCACCATTGATGTCATTGCCCAGCTTACAGTGAAGCTAGTGCTTGGTTTAACTTCCTAGATGATCTACTGAGATGGTTGTGAGCTAGAGAGGGGACAAGTTAGGCTTCAATCACTGCTCACAATAGTGTTTAAGATTTTGATGATTTGTGTCTGCAAAGTGTTTGATGAAATGGCCGCAAGAATTCAAGTTTTGAATTTTGAAAAGATTTTTGGTGGGTGTGCTAGGTTGGTGCTGGTGAGTCTGCAGATGCTTGGGTTTTGAAAGTTGAGCTTGTTTGAGTGGTTTTTGAAAAAGTGGGATCTTCTCATATGATAAAGATTCAATTTTGAACTATCATTTAAACTATGCATTTGAAAGTTTCTGGATGATCACAAAGTGGGCCTTGATACTTTGTTATGAGTACAATCAAGGGGTGCAAAGATCCAGAAAAGTTTCTGTTAAGTTCTGAAAGTTTGGGACAGCCAAAGTAGGCATGGGAGTTAAATTGGTCCAAATGACCATTCCCTTATTTTATTTGTTTTGATTTATTTGTATTTGAGAAAAGTTTGGGAATTGTTTAGATGATGTTTATTTCACCTAAGAATCCATTTACAAGCAAAGGAACACACAAACAAGGTGGTTCAAAAGAATTCCAAATGAAATGCATACACCATGCATGCTTTCATATTTTTATTTTAGAAAAGTTTTTGTTAACCCTAATTTTGATGATTAGAGTTTGATGATCCAAGTTTAGTATTTTTGGGATGTTACAAACCTTCCCCCCTTAAACAAAATCTCGTCCCGAGATTTGAAAAAGGACGAAAAAGATTACCTAGGATTTGAAGAGATCGGGAAACTCTGTCCTGATGTGATCTTCGCGCTCCCAGGTAGCTTCCTCTTCTGTGTGGTTGCTCCACTGAATCTTGAGAAACTTGATGCTTCGGGTTCGGGTAGTTCTGAAAGATTCTTCCAAAATACAGATGGGTACTTCGGGATAGGTCAGGTCATCGTTGATCTCTATGGTCCGGTGGTCGATGTTTTTGAACACTTCGGTCTTCTCTGGAACTTCGAGACACTTGCGAAGTAACGAGATATGGAACACATTGTGCACGGATGACATATCTTTGGGTAGTTCCAAGTGATACGACACTTCTCCTCGACGGTTCAGAATTTTGAAAGCTCCGATATATCTGGGGGCTAACTTTCCTTTGAGTTGGAAACGCTGCATTCCCTTCAATGGCGACACTTTCAGATAAACAAAATCTCCTAGGTTGAAGGCGAGGTCTATACGTCTCTTGTCGGCGTAACTCTTCTGTCTGGACTAGGTAGTCTTGAGGTTCTCACGAATCTTGTGAACCTTCTCTTCTGCTTCTCATAGGATGTCGGGTCCAAAAATCTGACTCTCTCCTACTTCCGACCAGTTCAAAGGGGTGCGATACTTCCTTCCGTACATAGATTCAAATGGGGCCATTTTCAAACTAGCTTGATAACTGTTGTTGTATGAAAATTCTGCAAATGGAAGACAATCTTCCCACTTAGATCCATATTCTAACACACATGATCTCAGCATATCTTCGAGTATTTGATTTACTCGCTTCCTTTGTCCATCGTTCTGAGGGTGATATGCGGTGCTGAAATCTAGTCGGGTTCCTAAACCTTCTTGGACTTTCTTCCAGAATCTAGAGGTGAACTGAGTTCCTCGATCCGATACGGTATTCTTGGGGACTCCATGCAAACTAACGATTCTAGCGATGTATAACTCCGCTAGCTTCTAACTCTGATATGTGGTCTTGACGGGTAAGAAATGGGCAACTTTGGACAATCGGTCCACTATGACCCAGATAGAGTCATTTCCCCTACTAGAAGTAGGCAATCCGGTGATAAAGTCCATTCCAACGGAATCCCATTTCCATTCTGGAATATGCAATGGTTGCAACAATCCAGCGGGTCTTTGATGTCCTGCCTTGACTCGTTGACATATATCACACTTGGCGATAAAGCTTCCGATTTCTCTCTTCATCTTATGCCACCAAAATTGCTCTTTTAAATCTTGATACATCTTAGTTCCTCCGGGATGGATAGAATAAAGAGTATAATGAGCCTCCTTCAGAATAACTTCTTTCAACTCAGAATCTGATGGTACACAAAGGCGTCCTTTGTACCACAGAACACCTTCTTCGTCTTCGGTGAATCCGGGTACTTTGCCTGTACCGATACGACGCTTGATTCCGTCGATAATAGCATTTCCCTTCTGCGCCTCTTTAATCTGACTGATCAAAGTGGGCTGGAGTTCTATGCTAGCTAAAAATCCTTCACTCACTAATTCCATTCGAAAATCTTCCATCTCTTTGTGCAAACTTGGTTGCTCCTTCAAAATCATGGAGTTCAAGCGGCACGGCAATCTGCTAAGGGCATCTACTACCACATTGGCTTTACCAGGGCGATAGTGAATGTCCAGATCGTAATCCTTGATTAGCTCAATCCATCTTCTCTGTCTCATATTCAGCTCCTTCTGAGTGAATATATACTTCAGACTCTTGTGATCCGTATAGATCTCACAACGATTTCCCATCAGGTAATGTCTCCATGTCTTCAGGGCTAGAACTACGGCTACGAGTTCAAGGTCATGGGTTGGGTAATTTTGCTCATGTTGCTTCAGTTTTTGAGATAGATAAGATATAACTTTGCCTTCTTGCATTAGCACACATCCGAGACCGATCTTGGATGCATCACAATACACATCGAAGGGCTTCGTGATATCCGGCATGATTAAGATTGGGGCTGAAATCAATCTCCTCTTGAGTTCTTGAAAACTCGCTTCACATTTGTCGGTCCATTCAAACTTCTTGTCCTTCTTCAGCAATTGGGTCATGGGTCTGGCGATACTCGAGAATACTTCTACGAACTTGCGGTAATATCCCGCCAATCCGAGAAATGCACGAACTTGGGTTTGAGTGGTTGGGGCTTGCCAATCTTCGACATCTTTTACTTTTGCAGGGTCAACGGCAATTCCTCTGGCTGATATAATGTGACCGAGGAATCCTACCTCCTGTAACCAGAATTCATATTTTCTAAACTTTCCATACAGCTGATGCTCTCTAAGGGTTCCAAGAATGGTCCTTAGGTGTAGCTCATGTTCTTCTTCTGATTTGGAATAAATCAGAATGTCATCAATGAAAACAACGACAAACTTATCCAGGAAGTCCATAAAAATCTTATTCATGAGATTCATGAAATAAGCGGGGGCATTGGTTAATCCAAAAGACATGACTGTATACTCGTCCATATCTGGTGCTGAAGGCAGTCTTTGGAATATCCTCTGCACAAATTTTGAGTTGATGATACCCAGTTCTAAGATCAATCTTAGAAAACACTTTGGCACCGGTCAACTGATCAAACAAATCTTCTATCTTGGGCAAGGGGTATTTGTTCTTGATGGTGACATCATTCAACTTCCGATAATCCGTACACAAACGGTTACCTCCATCTTTCTTGTCCACAAACAAGACAGGTGACCTCCATGGTGACGCACTTGGTTGAATCAATCCAATTTCCAACATGGCATCCAGTTGCTTCTTCAGTTCCTCTAGTTCTGACGGGTTCATACTATATGGTCTCTAGGATATGGGTCATGTTCCGGGGATTAGTTCAATGATAAACTCGATATCCCGATATGGGGGCATACCGGGCAAAACATCTAGAAATACATCGGGTATTCACAGACTATCCGGACTTGGTCAATGGTAGGTTGGGCTATACTCTTGTTGCACTTGAATTGGCGAGGTAAGGTTTCAGATATATGCTCGACTGATATTCCGGCTGTACTGGTCATGGTTATGGCTTTCTTGGCACGGTCAATCAATCCTTTATGTTTGGATATCCAATCCATTCCTAGTACTACTTCCAAACCTTTAGTTCCGAGTACTATCAGATTAGCATAAAAATCTATGCCATGGATTCGGATAGGGACGACTTTGCAAATTTGCCTAGCCTTGGTGGTTGATCCGGGAATTTGAACGATCATGACATGCTTCAGTTTGGTTGGTTGAATTTTACTAGTGCATGCAAATTCTTTGGTGAAAAATGAATGCGATGCACCAGAATCAAACAACACTCTTGCAAGTACTGAATTAACAGAAAACATACCCAACACGACGTCTGGCGCTTCCTGAGATTCTTCAGCATGCATGAGAAAAAGACGGCCATTGCGGTTGAGCGAATTCCCTGGGGCAAACCTTCTTCCGGGCTGAACACGATGCTGCTGCTGAGCTGGGGCATTGGCATTGGGGGCTGCGGCATTCTTCTTGTTGGGGCACTCGTTGGAGTAGTGACCCTTATTTCCACAGTCATAACAAGTCACTTGCGACTTGTCCTTTGCTGCTACAGGCACAACATTGCTTCTAGTCCTCGGGGCAGTGTTAGTGTTGGAGGTAGCATTGTTGTTGAACTTGGGTGGGGCACGGTTGAAATTGCTAGAGCTGCCAGGGTTGTTGTGATTTCCTCCTGGCCTAGGGTTTCCACGGTTGGGGTAGGTCGGACGGTTCATTGGGGGTCTGTTGGTTCTTGGGGCAAATCCGGGAGTTGGGTTAGGGCGATACTTTGGGGTCTGATGGGGTCCTGGTTGATGCATCATGTGACGCTTGCGGTTCTCATTGGCTTGGTTGATCTTTCCTTCCATTTGGATGGCCGAGTCGACAAGGGCTTCAATATCAGCAAAAGGGGTATTGACTAATACTGTCTGCATCTCATCATGCAGACCATTCAGGAATCTTTCTTTCTTCTTGGCTTCGGTGTCGATCTCATCCGGGGCATACCTAGCTAATGACAAGAATTTGTCATGGTATTCCACTACAGTCATCCGTCCTTGCTTCAGTTCTCTGAACTCGTCTCTCGTTCTCTTGATCAAACCCGGTGGCACATGGGTTCTGCTAAACTTGACCTTGAATTCCTCCCAGGTCATCATCTGGCCTCCGGTCATTGCGTGAACACTGTTCCACCATGTCCTGGCATCTCCGGCTAGATAGTGGGTGGCGAACAGAACTTTCTCGTTGGCTTCCACTCCGACGACTTCTAGGTTATTTTCCATGGTTTGCAGCCAATCGTCGGCATCTAGGGGCTCTTCTGACTTAGTGAAAACAGGTGGGTTGGTGTTCTGGAAATTTTTGAGCTTAGATCCATGGTTATCCTGATTTCCGTGGCCTTGGTTGTTGTGGGCTAGCTGAGCTATCTGTTGCAGGGTGGCTAGGTTGGCTTGACGTTCCGCTCTTTCAGCTTCGCGGTCAGAAGTCAACATTTGCAGAATCTGCAACATCGGGTCCGGGGATGAACCACTTCCTCCGCGTGGCATCTGAAGATTGAGATAGATCATGAGAAAAGAGGGAAATTTCTAAGGTTCTGGGATTTTGAAAAGTTTGTAAAGTTTGACTCAGATTTTTCTAGCAACTCGCTTTTCATTCATTCATTCATTCATAGCACACGATACAACACACACCACAACAAAGAAAAACAGATGGTTTTAAGAACCATTCTGGAAACTACGATACAGTGGGACCGAATACTACTCACTACGCTAGTGCTCAAGTGCTACTATTCCTCGGAATCGGTGGCTTCATCATCTTCATCGTCATCGATGAAGGCGAAATCATCCTCATCGGTGAAGAAGTCCATAGCCTGATCCTCCAGAAAATCATCATCATCGCTGAGATAGGAGTAGGGGTCTCCACGAAGATCCTCTCTGGCATTCTCCCTTTCTTCTAACTGCATGTCTCTCTCGTGGATGGTCTCCTCCAAAGACGAGATACAGTGGCAAAGACGGGCAATGATGCGCTCCTTCTTGTCGAGCTGACGGTGGCGAGACTTGAGATCCTTTGCTAGCATGGCAATGGTTTGATCCTTCGTCTTGATGATGACAGACTTGTGGTTGGATTAGTCACGACAGTTATCCAACTCCTGCTGACGATCATACATCATGAAGCTATGGTGGTCCAATTGAGTCTTCAACTCAGGGTGGTATGGGGCTTCTAGTGGTTGTCCATTTGCATCACGCCTTGGGCAAAAGTCAAAGAGGGTTCCCTTGATCTGATTGACGCTCTGCCCACACAAACGGGAAAGAGCTTCCTGCATGGCCCTGGCAAGTCCATCGAGCCAGTTGTTCTCTCTTAAGGTAAACTGAATTCCCTCAACAGTGGGAGGTTCAATCTTTCCTCGGAGACATGCAACAATTAGCCACTACAGATCTTCTCCTCCTTGATCATTGAGCTGAGCTCCGAAGAACTTGGGGTGCGGACGCTCCAGAAGTTCAGAAACCTGGTCCAAATCCCTCTCAAAGATAAGGTCTCCTCCATTCCCCAACTAATAAAACTTGTTGTACTTCACGTCCATCTATAAGAATATAGGATGAGTAAGTTAGTAGAGTGATCAAGTGTGTCAAATTTTTATGTATTTTGCAAGTGTTTTTTGAGGAACATGAATTTTCATGAAAGAATCAAAGGGATAAGAATGAGAATAAGTTTTTGTAAATATTTGTTTTCTTTGGTTTTGAAACTAAGTTTTTGATTCAAACGTCCAGTCTAACTAGGGTCTCCTATGGTCAGGATGGCTCTGATACCAACTTGTCAACACCGGGATTTTTAATCCCAGATGCCTGCTATGCCATACATCGCAATCCCAGGATTAACATTTTTGCGAGACATAACAGAATTGGATACCACAGTACATCATCCATTACAAACCATACATAAGGTCTTACACAAATAGGGATCTCATGATCCAGTTCTTAATACAACTTCAAGCAGCGGAATACGTAATAATAACGGTAGCGTAGGCGAAGCTCCATCTTCGGGGTCACAGGCAAAGCTGACGATGGGAGATGATCCTAGTTGTCGTAACCTTCCTAGGGTCCATCCTCCAGGTACTCCTCTTCATAGTCTGGCCATGGGAATAGCCAGGGACAAAGCCATGAGTACTCTTTAAGTACTCGCAAACTAATACTAACAAGTGAAAGGGGTTTTTGATAATAGGACACTAGGCTCTAGGGTTGTTTTGCAAAAGCCAGATTTATCTCTACTAAGTTTAGAAGCAACGAATGCTAGTTGAAGTTTTATAACACCTAAGTGGGCACTTGTATTTCATATCACAACTCTGTTGTGGTCAACTCAAAGTCTCAAATAATTTCACAAGTCATTTTGAAAACATCTGACGGGGGAACAGTATGGCCACTCCAGCTGTCCATAACCTCGAACGCGGATATTCGAATAGTTTGACAATCTACAGAGACTGTACACTTTCACCACAACATTCGATACATCCGTCAGGAACAAATACTGAATTCACCATACTCAGTATGCGGATAATCAATCCTAACCTTTCAATTACACACGCTAGTATAAGCACCTCTCCTGTGAGTTTGGCCTCCCAACCATGACCAACTGTCATCTTGGGTACTGCACAGGTGGGCAATCTTCACAAGGTAGCCTCAGCTCAGACCTTGGCCGTGAGGGAACTAATACTAAGGTATATAAGTTTCCAGTCAAGCCCTACCGAATCTTCGGGTATTGTGGTTGTACGATAAAATTGGAATGGTATTGCATCCAGACAACCATCAGTTTTATAAAGGGCTAAGGCTCATGCCTCAACATTTTCATCACCAAAATCATCTGGTGCTTGGAAACACATGTCAAAACATTTCAATAGAATGATCCACCAAGTATTCCCATCTAAAGTTGATCAAGTTTTATGCTTAGCACTAGCATCTACAAGTGGGGGTAAGCACTAATGAGGGATAGTAAACTAGTGGAGTTTCCACTAAGTTCAATCTTATGCCTTAGGATGACATCAAGATTTTCTAGCTTTGGACAACTTTTATGCTCTTTATGCAACCTTCAATATATCTTTATAGAATCTACAAGTCACTTAAGTCAACTCTAAGTTAAAGCTTTGATAAAGAAATAAAGTATAAAGCTTGTAAGTAAAACTAGTATGGTTTATCAAGTGGTTATGATCATATATGCTTTAAGGCATATAGTGGGCATGGTAATAAGCAAGTATTGGCTTGCATAGGTATCAGTATAATCTTGATAAATTGCAAGTGTTAGCTTGCAAGATTAATAGCTTGCAAGTATTGGCTTGCCTTGTGCAGAGCAGTGGTTGAAGTTCTCCTCGGCTTCTTCTTCGTAGTATCCTCCTTCCTCCTCGTATCCATGGTCGGTACTAGCGTCTATGAATAAATACGAGGTACACAATCACCAAACAATACTTAACTACTTGCATTCATCACACACCAGGGTCCTATAGATGATCTAGCATCATCACTAACATTACAAGATTAAAGCTTGGTTTAATTCCTTTTATTTTTAGAAAAATAATTTCTACTCATTGAAAAACTACTTAAGATTTAATATTCTCCAAACCAAACATGGGATCATGTTGACACATGTCATCACCACATATTTTAGTCCATGGGAATGTGATTTAAAGTGGTGTCACAATTTAATAAGGTTTTTCTCTTTTATTTTAATTGATTAAAGTGGCTAGAAATGCCTATGTGGCATTCTTTTATTACTTGGTCATTATTTCTGTAAGTAAACCTATATATTTTTATATATTCTGAAAGGTATGGTTAAATGTGATTTTTGAGAGTTGGAATCAACTCAAAAGCTATTATGGTTTAAATTTGAAAAATGTTTGAATGCAGAAAAGCTTTCGCCTTGTTATTTTTACCATGGATGATCTACAGGTCCAAATGACTTGAATCCAACGGGCTTGGATTCAGCATTCCCAGACCTTTCTAACAAAATTGGTTTCATTCAACTTGGTTCACTGAATCGACCTGGGTTGATTTTTGAAACTGGGTATAGAAGTGTGTTTGAAATAAAATGAAAAAGGTTAAATTCAAATAACTAGGTTGCGCAGGAAGCGATACTGGGCCGGCCTGCTATGCACAGTGCTTACGCGGGCTGGTTAAGTCGTTGTCCCCACGCGTCAGTGAGACAGGGGGTGCAAAGAGGTATGGGGCGATGTGAGCCGTGGTATCTTGTTCTAATCTAACGGCTGAGGTCATCGTCGACGTTGGGCAACGCCGGCGAGACAGAAACCTAGTGCGGCAGGTGGGGTTCGTTGGGGGCACACCGGGGCTCAGGCGAGGGTCGGCGAGACGGGCGAACGACGGAGTCGACGACGGCGAACCTCCTGGTACCGGCAGCTTCTCCTGGGGCAGATCCAATCACTGGATCCCTTCTTCTCCAGAGGGGGCGGGCTCCGGTGAAATTCCGGCGAAGGGCTGCTCGCCTTGCTTCGGGAACAGGGTGGCACGATTAGTGAGGAGAGGGGAGTGAGATGGTGTGCTCAATTCGGCTGGGGGTGGCCTCTATTTATAGTCGCGACGGCGAGACTGAACGGCATGGGCAGGCGACGGTGGCGACATGGCTACAGGCAGGTAGAGGCATGGCTGGCGGTGGAGATCGCTTGGTGGTCTCCTGGCGATGCTCTACGGCTTTAATGCGCGCGTAGGGGCGGTGCGGTTTGGTCTGGAATGTGCGATGCTCTGCGCGGCAGAGGCGGCGTCTTCGACGGCGAGCGGTGGCTGTGCGGCATGGGGCAGCGAACGGGGATGTCTGGCGGTCTCCTGGGTTGGTGGCGATCATGTATGCACGGGGCGAGGGCGGCGCGCGGTCTGTGGGCTTCGGTCGAGCGTGGCGCTCTGGCGCATGCTCGGCATGGTTGCTGGCGAGCTGGGCGCGGTCCGTGTGTGTGGTCCAGGGTTTGGCAACGCTCGTGGCTGGGACAGGGAGTGGCGGTGGACGGTGGGCTGCCTCCCAGACAAGGTTGGCATGGCTAAATCTCCTTTTAGCTTGCTGTCTCCACTGGGGTGGCATGGTGAGCTTTGACTGTTCACCATTGATGTCATTTCCTAGCTTATGGTGAGGCTAGTGCTTGGTTTAACTTGCTAGATGATCTACTGAGATGGTTGTGAGCTAGAGAGGGGACAAGTTAGGCTTCAATCACTGCTCACAATAGTGTTTAAGATTTTGATGATTTGTGTCTGCAAAGTGTTTGATGAAATGGCCGCAAGAATTCAAGTTTTGAATTTTGAAAATATTTTTGGTGGGTGTGCTAGGTTGGTGCTGGTGAGTCTGCAGATGCTTGGGTTTTGAAAGTTGAGCTTGTTAGAGTGGTTTTTGAAAAAGTGGGATCTTCTCATATGATAAAGATTCAATTTTGAACTGTCATTTAAACTATGCATTTGAAAGTTTCTGGATGATCACAAAGTGTGCCTTGATACTTTGTAATGAGTACAATCAAGCGGTGCAAAGATCCAGAAAAGTTTTTGTTAAGTTCTGAAAGTTTGGGACAGCCAAAGTAGGCATGGGAGTTAAATTGGTTCAAATGACCATTCCCTTATTTTATTTGTTTTGATTTATTTGTCTTTGAGAAAAGTTTGGGAATTGTTTAGATGATGCTTATTTCACCTAAGAATCCATTTACAAGCAAAGGAACACACAAACAAGGTGGTTCAAAAGAATTCCAAATGAAATGCATACACCATGCATGCTTTCATATTTTTATTTTAGAAAAGTTTTTGTTAACCCTAATTTTGATGATTAGAGTTTGATGATCCAAGTTTAGTATTTTTGGGATGTTACAGCCAGTTACCTGTTTTCTTCTGTTTTTGGTTCCAGAAAGGCAGAAAATCAATATTCTCGGAATTGGACTGGACAAAATCCAAAGTCAATATTTTACCGTGAGGGACACGAATCCATAAGACGAGACGGAGAACCAAACCAGGGTGGCCAAACCCCCCCCCCTAGGCGCGACCAGGGGTGGGCCCGCGCATGGGCATGGTGTGGCCCCCCTGGTCGCCTCCCGGCCTCGCCTCTTCGCTTATAAGAAGCCCCCGATGCAGAAACCCTAAGGACCCGATCAAAACTCCACGAAACCTTCTGTAGCCGCCGCCACCATCGTCCCTAGATCGGGGGGATCTGAAGTTCTTCCCAACACCCTGCCGGAGGGGAGATCATCCCGGAGTCCTTCTCTCCGGTCTGATGCGTGAGTAGTTCCACCTTGGACTATGGGTCCATGTAGTAGCTAGATGTTTGTATCTCCTCCTTGTGCTTTCATGTATAGATCTTGTGAGCTCCGTTCATGATCAAGATCTAATCTATCTGTAATCATGCATGTTGTGTTTGCGGGGATCCAATGGATATTGAGATTACAATGTCAGATTGATTAATGTTTTCTCTATATGATACTATCATGTCTGTGTTTTTTGTGATCTTGCATGCTCTCCGTTGTTAGTAGCTATCTTGGCCGAGTAGTTGCTAGTGACTCCAAGAGGGGGTATTTATGCTCGATAGTGGGTTCATGCCTCTAGTTTCCAAGGGAAGTGACAGAAATTCTTCGGTTGTAGATGTGTTGTTGCTACTAGGGAGAAAAGAACGGTCTCTTGTTCATGGAACAAGTGGATTGTTTACCTTACACACTTTGCTTAAAGCAGTTGTCTGTTGCTTGCAACTTAATACTGGAGGGGGTTCGGATGATAACCTGAAGGTGGACTTGTAGTCATAGATGCAGTTGGATGGCGGTCTATGTATATTGTTGTATTGCCCAATCGAATCTCATAGGATATTTTTGTCTGGTATTGCATTGTTATGCCTTGCTCAGTTCCTGTCAATTGCCCTGCTGTAATTTGTTTACCCTTCATGCCATGTTGTTTATCTAAGCAGAGCACCTATAGTGAACTATGGACCCCGATCCAATATTTACCATTGATACATCTTCCACTTTTACTTGTTTACTTTCTTCAAACCATTACCTTCCACACCATACGTTTAACCCTTTGTTATAGCAAATCGGTGAGCTTGACAACCTCACTAATTCATTCAGGCAAAGTCTTGAGTTTGTGTTCTGCAGGTCTCCGCGTTGCTTGCAACACCTGTGTGACGTTTCCTTCCTCCTTCTAGTTTGATAACCTTGGTCTCTACTGAGGGAAACTTGCTGATTTGCTCTTCACACCATGCTCTTGGGGTTTCCAACAAAGCGTCCCACGACAACACTGGGTTCACGCCATCAAGCTTTTCTGGCGCCGTTGCCGGGGAGGCTAAGGACGTCTTCACAAGGGGAGTCCTCCACTTCCTTTCTCTTTACTTTGTTTTTAGTTTTCTTAGTTTCTTTTGCTTGGTTTTATTTTCCTTTTTTCAAAAACTCAAAAAAAAATTAGTCTAGTTTGGTTTGCTTTCTTTATTCAAAAACACAAAAAAATAAGTTCCTGCTCTAGCTGCTGCTGTTTTTGGCTTGCCCACCTTTGCCAAAATGAACTCTGCTGAGAACACCAAGTTGTGTGACTTCACTAGCACCAACAACAATGATTTCCTTAGAACACCCATTTCTCCACCTGCTCCTGATGCTACCTTTTATGAAATTAAGCCTGCTTTGTTGAATCTTGTGATGAGAGAGCAATTTTCTGGTGCTAGTTCCGATGATGCTGCTGCCCATCTCAATAACTTTGTTGAACTTTGTGAGATGCAAAAGTATAAGGGTGTAGATGGAGATATTATTAAGATCAAGCTTTTTTCCTTTCTACTTGAGAGGAGAAGCTAAAGAATGGTTGTTATCCTTGCCTAGAAATAGTATTGATTCTTAGACTAAGTGCAAAGATGCTTTTATTAGAAACTATTATCCTCCTGATAAGATTATATCTATGAGAAGTGACATTATGAAATTTAAACAACTTGATAATGAACATGTTGCTCAATCTTGGGAAAGAATGAAATCTTTGGTTAAGAATTGCCCCACTCATGGACTCACTGCTTGGATGATTATCCAGACTTTTTATGCAGGTTTGGAATTCTCCTCAAGAAACCTGTTGGATTCAGCTGCTGGAGGTACCTTCATGGGCCTCACCTTGGGAGCTGCAACAAAGCTCCTTGATAATATGATGGTAAACTACTCTGAATGGCACACTGAGAGAGCTCCACATGGTAAGAAGGTAAATTCTGTTGATGAAACCTCCTCTTTGAGTGATAAGATTGATGTTATTATGGCTATGCTTGTTAATGCGAAAGCTCCTCTAGATCCTAATAGTGTTCCCTTAGCCTCTTTGATTGCTCAAGAAGATCAAGTTGATGTGAACTTCATTAGAAACAACAATTTCAACAACAATGCCTGTAGGAATAATTTTAGTGGTGACAACAATTATAGGACTTATCCTCATAATAATGGCAATTCCTATGGAAACTCTTACAATAATGCTAGAAGTTCCCCCTCTGAACTCGAAGTCATGCTGAAAGACTTTATTAGTAAGCAAACTTCTTTCAACAAGATTGTGGAGGAGAAACTTTTAACTGTTGAGAAGAATATTTCCTCTTTGTCTAAAGCACAGTCCTCCTTGATTAATAAAATGGCTGCTAAACCTGAAACCATGGAAAATACCTTTGCTACAGCTCATTCCATACAAGTTACTATTGATGAAAATGTTAGGATGTTGGCTCAACTTCATGCTAAATGGGAAAGGGAAGCTGAAATTGATAGAAACAATAGTATTTGTACTATCTCCACTAAACCACAAGTAGTCCATGTTCCTCCTCCTACTATGCCTAAGCCTATTGAGACTACTACTAGTGATGCTAAGTTTGATTTTGATATAGATGGTTGCAATATTTCTGAAGTAATTATGTTCTTGCAAAAGCTTGCTAGAAGTCCTGATGCTAGTGATATGCATGTTGCTTTCACTAAACATATTATAGATGCTCTTGTGAAAATAAAGGAAGAGAAGCTAGAACGCAAAGCTTCTATTCCTAGGAAAGTAGAATATAGTTGGGAACCCATTATTAATGTGCAAGTGAATGACTTTGATCTCAAAGCTTCATGTGATCTTGGTTCTAGTGTCACTATTATGCCTAGGAAGATTTATGAAATGCTCGATTTGCCACCTTTAGAAGATTGTTATTTGGATGTCCCACTTAATGATAATACTAAGAAGATACTCATGGGGAGTATTAATGATGTTCTCATTATGGTTAACATTGCTTATTCACCTGTGGATTTCTATGTTTTGGATGTTGAATACAATGCTTCTTGTGCTATTACTTTGGGAAGACCTTTTCTTAGAACAGTTAGTGCCATCATTGATATGAAAGAAGGCACCATTAAATATCATTTCCCATTCAAGAAAGGTATTGAACACTTCCCTATGAGGAGAGATAAGTTGATTTTTGCTCCTCCTTTGAAAGCAAGGTTTGATGTTAATGCTTCCTTATTTGAAAATACTTGATTCTCCTTGCTTCTTGTTCCTAACTTAAAGGCGTTAAAGAAAAGTACTTTTTGGGAGATAAACCAAGATTTTCCTTAAGTCTTGGAAGTTATTACTTCAGTAATCACCTCTCCTTATCCTTCTTGTTTGCTTTTTGTGCCAAGAATGACCTCTAATGAGAGGGAAGTAAGATTTGGGGAGTTGCTGTCCCGAAACAGATTTCTATCCTCCACCAAAAAAATTCGTCGGGAGGCTATGTAACTCGTATTGAGCTGAAAATTTACAAATACATCCCCTAGTATTTTATGTAACTTTCGTTAGTTCAACACTTTTTTATTTGAGCAACATAAGATGTTCGTAAAAATCGGTGTCTACCGGCTGGTCTGTTTTGACAGATTTCTGCCATTATTTGCATTTGCTTCTTATTGATTCCTTTTTGAGTTCTCTTTTAGGGAATTGAGATTTTTGAAGGATTTGCTACAGTATCTTGTGTTTTTAGTGAAAATTCTTGCTGTTCCAAAGCTTTTACTAAGGTCTAATATCTTTTGAATACACTAATGTTGCTAATGAAGATTGTGTGAAGTTTTGTATGAAGGAAAAATTTCAGGTTTAGAGAGAGAATGATGTAATGAGTTGAAGAATGGACAAAAGCTCAAGCTTGGGGATGCAACCCTGGTGTCACCCCGAGAAATATCCAAGAGGTACAAGTGTCAAAGCTTGGAAATTCCTATGCATGGTGTGTTACACCATTCCAAGTATATTCTTGTTTTCAGCTAACTTCCAATTAAAAAGTATTTTGTTATGTGAAAACTTAGTGATTAAAGCCCTTACGAACTTGATGGCACACTTTATATTCTTTGCCCCTAATAAAATTGAACCATTGTGTCATCTATGTTGTATATGCTTGCACTTATACGTTGGAATTAGCAGAACCATGCTGTCACGGGGAACGTTTTCAACATTGCACTTGTACTCTGTACTCAGTTGATATCATGCTCTTTTGTATATGGATGTCACCGGTGTGAAATTAAGAGGGAACTTGTAAGTCCATGGAGTATGTATTTTGTGTTAGAGAAACACCTGGGCCGCTAGCCTAAGCCATGCCTAATCATGGTGGAAACTTGCAGCATCACCATAGTGAGCTATCTATGAAGCATCCTCAATAAAAATCTATGCATATAGTAAATAAAAAGATCACTGAGATGCTCATTGTCTGCTTGCCTTGTCATTTTGGTTATGGGATAGCTCATGTACCATGTGCAAGGGGTACCCCGTTGGCGGTTCTCTATGATACGCATGTACTTACAATGACAAGAACTTATACGCATGTACTTACAATGACAAGAACTTACAGGTGACTAAAGTTGAGTAGAATGAGGTGTGGACCTCATATTCAAGGGACTTGAGATTCCCAACTTATACTTCGTCATGAATATACTCCATAGTTTGTTCAATTTAACCTTAATCACTTCAAGATGCTTATGATAGGGGCAATGAGGGCTGAAAGCTAACAAGTACCATAATTTTTGGAAGATCTTTTTGAAACTTGAAATCCCTGCTTCCTTTATGAAAGGCCTTTCTTCCACTATTATATTGAGTCTCCACCTTGTACCTTTAGGCACCATTAAGAGAGCATAGTTGTCATTCTGTGTGCAGTGTCCCAAAACTTATTGATTGATGCATATTGTGATATTACTTGTTCATATGCTATTTGTATCTAGTCACCCTTGTGAACTCTGAAGGTGTCATATGCATCTATTTGCTACTCTATGAGGGACAAGCTGATTGCCACTATGCTATGTTTTTTGTATGTGAAACAATACAAATATTTTTAAATGCATGTTATTCATGATCTTTGTTTGTAGCCTTTCATGTTGCATGCATAATTACTATGTCCTATTGTTAGAACTCTGTCTTTCATGCACATGTTTAGAGTTCTTTGATCCCAGATTTCAATGCTTGCAAATGGTTTGATCTTGGTTTTGATGGTGCATGTCACCTCAAAAATTATTCTTTTTATCACTTACCTACTCGAGGACGAGCAGCAGTAAGCTTGGGGGCACTTGATACGTTGGAAACGTATCTATAATTTTTGATGGTCCATGCTTGTTTAGTATCTACTTTGCTTTGCTTTGTCTACACTTTGAGGTGTTTTTATAACTTTTCTGGAACTAACCTATTAACAAGTTGCCACAGTGCCAGTTGCATATTTTCTTCTGTTTTTGGTTCCAGAAAGGCAGAAAATCAATATTCTCGGAATTGGACAGGACAAAAGCCAAAGTCAATATTTTACCGTGGGGGACACGAATCCAGAAGATGAGACGGAGAAGCAAACCAGGGCGGCCAAACCCCCCTAGGCGCGGCCAGGGGTGGGCCCGCGCCTGGGCAGGGTGTGGCCCCCCCTGGTCGCCTCCCGGCCTTGCCTCTTCGCCTATAAGAAGCCCACGATGCAGAAACCCAAAGGAACCGATCAAAACTCCACAAAACTTCTGTAGCCGCCGCCACCCTGCCGGAGGGGAGATCTGAAGTTCTTCCCGGCACCCTGCCGGAGGGGAGATCATCCCGGAGGCCCTCTCTCCGGTATGATGCGTGAGTAGATTCACCTTGGACTATGGGTCCATGTAGTAGCTAGATGGTTGTACCTCCTCCTTGTGCTTTCATGTATAGATCTTGTGAGCTCCGTTCATGATCAAGATCTAATCTATCTGTAATCATGCATGTTGTGTTTGCGGGGATCCAATGGATATTGAGATTACAATGTCAGATTGATTACTGTTTTGTCTATACTTCGGTTGTAGATGTGTTGTTGCTACTAGGGAGAAAACTGTTGGGCCACGCAGAGATAAAACAAAACTTTTTCCTAACATGGTGATCCCAAGATCTAGCCAAGGTAGAAGGCCACGAGGTTTACCACTAGACGCGCAGTTGCGGATTACCAATGAAGCGCGTCAGTTGATGCAGTGTAGTCCTTTGCGATCCGATCGTCCTAGTGCTAATCGTACAACACGTCTGCTAGTATCCACACATACAAGGAGGAGAACCGACGGCGAACTGCTAGGTTCGTATCGACGGTAGGACTGTTGTGGAGCTAGGGTTTCCAACACATGGAATGACCTAACCAATCAATGATTAACCTTTCTGGATTACGGTGCTCAACTATATATAGGGAGTGAACGTGGGCTCCACTCTCGTGGCCCATTCACTAAAGCCCATATAACACTAGTCACCGTGAGTCCGACTCACTGACTCAGTCCTAATCCGGCTCGGGTCCAACCCGACCAGATTTCTAGTTCAGATCCAATCCGAACTTGCTCCCGCTCTTAAGTGTGTGACCCGGCAGGCTCATGGCTACTCGGACACGATTAGAGTCTAACTCTCAATCGATCAGTCGGTAGCGGCTCCTAGCAGAACGTGCCGACTCCCAAGTACCAAAGAGTCATGACGACTTGCCTTTCCAATGTGACTTGCGTCTGAGTCCCTTTTGCCTCACGATATACCTTGTCAGACTATAGGCGAATAATTTTCATCCCTTAAATAGTCTGACTCTCTTCTCGATCCGAGATAAGTGATTCACCCGACTAACTCTTAGTCGATCGCCTCGGTTAACACTTAACCAAGTTGTGCATGGCCATACTTTCCGAATCATATCTTCTGAGAGGGCACAGAGAATATCTCTCCGAGTGGAGGGGCAAAATCCCATCTTGGTTATTCACATCACGCAGCTTGATTCTCAGTCGACCCGAACTCTGCCTTTATAACTACCCAGTTACGGATCAGCGTTTGACAGAACCTAAGTCGGTGATCCTCAACTCGGACTATGCAATAACCTCAGGTCTAAGGATTAAATTGATTGAGATATACAAATGACAACTTGTTCGTTGTACGTCAATATGGTTCAATCCGAATCGCTAAACTCTTTAGCCGAATCTGTGTAAGTTGGAATAGCATCTCCATGCCCATGATAAGTGGAACCGAGTCATCAAGCCAACTTTCACATTGCTCTGAGTTGTGTGTCCAGCACAACCTCAATGACCAAGGATATTTGGTACAAACAACATGAATGTATAGTTCCACAACCGAATCACATATTCAATGATACACATCAGATGTTTATACAAAGACAACTTAATATCTTTATGAATACAATGGGAAATCTCATCATACATGATTGCCTCTAGGGCATATTCCCAACAGTCTCCCGCTTGTACTAGAGTCAATCTTCCGACATCACATGTCTAGGCATCTAATGCCCATGGCCCTCAAGTGCGCCTCATGCTTTGGCTGTGGTAACAGCTTTGTCAACGGATCCGCAATATTTGCATCCGTGTGTACCTTGCATAACTTGATATCACTTTGATCCACGAACCGGCGAATCAGGTGGTACCTCATGAGTATGTGCTTGTTCTTCTGGTGTTGTCTAGGTTCCCTGGCTTGTGCAATAGCACCATTGTTGTCATAATACACGTCTAACGGATTGGACGAGCCCTGAACCACAACAAGATCCATGAGGAAACTCCTCATCCAAACAGCTTCCTTTGCTGCCTCCGAGGCGGCAATATACTCAGCCTCTGTTGTAGATGCAGACACAGTCTCTTGCTTGGAACTCTTCTAGCTCATAGCACCTCCATTTATAATAAACATGTATCCGGATTGCGAACAAGAATCATCAGAGTCGGTAAGATAACTCGCATCCGTGTAACCCTTTACACTGAGTTCATCTTCACCACCATAAACCAAGAACATATCCTTAGTCCTTCTCAAGTACTTTAGGATATTTTTAGCCGCTGTCTAGTGGATCTCTCCAGGATCAGCCTGGTATCTGCTCACAACACTTAGAGCATAGGAAACATCCGGCCTAGTACAAATCATGGCATACATGATGGATCCGACTGTATAAGCATACGGAATCGCACACATCCGACTTCGCTCATCAGTTGTCGAAGGACACTGAGTCTTGCTAAATTTTACACCATGGGACATTGGTAAGAACCCCTTCTTAGACGATTCCATGTTGAACTTCTTCAACACTTTGTCCAAATAAGTACTCTGACTCAATCCAATGAGCCTCCTTGATCTATCTCTATAGATCCGGATTCCGAGGATGTATGTTGCCTCACCCAAGTCTTTCATTAAGAAAATCCTTTCCAATGATTCCTTGGTTTCTTGAAATATCTGGACATCATTTCCAATCATCAATATGTCACCCATATATAAGATTAGAAAGTTTACTTTGCTCCCACTAAACTTCTTGTATAAACAAGAATCATGATCACTCTTGATGAAGCGAAACGATTTGACTACCTCATCAAAGCGAATATTCCAACTACGAGATGCTTGCTTCAACCCATAAATGGATTTCTGAAGTTTACATACCTTGTCAGCATTAGACGGATCGATAAAACCCTCGGGCTGTATCATATACACGTCCTCGGTTAAATTTCCGTTAAGGAAAGCCGTTTTGACATCCATATGCCATATCTCATAGTCGAAATAGGCTGCTATAGCTAACATGATCCGAACTGATTTAAGCATCGCTACGGGCAAGAATGTATCGTCGTAATCAACTCCTTGAACTTTTAGAAACCCCTTCGCGACAAGGCGTGCTTTATAGATGGAAACATTTCCATCCATATCAATTTTCTTCTTAAAGACCCACTTGCACTCTACGGGTCTTGCACCGCCTAGCAGATCAACCAAGTTCCAAACTTGATTTTCATCCATGTACTTTAACTCGGATCTCATGGCTCCAAGCCATGACCCGGAATCAGATCCCACCATCGCTTCCGAATAATTTGCTGGCTCATCACTGTCTAACAGTAATACATCATGAACACTTCGTAATCTTGCTGATCTTCGTAGTACAGGTGCTGCTGCAGGCTCAGCTACCACGACCGGCTCAACCTCCAAGGTTTTTGCTGACTCGCTACTAGCCAGTTCCTCTAGAATTTCTTCGAGCTGCACCGTGCTCCCACTTACTACCCGACTGAGAAACTCTTTATCAAGGAAGACACCGTTCCGAGCGACAAACACTTTGCCCTCTTCTCGGTTGTAGAAGTAGTAACCCAAGGTTTCCCTCGGATACCCCATGAAAATACACTTATCCGACTTGGCCGTGAGCTTGTCCGACTGAAGTCGCTTGACAAATGCTTCACAACCCCAAATCGTAAGAAAAGACAAACTCGGCTTTTTGCCTATCCACATCTCATGCGGTGTCTTCTCTACCGACTTTGATGGTACTCTGTTTAGTGTAAACGCTGCTAATCCTAGACAATAACCCCAAAATGATAAAGGCAGATCTGTCCGACTCATCATTGATCGTACCATGTCCAACAAGGTCCAATTCCGCCTTTCCGAAACACCATTCCTTTGCGGCGTTCCTGGCGGAGTAATTTGAGGAACTATTCCACAACTTTTCAGATGGTCATCAAACTCATGGCTCATGTACTCGCCTCCTTGGTCCGACCAAAGAAACTTTATTTTCTTGCCGAGTTGATTATGTGCTTCATTCTGGAATTCTTTGAACTTTTCAAAGGCTTCCGACTTATGTTTCATCAAGTAGATATATCCATACCTACTCAAATCATCAGTGAAGGTAATGAAGTACTCATAACCACCTCTGGCTGTCGTGCTCATTGGTCCACATGCATCACTATGTACTAGTCCCAACAAGTCGGACGCCCTTTCGCAACTCTTTACAAAAGGTGTCTTGGTCATTTTGCCGAGTAGGCAAGATTCGCATGTCTCGAACGACTCAAAATCGAATGAAGTTAGGAGTCCATCATCATGGAGCTTCTTCATGCATTTCCAACTTATATGACTAAGTCGACAGTGCCAAAAGTAATTCATATTCAGATCAACCTTTTAACATTTATGTTATAAACCGACTCAACATCAAGATTCAAAATAAATAACCCGTCCTGGACGGATGCAAAGCCGTGAAACATATCATTCAAATACAAAGAACAACAATTATTATTGATATTCGACTCATAGCCTTGCCTCATCAAACATGAAGCAGAAATAATGTTTTGACTGAGCACTGGAACATAATAACAATTATTTAGTTCCATAATGAATCTGGAAGGTAAATGAAGTTGCATCATGCCGACTTCCAATGCAGCAACTCTTGCTTTGTTGCCGACTCGAATATCAACCTCGCCTCTTCCTACGCTCCTAGTTCTTACCAGTCCCTGCAACGAGTTGCGGATGTGAATAACTGATCCGGTATCATATACCCAAGAACTATTAGGTGCATCAGCAAGATATATGTCTATAACATTGCAAACAAGTGTACCTGAGTCGGAAGTCATACCTCCACTCTTGGCTTTATCATCCAAATACTTGCTGCAGTTCCTCTTCCAATGGCCATCTGCCTTGCAATAGAAGCAAGTGGATCCGGCTGAAGGAGATGGCTTAGTCCCTGAGGAAGCGCTTGGGACCGGCTCCTGAGCCTACTTTCCTCCCGACTTAGCCTTCTTCTTAGTCCAAGAACTCTTCTTGAACTTAGCCTTATTCTACACCATCAACACTTGACTGGCGCCCTTCTTGAGATCCGCCTCTGCCTGCTTGAGCATCCCATGTAATTCAGTGAGCTTCTTATCCATACCATGCATGTGGTAGTTCGAAATGAACTGCCCATATGCAATAGGAAGAGAGTTCAGAAATATATCCGTAGCGAACTCTTCGCTAATGGGGTAGCCAAGCCTCTCCAAATACTGCACGTAACCAACCATCTTGATCACATGCGGACTCAGTGGATCACCATCCTTAAGTTTGCAACTCAGCAAAGCCTGAGAGACTTGATACCTCTCAGTCTTCGCCTGAGCCTGGAACATACTTTTGAGGCTTTCGATCATATCGTAGGCCTCAACATGCTCGAATTTATTTTGCAAGTCCGGTTCCATGTGAGCAAGCATAAGACAACTAATATCTGTGAACTCATCCTTAGCCCGACGGTAGGCATTGGTGGCAGCGACAATCACATTCTCATTCAGCTCATCTGGAAGTGGGTTGTCTAGGACATGGTCCTTCTTTTCTTGTTTGAGAACAATTCTCAGATTTCGATACCAGTTGGTAAAATTAGTGTCGTTCAGTTTATCTTTCTCAAGAATGGTTCTCAATGCAAAACCGGATATCTGAGAGTGACTACTACTTCGTGCCATGATCTACAACAGAAAAATTCCAAACAATTAAGACATGTATTCATAAAGGAGAAAGCATATTAAACACTTTAATATTTTATGCTCCCACTAGAACCAACACCCCTCCGATGGTTACTTAGTGATTCAGGATCCTAAATAAGCAAGTCGGCTAGTGAGATTTAGCATCACCGCTAGCCGCCAAGTGATCTAGGTAGACAACTCCTTGCCAATCGCATCTTATACGACTCCTGTTGGACAGGTGGCATCACATGCCCCGGCTCCCATTCGACTTTTTCCCAAGCCCCACAACCGTTGTGATAGACCCGTCTAGCTTACCGAGTGTTTCCGCAGTAAGAGTCCGGCTCGAACCCACCTAGTCGGAAAGAATTGACAGCACCTCAATTTTATGAGACACTACCAAAAATGTCCGACTTGTGATGGTGCAAACACTGGCGGGAAAAACAACTAGACCTTCTTTGAGGGATTAAATTTTACTGACTATCTAATAGAGGTAAAACAGAGACATAATAATAACACAAAATAAAGCAATTATAATGTGAAATGGTATGGATCCCTTCATGGCGATCTCCATCTCCACAAAGCCTGTAATCCGACTCGTGCCAACTCTTGACACTTGCCGTCTTACTCCATGTCGCCGACATGTACATCGCCTTGCATGTCATCCGGATTCTCTAAACAGCTACACTAGCTTAGTAAAGTAAATTACATAGAGAATCTGACACGCGGGTCGTTATACAATAAAATGAAAGCACCTAGGCTTCAGCCGGCTGACAAAAATCGTGATTCGCAGATCACGTATGGATTACACACATACAACACATGCACATGAACCATACCATTCACAACTTCCTGCAAAAACAAGTTATGCATAGATACAATATCTACTGACGTTGTGAAACTCGCAACGACATCTAAGGCGCTACGACAGGGCGAAGCCGGCGGTCCCGCTAGCCGGATAGCAGGCGGGGATCGAAGGGGCAGCTCCCCTCGCGGATGCGGGCAGCGCCCGACAATTTTTCTGAAAACGTAGATCTCATCTATGATCCGTACATGGATTCCGACCATTGTTCCGATTTGATCAAACTTTTTGATCTTCGATCACCACCTCTGGATTTACGTGTCACAGTCTACCCCGATGGCGTAAACCGACCGGTAGGGGTATGTCGTTCCACGACCTCAGCAGTATGATCATGGAAATCAGATCTACCATTCCCCGAGTACAGTTGATCCAATCAACCTCGTACAAAACCGATCTATCTCATAGATTGACCACCAAAACAACATATTGATCTCATCTACAGCCTACCACATATCACATATGCGAGATCTCGAGCCTAAAACCAGAAGCTATCGCTCTGATACCACTGTTGGGCCACGCAGAGATAAAACAAAACTTTTCCTCTAACGTGGTGATCCCAAGATCTAGCCGAGGTAGAAGGCCACGAGGTTTACCACTAGACGCGTAGTTGCGGATTACTGATGAAGCGCGTCAGTTGATGCAGTGCAGTCCTTTGCAATCCGATCATCCTGGTGCTTATCGTACAACACCTCTGCTGGTATCCACACGTACAAGGAGGAGTACCGGCGGCGACCTGCTAGGTTTTTTTCGACGGCAGGACTGCTGTGGAGCGAGGGTTTCCAACACATGGAATGACCTAACCAATCAATGATTAACCTTTCTGGGTTACGGTGCTCCACTATATATAGGGAGTGAACGTGGGCTCCACTTTCGTGGCCCATTCACTAAAGCCCATATAACACTAGTCACCGTGAGTCCGACTCACTGACTCTGTCCTAATCTGGCTCGGGTCCAACCCGACCAGATTTCCGACCCGACCAGATTTCCAGTTCAGATCCAATCCGAACTTGCTCCCACTCTTAAGTGTGTGACCTGGCAGGCTCATGGCTACTCGGACACGATTAGAGTCCGACTCTCAATCGATCAGTCAGTAGCGGCTCCTAGCAGAACCTGCCGACTCCCAAGTACCAAAGAGTCATGACGACTTGCCTTTCCAATGTGACTTGTGTCTGAGTCCCTTTTGCCTCACGATATACCTTGTCAGACTATAGGCGAATAATTGTCATCCCTTAAATAGTCCGACTCTCTTCTCGATCCGAGATAAGTGATTCACCCGACTAACTCTTAGTCGATCGCCTCGGTTAACACTTAACCGAGTCGTGCATGGCCATGCTTTCTGAATCATATCTTCCGGGAGGGCCTAGAGAATATCTCTCCGAGTGGAGGGGCAAAATCCCATCTTGGTTATTCACATCACGCAGCTTGATTCTCAGTCGACCCGAACTCTGCCTTTATAACTGCCTAGTTACAGATCCGCGTTTGACAGAACCTAAGTCGGGGATCCTCAACTCGGACTATGCAATAAACTCAGGTCTAAGGATTACTTTGATTGAGATATACAAATGACAACTTGTTCGTTGTACCTCAATATGGGTCGATCCGAATCGCTAAACACTTTAGCCGAATATGTGTAAGTTGGAATAGCATCTCCATGCCCATGACAAGTGGAACCGAGTCATCAAGACAACTTTCACATTGGTCTAAGTTGTGTCCAACACAACCTCAATGACCAAGGATATTTAGTACAAAAAACATGATTGTATAGTTCCACAACCGAATCACATATTAAATGATACACATCAGATGTTTATACAAGGACAACTTAATATCTTTATGAATACAATGGGAAATCTCATCATACATGATTGCCTCTAGGGCATATTCCCAACAAAAACATCGGTCTCTTGTTCATGGAACAAGTGGATTGTTTACCTTACACACTTTGCTTAAAGCAGTTGTCTGTTACTTGCAACTTAATACTGGAGGGGGGTCGGATGATAACCTGAAGGTGGACTTCTAGTCATAGATGCAGTTGGATGGCGGTCTATGTATATTGTTGTATTTCCCAATCGAATCTCATAGGATATTTTTGTCTGGTATTGCGTTGTTATGCCTTGCTCAGTTCCTGTCAATTGCCCTACTATAATTTGTTTACCCTTCATGCCATGTTGTTTATCTAAGGAGAGAACCTCTAGTGAACTATGGACCCCGGTCCAATATTTACCATTGATACATCTTCCACTGTTACTTGTTTACTTGCTACAAACCATTACCTTCCACACCATACGTTTAATCCTTTGTTCCAGCAAACGAGTGAGCTTAACAACCTCAATGATTCGTTGGGGCAAAGTCTTGAGTTTGTGTTGTGCAGGTCTCCGCGTTGCTTGCAACACCTACGTGACGTTTCCTTCCTCCTTCTGGTTCGATAACCTCGGTCCTACTGAGGGAAACTTGTTGCTTTGCTCTTCACACCTTGCTCTTGGGGTTTCCAACGAAGCGTCCCACGACAACACTGGGTTCACGCCATCACCCCGTTTGCGATTCTCAATGATACGCATATATTTACAATGACAAGAACTTACCTGGGACCAAAGTTGAGTAGCATGAGGCCTCGGTACTCGTACTCAAGGGGCATGAGATTTTCAACTTGTGATTTGTCAAGCATATAACTCATATTTTCCTTCACTTTAACCATAACTATTTAAAGATGCTTATGATAGGGGCAATGAGAGCTCAAAGCTAATGAGTACCATACTTTCAAACATTTGGAAGTCTTTCAAACTTTTTAATCTTTTATTTTACTTTTATGTCGAGCCACAATCTTTTCTATGAGAACCTTCCCGAGAGCATAGCTGTCATTCTTAGTGTAATGTCCTTGTCCCAGAACACGGTTAATTGTGACATAACTTTGACGCTTGTATCTTTGATATTTTTACTTCTAGTCTTCACTTGAACTTCAGAGGTGCCTTGGCATTTATGTTTTGCTCCAAAAAGAAAGGCAAGCGAGATATCACTTTATCATATATTCTTATGAGAATTACAATCTTGCATAGCTTATGTTTCATGTTGCTTATTATTATTGTGTTGGAATCTCTTCATAGCTTGCATGACTATTGGGTAGACTTATTTGCATACTCCTTATTATGAATTTCCTAAGTACATGCTCATATGCTGAGAATATTTACATCTTATGAAGGAAATGTGTTCGTGAAAGTTTCCTTTATCGCACTCAGTTTTCAACTGAATAGTTTGAGAACAAGCAATAAGCTAAGCTTGGTGGAGTTGCTACGTCCAAAACGTATCTACTTTCCCAAACACTTTTGCTATTGTTTCTCCTCTAATTTGTGTGATTTGGATATAACAAACACGGACTAACGTTGCTTTAAGTAGAATTGCTCTGGTGTCTCTTTTTTGTACAAAAAATCAAATTTTAGGAAAAATCCCAGAAAATATGCCAGAAATCCTATTTTTCCAGAAGACTCACGGAGCCAGAAGACGGAAGGGAGAAAAGACCCGAGGGGATCACACCACCCCCTGGAGCTGGCTAGGCCTGGTCATGCCTGGGCATGTTGTGGCCACCCCGGACTCCGACTCGACCTATCCTTTCTCCTACATATACCTTCTGATCTTATAACACAGGGGGGTCGATGTTTTTCTAGATAGAGTTCTGTTGCGCCACCACCACCAGAAACCGCGATTCTGAACTAGAAACTCCCTTCTGGCACCCTACCGGGATGGGGAATTGGAGGAGATCATCGCCATCATCATCACCAACGCCTCTCCATCAACCACCCATGATTCCCCCATCCATGTGTGACTAATCCCCACAGTAGGTTATGGGGATGGTAGGGATTGGATGAGATCACTCATGCAATTGCATAAGATTGTTAGGGCATGGTGCCTAGTATCTATTGTTAGTGCTTTTTGACATTGTTGCAACTTGTTGTGCTTAATGCTTGTCACTAGGGCTTGAGTGCCATGATCTCAGATCTGAACATGTTATTGATTCATGATGATATTATTGTTTGTGATCTTACCTGCAAGTTGTTTACACATATCGTTGTCCGAAACCCGAGGCGCCAAAGTGATAGCAATTGGGACAACCGGAGGGGACGACTGTGATGTGCGGATCACGTGTGTTCACGGAGTGTTAATGCTTTGCTCTGGTGCTCTATTAAAATGAGCACCTGAATTTCTAGTATATTCCCTTGAGGCCCCGCTGCAAACGGGCTAGAAGGACAAAAGATGTTGTGCAAGTTTCTCATTGCGAGCACACACGACTATATACGGAACACATGCCTATGGTTACTTAGTACTTGGATGCTTTATCTTTATTATCTGCAAATGCCTTTGTCTTGATTATTTAATGAATTATCTTGTCCATGCAATGCCCATCCATCCATCCCTATGCCTATCGCATTTTAATCCTACCGTTTATTACAATTGCTACCGCTGTCCTTATTTTACTGTTGTTGTTATTTTACTACTGCTATTACAAAACTATTGCTACTGATAAACTATTGTGAGCAAGACTGTTTCCAGGTGCAGCTGAATTGACAAATCATCTTTTAAGGCTTATAAATATTCTTTGGCTCCCCTTGTGTCGAATCAATAAATTTTGGCTTTACTTCCCTCGAAGACTGTTGCGATCCCATGTACTTGTGGGTCATCAGATCTATGATAGAAGGTATACCCAATAGTTTCCTTTGGGTATCCTATGAAGACGCATTTTTTTTCTTTGGGTTCAAGCTTGTCGGGCTATAACTTGTTTACATAAGCTTCGCAACCCCAAACTTTAAGGAACGACAATTTAGGTTCCTTTCCAAACCATAATTCATATGGTGTCGTTTCAACGGATTTAGATGGTGCCCTATTTAAAGTGAATGCGGTTGTTTCTAATGCATAACCCCAAAACAATAACAGTAAATCTATAAGTGACATCATAGAACGAACCATATCTAAGAGAGTTCGATTACGACGTTCGGACACACCATTATGCTATGGTGTTCCCGGCTGTGTCAATTGTAAAGTATTCCGCATTTCTTCAAATGATCACCAAACTCGTAACTTAGATATTCACCTCCATGATCAGATTGTAGAAATTTAATCCTCTTGTTACGTTGATTCTCAACTTCACTTTGAAATTCCTTAAACTTCTCGAAAGTTTCAGACTTATGTTTCATGAAATAGATATACCCGTATCTACTCAAGTCATCTATGAAAGTAAGAACATAACGATAACCACCGCGCGATGCCACACTCATCGGACCACACACATTGGTATGTATGATTTCCAATAAGTCCGTAGCTCGCTCCATCAAACTAGAAAATGGAGTCTTAGTCATTTTTCCCATCAGACATGCTTCACATATTTCAAGTGATTCAAAATCAAGTGATTCAAGAAGTCCATCGGAATGGAGTTTCTTCATGTGATTCACTCCAATGTGACTGTAACACCCTCAGAATCGACCCTATGCAAGTTTCAGCGATTCCCGCCAAACCCGCATAGAAACGATTCAAAGGTGCCCACCAGGCACTTTCGTGCGGGTGGAAAACGAAGTAATAACATTACACAACAGTCCTCGATGGGACCCACATAACAGATATATACAACAGCGACTCAATGAGTCAAGAATACAGATATAATGTACAAAGATCCAAATCACCTTGAAACAATAGAGCGTCCGACTACGGACAAGATGCAAATGGGGCTAAGAGCCCTGAAGAATAACCAATGGCGTCCATAACCCTGCCCAGGCCAAGCCGGAAGGGTAACCCTGCTAACGACGTCGAGATCAAACCTGCTTAAACAAAAGGGGTGCCGACAAAGGGCAAAGGAAAAAGAGGAGCGTCAGTACTGAGGCCAGTACACGGCGAGACTAGAATTCGGCGGTCCTCGCCTACATAGGTATGGTGGACTGAAGCGGCAGCGGCAGCATGCACTAAACAACCTATAGAGACTCGATACAACTGTCGGCTATCAGAGAGGGGTAAGAAAGATCTATTCGGACCCAACCTGGATATAACACCAAACAAACCCATCCTGGTATTTCCCCCTCGAGTCCAAACGAGGAAGTCCACCGAGGAACTCACACAGTTGGCAGTTTTATTTATTCGGTTATCGTTACACCAATTACTAGTCAGGTATAGATAATCATCCTGATAAAATAAGCAGTGGGCCATTTTAGTTAACCATTCCGTTGTAGTTGCGACACTTACTAGTCAAATACAATTAGCGTGAGATAACCCAAAACCTAGCAGTTGTTGGTACTTTTATTCAGCCATTCCATTATAGTTGCAATACTTACTAGTCGGGTACATTGGTCGCAAGCGACACCCAATCAAACAATTGTTGGCAGTTTTATTTAGCCATTCCATTATAGTGAAGCTGCTTACTAGTCATTATAAAGTCAAATTTATAGCACTACTTTAGTTATAGTTGTCTATGATCGAGATACTGTGCTCCAAGTCGTCCATAACCGCGGACACGGCTTTCAGAAAGTTTTACCCGGCCGGGGTGCACCAATAGCAACACGCACTCGATCAACCTCGGAAAAACCAAATCAAAACCCAACGAGGCCTTCACGACAAAGCAATCACAGGATTCAGAAATATTTCAGGGGGCCACCCCTTAAAGTAGACCCGCAACGAAGCCGACCGGCTCCGAGACGGACTCAAGGTTGTGGGGACGGCTGTGAACGACTGGGAACCCAAAACTGGGCTTGTCGACACCGCGGAATCGTGCCACGATCCTAAACAGTACAGTGTGCTCCTCGCACAAACGTAAATAAAGCAGTAAATCATGGCATAAGTACAGGATAGTAATAAAACCCCAAACTAGTTTGTGGCCCCAAGAAATAAGACGGAATCAAGCTCTGGCTCAGGGGGGTCCCATAAGCCTCCCGGATGTGGATAGCGCGAATATTCAAGGAACAGGTATCAAGTACTCGGGGTCCTACGGGACACAAGTGGACGGTTAACAACCAAATAACATCTATTGCCCACCTGTGACTCTGCTTACTTACTTCAATTTTAGTTGTTAAACAGGAATTAAAGTGAACGATAAGTAAAACCATGATCATCTCCAACATCAAACATGCGACAATTCTCCAACAACTGTGGTACTTGACGACACGCAACAGCACTTGAGCAAGCAACTACGACGCGCAAGTCCAGCTATCTACCAAACAACAGGTAATAGGATGTGTCCAAGGCAATATAAGGCTGCAAGGAATATCCCGGGCACGAAAACTAGAGCATCGCAACACAGATAGCAATAGATCAACAGGAGGGAATAAATACTATAAAAGTAAGATAGATAGAAAGGGGGAGATGCTCGCCTGAAAACATTGCCGAAGATTTATCCGAAGAACGGGGCGAAGCTCACATCAACTCAACGGTCTTATCCGCGAAGAAGCAAAACACTAGAATAAACACCGGATGCAATATTTAATACTACGGCAAAAGATCGGGCATGATGCATGTATGATGTATGGCATGGCAAAGATGCGATGCAATTAGGTCAATATTAAGCGGAACCGGGGGCCCGACAATTAATTAGATGGTTCATGTTATTTATCTACCCCGCAAATTAAATGTTGTCTTAACATGGCAAAAGGTAGCATCGATTCGCTACACAAATTTAAATGAGGCCGATATGAGACTAGATTTGCCCGCATATGGGCCCCATATTTAATTATTAGGTGAATCGGCATAAGGCCCCCAAACCACACAAATATGCATGCAAGTATGGCAATTAATATGCAACAAGTTGTTATTACATTTATAAATTAGGGCTCGAGAAAAGGGGTCACACATTAGGGTTCGGCGATCTTGGGGTTCCGAGGGTTCGAGGTCGGGTCTCGGGGTTCGGATCTGGGGTTCGGGGTTCGATGGGCCCGGTCTTGGATAACGGAGGTAGGTCTTGTCGCATCCGGGAAGCAGGACTTGGTTCGTCGTCGGGGGCACATCGGATCCGCGCTGGTCGGTGTCGATCTTGTCGTGGCGAAGATCTTGTCGTTGCGCAGATCTTGTCGGGTCCGCGCCATCGTGTCGGTCTTGGCATCCGGGATGAAGAACTTGGCGTTCCGCATCGGTGATCTTGGCGTCCTTCAGGTTCGGGTCCTGGCGCTTCTGATCGATCTTTAGGGGTCCGGGAAGGCGACCTTGGCGCTCGGGTTCGGTCTTCGGATCCGACCATCGGATCCGTGAAGAAGAGCTCAGGGCCTTCGGTCCGAGAACGAGGTCTTCGCATTCTATGATGAAGTTCTTGCGGGTTCGCGGCCTCGGACAAATGCTCCGTGTAGTAGGTCTTGACGTTTCGAGGGTGTCGAGTTCAAGGGTCTTGTGCAACTTGTCGGGGGCGTCCCTTTAAGAAGATCTTGCGATTCCGAGAGACACCAAACTTGTACATGGCGGACGATGGAAACAATGCTTGGCTCCATCCCGGCGAGGGATGGCCCCGGCGACTGCACGGGCTTGACCCCTTTCTTGCCATGCGGCGGTTGCACGAAAGAGTCGAACTCAGGTAACTCCTTGCGGCTCTTGGGGAGAGGCTTCCTCCCGGTCCACGGGCGCGGCGTGGCTTCGGGACCGAACGGCAAGAATGGAGCCTCGCGGAGCGCAACGGGGCGGGCTTGTGGGGCCTCCGTGAAGCTGTACTCGAACTCGAACGGTGCCCCCTCGAGGCGGTAGGCGAGGCCACGGTCGGTGACGCGGACTCCGGCGGGTGGCGAGGCAGACGGAGAGGGCGTGCTGCAGGGGAGCTCGGTGGAGGGGCGCCGGCGGCGGTGTTGACGGAGGCGGGCGAGGAGGCTGTCGGGGGCGCGCCGGCAGCGGGGTACGCGGCCGCGGCGGCGGCGGAAGGCGGAGGAGGGGCCACGGCTCGCGGGCGCCGACGGGAGGTGGAGGCGAGGCCGGCCAGGGAGGGAGAGGGAGCGAGGCAGAGAGGAGGGAGGGAGACGCGGCAGCGGCCGGTGGCGAGCGGGACCGGCGGAAGGGGAGGAGGCCGGCGGCGAGGGGGGGCCGCGGCTCGGGTGGCAGGCGGTGGGGGAGCGAGCGCGGGAAGCGAGGGTGGCGAGCGACGCGGTGAGGCAGAGGAAGGGAGCGGCGGCGGCGACTGCGCCGGCTCGGAAAAAGGGGGGGTCGAGGCGGTGGCGGGGCACCGGAGGGGAGGGAGGAGGTCGGGCTCGCGGGTTGGAACAGAGGGAGGAGGGAGAGAGCGGGGTAGGTGGGGAAGGTGGGTCCGGGTGGGGCCAGGAGGAGGGGGGACGCGGTGGGATGGGTGGTTTGCTGTGGGGTGGGGGGGTTCGGTGTGTGGTGTTGTGTGTGTGGTGTGTGTGGGCCGGCTGGGTGAAGAGAGGAGGAGGGGTGAGGTGTCAGCGGTTGAGTGGAGGGAGTGGTGAGGGGAGATGAGGTGGCGAGAGGCTATTGGTTGGGGTGAGGTGGAGGCAGGGTGGGTAGGTTAGAGTTGGGTAAGTTAGGGATTTCGGGCGAACCGTTTTATTCTGGGGGTGGTCGTCTGGGTTGAATCGGCCCATTCGACTGCCCCCCTAAAATAATTGAATATTTTATTATTTACAAACGGGACTTTTGCAAACCGAAAGCAGACAAAACAAAATAATCCGGAGACCCGGGTTTTGAATTTTGAAAACAAGACGGGGCGTTTTAGAAAATAAAAACAGGCTTTGCGAAAGTAGTTTTATGCAAACAAAAATGCAAGATGATGACGATGCTCAAATGCAATGTGGCATGATGACATGAGCATGCGGTCATGACGATGCAATGCACAAAAACAACGCGATTTTCTAGTAGTGGTTTTTTTGCGGGATGCCACAATTCGACACCACTAACAATGGATCTCGCCCTCGAGATCCGCCTCATGGTACCGGAAGGAAGGTCGGCGATCTGCGTCTTCTCGCTTCGTGTAGATCCTCGCGACACCACTAACAAGAGGTCGTTGTCCGTGATCGTCGAGGGAACACTCCGGAAACAAAAGGTCGAAGGTAGAGGTATCAACAAATAAGCCACCCCTAACTTCCGTGGACGGAGTAAAACTGCTGGACCCACTGATTCGACGTACAAGAGCGAATGATAAGAGTAGTGGTATGGTAGCTACTCCGTCCCGCACTCAAACCATTACTCTGCACACGAATAGGCGGATTATGCAACCAACTCTCAGAATTAGACTGAAGATCTCGACAATCGAGGTTCAGAAACAAGGGAGTGATGCAGACTCTGCATCGGATCTGGCGTAGATGATGTCGTCGTGTCGGAAAACACCGGAAGGCACAAGAAGGAACAAAGAGAAGTCCATCAGACGAAGGGTTCCTCGGATAGCATGAAGACCAGAAGTAGCAACACCGTTACCAAAGGAGGAAGCGAAACCCTGAAGGTACGACGGAAAACCCCACCACAAGAATTCCTGGACTCGAAGAAAAGATAAGAGAGCAGATTCAAAACACGTCGAGATAAGAGGAGAATAGCAGAGGGATAAGGAATAAAATCAGACCTATTCAGAACTATCCAACCGACTTTTCAAAAATATTTTTGACACTCTACTTCGGCTGTTAGCTAGGTTATCCTACAGGCTGGACTTGTGGGGTATCGCAACTGCTGAGCTCTGATACCACTCTGTAACACCCTCAGAATCGACCCTATGCAAGTTTCAGCGATTCCCGCCAAACCCGCATAGAAACGATTCAAAGGTGCCCACCAGGCACTTTCGTGCGGGTGGAAAACGAAGTAATAACATTACACAACAGTCCTCGATGGGACCCACAGAACAGATATATACAACATCGACTCAATGAGTCAAGAATACAGATATAATGTACAAAGATCCAAATCACCTTGAAACAATAGAGCGTCCGGCTACGGACAAGATGCAAATGGGGCTAAGAGCCCTGAAGAATAACCAATGGCGTCCATAACCCTGCCCAGGCCAAGCCAGAAGGGTAACCCTGCTAACGATGTCGAGCTCAAACCTGATTAAACAAAAGGGGTGCCAACAAAGGGCAAAGGAAAAAGAGGAGCGTCAGTACTGAGGCCAGTACACGGCGAGACTAGAATTCGGCGGTCCTCACCTACATAGGTATGGTGGACTGAAGCGGCAGCGGCAGCATGCACTAAACAACCTATAGAGACTCGATACAACTGTCGGCTATCAAAGAGGGGTAAGAAAGATCTATTCGGATCCAACCTGGATATAACACCAAATAAACCCATCCTGGTATTTCCCCCTCGAGTCCAAACGAGGAAGTCCACCGAGGAACTCACACAGTTGGCAGTTTTATTTATTCGGTTATCGTTACACCAATTACTAGTCAGGTATAGATAATCATCCTGATAAAATAAGCAGTGGGCCATTTTAGTTAACCATTCCGTTGTAGTTGCGACACTTACTAGTCAAATACAATTAGCGTGAGATAACCCAAAACCCAGCAGTGGTTGGTACTTTTATTCAGCCATTCCATTATAGTTGCAATACTTACTAGTCAGGTACATTGGTCGCAAGCGACACCCAATCAAACAATTGTTGGCAGTTTTATTTAGCCATTCCATTATAGTGAAGCTGCTTACTAGTCATTATAAAGTCAAATTTATAGCACTACTTTAGTTATAGTTGTCTATGATCGAGATACTGTGCTCCAAGTCGTCCATAACCGCGGACACGGCTTTCAGAATGTTTTACCCGGCCGGGGTGCACCAATAGCAACACACACTCGATCAACCTCGGAAAAACCAAATCAAAACCCAACGAGGCCTTCACGACAAAGCAATCACAGGATTCAAAAATATTTCAGGGGGCCACCCCTTAAAGTAGACCCGCAACAAAGCCGGCCGGCTCCGAGACGGACTCAAGGTTGTGGGGACGGCTGTGAACGACTGGGAACCCAAAACTGGGCTTGTCGACACCACGGAATCGTGCCACGATCCTAAACAGTACAGTGTGCTCCTCGCACAAACGTAAATAAAGCAGTAAAGCATGGCATAAGTACAGGATAGTAATAAAACCCCAAACTAGTTTGTGGCCCCAAGAAATAAGACGGAATCAAGCTCTGGCTCAGGGGGGTCCCATAAGCCTCCCGGATGTGGATAGCGCGAATATTCAAGGAACAGGTATCAAGTACTCGGGGTCCTACGGGACACAAGTGGACGGTTAACAACCAAATAACATCTATTGCCCACCTGTGACTCTGCTTACTTAATTCAATTTTAGTTGTTAAACAGGAAATAAAGTGAACGATAAGTAAAACCATGATCATCTCCAACATCAAACATGCGGCAATTCTCCAACAACTGTGGTACTTGACGACACGCAACAGCACTTGAGCAAGCGACTACGACGCGCAAGTCCAGCTATCTACCAAACAACAGGTAATAGGATGTGTCCAAGGCAATATAAGGCTGCAAGGAATATCCCGGGCACGAAAACTAGAGCATCGCAACACAGATAGCAATAGATCAACAGGAGGGAATAAATACTATAAAAGTAAGATAGGTAGAAAGGGGGAGATGCTCGCCTGAAAACATTGCCGAAGATTTATCCGAAGAACGGGGCGAAGCTCACATCAACTCAACGGTCTTATCCGCGAAGAAGCAAAACACTAGAATAAACACCGGATGCAATATTTAATACTACGTTAAAAGATCGGGCATGATGCATGTATGATGTATGGCATGGCAAAGATGCGATGCAATTAGGTCAATATTAAGCGGAACCGGGGGCCCGACAATTAATTAGATGGTTCATGTTATTTATCTACCCCACAAATTAAATGTTGTCTTAACATGGCAAAAGGTAGCATCGGTTCGCTACACAAATTTAAATGAGGCCGATATGAGACTAGATTTGCCCGCATATGGGCCCCATATTTAATTATTAGGTGAATCGGCATAAGGCCCCCAAACCACACAAATATGCATGCAAGTATGGCAATTAATATGCAACAAGTTGTTATTACATTTATAAATTAGGGCTCGAGAAAAGGGGTCACACATTAGGGTTCGGCGATCTTGGGGTTCCGGGGGTTCGAGGTCGGGTCTCGGGGTTCAGATCTGGGGTTCGGGGTTCGATGGGCCCGGTCTCGGATAACGGAGGTAGGTCTTGTCGCATCCGGGAAGCAGGACTTGGTTCGTCGTCGGGGGCACATCGGATCCGCGCTGGTCGGTGTCGATCTTGTCGTGGCGAAGATCTTGTCGTTGCGCAGATCTTGTCGGGTCCGCGCCATCGTGTCGGTCTTGGAATCCGGGATGAAGAACTTGGCGTTCCGCGTCGGTGATCTTGGCGTCCTTCAGGTTCGGGTCCTAGCGCTTCTGATCGATCTTCAGGGGTCCGGGAAGGCGACCTTGGCGCTCGGGTTCGGTCTTCGGATCCGTGAAGAAGAGCTCAGGGCCTTCGGTCCGAGAACGAGGTCTTCGCATTCTATGATGAAGTTCTTGCAGGTTCGCGGCCTCGGACAAATGCTCCGTGTAGTAGGTCTTGACGTTTCGAGGGTGTCGAGTTCAAGCGTCTTGTGCAACTTGTCGGGGGAGTCCCTTTAAGAAGATCTTGCGATTCCGAGAGACACCAAAGTTGTACATGGCGGACGATGGAAACAATGCTTGGCTCCATCCCGGCGAGGGATGGCCCCGGCGACTGCACGGGCTTGACCCCTTTCTTGCCATGCGGCGGTTGCACGAAAGAGTCGAACTCAGGTAACTCCTTGCGGCTCTTGGGGAGAGGCTTCCTCCCGGTCCACGGGCGCGGCGTGGCTTCGGGACCGAACGGCAGGAATGGAGCCTCGCGGAGCGCAACGGGGCGGGCTCGTGGGGCCTCCGTGAAGTTGTACTGGAACTCGAACGGTGCCCCCTCGAGGCGGTAGGCGAGGCCACGGTCGGTGACGCGGACTCCGGCGGGTGGCGAGGCAGACGGAGAGGGCGTGCTGCAGGGGAGCTCGGTGGAGGGGCGCCGGCGGCGGTGTTGACGGAGGCGGGCGAGGAGGCCGTCGGGGGCGCGCCGGCGGCGGGGTACGCGGCCGCGGAGGCGGTGAAAGGCGGAGGAGGGGCCACGGCTCGCGGGCGCCAACGGGAGGCCGGCCAGGGAGGGAGAGGGAGAGAGGCAGAGAGGAGGGAGGGAGACGCGGCAGCGGCCAGTGGCGAGCGGGACCGGCGGAAGGGGAGGAGGCCGGCGGCGAGGGGGGGCCGCGGCTCGGGTGGAAGGCGGTGGGGGAGCGAGCGCGGGAAGCCAGGGTGGCGAGCGACGCGGTGAGGCAGAGGAAGGGAGCGGCGGCGGCGACTGCGCCGGCTCGGAAAAAGGGGAGGGTCGAGGCGGTGGCGGGGCGCCGGAGGGAAGGGAGGAGGTCGGGCTCGCGGGTTGGAACGGAGGGAGGAGGGTGAGAGCGGGGTAGGTGGGGAAGGTGGGTCCGGGTGGGGCCAGGAGGAGGGGGGACACGGTGGGATGGGTGGTTTGCTGTGGGGTGGGGGGGTTCGGTGTGTGGTGTTGTGTGTGTGGTGTGTGTGGGCCGGTTGGGTGAAGAGAGGAGGAGGGGTGAGGTGTCAGCGGTTGAGTGGAGGGAGTGGTGAGGGGAGATGAGGTGGCGAGAGGCTATTGGTTGGGGTGAGGTGGAGGCAGGGTGGGTAGGTTAGAGTTGGGTAAGTTAGGGATTTCGGGCGAACCGTTTTATTCTGGGGGTGGTCGTCCGGGTCGAATCGGCCCGTTCGACTGCCCCCCTAAAATAATTGAATATTTTATTATTTACAAACAGGACTTTTGCAAACCGATAGCAGACAAAACAAAATAATTCGGAGACCCGGGTTTTGAATTTTGAAAACAAGACGGGGCGTTTTAGAAAATAAAAACAGGCTTTGCGAAAGTAGTTTTATGCAAACAAAAATGCAAGATGATGACGATGCTCAAATGCAATGTGGCATGATGACATGAGCATGCGGTCATGACGATGCAATGCACAAAAACAACACGATTTTCTAGTAGTGGTTTTTTTGCGGGATGCCATAGTGACCAAGACGACAGTGCCACATGTATGTAGAATTATCATTCAATTTCAAATGTTTAGCATCTATATTATGAACATGTGTATCACTACTATCGAAATTCAATAAGAATAGACCATCTATCAAAGGTGCATGACCATAAAAGATATTACTCATATAAATCGAACAACCATTATTTTTGGACTTAAACAAGTAACCGTCTCGCAATAAACAAGATCCTGATATAATGTTCATGCTCAACGCAGGCACTAAATAACAATTATTTAAGTATAAAACTAATCCCGATGGTAGATGAAGAGGGAGCGTGCCGACCGCGACCACATCAACCTTTGATCCATTTCTAACGTGCATCATCACCTCGTCTTTTTCTAGTCTCTGTTTATTCCGCAGCACCTATTTTGAGTTACAAATATGAGCAACCGAACCAGTATCAAATACCCAGTCACTACTACAGTTACTAGTAAGATACACATCAATAACATGTATATCGAATATACCTTTATTCTTGATGTTGCCGTTCTTCAAATCCTCCGGGTACTTGGGGAAATTCCGCTTCCAGTGACCTTCTCCCTTGCAGTAAAAGCACTCAGTATCAGGCTTAGGCCCAGCCTTGGTATTCTTTGCAGGCGCGGTAGCTTTCTTACCGTCCTTCTTGAAGTTGCCCTTTTTCTTAGGCTTGCCCTGCTTCTTGAAATTGGTGGTCTTATTGACCATCAACACTTCTTGCTCTTTCTTGATCTCCACTTCCGCAGAATTCAACATAGAGAAGAGTTCTGGTAACAACTTACCTATGTGTTGCATGTTATAGTTCATCACAAAGTTCTTGTAAGTTGGTGGTAGTGATTGGAGGACATGGTGAATCCCCAATGCATGGGAATCACTATACCCAAGCTATGAGCTTATTGGCGTGCCCAGACATCTTAAGCACATGCTCACTGACGAAGCTGCCCTCTTCCATCTTGCAGTTAAAGAACTTTTCAGAAGCCTCATAACTCCTAACTGCTGCGTGTGCCTCAAATATCATTTTGAGTTCACGGACAATATCATGTGGGTCAAAGTTCTCAATCCTTTTCTAAAGGTTCGATTCCAAACCATACAAGATAGCACACTGAACTGTGGAGTACTGATTCTTCCGAGTAAGGTAAACATTTTTCACCTCATCGGTAGCATCAGCTGCAGGTGGGTCACTCAGCGGTTCATCCAGCACATAGGTCAACTGACCAGCATTAAGGACAATCCTCAAATTGCGGAACCAATCCACAAAGTTTCTTCCATTGTTTTTCAACTTTTATTTCTCTAGGAACGCGTTAAAATTGATGGTAGGGGCGGCCATGATCTACAACATATTTGCAATAGTTTAGAGTAAGTTTATGACAAATTGAGTTCAATTAATACTTAAATTAACTAGGTGAAATCACACTCAAAACAATATCACTCACATTATTTTAGTGATCACACAAACCAAATCCACTATATCAAGTCCGATCATCATGACAGATGATGTAGATTCAAAGGCGAAAAATCAACATGTTCATCATATCTACTATATGACTCATGCTTTACCTTTTGGTATTCCGTGTTCTGAGACCATGTATGTACATGCTAGGCTCGTCAAGGTTAATCTTAGTATCCGCATGAGCAAATCTGGCTTGCTCCCGTTGTATGCACACGTAGAATCTATCACCCCCGATGATCACGTGGTGCTTCGGAACTACGAGTCTTAGCAACGGTGCCCACTAAGGGCGAACACTTTATTACTTGATATTTTGTGAGAGGGATCATCTTATAATGCAACCGTCGCGATCTAATCAATACAAGATGCATAAAAGGATTAATATCACATGCAATTCATAATATGTGATATGATATGGCCTTTCTTCTTGTGCCTTCGATCTCCATCTCCAAGCACGAACATGATCTCCATCATCACCGACATGGAGTTAAGGTCAATGGCGCCACTTCATGGTTGTCGTCCACCAGCATCAACTATTACAACTACTTTGAATAATAAACAACCATAAGGCTCCTGCCATTTGCCAACTTACAATAAGGATCATTGCATACATCATATATAATCACATTCAAGGCCATATCACATCACAACACACCCCTGCAAAACAAAGTTAGACGCCTCTAATTTTCTTTGCATGTTTTACGTGGTTTGGGGCTTTCGAATAAGAACCGTTCTAACTTACAAACAAGAACCACAATGTTGATACAAGTATTGTCAAGTGCCTGATGTAAATTGAATCTTCACTATGGTGGGAGAGACAGACACCCGCAAAGCCACTTATGCAATACAAGTTGCATGTCGAGCGTGGAGCAAGTCTTGGGAACGATGTCATGTAAGGTTAGCCTAGGCCACTTCATCCCACCATCCCGCAAGATGCAAAGTACACAAAAAGCAATCGACAACAAAAGCATCAACACCCACAATAACCAGTGTTGTTCTACCCGTGCAATAGATCTACGCATAGACCTGGCTCTGATACCACTGTAGGGGTTCGTAGCATGGAAAACAAAAAAATTCTATCGCATGAACACACACAAGCCAAGATCTAATCTACTAGATAGGTGCAACGAGTTGGTAGAGTACTAACCCTCGAAGATTCCAAAGTAGTTAAGGAGATCGGATTCTCGTGGTGATGTAGTCGTTCACTTGTCGATCTCAAGATAGCATAGACGACCCTTCCGGCGCCGCGTTCCGGTAGCGCTTCCGCAGTCGATCACACGTTCGGTACTCAATGAAGACCTTCCTCTCCCTTGTTCCAGCATGCAGCAGAGGTTGTAGATCTCTCCTCACGATTCCAACAGCACGACGACGTGGTGGTGGAAGTAGAGGGGGAATCCCGCAGGGCTTCGCCTAAGCCAAAGCGGGTATGGTGGAGTAGAAGAGGGCCTCGGCGATATAGGGTTTAGAGAGCCTAGGTTTAGAGGTGGTCGACGCCTAGAGAGGGCCTAGGCGGTGGCGACTTGGGAGATCCCTAGGGCAGCGGCGGCTTGGGGTGGTGGCGGCCAAGCTAGGGTTTGTGGTGAGGGATAGGGGGCGCCCTACCCCTCCTTATATAGGTGGGAAGGGGAGAGGGGAGTCCTTCCCCAACTCCTACACTTGGGCCGGCGGCAAGGGGAGGGAGGAATCCTCCCCTCGGTAGGATTCCTTCCCTCCCACCACTAGGCAACCATGTTGGGATTTGACTTTTTCAAATTGGCGTTTGACTTTAAAACTAGAGTTTGATTTCTCTCTTCCCGTTGCCCAGCCAACTGACCTAGGACATGATGAAACCATTCCACTTTGGTATGACACATACATGTACCCTTCCCACTCCGGATCGGTTGACCTTCTAGACCCTTCTAGAACATTCCGGTGAAAACACCGAAACCATTCCCGAATACCGGAATTGGACTTTCCTTATATGACTCTTATTCTCCGGACCATTACGGATCTCCTCGTGGTGTCCTGGATCCAATCCGAGACTCCAAACAACATTCGGTCTCTTTACACACTTTCCATATCTACTAAACAACATCGAATCCTTAAGTGTGTCTCCCTACGGTTCGTGAATTATGCAGACATGACCGAGAATCTTCTCCAATCAATAACCAATAGAGGAGTTCATATGGCTCCCACATATTTCTATGATTACTTCAAGATAGAATGAACCATTTACATACGATACCAATTTCCCTTGTCTCGCGATATTTTACTTATCCGAGGTTTGATCGTCGGTATCTCTGCATACCTAGTTCAACCTCGTTACCGATAAGTACTCTTTACTCGTTCATGTGATATGTGATCCCTTGTGAGCCAGTCACATGCTTGCGAGACAATTGGATGACATTCCACCAAGAGGGCCCAGAGTATATCTATCCATCATATGGATGGACAAATCCCACTCTTGATCCATGTGCCTCAACACATACTTTCTGAATACTCAATGCCACCTTTATAACCACCCAGTTATGAAGTGGTTTTTGATGTCATGAAAGCATCCATCCGGTGATGGTGATTAACATGATCTCATGGTCGAAGGATTTAGGTTACTATGTATCTGAAATCTTATAGCAAACGAACTATTGAAATGACTTGATCTTATGATATGCTTAACTATAGGAGTATGTCCATCACATCATTCTCCTAATGATATGATCTTGTTATTAATAACATCCAATGTTCATGATTAGGAAACCATAGTCATCTATTAATCAACGAGCTAGTATTACAAAGAGACTTTACTAGGGACTCTTACATCTTTACAAATCACATAAGTTTTAATGTTTCCGGTTAATACAATTATAGCATGAATGTAAATATTTATCATAAACACAAAGATATAATAATAATTACTTTTATTATTGTCTCTTGGGCATATCTCCAACAGTTTTTTGTATTCAGAACTAGCAATGATGATGCTAATTCTTGATACTCTTCAATGGTATATGCAAAAAAGAATTGTTATTCTTACCTTGGCCTATTTCCGTTCAGTTCATCTTATTTATAGTTGCTTATTTACATCTAGCTTCTCCCTGTGTGCCGGTATCGGCGCTGGACGCTTCTTTCTTTTCCCAATGTATTATTCAATACCTCCCCATCTCTTCCAATTTGGATGACTAGGTGCTGATTTTTCTCTCTCGCCATGCATCATTTTTGTTCATTATTGTTCAAATGTACTTGCCATAAAATCCATGTTTGCATCTTTGTGCTTTTCCAAATATCGATGAATCAGTGCTGAAGTCAATGAGGGTTTGTTCCATATTCCAATGTATATATAGCTAGAAGAAATTGCATCTAGAGCGTAGAGTACATCTTGTAAAGCTATTTTGGCAATAAAAAATCCTACCTTATTGAAACTCATTTTCGGATTGCTTCTGTGGTAAATATCGTCAAATTATATAATGGCATACTAGCTGGTATTAGGTTTGCACATAATCAGTTTGCCATACTAGATTACTAGCTAGTATAAGGTTTGCACATAATCTGTTCCTGTGCCTGTCGGTATAATGGTCTTTTTTTGGAAAGGGGCATTTTATTGCATCACACAATGTTTACACCCGGCCTCTGGATAAGTAGGATGCACACAGCCAAACACGCACACAACACGACGCAGAGTACAATAGCTATAATAGAATAAAAAGAAACAATCGCCCAACTAAGATAACTCTATCCGCAGTTCACGCTGCCATCCATGTCGGGAAAAGACATCCCTTGCCGTATCCTCCAATCTCGTACATCCCTCCACAAATAATTCGCGAAACTCCATACGCTGAAGAACATTCCACGACCTGAGGATGGCCGTGGCTCTGTAGATAACCTGGAAGGTAGAAGAAATAATATTATTAAAAATCTTGTCATTCCTACATAGCCAAAGTGACCAAATAATGGCAAGCGCTCCCACCCTAAATAAAGTCCCAAATTTATCTGCAATCCCATTCAGCCAGTTACCAAATATATTGGCCACCGACCTGGGGGGGTATAAACTCGAGGCTATTTGGATGATTGACCATATAACACGAGCAAATTTACACTGAAAGAATAAATGTCGAATTGTCCCATGCCAATTCTTTTTAACAAGATTATCTTTTGTAAGAATAACCCGTTTACGCAGATACCAGGCAAATATCTTTGTTTTAAGGGGTATTCTCATCTTCCAAATTTTACAATTATCATCTACAGGAATATCAGGTTGGATCAGTGCTCTATACAAGGAATCAACAGTAAAATTACCGTTAGACAACAAATTCCATTTGAACTCATCTGTGCCCTCTGTTAGCAGGACATTGGCTAATCTTGCTAAAAGATTTTGCCAAGATGCTAACCGAGGCCCAACTAAACTTTGTCTAAATGAAACATTAGGAGGGCTAGACTCCATAACTACTGAAAGTGTATCTCCTTTATGTCTAACAATTGAGTAAAGAGCAGGATATTGTTCTCGGAGAGAGGTTTGGCCAAGCCATGTATCTTCCCAAAACCTAATCTGCAATCCATCCTTAATATTAAAAGTGCCAAAATGGAAAAAATGTTGCTTGGAAGCCATTAGTCCAGCCCAAAAGTGTGAGTCACCAGGCTTCCACACCACTTGAGCTAAAGCTTTTGACCCAACATATTTCCACCATAGAATTTTTTGCCAAATACCCTCTTGAGTGAGTATCTTAAAAATCCATTTGCCCAAAAGAGCGGTATTTTTGACCTTCAAGTCATGGATTCCAAGACCTCCATATTCTTTTGGTCTACAAACAACATTCCATCTGGCTAGTCTATACTTTTTTTCTCATTATCCCCTTGCCAAAAAAATCTTGATCGGAAATAATCCATTTTCTTCAAGACCCCTTTTGGTAGCAGGAAGAAAGAGATCATATATAGTACCATGTTTGTAAGTACCGAATTAATGAGAACAAGTATTCCGCCGAGAGATAATAATTTGCCTTTCCAACTATTAAGACGTTTTTGCAGTCTTTCCTCAACGAGTTTCCATTCAACAATCGTAAGCCGCCGATAATGAATCGGTATTCCCTGAGGACAGCCAAATAATTCAAAATACTGATGGGCGTCGTTTTTAGCCTCGCCAAAACAATACGGATCACTCTTATGGAAATTAATCTTTAAACCCGAGAGTTGCTCAAATACTGATAGAATTAACTTCAGATTCTTGGCTTTCTCTAGATCATGTTCCATAAAAAGGATAGTATCATCAGCGTATTGAAGAATAGATAAGCCACCATCCACCAGATGGGGACTAATCCTTCAATTTGTCCATCAGCTTTAGCTCTCTCAATCAGGATGGATAACATATCCGCCACTATATTAAATAGTATAGGCGATAATGGATCCCCTTGACGAAGTCCTTTTTGTGTCTGGAAGTATTTGCCCAGCTCATCATTGACCTTCATGGCAACACTACCTCCATAAACAAATGAATCTATAAGAGAGCGTCACTCCTCTGAAAAACATTTCATACGGAGCGTTTGCTGAAGGAAAGACCAATTAACTTTATCGTAAGCCTTTTCAAAGTCAGTCTTGAACAAAACTCCATTCATCTTCTTAGAGTGCAGTTCATGGATTGTTTTATGCAGGATTACTACACCATCCAAGATGTTTCTTCCTTGCATAAAAGCCGTTTGAGAAGGACTTACCACATGGTTAGCTACTGTATTTAGTCTAATTGTGGCTACTTTTGTACAAAAAATTAAAACTAACGTTAAGAAGACATATTGGATGATACTGTTGTATTCGTTCTACATTATTAACCTTAGGTAGTAAAATTATGTTGCCAAAATTAATTCTAAACAAATCGAGCTGACCCAACATTAAAGATTGAAACAAAGACATCAGGTCCTCTTTTATGAAAACCCAAAACTGTTGATAAAATTCCGCTGGAAAGCCATCAGGGCCCGGCGCCTTATTATGTTCCATTTGGAAAATAGCTTTCTTTACCTCCTCCTCCGAGTAAGGGGAAGTTAGGAAATCATTTTCCTTAGTGGTAACTTGTGGGATATCATCCGTTTGTGACTCCTCCAACGAAAAGGAATTTTCCGTGCGTGCCCCAAAATGATTTTTATAATACTTAATAATATAAGCTTTGAGTTGCTCCTATCCCTCAATAGTACCTTCATCCTGTGTTAGAGAGTGAATAAGTTTCTTCTAATGCCTGCCATTGGCCATAGCATGGAATAATCTTGTATTCGCATCTCCTTCTAGGATAAATTTTGCTTTAGAGCGTTGGTACCATTTGAGTTCCTCCTCCCGAAGTAGTCTTGCTATTTCCGCATTCGATTGGCTCTTAATCTCAATCTCTTGTGCAGATAACGGCCTGACTTCAGCGGCGGCATCCAGGTCTACAATAATCTAGTAAAGGCGTACTTTTTATTTTTTGAGGATACCAGTCATATGTCTAGCCCAACCTTGGAGGAACTTGCGTAAAGAACACAATTTATTGTTCCATCGCTGTATAGGATTTTGACCACCGACAGGTTTCACCCAAGTAGCCTTAACCAGATCATAAAACCATCGCGCTCCATCCAATCGAGTTCAAATTTGAACTCATGTTTAGATATACGAGGAGGAGAGCCAACGGATAAAAGAATAGGGGCATGATCTGACAACGCCTCCACACGATCAAGGGCGCGAACAGTTACCATAGGAAATTTATCTTCCCACTCGGTATCCATAAGCACCCTATCCAACTTTTTGTATGTGGGCACTGGCAAACTATTATCCCAGGTGAACTGTCTTCCAAGCATTGTAACCTCTCTTAAGTCCAAGCTTTCAATTACAGTGTTGAACAAAAAGGACCAATGCTCGTCAAACCGTCCCTGACTTTTCTCATGAGGGAATCTTAGCAAATTAAAATCACCCCCTATAAGGATAGGGTATGGATTATCTTTTGCCAAATTAACCAACTCACGTAAAAAATCAGATTTAAAAACATCCTGAGCGGATCCATAAACAGTGACTAGAGACCACAGAAAACCATCAACTTTGTTTCGAATATGGAGTTTTATAAATAAATCTCCCACCGAACTAGCCAACACTTCCATAGTCTCATCACGGAAGTCCACTCCACCCGAAAGGCGATTGAGTAGTGCTTGTGAAAAATCCCGTCTACCGGTCTCAGAAATGCCCAGAAAATCCAAACTATAATCTCTCACACAATCGGCAAAGAACAAATGTTTAGCCAAGTCACGGAGACCTCTGCTATTTCAGAACATGCCATTCATTGAGAAACAATAGTAGATTTGAATACACGAGGCTTTTTCCGTGACCGCTGGCTTTTTGATTTTCGACCAGACGCTTTGAGTTCATAAAGTGAACCAAGGTCTGACTCATCAAAACCCACTTCTGACACTTCACCAACTAAGTGAGAGAGGAGTTGACCATCTACTGTGGCATGCAACTCTTCCTCCTCCGTTGATGAAATATCAGGAAACGCCGAGACCTTAGGAGTAACCGTTAAACGGTCAACCTCCATATGTCTCAGCATAGAACTAGATAACATAATATCATTTGACGAGCTACCCAAACTAACACCAATACTAGACATCTTATTAACAATTACAGGAGTAGAAAAAGAAAGAAAAGACTTGGTGGACTCATTATTACCCTTCAAATCAAGATTTTTCTCCACCTTCCTTCGCATAGCTTTACCCGTCGAGTCCTCATCAGTGGCTGATGCCCCAAGAGCATCAGACACATGACATGTACTCCTGCGCGAGGGTGTCCCAGCCACTGTCGGCTTGTGCGTCCTTGCCGACGCAGCAGAGGTCGGTGCCGACCCCACCTGGGCCAGCCCTCCCCCCATGGCGAAAACCTCCAGGGACCGATCATCCGCAGCCCTGGGGTCTCCTGCCTCGGCAACAGAGCCCACCAGCAAGGCCTCCCCAGCATCCACCGTAGGAAACCCCTCCTGGGCCACCGGCAGCAGCATCGACGGGACGAAGACTTCCTGCATCCCTGTCGGCTCAGTGGGGAGATTGTAACATCCTAAAAATACTAAACTTGGATCATCAAACTTTAATCATCAAATTTAGGGTTAACAAAAACTTTGCTAAATAAAATTATGGAAGCATGCATGTGAGTATGCATTTTAATTTGAATCCTTTTGAACCAACTTTTTTGTGTGTTCCTTTGCTTGTAAATGGATGCTTAGGTGAAATAAACATCATCTAAAAAATTCCCAAACTTTTCTCAAAGACAAGTAAATCAAAACAAATAAAATAAGGGAATGGTCATTTTGACCAATTTAACTCCCATGCCTACTTTGGCTGTCTCAAACTTTCAGAAGCTAACAAAAAAATTTCTGGATCTTTGCACCCCTTGATTGTACTCATAACAAAGTATAAAGGCCCACTTTGTGATCATCCATAAACATTCAAATGCATAGTTTAAAGGACAATTCAAAATTGAATCTTTATCATATGGGAAGATCCCACTTTTTCAAAAACCACTCAAACAAGCTCAACTTTCAAAACCCAAGCATCTGCAGACTCACCAGCACCAACCTAGCACACCCACCAAAAATCTTTTCAAAATTCAAAACTTGAGTTCTTGCGGCCATTTCATCAAACACTTGGCAGACACAAATCAAACAAAATCCAAACACTATTGTGAGCAGTGATTGAAGCCTAACTTGTTCCCTCTCTGGTTACAACTAGGTTTTAGTAGATCATCTAGCTCAATTGCACACCCTTAGCATCACTGTAAGCTTGACATTGCCATCAATCGTGAGCAGGCCGAATGCACCCTTGTCACCTCCATGTCGACAGCAAGCTAGGAGGAGAAACAAGCCTAGCCAGCATGTCTGGGAGCAAGCCAACACCCCAGCGTCACTCTCTGTCCAGCGCTCGAACGTTGCCAGCCACTGGACCACACGCACGAACCATGCCAACCTCGCCAGCAACCATTCCGAGAGCACGCCCCGTTCGCCACGCTCGACCGACGCCCACAGACTGCGCGCCGCCCCCGCCGCGTGCATACATGATCACCACCGTCCCAGCAACCCCGCAGACACGCTCGTTAGCCGCCGCGCTAACCACACGCTCTGTGCGCCATTAAATTCTCCGTCGGGCACGCGTAGAGCACCATCGCGTTCCGACCAAGCCACACCGCCCCACGTGTCGCCACCGTGTCGTTGAGCATCGCTAGGGAGCACCGCACCGCCCCTACCTTCGCCCATGCCGATAGCCGTCTGTACCATCGACCCCAACGAGCTCACCGTGCGCCCCGTCGGTCCCCTCTCGCCACTATAAATAGAGGCCACCCCCAACCGAATTGAGCACACCATCTCACTCCCCTCTCCTCACTGATCATTCCACCCCATTCCCAGAGCAAGGCGAGCATCGCAGCACCGGAATTTCACTGGAGCCCGCCGCTGCTGGAGAAGAAGGGAGGCAGCGATTGGAGCCGCCCCAGGAGAAGCTACCGGTACCAGGAGGTTCGCCGTCGTCGACTTCGTCGTTCGCCTGCCTCGCCGACCCTCGCCTGAACCCCGCTGAGCCCCCAACGACCCCCACTGGCCGCGCTAGGTTTCTGTCTCGCCGGCGTTGCCCAACGTCGACAATGACCCTCAGCCGTTGGATTAGAACCCGATCGAACGCACCACATCGCCCCATACCGCTTCGCACCCCCCTGTCTCACTGACGCGTGGGGACAGCCACTTATGCAGCCCGCGGAAGCGCTGTGCTTAGCAGGCCGGCCCGTTAACCTTTCCCGTGCAGCCCAGTTATTTGAATTAAACCTTTTCCATTTTATTTCAAACACACTTATGTACCCAGTTTCAAAAATCAACCCAGGTCGATTCAGTTCACCAAATTGAATGAAACCAATTTTGCTAGAAAGGTCTGGGAATGCTGAATCCAAGCCCGTTGGATTCAAGTCATTTGGATCTGTAGATCACCGTTGGAAAAAATAACAAGGTAGAAGCTTTTCTGCATTCAAATATTTTTCAAATTTAAACCACAATAGCTTTTGAGTTGATTCCAACTCTCAAAAATCACATTTAACTATACCTTTCAGAATATATAAAAATATCTAGGTTTACTTACAGAAATATTGACCAAGTAATAAAAGAATGCCACATAGGCATTTCTAGCCACTTTAATTAATTAAAATAAAAGGGTAAAATCTTATTAAATTGTGACACCACTTTAAATCACATTCCCTTGGACTAAAATGTGTGGTGATGACATGTGTCAACATGATCCCATGTTTGGTTTGGAGACTATTAAATCTTAAGTAGTTTTTCAATGAGTAGAAATTAATTTTCTAAAAATAAAAAGGAATTAAACCAAGCTTTAATCTTGTAATGTCAGTGATGATGCTAGATCATCTATAGGACCCTTTTGTGTGATGATTGCAAGTAGTTAAATATTGTTTGGTGATTGTGTGCATCGTATTTATTTATAGACGCTAGTACCGACCAAGGATACGAGGAGGAAGGAAGATACTACGAAGAAGAAGCCGAGGAGAAATTCAACCACTGCTCTGCACAAGGCAAGCTTATACTGATATTGTGCAAGCCTAATACTACTAGTGAATGTGCAAGCTAACACTTGCAAGATACTCTACTGATGCAAACAAACCCTTTACTTGTTACCATGCCAATCCTATGCCTTAAGCATATGTGATCATATCCACTTGATACCCAATCCTAGTTTTACTTGCAAGCTTTCTACCTTTGTTTCTTTATCAAATCTTTAGCTTAGAGTGTACTTAAGTGACTTGTAGATTCTAAGGAGATATTTGAAGGTTGCATAAAGAGCATAAAATTTGGCCTAAGCTAGATAATCTTGATGTCATCCTAAGGCATGAGATTAAACGTAGTTCAACTCCACTAGCTACCACCCCTCATTAGTGCTTACCCCCACTTGTAGATTCTAGTGCTAAGCATAAAAATTGACCAACTTTAGATGGGAATACTTGGTGAAAATGGTTATGAAAACCTTAGAATGATGGATCATTCTACTGAGATGTTTTGACATGTGTTTCCGAGCACCAGATGATTATGGTGATGAAAATGTTGAGGCATGAGCCTTAGCCCTTTATAAAACTAATGGTTGTCTGGATGCGATACCATTCCAATTTTATCGTACAACCACAATACCCGAAGATTGGGTAGGGCTTAACTGGAAAGTTATATACCTTAGTATTAGTTCCCTTACGGCCAAGGTATGAGCTGAGGCTACCTTGTGAAGATTGTCCACCTGTGCAGTACCCAAGATGACAGTTGGTCATGGTTGGGAGGCCAAACTCAGAGGAGAGGTGCTTATACTAGGGCGTGTAATTGAAAGGTTTGGATTGATTATCCGCATACTGAGTATGGTGAATTCAGGATTTGTTCCTGACGGATGTATCGAATGTTGTGGTGAAAGTGTACAATCTCTGCAGAGTGTCAAACTATTCGAATAGCCGCGTGCGGTTATGGACAGTTGGAGTGGCCATACTGTTTCCCCATCAGATGTTTTCAAAAGACTTGTGAAATGAATTGAGACTTTGACTTGACTACAACAGGGTTGTGATACGAAATACAAGTTCCCACTCAGGTGTTATAAAACCTTAACTAGCATTCGTTGCTTCCAAACTTAGTAGAGATAAATCTGGCTTTTGCAGAACAACCCTAGAGCCTAGTGTCCTATTATCCAAAAACATTTTTACTTGTTAGTATTAGTTTGCGAGTACTTAAAGATTACTCATGGCTTTGTCCCTGGCTATTCCCGTGGCCAGACTATGAAGAGGAGTACCTGGAGGATGGAACCCAGGAAGGTTACGACAACTAGGATCATCTCCCATCGTCGGCATTGCCTGTGACCCCGAAGATGGAGCTTTGCCTACGCTACCGTTATTATTACGTATTCCGCTGCTTGAATTTGTATTAAGAACTGGATCATGAGATCCTTATTTGTGTAAGACCTTATGTATGGTTTGTAATGGATGATGTACTGTGGTATCCAATTCTGTTATGTCTCGCAAAAATGGTAATCCTGGGATTGCGATGTATGGCATAACAAGCATCTGGGATTAAAAATCCGGGTGTTGATAGAGATGCACCAACCCCTCCTGGGCCAGTCCACCCCCCCCCACGGTACCCCTCCTGGTCCTGAGCAGCAGCAGCCTGAGTGTTGCCCGCCAAGGCATCAATACCCAGCAGGCCTCCCTGCCTCCGATTCGTCAACTCCCCGCCGTTGTCCGCGACCATCGGCCCCTCCTGGGCACGAGGCACCAGGATCGGATCATCGCCCAGCACCGAAACACCGAGAAGCACGACCCCGGGCGGAAGCGCCCCCTCCTAGGGCTGCACAACGGCGCTCTGGCTCCGCAGCTCGACCAAAGGGTGCCCAACCAGAACAGCAGCAGACCTGTCCGAGGTGAGTGGAGACGACACCTCCAGCAAAACAGGAGACAACGGTTCCAACAAGGAAACACCTGATCTAGGGATAGTCCTGGCAAACATATTAGGTCATCCCCTCGCCGGTGAAGCATGCAGTATTGGAGAACTCTGCAAAGAATCACAAGAAGCTGAGTATAAAGCTTCCCGAAGCTGAGATTGAGTCACAATCTCCTTACCCCGAGGGGTAGAAGGACAAGAATTGAAAGGGGTCACTGCCATCACATGAACGGGAGCCTGACGTGAAGAGGAAGGTGCAGCCACTGGACCAACAGACTTGTTGACTTCCCATCCGTCACAGCAGGTACAATCGGATCTGAAGTGTCCATGGCATCCTCCCCATTATCTCCATCACCACCATCCTCAGAATCATCCTTAGATTTCCTCCATAGATCGTGCGTGAAATCTGGTTCTGGGACATAACCTTTCGGCTCCAATCTAAAACGAAGCTGATAACCCAAAAGACCAACAACAATGTCCGAAGTCAAATAATAACCAAGAGCGTCCTTCTTCTCCTTAAACACAGCAATATCAAACATAGCAACATAAATACAAACCACTCCCCTACGCCTCAAACTAAGGAGATCGACATCAAGAGTTTTTCCCATGAGTGCTCCAACCGCACAAAGGCCTAGAAAAGAACGCAAGGAGTGAGGGACCCCCTCGACATGTAACCAGACCTTCTGCAATTCACATTTATGAGGAACCTCCTGTGTCTATAAGCAGACACAGACAATTGGGTCTTACCAAGAGGTATGGAAAACTGACTCCCATCCACCCTGTCAAGGTCCTTCGCGCTAGGAAAACTGACTAAGAAAGCATTCCCACCATAACTCAGGGCCTACCACTTCCACTGTGACTGTATCGGACATCTTCTTTCAATCTGCTTTTGTACCACTTCAGCTGTAACAGATTCACCAGAAACTTGGACCAGAGCAATGGGAGACTGACTAGGCCCCTGAACCTGCCGAACCACACTATCAGGCATCTGCGTGAACAAATCAAGGTTATGTCCCAGCCCACCCATAGAAGGGACAGTCCTGGGCTGCTTAAGCACCGGGTACCTCAAAGTCGGATGAGACGCCACATCACATATATAACAATAGTGCACAACTTTGCAATCTTTTGATGCATGCCTGTCAACAGCACACATCCAACACCGAACCGCTTTCTTACTCTTTTTAGGCATTGCAGCAGATTCTGTGGCAACTTGTGATACTGTCGATGAACCCACAGGAGGAGCGAGCTGTACCTGCACCGTAGAAGGTGGCTGCTGAAACTGAGTAGTGGTCGGATAAGTAGCATGGAACTGCGGCTGTTGCACGAACTGTCCAGGCTGCTGCATAAACTGATGTTGATGAATAAACTGATCATGCTGCAACGCAAGCATAGCTTGAACCTGAGACTGAGCTTGCTTCTTTTTCTTCTTACGCTTAGGCGCAACTGTGGCCGATGCCGGCGTACCAGCAGCGAATTGCGGCGTGACAGGTTGACCAATGGGGAATGTCTGACCCTGTACACTCGGAAACACACCTCCTTGCAAGCCACCAACAAACGGTGCCAGCGCAAATGACTGCCCCCTGTACGGGTCTTGTAGAGGTTGAAGCTGGGCAGCCTGAGACACGACATAATACGACACCGTAGGCAGGAACTGAATACCCAGCGGAAAAGCTAGAGGTCGAAGAAAGGATCCTCCTGGCTGAACCGACATGGGGTGCTGCCCATTGATGGGACCTTGGCTCGGCAAGACAGGGGGCTGCGACTTCGCTGCGCCCGGAGGAACAGGGATCCCCGTCGGACCACGCACAACCGAGGGAGGCGCAAGAGGCGCAGGCCCCCTAGACCATGTCTGACCTTGCCCCGCCATAGCAGCAACCACCGAGGATAAAGACCGTCCTCCTCGCACCGCCGAAGGAGAGCCGGCCGCTGCACGAGATGAAGATGACGAGAGGAGTCTGGATGAACTTGGTGACGGCCCTAGAGTACCCTGACCAGGCGCAGAAGTGGACGAGGATCATACGACAGCGCCAGGCGAAACCAGCGATGGAACAGAGAGCCCGGGGCGATCTAGGGTTCCTCTGAACCAGAGCGATCTGAACCTGAAGGCTAGCCCGTTCCACCCTAGTCCGAGAAGTGTAGTCCCTGGGCCCGCAGCATCCATGTCACCAGCGGTCGTGACGTGCCTCCCCACGTCAGCCCTGGGAGCCCCAGGTATCTTCGTCCTCGCATCCACCTTGTCCAACGCCGCCAGCAACAGACGGCCCATGATCGGCGGCGCAGAGACGCGACGAGGAGGCAGCGGCCCCTTCCATGGCCTGACATGAGGACTCACCGCGACCCGAACACCATGATGAGGACTCCTTGGCGACGCAGACCTTCTCCTAGCCACAGCCACAGACCTCGCCGGCGGCGGAGATGGCGAAGTGGATGGAGCCTTTTCCCAAAAACGCGAGGCAGGGGTAGGGAAACCCATGTCTTCCCAGAATTCTTGCCTGACCTCTTCATCAGACTTTCTTCGACGCCTCGCCACCGTCATCCAGCCGAGATGCCCATTATCATCCTCTAACCCCTCCACGGCTTCCCGCGCATGCAGCCCATCATCCGAGTCCACATCGGACTCCGAACCCAGGCACCTAAACCGAGATCCCGAAGAACCAGCCCCCGGCGAGGATACCGACAAGGGAGCCACCTGAGCCCCTGGCGCAAGGGTGAGACGCCAACGCCGCGCCATCGCCAGGCTCTCTAGTTAGACTAGAACTCCAGCACACCTAATGGTCGTTTGTTAGCGACTTAGCATTGGTATTTCTTTATTTTTATGCTCAACTTCAGATGATTCTCTGACCGTGTTGGCAAGCTGTTCTATGACCAATTATAGTAATGCTAGATGCTATCTTGCCTTTATTTTACCAACCGAAATGCTAGATTTAGTTCCAGTTAATTAACTAGCAAGATTAAAAAAATTGGGGCTTCACTAGTCTGATGTGATGGAGGTATTACATTGATATGCTCTGCCATGTGTATTGATAGATACCAGCAGTCACAAGTGCGCATATGCTGGTCTTTTATTTAAAATTTTAGTGTCAGTTATCAACTAGTAATACTGTTTTGGTGCAGTACGCTTGATATAGATACTCCCTCCATTCCAAAATAATCGATATTAGATTTGCCCTAATGAAATCATGTTTTGGTGCAGCAAGGAAGTGCCCTGACAACTTAAGCTAGACAACTCCTGTGCTTCATTCACAAAGAAGCTCTTTGCGTCACTATGAAGAGGGCCAGCTTCGTAAAAAACTTTCTTTTGAGCTCCACTTGTTCCTCCTAAAAACAAAGTTGCACTTCTGTACATGTATATGTTTTTGTCGCTCCCTGTTCATGTAATGCATTTGCTTATGAAGGTGTCTTTTATATTGGCATCGTCCAACAAATTATATCTCATATGTTTTGTAGTGAAAGAATGATGCATGACATGTATGTTATATCTTGTAACAAGTTTTTTCTGTCCCACTGTATAGCATATTTAGTGTTGGTATGATATTTATGTGTGTCAGTACATAATATCTTGGAAGACACTAGTAGAAAACAGGCTTTTCGCCATTAGTCCCGGCTGTGGCTAGGGCCGGAACAAATGGCCCACGCCGGACGGCCCGAGCCACCCCAAACCATAGGTCCCGGCCCATTAGACCCCATTAGTTTCGGTTTGGGAAACAAACCAGAACTAAAGGGTCTGGGGCCTGCCGTTCGCTGTGGGCACACCCTTTAGTCCCGGTATGTATCTCAAACCGGGACTAGTGGTCTGGCCCTATATATATGGTACAGCCCCCTCCCCCGCTCAACTATCTTTTTCTTGGTGGGAGAGGTGGTGTTGTGCTATTTTTTTTCTTGTTCATATGCACTAGAGGTATTCGGTGAATTGTCCATTAGAGCGATGCGAGTTTAGGTCACACAAGACGGACATGATATGAGGTGCCCGAGCCACACTTAAGTTTTCTCATCTTTGTTTCTAAGTGTAATAAAAGGTTAGCAACTATTTTCTCGTTTAGACTGTGCGGTACTAATTTTAGCATAGTGATTGCATTTGATATATATTTATATGATACAGATGAGCCATCCATGGATGTACGGTGACCGATGCTCTGCCGCTTTCAGAGAAGGCATGCGTTCTTTTCGACTTGTGGCCGAGGAGAACAAGCGGCGGGATGGTTTTATGTGTTTTCCATGTGTTGACTGTCGGAATGAGAAGGTTCACACTTCCGCAAGAGTCATTCAGAGCCACCTACTTTGGTCTGGTTTTATGTCCGGCTATAATGTTTGGACTAAACACGGAGAAAGAGGGGTTGTGATGGAAGACGGTGATGAAGAAGAGAACGATGATGACAACTACTGATCTATGTTTCCTGAATACGCTGATACCACAATGGAAGACAATGAAGAAGAAGGAGGTAAAGAACGGGAACCAGACTGGCCTCCTGATGATCTTGGTCGGGTCATTTCTGATGCAAAGCGAGACTGCGACACAGAAAAGGAGAGGTTGCAGTTTGAGCAGATGTTACAGGACCACAACAAATTGTTGTACCCAACTTGTGAAGATGGCCAGAAGAATCTGGGTAGCACACTGGAATTGCTGAAGTGGAAGGCAGAGACCGGTGTGACTGACTCGGGATTTGAGAAGTTGCTGGTACTCATGAAGAAGTTGCTTCCAAGAAATAACGAATTGCCCGCCAGTACATACGAAGCAAAGAAGCTTGTCTGCCCTCTAGGATTAGATGTGTAGAAGATACATGCGTGCCCTAATGACTGCATCCTCTACCGCGGTGAGAAGTACGATAATTTGGATAAATGCCCGGTATACATTGCATTGCGGTATAAGATCAGAAAAGATGACCCTGGTGATGTTGATGGCGAGCCACCCAGGAACAGGGTTCCTGCCAAGGTGATGTGGTATGCTCCTATAATACCATGATTGAAATGTTTGTTCAGAAACAATGAGCATGCCAAGTTGTTGCGATGGCACATGGAAGAACATAACAAAGAAGGGATGTTGAGGCACCCCGCTGATGGTCGACAGTGGAGAAAAATCGAGAAAGACTTCCCGGACTTTGCTGGTGACGCAAGAAACTTATGGTTTGGTCTAAGTACAGATGACATGAATCCTTTTGGAGAGCAGAGTTGTAGTTACAACACCTGGCCCATGATTCTATGTATCTACAACCTTCCTCCTTGGTTGTGCATGAAGCGAAAGTTCATTATGATGCCAGTGCTCATCCAAGGCCCGAAGCAACCCGGCAACGACATTGATGTGTACCTAAGGCCATTATTTGATGAACTTTTACAGTTGTGGGCCGAACCAGGTTTACGTGTGTGGGATGAGCACAAACAGGAGCCATTCGACCTACGATCATTGCTGTTCGTAACCATCAATGATTGGCCTGCTCTTAGTAACATCTCAGGACAGACCAACAAGGATATAATGCATGCACACACTGTTTAGATGAGACTGAAAGTATATATCTGGATAAATCTAGGAAGAATATGTACCCATACAATCGTCGTTTTCTTCTGCCCAGATATCCCTTAAGAAAAAAAGGCAAGCATTTCGATGGCGAGGCAGATCACCGGAAGAAGCCTGCCCCCCATACTGGTCCTAATGTATTTGGTATGGTCAAGGATTTAAATGTAATATTTGGAAAGGGTCCCAGAGGACAACCTGTTCCGAAAGATGCCGACGGACGCGCACCCATGTGTAAGAATAAATCTATATTTTGGGAGCTACCCTATTGGGAAGTCCATGAGGTGCGCTCTGCAATCGACGTGATGCACCTGACGAAGAATATTCGCGTGAATATTCTAGGCTTCTTGGGCTTGTATGGGAAGTCAAAAGATACACCGGAAGCACGGGAGGACCAACAACGTCATAAAGGACGAGACGGCAAGCATCCAGGGAAGTTTCAAGGGCCTGCCAGTTACGCTCTTACCAAGGAAGAGAAGGAAATCTTTTTTGAAGTCCTTTTCAGTATCACGGTCCCGTCTGGGCTTCTCGTCTAACATAAAGGGAATAGTAAATATTAAAAAGAAAAAATTCCAAAACCTAAAGTCCCATGACTGCCACGTGCTTATGACGCAATTGCTTCTGGTTGCATTGAGGGGGATTCTACCGAAAAATGTTCGGCTGGCCATTGTGAAGGTATGTGCATTCCTCAATGCAATTTCTTAGAAGGTAATTGATACAGAAAGTCTATCAGGGTTACAGATTGATGTGTTCCAATGTCTGGTCAGCTTTGAGTTGTTGTACCCTCCATATTTCTTCAATATTATGATGCACCTCCTAGTTCACCTAGTCGAAGAGATTAGAATTCTCGATCCCGTGTTTCTACACAATATGTTCCCCTTCGAAAGGTTCATGGGAGTCTTAAAGAAATATATTCATAACCGTGCTAGGCCAGAATGAAGCATCTCCAAGGACTATGGAACAGAGGAGGTCATTGAGTTTTGTGTTGACTTTCTTCCTGACCTTAAGCCGATTGGTGTTCCTGAATCTCGGTATGAGGGGAGGCTGACTGTAAAAGGCACACTAGGAAGGAAAACAATGGTATGTACGGACAGGGATTCTTTCAATAAAGCACACTACACAGTTCTACACAATTCCACCTTGGTGGCTCCGTATATCGAGAAACACAAGATTATTGTATGCTCGGAAATCCTGGGGAAGCCTGACTCCTCGATTAAAGTGGAATATGAGGACACTTTCGGCAGTTGGTTGCCAAAACATCTCATGAATAACAACACTATTGAAGATCAACTGTACTTGTTGGCACGGTTACCATCTTCGACTATATGTACTTTCCAAGGGTACGAGATAAATGGTAATACATTTTACACGATCACCCAAGATAAAAAGAGCACCAACAAAAACAGTGGTGTCCGCTTTGATGCAACAGATGACAATGGGCAGAAGGACACATATTATGGGTACATAGAGGAGATATGGGAACTTGAGTATGGACCTACTTTTAAGGTCCCTTTGTTTCGGTGCAAATGGTTCAAGATGACCGGAGGCAGGGTACATATAGACAAAAAGTATGGCATGACAACAATGGATCTCAACAATCTTGCGTACATGGACGAACCATTCGTCCTAGCAATGATGTGGCTCAGGTTTTCTATGTGAAGGACATGTCTATGAAACCGAGAAAAATAAATCAGCAAAAGAATACATCGTCCGATGAGCCAAAGCGCCACATAGTTCTTTCAGGAAAAAGAAACATCATGGGAGTGGATGACAAGACATATATGTTAGAAGATTATAATAAGTTTCATAAAATCCCGCCCTTCAAAGTGAAAACTGACTCAAGCCTCCTCTTAAATGATGAAGATTCTCAATGGCTACGGCGCATAAGAAAACAACAACACTAGATAGGGATGTTGGTTATCTATGTAATATATTAAACCTTTTATGTAATCATATTGTGAATCATATTGTGAGTCAAATATTTTACCCAGATCCACATGCATGAAACATTGGTCATCTTGCTCAATCAAACTGGACGACGACTCCCAGTGCCTAAGCCGCAGGATATGAAAACCCAAAGAGACGGAACCATCACACAAGCATAGCTCGGGTGAGATCCCTAAAGAATCTGCCAGGTATCGTCGACCCTAGCGTCCAACGTAGCCATATAGCGTCGAACGTGCTCGTCCTCCTCCCTAACACGACGACGTACCACCTCCTCGGTGGCCGGCTCCCTCTGCACCCTTCCTGGACCAGGCGACCTCCACCAAAGAAGCTCCGTGTCGACGACGACTCCCAGATACCTCACCAAGCTACGCATCCCGGAAGGTAGCACCATCCAGTGCCAGCCTGGCGAAGCCTAGTCTCGGACATGCCCGGCGGAGCCCAGTACTCCATCGTTGCCGCCGAGTCGACTACGAGGATGCGGGATGGGCATCCTAAAACATAAAATGGATTTGGGTTAATTATTCAAATTCAAGAACTTTTCATGTTGAAAGTTTTCTCAAATTCATAAGTATGCAAAAAAGTATAATTTAAATGTTTTAAATGATATATTCGAAAATTTGAAAAAAAGCCCAGCGCGCGCTGGTTTTGGCCCAGCGCGCAAATTTGGGCCTTTAGTCTGCCCAGCGCGCAAAAATGAACCCCCCTCTAGTCCCGGTGCGTGGCACCAGCCAGGACTAGAGACCCCTCCTTTAGTCCCGGCTGGTGCCACGCATCGGGACTAGAGGGGGGGTATAAAATGTGGCCTTCTCACCCGTTGCGTTCCACGCACCGGGAGACTTGGAGGCCAGAGACGACGAGGAAGCGCCTCCAGGCTGCCCGCCGAAAACTCCGACGAAGCCCGTGCCTCCCTCTCCACACCCGCCACGCCTCACCGCCGAGCCCGCCGCGCCCCTGCCGCCGCGCCCCGCGCGCCCGCTCGGCCGCGCACCGCCACATCCGCCAACTCCGACGAAGCACCGCCAGGCTGCCGCCGCCAACTCCGACGAAGCCTGCACCGCGCCTGCCGCCAGCGCCACCGCCGACCGCCGCCACCTCCGGTGAGGGTTAGGGTTAGGATTAATTAGGATTTTTTTAGTTTAGGATTTTGTTAGTTTAGGATTTTGTTATATTAGTGTATATATTTAGTTTAGGATTTTTTAGTTTAGGATTTTGTTATATTAGTGTATATATTTAGGATTAATTAGGATTTTTTAGTTTAGGATTTTTTTAGTTTAGGATTTTCTTATATTAGTGTATATATTTACATTAGGATTTTGTTATATTAGTGTATATATTTAGTTTAGGATTTTGTTAGTTTAGGATTTTTTAGTTTAGGATTTTGTTATATTAGTGTATATATTTAAGATTAATTAGGATTTTTTAGTTTAGGATTTTTTAGTTTAGTATTTTAGTATTTTTATTGTAAGACCCTCTTTGTAACTAGAGTTAGGGTTAGGGTTAGGGTGTTGGTGCTAGGTGGTGACTGGAGTTAGGGTTAGGGTGGTGGTTCTCGTGGGAAGCCGCTTAGTCGCCCGCCTCTCCCGCGGCCACCATCACCGGCCACCGCCACCGCACCTCCGGGTTTAGGTTTATTTGTTAAGTTCAAATAAATATTGTGTGCATTTTGCAGGAACTATGGATCCACCTAGTCCAATCCACAGAGACCTAGATTCAGAACACTTTCTCGAGGATATGATTCACGATGCCGATGAGGGATCTCCCTCGAGGTATCTGAACTCATCCAGTGAGGGAGAGGAGACCAACAGACAAGAGGTAGAAGCCCATGGACACGTAACGCACATCGACGAACTATATATATATGATGTCCGATGATCATCACTAGATGTACCTAGTTGTATATATATTATGTTAACGAATGTTTCTTCTCTTAGGCCTCTACATCAAGCAAGAAAACCAAGCGCGGCCCAGCCAAAAAGTTGCCCCAGGGTACTGTTTATGAAATTATAGAGGTTTCAGGAGACGGCGAACCATTGGAACCAAAAAAAAACAAATATTTTTACAACAATACGGAGTTGTTGCTAGAGATCGCACCCCGATCACTGTTTGGGAGTGGAATAATCCCAAAGAGGCGGAATGGAGTGATGTGTATATCGACAATAGGTTCAAAGAGCAACTATTTACTAACCTCATGGCACATTTTAAGCTGCCAGAATGGTAAAAAATCAGCAAGCACAGGTGCAAGCGGGACCAAAAGTTCAGTCAGTAAAAAATCAGATGTTCCCCTTCTCGGACAATAGGCCAAACAAATGATCGCACCCCTCAAGGTGTTCTCAGAAAACGTTCCACTTCTCGCACAGCCACTAGATATGTGAGTAGCTGCGGAGTTGGCGACCAGCATGGAAATTAGTCTTGATGAACTGTTAGGCCTCCAAATCGACCTTCTACCCAAGGCTGCTATAGCCCCCTAGATATGTCGGATGTGAGGATTTGGTTAGCAAAGAGAGGCTAAAAGAACTGCCAACACAAATGCGGAATCTCCATCAATGGTACTCGGCAGTCATGAAGCAGGGGAGAATAATGATCGTATCCAATGTCCCACGTGAGTACTACTTCACACCCGAAGAGGTCCATATTGAGTTTCCAGAACTGTTCCAGTTATACCATCTCGACGCCCTGGACAAATCCATCCTCAGCTGCTATTGTTTGTAAGTTGTTGAATTCATTGGCTACATGTTTAATTTTTTAGTTCAGAACATGTAAATCCTTATTATGCAGAATGAAGATCCTGAAATGTAAAATAAAAAGAATCTATAATATTGGGTTCATTGACCCAGATAAAGTTCATATAACCACGCTAACGGATAACCCCGAGGAGACGGAGGAAAACATTCTAAGGTTTCTAATGGAGCAAAATTTCTCTGACCACATACTATTTCCTTACAATTTTATGTGAGGGTCTTACTCTGTTGTACAGATTCACTTTTGATTAGTCGATGCTAATAAGTGTAATTGATGAGTTACTGATGTATATATAAATGTTTGCAGCTTCCACTGGGTTCTGCTAGACATTCAACTTGATAAGGGAAGATTTGATGTCATGGACCCATCAAAGAGAAACCTGGAAGATTTCCGCAGCATGCAGGATATGCTCCAGAAGTAAGTTTCGCGCTATATCGGTCTCTTTCGTTGATTTTCTGAGATATCAGGTAATGAATAACTCATTCATTCATTTTCTTTGTTGGGCAGGGTTTGGATCCGGTTCAAGTGCGACGTTACGGCTGTATTTAGTGAGAAGCTGACGTTTAAGGCGGTCTCGATAAGTAGCACGTGATATGTCCGCGCCTCTCTTTACTTCTAGTTTCATACAATAATGATGCTAGATTATTATTTTGATTGAATTCTATTCTCGTAAAGTGCACGAGGCAGCCACAGGGGTCAAATCTATGTGGATTCTACGTATGCGAGTTCATTCGCACATTTACCACCGAACACAATGATTATAGAGTCGACGTAAGCAATGCATTCACACCATCATTTTATTGCTCTCACCTTTTGTTATCATGATTGATATTCATATTGATCTTTTTTTTCTTATATATAGTTCGAGAGAATGCGGGATCAACTACTACCAGAGCAACGCATACTAGCAATTGCGGAGAAGCTGACGGGATTTATTGTCAAAGAAATCATAGACGATGCCGGAGAATTTAGTGTGAATAGGCGCTACTGATCTCCATGTAATCGAACAGACGTGCTCTAGTCCAGATATTTTGTGATCTCCATGTAACTATGTAAATTGCATATATTTGTATGCTCGATATCGTAATACAAGTTATCTTATATATGCACGAATGTGTACCATATGTGGTGGCATAGAAATATTCAAAAACTATGTTGAAATGAAAAATAAGTAAATAAAACAATAAAAAATGAAATTTCTGTCATGGCAAAGAAAGGGCATAAAATGCTGTCGCGGTAGAGAACCATTAGTCCAAGATAATGCTCTGCCCCAGCAGAGAAAAGGCGCAAAATACTGCCGCGGCAAAGAAAAGACGCAAAATACTGCCGCGACAGAGAAAATGCGCAAAATACCGCGGCAGAGACCCACTAGTCCCGGTCCTTAACACCAACCGGGACTAGTGGGAGTGCACCCTGAACGAGTAGGAGTAGCCACGTGGACATACACTAGTCCCGGCTGGTAACTGGGCCAAGACTAGTAGTGGGTCTCTAGTCTCTCTTGATTAGTCCCGGTTCCAAAACAGGGACTAAAGGCCCTTATAGCCCAGAACTAGAGGCCCTGTTTCCACTAGTAAGAGGGAACCAGTGTAATTGTACGTCCTAGGGACATGAGTATTTCTCAATTTTCTGTTGGTGTCTAGATTTCTAATGTCCGCCAATTACTATAATAGACTTCTCTCTGGCTAGCTAGTTCAGTGATTACGAGAAGTTTATGCATTGATGCACATGTTTGTTCAGCAAATACGCAGGACTAGCTAGCTAGAATATCCTCCAATGCAAATACTGCCAAATAGTGCATTCAAATTTTAAAATTATTCAGAAGTTGTGAAATAATACAGTACTATTAATTGAAACAATAGACAAGAATTATTCCAGGAACATTGAGCTCTTTTTCTTGGTATTCTGGTGCGTGCTGAAAATATAATTGCTTTACATGATACACATTATTGGCCATTTCTTTACATGGTGCATGCTATTGGGCATTCGTACACAATTTCTTACAAAGAAATCGTAATATAGAATATTCTTAGGGTCGATTTATTTGTTTGAAGCATCTGCCATTGAACTAAAAAGCTGAAGATGATTCCAATAGACAATTCTAGTCTGAACATAATTGTTACAAATAAGTTCTCTTTCAGTCTTATTTTGAATCCGAATTCCCTTACGTTGATTTGCTCTTGATTGAAAAACATTTTTTGTGATTCGATTACCATGGGCTAGCGATGGCCCTGTTCATATAATTCTCTTACATCTGCCCCTACTTTTCTTATATCACATGCACATCATGACGTTGGTTTGTGGCCTCGGCCGGGTTGAGCTTCCATTCTTTCTTTCTTACATCGTATGCAAGCCTTTTACGACATGGGGCGCGCGGGGTTGGTTCGGTCGCTTGGCCACAGAGAGGTGCAAGGCGCGTGGGACATAATTTTACATCGCCTGGCGCGGGGTGAGACTATGGACGCGCGGGCTAGCCGGGGTATTCTGCACTCAAGGAGTCAAATAGCGCGACTTTATAGCTCCGTTATTCTATAACCCTTTGTAGAATAACTATACTACATCCCTTTCCAAACTTTTATGAAACCCTCTGAACTTCACGCGACTAGCAAGTGAACTTCCTATCGTAGCACAAGATTCACGTGCGAAGAGAGGGGGAGGCTGGGGGGCTTTCTGAACTTCCCAGGTGGGAGATATGAACTTCTCTGTAGTGGCAGGTGAACTTCCCTACGGAGCACTAGATTCACATGGTCAACTTTTTTTGTGTGAACTTGACGAGTTGTTCAGGATATATAGCAGGAAAAGAAATTCAGAATAGCAGAAAATAAACAGCCCACTATGACTCCAGGAGCGCTGGCCGGTGTGGATTTCAATGGAGAAGAGGAGGGAGGGTGGTGGTTGGGGGAGGGGCTTTCTGGACTTCCACAGTGAATCCGAGGAGGTCTGGGATGGTGTAACACCATCAGAATCGGCCCTATGCAAGTTTCAGCGCTTCCCGCCAAACCCGCATAGAAACGATTCAAAGGTGCCCACCAGGCACTTGCGTGCGGGTGGAAAATAAAGTAATATCATTACATAATAGTCCTCGATGGAACCCATAAAACATATATATACAACAGCGACTCAAAGAGTCAAGAATACAGATACACAATACAAAGATCCAAATCACCTTTAAAACGATATAGCGTCCGAGTACGGACAAGATGCAAATTGAGCTAAGAGCCCTGTAGAATAACCAATGGCGTCCATAACCCTGCCCAGGCCAAGCCGGAAGGGTAACCCTGCTAACGACGTCGATCTCAAAACCTGCTTAAACAAAAGGGGTGCCGACAAGGGCAAAGGAAAAAGAGAGAGCGGTCAGTACTGAGGCCAGTACACGGCGAGGCTAGAATTCGGCGGTCCTCGCCTACATAGGTATGGTGGACTGAAGCGGCAGCGCGGCATGCACTAATCAACCTATAGAGACTCGATATAACTGTCGGCTATCAGAGAGGGATAAGAAAGACCTATCCGGAACCAACCTGATACTACCACCAAACATACCCATCCTGGTATTTCCCCCTCGAGACCAAACGAGGAAGTCAACCGCGGAACTCACACCGTTGGCAGTTTTATTTATTCAGTTATCGTTGCAGCAATTACTAGTCAGGTATAGATAATCATCCTGATATAATAAGCAGTGGGCAATTTTAGTTAACCATTATGTTGTAGTTGCGACACTTACTAGTCAAATACAGTTAGCATGAGATATCCCCAAACCCAGCAGTTGTTGGTACTTTTATTTAGCCATTCCATTGCAGTGAAGCTGATTACTAGTCATATCGGATACCAGTCAAATTATAACAGTAAACTTTAGTTATGGTTGTCTATGATCAAGAACTGTGCTCCAAGTCGTCCATAACCGCGGACACGGCTTCTCGAAAAGATTTAACCCTGCAGGGGGGCACCAAAGTTCCCACACGCACCTACACCCTTGTTGTCAGATCAGGTAGGTACAAGATCACAAAACATACACCCAACGGTATGTCGACGGGGTTTCGGACACGACGTTTCCCAGACCCAAAGCAAGCACGGGGGGCCACCCCACTAAGCTACCCGCAACGAAGTCGGCCGGTCTCCGAGACGGACTCAGGGTTTGTGTGGACGGCTGTAAACGACTGGGAACCCGAAAGTGTGACTGGGCTTGTCGATACAGCGAAAACGTGTCACGGTCCCTAAACAGTACAGGTGCTCCTCGCACAATCGTAAATAAAGCAGTAAAGCATGGCATAAGTACAGGATAGTAATAAAGCCCCAAACTACTTGTGGCCCCCAGTACAGTACTTGGAATCAGGTACTAAATCGATGGGGGTGCCCATACACCCCACCTGTGGTTAGCGCGCTCGATCTCGGATCAGGTGTCAAGAACTCGGGGTCCTACGGGACACAAGTGGACGGTTAACAACCAAATAACATCTATTGCCCACCTGTGCCTCTGCATTTACCTACTTTCAATTTTAGTTATTAAACAATAATTAAAGCCATGATCATCTCCAACATTAAACATACGGCAATACTCCAACAACTGTGGTACTTGATGACACGCAACAGCACTTGAGAAAGCGACTACGACGTGCAAGTCCAACTATCTACCAAACAACAGGTAATAGGATGTATCCAAGGCAATATAAGGCTGCAAGGGATATCACGGGTACGAAAACTAGAGCATCGCAACACAGATAGCAATAGATCAACAGGAGGGAATAAATACTATAAAAGTAAGATAGGTAGAAAGGGGGAGGTGCTCGCCTGAAAACATTGCCGAAGGTTCATCCGAAGATCGGGTCGACACTCGCATCAACTCATCGGCCTAATCCGTGAAGAAGCAAAGCACTAGAAGAAACACCGGATGCACTATTTAATACTACGGCAGAAGATCGGGCATGATGCATGTATGATGTATGACATGGCAAGGGTGCAATGCAATTAAGCAATATTAAGTGGAACCGGGGTCCCGACAAATATTAAGTGGTTCAATTTATTTAGATACCCCACAATTTAAATGTTGTATTAACAGGGCAAGATAAGTTACCGGTTCGCTACGCAAATTTAAATGAGGCCAATATAAGACTAGATTTGCCCGCATATGGGCCCCATATTTAATTTAGGTGAATCCTCCAAATAGCCCCAAACTCCCACAAACATGTATGCATGCATGACCAATTTAATATGCAACAAGTATATATTATTTAATAAAAATAGGGGCTCGGATTTGGGATCACACATTAGGGGTTTTGTCGCACTTGGTGCTAGGGGGTGGCGAGGTTCGGTCTTCGGGGTTCGACGAGTGTCTTGGCATCACATGAAGGCGTCCTCGGTGCTCCGTGTCGAAGGCATCGGGGTCTCCGGGTAGGAGAACATGGAGTTCCGAGGGGTTCGGTCCCGTGAGGCAGATCTTGGTCGACGAGGGGTTCGAAACACATCAGTTGAAGGGTCACCTGTCAAGCACCATATCTTCACTTTGTTTCTTGGGCACTTGCACAGGAACAAACTTCAGGAATCAACAAAGAACGAAACAGTGGCATAGCCAAAAGCCTCTGCACACAACAAGGTCCAAACCTGCAATGACCATAAGCGAACACAAGGAAGCGAGCTGTGGCGCCGAGACGACCAGGAGGGGAACTGGCGAGCGGCAGGGGCGGCCAGAGGATCTTGTTGCGGCAGGGAGGAGATCGAGAGAGCGCGGGCAGAGAGAGGTGGCCGGCCGGAGGCGGGGACGCAGCTGGTGGCGAGGAGATGAGCACTTGGCGGAGGTTGAGGACGGAGGCCGGCGACTAGCGGCGGCCAGCAACGAGGTGGAGGAAGGGCGCGGGTCTGTCAGCGGGGTAGCTACTCGGTAGGGCACGGCGGAGAGAGGCCACGGGCGGCGCTCGGGCAGGAGGCGCTGCGACACGGATGAGGCCGTCTGACGGCGCGCGAGGGAGGATGGCGAGGGAGGCGACGGACCGAAGCATGGTGGTTGGCGGCGATGAACACCAGGGGAGGCGAGTGCGAGGCACACGACGCTGCAGAGGAGAACCGACAGCGACGGATGAGGGAGGCGCGGCCGCAGGGGAGACGAGCGGCGGGGCGCTCGCGGCTCGCGGACGAAGCGGGCTCGGGGAGGATCCCCTATAGCGGCAGGAGGAGGGCGTCGGCTAGCAAGGACGATGCCGGCGGCGTGGAGAGTAGCTCGGGTGACTCGGGCCGAAGAAGGGGAGGAAGGCGACACGTCGACCGAAGGAGAAGGCCACAGCGGCTCGACGGCGAGGCGGTCGCGCACGCTGCAGGTAGGACCCGTGCCGACGGCGGGAGCGAGAGGAGCCGGGAGGAGACAGGACGGCCTCAGGGAAGGAGAGGATGGTGGCGAGCGGCAGCGTCTGGCGAGGGAAGGTGAGACAGGGCTCGGGACGAGGGGATTGGTGGTGGCGTCCAGGAGGGGGAGCAGCCCCGGCGACGGGAGAACCACCCGGCGGCGCAGGATCAAGGAGGAGGTCGTGAGGAGGAAGGTGGGGTGGACTCGGTCACGATCGAGCGGGATTGGGGCATCGCGAGCGGGAGGTGGGGATGGTGGGGCCGCGAGGAGAGGCGACCAGGTCGCGGGGCGCGGTTGGGGCTAGGGATCTGTCGGCCAGGGAGGTGGGTGGTCTGGTTCGCGTGTGTGGCGTGTGTGCGGTGGCGGGGTGGGGCCCAGGGTGACGTGGCGCGCCGGCTGAGTGGGGTGTGTGTGGTGTGTTGGGTGAGGTGGAGGGAAAAAGGGTGGGGCTGGTGAGGTGTCGCCACGGGATTGGAGGGGGTGAGGTGGCTGAAGGGTGGGTAGAATAGGACTGGGTAGAGTTTTTGGTAGAAAAAGGTTAGGGTAGATTCTGGGTAGGTAGAATTTTATCTGGAGGTGGCCGGCTAGGCTTTCAGGCTTGGCTGGCTGCCTCCCAAAAGTAATTTAAAATATTTTATTATTCAAAACGGGGCTTTTGAAAACCGTTGGCAGACAAAACAAAATATTCCGGAGACCCGGATTTTGGATTTGAAATAAAGACGGGGCGTTTATAAAACAAAAACAGATTTTTCGAAAATAGTTTTATGCAAACAAATGCAAGATTACATGACGATGCTCAAATGCAATGTGGCATGATGACATGAGCATGCGGTCATGATGATGCAATGCACAAAAACACCGCGATTTTCTAGTAGTGGTTTTTGCGGGGCGCCACAGATGGGAGGTGGGGCAGGGCTGGCGCGGAGGTGGCGGGGGGGGGGGTAGGGTAGGGGATTTCTAAACTTCCACAGTGAATCTGAGGAGGTCTGGGATGGGAGGTGGGGCGGGGCGGCGCCGGAGGTGGGGTGGGGCGGGGCCGGTAGTGTGGCGGGACGGCGCGAGAGGTGGGGTGGGCGGCGCGCCGAAGGTAGGCTGGGGCCGACGCGGGAGGTGGGGCGGGGTGGGGCGGGGTGGGGCCGGAGGTGCGGCGTGGCGGAACCGTAGGTGGGGCTCGCGGGAGGTGGGACGCGCGGGAAGTGGGACGAGGCCGGCCGGGTGGATTGGGTTCGGGGAAGAAGGTCTTTATTTGGGTATGGGGTTGTAGAATAGGTATTCTACAATCTCTTAAGGGGATTGTAGAATAGTCATGCTCTCCCTCCCTCCTTCTCTCTCTCTAGAAGTGACGCTATTTGACACTCTAGAATAGTTATTCTTTACCTATCCTCTATCTTTTAAATCGTACATAATTTTTATATCATGTAAATTTTCTCCTACCTCGGAAGTAAAGAAGATAGAAAAACATAAGAAAATTTAGACATATTGTAAAAAAAATTGTTTACATGCCGTATAAAAATATGACATAAAATGCGTATTTTCTATGTTTTTTACAATATAATAACTCATAAATTATATTTTTATGTATTTTTTTGCATTTCTGATGAATATGAACATAATTATTAGTAGAAAAAACGTAAATTTCTGAACATGAAAACATAAAAATATATAGAGTGCAAAATAAGTATTTTATACCCTGGGTGCTGAATAGGGTTTTTATGTAACTATTATGTACCCGATGGTGTACGCACGCAAATTTCACATACCTAACATGTACATAACTAAATTATATGTATCCTAGTTACATATTAAGTATCACATATCTAAAACCTACGTACCCAAGTTACATATATATATATTCACGTATGAAGGGTACGTATATATTATGTATATGATACCAGAGTACTATACATTATGTATGTGATATCTTAGGTATATCTTACGTATGTGATATCTAGGTATGTGATACCTAGGTATGTGTAGTTTAAAGGAAATTTATGCGTATCACGCTTAGTGTCTGGACATCAAGATACACCAGTAAAATAACTGATACACCTTGGTGCCTAAGCATGATATGCATAAATTCTTTTTAAACCAGAGATACTTGAAGATATGCATACCTAAGTTACATCTACCTAAGATATAGATACATAAGTTACATATAATTAAGGTATCACATACCTAATATATATGCACCCTGTATTCGCGAATCTAGATAAAGTTGAATATTTTTTTGTAGAACGAGGAGTAATAAAATTTGATGTGAATATTTTAGAATATTGTAGCCCTTATTAGAATTTCCACAATTTTACATTAAATTTTGAATTTCCAAATAATTTGGATACATGATATGTTAATTTGAAACAGAAAATATAAAAAGAAAAGAGAGAGCAAGCGTTACCTGTTTGGCCTGAAAGTAACGGGAGATCTAAAATCCATGAAATAAAATCCAAAATCCACGACTAAAATTCTCCTTTGTCTCCTGTCCATTTTTTTCTTTAAACACCTACACTTATTGGTCAACAGAACCACACCTCTTTACGGTTCAGATAAAAAGCGATTAGTGTATGTCTGCAAGTTGGTCTAGTTAGAGCACTGATTTACACTGCCATAAGAGACAGTTACATGCATGTATCAATCTTTTGGATGGGGTGCAAACTCCGGCAATAGGGAGGCGGTTGTACTGCCGAACACTTGCGTGGATGACGATTTGGACGCTGGATCAGACGCTTTGACACAGCTCAAGGGCCACAATGGCATTGAAGACGCAGACCATGTAACCACTGTCCACGGGGTCCAATGCTTACATCGCTAATACGAACACAGAAGAATCCACCGAGCTGGAGGGAGAGACCTCTGACGGCATGTACTCCTTCTTTGGCACGGCCGGTAGGTCAGGCAGGGGCTCGCTGCAAACTACCCCGTCGTCCAGCAGCTTCAGAGCCAGTCTTTGAAAAGGACGCCGGGCTCATCGATAAGTAGCGCGAGGGTCAGCGCCTCGCTGGCCCGCTGCCGGCAGCGACGCCCCACGCGAGGAGGACGGCACCGAGAAGGACAGAGATTGGTTCAATTAAAGAATAGGTTTTTGAGTTTATATTATGGCTGGAAATTTGGAATCCTAGCTTAGGATCTTTAGACTTTGTATTGTAGTCCAACTGTGTATTTTTTTGTATCATTGTACACCATTATATATATGAGATAGGCCACCTTATAGAGGTTTGAGCTAGTTCCCCTAAAACTCTTTGTTTTACATGGTATCGGACTAACCTAGATCCTCCCCATCCTACCCAGCCGCCGCCGACACAAACCCTAGCGCCGTCGCCGCGGCCGCCGTGTCCTCTTCCGCCTCGGGCGCTGCCAGCTCCGAGGCTCTCCCCGCGTCGCTTGCCGCCCTCCTCAACCTCCCGTCCCGTGATTTGGCTCCCTCAATGCCCCATTTTTTAGCACCACCGTCATGGGCTCGATGTTCTCAGGACCGATCCCGCCGACGACCACGACCGCCGCGCCCACGCTCTCCAACACCACGTCGACAGCCCCTTCCGCGGCACGCCCCCGCGGCCTTTCCTGGCTCGTCCCCGACACTCGCCATCCAACAGGTGGCCTCAGGGGTTCTTGACACCCTGCCCGCGGCCACGGCTCCTGTAGTCGTTGCCCCGCCCGCGGTCACGGCCCCCGCCGCCGTTGCGCCGTCTAGGCCGTTCCACCTCGACAATCTGATCACCATCCGACTCACACCCGACAACTACTTGTTCTGGCGTGCCAAGGTTTTACCGCTGCTTCGTAGCCGCTCTCTCCTTGGGTACGTCGATGGTTCTTTGCCATGCCCTCCACATGTGATCGTCACCATCCATTGTCCGTCCATCAACCCGGGGCACCGTGTGTGGGTGCAGCAGGATCAGGCGATCCTCTCCGCCATCCAGGGGTCCCTGTGACGAGGTTTCAACTCGTCAATGCCCATTGTTATGGACTTGGGTTTTCGAGAAGATAGGGATGCTGGAGATCACGGAACAGTTAACAGACAAGCAACACGGAGACACGAGGTTTACCCAGGTTCAGGCCCCTGAAGGGAAAACCCTACTCCTGCTTGTCTGCTCTTGATTACGGCGAAACCGAGGGTTACAGGGGTGCACAGATGCAATCTGGCGTGAGGTGTGTATGAGGTGAGTTGAGGCCCTCATCACCGTGTCCTCCTAGCCTTTATATAGATAGGAAGGTCCCGGACGTAGGTTGAGTCGGTTATAGATTAGGGTTTGCCCCTTTGAAATTCTGTCTACTCTAGTCTTGTTCTCCAAGGATCCGAAGGCGTCATGGGCTTGGGCCACCCGAAATCTCCACAGGCCATGTATCCTGTCATGGGCCTTCCTTTGGGATGGACCAGGTATGCTAACATTGTGTACCCGTGGGGTATAACCATGTCAGTAGCCCCCGCGTGTTCAGTCGAATCGTAGATTCGACTAAGGACTCTTTCATTCTTTCGGGTGCAGCTGGACCTGTTTGTAAGAGAAAATAATTTAGTTCGTAGGAATTGTTGATGCGTGTGCCTGACTCTCCTGACGGATCAGGGCCAGTTAACTGTCATAAGACAAAACAACACAATCTTCTTCAGACTCGAGTCCCCGGACTCGAATCCGGAACGAATGCTGGTATAATTCGACTCAAGCCGTTGAGGTCTTATAGGAGTCGTGGCCCAGTGGATTTTGCAAGTGATTTACCCAACGCGTCCGTCAGGATTTTTTATCGTGCCTGTTGACACGGTTTTTACTAGCAGAGCGCAGTCAGGTGCGTTTACCAGGCCATCAGATGGTATCTGTAGGTCTTATCCTTGCGTCGCAGACCCAACATCTAGAATTTTATCACCGCGGAAGTGTTTCGGGTGGCCAAGGAGATCGCTTCTCACTTAGCGTTTATTTGGGCCAAGGAGATTGCTCTTATCCTATGGGAGTAGCCCCCGAGTATCTGTTCGAGTCGTAGACTCGAGCAGGGACTTTAGTTCAGTTGCTTTTAACTTCAGGTCCGAAGAAAACAATTTTTTCGGATGCTTTGAACAATCCTCCCTATGGGAGTAGCCCCCGAGTCCTTAGTGGAGTCGTAGACTTGACGTGGGACTCGAAGATTGATGAGAAATGCAGTACCTTAATCATGTCTCAGGTGCGCGGCCAGCGCTTCTGATAGGAGTAGCCCCCGAGTAGTTGTTCGAATCGCAGATTCGAATAAGTACTTGATGTATCAGCCGAAGATTTCCAGCCGTTGCTAGATTGGTTTTGATGACGTCAGTGCTGACGATCGGTGATCTCAAACGTCTGCGGCGCCAGAGATGACGTGACAGGACGAACGTGGGTCCCACTTTCCTGACTTAGAGTTGACTAGTCATGCGCGACGTGGCGAGAATTAAGGTGTCTCCTCGGTTTTCGTGCATAGTGGACGGCGTGCTGGCTACGATTCATTGCTGTGCTGACACGTGTATGGTTGGATCTGTCTTGAGCGCTAGGGCTTTTGGATGAACGGTTCTTGTTCGTCGTCCTCGTCTTTTATAACTGTGGGGACCCCGTGATTCTGTTTTCACCCTTTGCCATTTGCTTTCACCATTGCCTCCATTTTCTCGAGCACTGCCTCTCTTGCACGCACTGGACGTTCTCCGGTCGTTTCCTTCTTCATTTCTCCGCGCTCATCGCCGCACTTACCGCCGCACGATGGGCAAATCGAGGAAGGGCGCTGTTGGAGCTGGATCGAGTGCCGCCGCCGGCGGCAAGAAGGTTGCTGCTACCCCTTGCATCACCAACGGCGGGTAGAGGCGCATGTTCATCAAACTCTAATCAATAAAATTAGGGTTAATAAAAACTTTGATTACATAAAAACCAGATGCATGCATGTGTGTATGTGATGATTTGATGAATGCATGAATGGACTTGTGTGATTAACCTAAATAGCAAGGGATGGATTAAACATGAAAATAACATCATTTGAAACATTTCCAAGCAGAAACAAATCAAGAGAAAATAAAAAACAATTCACATAAAGCAAATGGTCATTTTTTCCAATCTTGCTCACTAGGTCACTTTGAGTGTTTCTAGTCCAAGATTGCAAACAAAAAAATTACATTTCTTTTCACCCCTTGATAGACCAAGTAAAAGTTAATCAAAGCCCACCTTACAAACTTACAGAAACATTTGGCAACCTCATTCAAATCACAATTGAAAATTGAATCTTTATCATATGTGAAGATCACACATTTTCAAAATCCAACCAAACCAGTTCCCCTTGACTAACCCAACTAACTAGAGACTCCCTAGTATGTGCCAAGCAAACCCACCAAGTTTGAATCCAAAATTCAAATTTAAATTTCTTTCGGCCATTTCATCAGACACCTTGTCAGCAGCAAACAAACACAGTGATCAGTGCCTAACTTCCTCCCTCTATAGCTCACTCTACACTCTTAGTAGATGATCAAATTAATCTAACTAGCTTTAGCACCACTGTGAGCATGCCTGGCCATTAATGGTGAGCATGCCGAGAGCACCATTGTCACCCCCATGTCTCCAGTGAGCTAGAAGAAGAACTAGCCTCGCCAACCTTGTCTGGAGCACTGACCACCGTCCACCGCCACCCCCTGTCCCAGCCCCGAGCATTGCCAGCCCCTGGACCACATGGAAAGCTCATGCCAAGCTTCTCTGCGTGCGAGCCGAGAGCACGCCAGTGCGCCGCACGCGACACCAGCACACAGACCGTGTGCCACCCTCGCCGCTTGCATACGTGATCGCCAGCACTCCAGCATCCCGCCAGACAACCTCGTTCGCCGCCGCGTGGACCACGCACGCTGTGCGCCATTAACCTTGCTGTCGGACCTGCCCAGAGCGCCGCGACGTTCCGACCATCTCGCACCGCCCCACGCCTCGCCACCATGCTGCTGAGCGTCACCAGGGAGCACAACACTGCCCCCTATCGTCGCACATGCCAGTAGCACTCTATGCCGTCGACCACGACGAGCTCCACTTGCGCCCGTCGGTCCCCTTTAGCCACTATAAAAGGAGGCCACCCCCGTTCAATTTGAGCACACCATATCACCACCTCTCACTGACCACACCCACTCACTCCCGGAGCAAGGCGAGCACCAGGTGGCCAGAATTTCAACGGAGTTCGCCGCTGAAGAGGAGGAGATGCACCGTCGATTGGAGCCGCCCAGGAGGAGCTTCCCGTACCAGGAGGATCGTCGTCATCGACTTCGTCGTTCGCCCCATCACCGACCATCGCTGGAGCCCCGGTGAGCCTCCCATGACCACCGCTGGCCGTGCTAGGGTTCTGTCTCACCGGCGTTGTTCGACATGGACGATGAACCAGAGCAGTTCGATTAGAGTTAGATCCTACGGTCCTAATCGCCCCATACCGCTTCCCCACTCGTTGTCTCACTGACGAGTGGGGTCGCTCGCTTAATCAGCCCGCGCGCGTTGTGCATAGTGTGCCGGCCCAGTTAAACATCTCGTGGGACCCAACAATTCAAACTTATATTTATTCATTTAATTTCAAACTCAGTTCTATACCTAGATTCAAAAATCAACCTAGCTCGATTTACTAAACCAAAATGCATGAAACCAATTTTGTTAGAAAGCTATTGAAATTCTCAATCCAAGCCCATTGGATTGAAACCATTTAGAATTGTAGATCACCCATGGTAAAAATAACAAGGCAGAAGCTTCTCTGCATTCAAACATTTTTCAAAATTCAACCATAAGAGATTTTGAGTTGATTCCAACTCTCAAAAATCACATTTAACCATACCTTTCAGATTATATAAAAACATATAGGGTTACTTGCAGAAATAATGATCAAGTAATAAAATAATGCCTCATAGGCCATTCTAGTCATTTTATTTAATTAAAATAAAAAGGTTAAATCTTATTAAATTGTGACACCACTTTAAATCACATTACCATGTACTGAAATATGTGGTGATGACATGTGTCAACATGATCCCATGTTTTAGTTGGAGAATATTAAATCTTAAGTAGTTTTTCAATGAGTAGAAATTACTTTTCTAAAATAAAATAAATAAGACAAGTTCTTTAATCTTTGTGATAATAGTGATGATGCTAGATCATCTAGTGTGAACCTTTGTGTAATGATTAGAAATAGTTAAGTATTGTTTGGTGATTGTGTACATCGTATTTATTTATAGACGCTAGTACCGACCAAGGATACGAGGAGGAAGGAGGATACTACGAGGAAAAATCCGAGGAGAACTTCAACCACTGCTCTGCACAAGGCAAGCCAATACTTGCAAGCTACTCATTAAGAAAGCTACCACTTGCAAGCTCTACTTGCAAGCTTATACCCATTTGATGATACCCAATCCTAGTTTTACTTGCAAGCTTAGTACTTTATTTTCTTTATTAAAGCTTTATCTTAGAGTTTACTTAGTGACTTGTAGATTCTAGAGAGATAATTGAAGGTAGCATAAAGAGCATAAAACTTGGCCTAAGTTAGATAAATCTTGATGTTATCCTGAGGCATGAGATTTCACTTAGATAAGATACACTTGTTTACCACCCCTCATTAGTATCTACCCCCACTTATAGATGCTAGTGCAAAGCATAAAACTTGATCAACTTTAGATGGGAATACTTGGTGAAAATGGTTATGAAAACCTTAGAATGATGAGTCATTCTACTGAAATGTTTTGACATGTGTTTCTGAACACCAGATGATTTATAGGATGAACATGTTGAGGCATGAGCCTTAGCTCGACGGACTTGCCAGGGCCATGCAGGAAGCTCTTGCCCATCTGTGCGGGCAGAGTATCAATCAAATCAAGGGTACCCGCTTTGAGTTCTACCCAAGGCATGATGCTATGGGACAGCCACTGGAGGCCCCATATCACCATGAGATGAAGACTCAGTTGGACCATCTGAGCTTCATGATGTATGACCGTCAAAAGGAGCTGGACAATGCCCGCTCCTACGCCAACCACAAGTACGACATCGCCACCAAGAAGGATCAGACCATCGCTATGCTAGTGAAGGATCACCAGTCTCGTCGCCGTAAGCTCGACAAGAAGGAGCGCATCATTTCCCGTCTTCGCCACCGGATCACGAATTTGGAGGAGACCATCCACGAGAGAGACATGCAGTTGGAGGAGAGGTAGAATGTAGGGGAAGACTTCGTGGAGACCCCTACTCCTATCTCAGCGATGATGATGACTTTCTGGAGGATCGGGCCATGGACTTCTTCACCGATGAGGATGACTCCTCCTTCATCGATGATGATGATGAGGAGGATGAAGAGGACACTGACTCCAAGGAGTAGTATCACTTGAGCACTAGCGTTAGTGAGTTGTATTCGGTCCCACTGTATCATAGTTTCCCAGAATGGTTCTTAAAACCATCTGTTTTCCTTTGTTGTGGTGTGTGTTTGTATCATGTTCTATGAATGAATGAATGAATGAATGAAAAGCAAGTTGCTAAAAAAATTTAAGTCAATCTTTGAAAACTTTTCCAAAAAAAAACCCTAAACCTTAGAAATTACCCTCTTTTCTCATGATCTATCTCAATCTTCAGATGTCCTGCGGAGGAAGCACTTCATCCCCGGACCCGATGTTGCAAATCTTGCAAATGTTGGTTTCTGACCGTGAAGCTAAAAGATCTGAACGTCAAGCCAACTTAGCCACCCTTCAACAAATAGCTCAGATGGCAAACAACAATCAAGGCCATGGACATCAGGACAACCATGGATCTAAGCTCAAGAATTTCCAGAACACCAATCCACCCGTTTTCACTAAGTCAGAAGAGCCCCTATACGCAGATGATTGACTGCAAACCATGGAGAACAATCTAGAAGTTGCAGGAGTGGAAGCTAACAAGAAAGTGTTGTTTTCTACCCACTACCTGGCAGGAGATGAAAGAGCATGGTGGAACAAAATTCGTGCCATGACTGCAGGACAGATGATGACTTGGGAAGAGTTCAAAGTCAAGTTCAGTAGAACACATGTGCCACCGGGTTTAATCAAGAGGATGAGATATGAATTAAGGGAACTGAAGCAAGGAAGGATGACCGTAGTGGAATACCATGACAAATTCTTGTCATTGGCTAGGTATGCACCGGATGAGATAGACACTGAAGCCAATAAGAAGGAGAGATTCCTGAATGGTCTGCACGATTAAATGCAGACAGTGTTAGTCAATATCCCCTTTGCTGATATTGAATATTTAGTTGACTCTGCAATTCAAATGGAAGGAAAGATCAACCAAGATAATGAGAACCGCAAGCGTCGCATGATGCATCAACCAGGAACCCACCATACACCCAAGTATCGCCCCAACCCATCTCCCGGATTTGCCCCAAGAACCAACAGACCCCCGATGAACCGTCTGACCTATCCCAACCGTGGAAACCCAAGGCCCGATGGAAATCACAACAACCCCGGAAACCCCAGCAATTTCAACCGTGCACCCCCCAAGTTCAACAACAACAATGCCTCCACCAACACCAACACTGCCCCAAGGACTAGAAGCAATGTTGTGCCAGTTGCAGCAAAGGACAAGTCGCAAGTGACTTGTTATGAATGTGGAACCAAGGGTCACTATTCCAATGAGTGCCCCAAGAAGATTGCCATAGCCCCTAATGCCAATGCCCCAGCTCAGCAGCAGTGTCGTGTTCAGCCTAGAAGAAGGTTTGCCCCAGGGAACTCGCTCAACCGCAACGGTCGTCTCTTTCTCATGCATGTTGAAGAAGCCCAAGAAGGGCCATATGTCGTGCTGGGTATGTTTTCTGTTAACTCAGTACTTGCAATAGTGTTGTTTGATTCTGGAGCATCGCACTCATTTGTTACTGAAGAATTTGCATGCACTAGTAAGATTCAACCCACCAAATTGAAGCATGTTATGATAGTTCAAATACCCGGTTCTACCACCAAAGCTAGACAAATTTGCAAAGTCGTGCGTATCCGAATCCATGGCATAGATTTTTATACTAATCTAATAGTACTCAGAACTAAAGGTTTGGAAGTAGTACTAGGGATGGATTGGATGTCCAAACATAAAGGATTAATTGACTGTGCCAAGAAAGCCATAACCATGACCAGTACAGCCGGAATATCAGTAGAGCATGTATCGGAAACCTTGCCCCGTTAATTCAAGTGCAACTAGAGTATAGCCCAGCCAACCATTGACCAAGTTCAGATAGTCTGTGAATACCCCGATGTATTTCCAGATGTTTTGCCCGGTATGCCCCCAGATTGGGATATCGAGTTTATCATTAAACTAATCCTTGGAACCAGACGCATAGCCCAGAGACCGTATAGTATGAACCCTTCTGAACTAGTGGAACTGAAGAAGCAACTGGATGCCATGATAGAAATTGGATTGATTCAACCAAGTGCGTCACCATGGAGATCACATGTTTTGTTTGTGGACAAGAAGGATGGAGGTAACCATTTGTGTACAGATTATCAGAAGTTGAATGATGTCACCATCAAGAACAAGTACCCATTGCCAAAGATAGAAGACCTGTTTGACCAGTTGACTGGTGCCAAAGTGTTTTCTAAGATTGATCTTAGAACTGGCTATCATCAACTCAAGATTTGCGCAGAGGATATTCCAAAGACTGCCTTTACCACCAGATATGGATTATACGAGTATACTGTCATGTATTTTGGACTAACCAATGCCCCCGCTTATTTCATGAACTTATGAATAAGATTTTTATGGATTTCCTGGATAAGTTTGTCGTTGTTTTCATCGATGACATTCTAATTTATTCCAAATCATAAGAAGAACATGAGCTACACCTAAGGACCATTCTTTGAACCCTTAGAGATCATCAGTTGTATGCCAAGTTTAGCAAATGTGAATTCTGGTTATAGGAGGAAGGATTCCTCGGACATATCGTATCAGCCGGAGGAATTGACGTTGACCCTGCAAAGGTGAAGGATGTGGAAGATTGGCAAGCCCCAACCACTCAAACCCAAGTTTGTTCATTTCTCGGATTAGCGGGATACTACCGCAAGTTCGTAGAAGGATTCTCGAGTATCGCTAGACCCATGACCCAATTGCTGAATAAGTACAAGAAGTTTGAATGGACAAACAAATGTGAAGCGAGTTTTCAAGAACTCAAGAGGAGATTGATTTCAGCCCCAATCTTGATCATGTCGGATATCACGAAGCCCTTTGATGTATATTGTGACGCATCCAAGATCGGTCTCAGATGTGTGCTAATGCAAGAGGGAAAAGTTATATCTTATCTATCCCAACAGCTGAAGCAACATGAACAGAATTATCCTACCCATGATCTTGAACTAGCGGCCATAGTTCTAGCCCTGAAGACATGGAGGCATTATCTGATGGGAAATCATTGTGAGATTTATTCAGATCACAAGAGCCTTAAGTATATATTCACTCAGAAGGAGATGAATATGAGGCAGAGAATATGGATTGAACTAATCAATGACTATGATCTGGACATTCACTATTACCCCGGTAAAGCCAATGTGGTAGCGGATGCCCTTAGCAGATTGGCCTGACGCTTGAACTCCATGATTTTGAAGGAGCAACCAAGTTTGCACAAAGAGATGGAAGATTTCAGAATGGAATTAGTAAGTGAAGGATTTTTTGGCTAGCATAGAACTTCAAACCACTTTGATCAGTTAGATCAAGGAGGCACAGAAAGGAAATGCTAGTATCGACGAAATCAAACGTAGTATTGGTACAGGCAAAGTACCCGGATTCACCGAAGATGAAGAAGGATTTCTGTGGTACAAAGGACATCTTTGTGTACCAGCAGATTCAGAGTTAAAAGAAGTTATTTTGAAGGAGTCCCATGATACTCTTTATTCTATCCACCCCGGAGGAACGAAGATGTATCAGGATTTGAAGGAGCAATTTTGGTGGCAGAAGATGAAGAGAGAAATCGGAAGCTATATCGCCAAGTGTGATATTTGCCAGAGAGTTAAGGCGGGACATCAAAGACCCGCAGGACTGTTGCAACCATTGCAGATTCCGGAATGGAAGTGGGATTCCGTAGGAATGGACTTCATCACCGGATTGCCTACATCTAGTAGAGGAAATGACTCTATTTGGGTCATAGTTGACAGATTGTCCAAGGTATCCATTTTATTACCAGTCAAGACCACATACCAGAGTTCGAAGCTAGCGGAGTTATACATCGCTAGAATCGTCAGTTTGCACGGAGTCCCCAAGAACATCATATCGGATCGAGGAACTCAGTTTACCTCGAGATTCTGGGAGAAAGTACAAGAAGGATTAGGAACCCGATTGGATTTAAGCACAGCGTATCACCCTTAGACTGATGGAAAACGGAGCGAGTAAACCAAATACTCGAAGATATGTTGAGAGCATGTGTGCTAGAGTATGGATCTAAATGGGAAGACTATCTGTCGTTCGCAGAATTTTCTTACAACAATAGTCATCATGATAGTTTGCAAATGGCCCCATTTGATTTCATGTATGGAAGGAAGTGTCATACCCCTTTGAATTGGTCGGAAGTAGGAGAGAGTCAGATCTTCAGACCCAACATCCTATGAGAAGCAGAAGAGAAATTTCACAAGATCCGTGAGCACCTCAAGACCGCCCAGTCAAGACAGAAGAGTTACGCCGACAAGAGACTTCGAGACCTCGCTTTCAATATCGGAGATTTTGTGTATCTCAAAGTGTCGCCTTTGAAGGGAATGCAGTGTTTCCAGCTCAAAGGAAAGTTAGCCCCAGATATATCGGACCCTTCAAGATTCTGAATCGTCGAGCAGAAGTATCATATCAATTGGAACTTCTCGAGGAAATGTCAGTAGTGCATAATGTGTTCCATATATCATTACTTCACAAATGCCTTGAAGTTCTAGAGAAGACTGAAGTTTTCAAGAACATTGACCACCAGACCATAGAGATCAACGATGACCTGACATATCCCGAAGTACCCATCCGTATTTTGGAGGAAGCTTTCAGAACCACCAGAACCCGAAGAATCAAGTTTCTCAATATTTAGTGGAGTAACCACACTGAAGAAGAAGCTACCTAGGAGCAAGAAGATCACATCAGGATGGAGTTTCCCGATCTCTTTAAATCCTAGGTAATATTTTTTCTTATTTTTAAAATCTCAGGACAAGATTTTTTTTAAGGAGGGAAGGTTTGTAACATCCCAAAAATATTTATCATGTTCATCAAACTCTAATCACTAAAATTAGGGTTAACAAAAACTTTGATTAAATAAAAACCATATGGATGCATGTGTGTATGTTATGATTTGATGAATGCATGAATGGAATTGTATGATTAACCTAAATAGCAAGGGATGGATTAAAGATGAAAATAACATCATATAAAACATTTCCAAGCAGAAACAAATCAAGAGAAAATAAAAAACAATTCAAATAAAGCAAATGGTCATTTTTGCCAATCTTGCTCACTAGGTCACTTTGAGTGTTTCTAGTCCAAGATTTCAAACAGAAACTTTTCCATTTCTTTTCACCCCTTGCTAGAGCAAGTAAAAGTGAATCAAAGCCCACCTTACAAACTTATAGAAACATTTGGCAACCTCATTCAAATCACAATTGAAAATTGAATCTTTATCATATGTGAAGATCACACATTTTCAAAACCCAACCAAACCAGTGCCCCTTGACTAATCCAACTAACCAGAGACTCCCTAGTATGTTCCTAGCAAACCCACCAAGTTTGAATCCAAAATTCAAAATTGAATTTCTTTCGGCCATTTCATAAAACACCTTGTCAGCAGCAAACAAACAAACATAAAACACTATAGTGAGCAGTGATCAGTACCTAACTTGCTCCCTCTATAGCTCTCTCTACACTCTCAGTAGATGATCAAAGTAATCTAACTAGATTTAGCACCACTGTGAGCATGCCTAGCCATTAACGGTGAGCATGCCGAGAGCACCATTGTCACCCCCATGTCTCCAGCGAGCTAGAGGAAGAACTAGCCTCGCCAACCTTGTCTAGAGCACTGACCACCGTCCACCGCCACCCCCTGTCCCAGCCTCGAGCATTGGCAGCCCCTGGACCACATGGCAAGCTCATGCCAAGCTTCTCTGCGTGCAAGCCGAGAGCGCGCCAGTGCGCCGCACGCGACACCAGCCCATAGACCGCGCGCCGCCCTCGCCGCTTGCATACGTGATCGCCAGCACCCCAGCACCCCGCCAGGCAACCTCGTTCGCTGCCGCGCAGACCATGCACATTGTGCGCCATTAAACTTGCCGTCGGACCCGATCAGAGCGCCGCGACGTTCCGACCATCTCGCACTGCCCCACGCCTCGCCACCATGTCGTTGAGCGTCTCCAGGGAGCACAGCACCTCCCCTATAGTCGACCATGCCAGTAGCACTCTGTGCCGTCGACCACGACGAGCTCCACTCGCGCCCGTCGGTCCCCTTCAACCACTATAAAAGGAGGACACCCCCGTCCGACTTGAGCATACCATCTCACTCCCCACCTCTCACTGACCACACCCACTCACTCCTGGAGCAAGGCTATCACCAGGTGGCCGGAATTTCACCAGAGTTCGCCGCTGTAGAGGAGGAGGAGGCGTTGTTGATTGGAGCCACCCAGGAGGAGCTGCCGGTACCAGGAAGATCGCCGTTGTCGACTTTGTCGTTCGCCCCCATCGCCGACCATCGTCGCAGCCCCGGTGAGCCTCCCATGACCCCTGCTGGCCGCGATAGAGTTATGTCTTGCCGGCGTTGTTCGACGTGGAAGATGAACCAGAGTCGCTCGATTAGAGTTAGATCCTACAGTCCTAATCGCCCCATACCGCTTCCCCACTCATTGTCTCACTAACGAGTGGGGTCGCTCACTTACTCAGCCCGCGCGCGCTGTGCATAGTGGGCCGGCCCAGTTAAACATCCCGCGTGACCCAACAATTCAAACTTAGATTTATTCATTTAATTTCAAACTCAGTTCTCTACCAAGATTCAAAAATCAACCCATCTCGATTCACTGAACCAAAATGCATGAAACCAATTTTGTTAGAAAGCTATTGAAATTATTAATCCAAGCCCGTTGGATGCAAACCATTTAGAATTGTAGATCACCCATGGTAAAAATAAAAAGGTAGAAGCTTCTCTGCATTCACCCATGGTAAAAATCAAATTTAACCATACCTTTCAGATTATATAAAAACATATAGGGTTACTTACAGAAATAATGATCAAGTAATAAAAGAATGCCTCATAGGCCATTCTAGTCATTTTATTTAATTAAAATAAAAAGGTTAAACCTTATTAAATTGTGACACCACTTTAAATCAAATTCCCATGTACTTTAAATTTTGACATGTGTTTCCGAACACCAGATGATTTTGAGGATGAAAATGTTGAGGCATGAGCCTTAGCCCTTTGTAAAACTAATGGTTGTCTGGATGCGATACCATTCCAATTTTACCGTACAACCACAATACCCGAAATTTGGGTAGGGCTTGACTGGAAATTTATATACCTTAGTATGGGTTCCCTTGCGGCCAAGGTGTGAGCTGAGGACACCTTGTGAAGATTTTCCACCTGTGTAGTACCCAAGATGACAGTTGGTCATGGTTGGGAGGTCAAACTCACAGGAGAGGTGCCTATACTAGGGAATGTAATTGAAAGGTTAGGATTGATTATTCGCATACTGAGTATGGTGAATTCAGGATTGTGCCTGACGGATGGATCGAATGTTGTGGTGAAAGTGTATAATCTCTGCAGAGTGTGAAACTATTCGAATAGCCGCGTCCGCAGTTATGGACAGTTGGAGTGGCCATACTATTCCGTCGTCAGATGTTTTCAAAATGACTTATGAAATGATTTATGACTTTGACTTGACCACAACAGAGTTGTGATATGAAATTCAAGTTCCCACTTAGGTTTTATAAAACTTCCAACTAGCTTTCTTTGCTTCTGAACTTAGTTAAGGTAAATCTGGCTTTTTGCAAAAACAACCCTAGAGCTTAGTACCCTACTACAAAAACCCCTTCACTTGTTAGTATTAGCCTGTGAGTACTTAAAGAGTACTCATGGCTTTGTCCCTTGCTATTTCCGTGGCCATACTATGAAGAGGAGTATCAGGAAGATGGACCGTAGGAAGGTTACGAGAACTAGGATCATCTCCCATCGTCAGCATTGCTTGTGACCATGAACATGGAGCTTCGCCTATGCTATCGTTATCTTTACGTTATTCCGTTGCTTGAATTGTATTATGAACTGGATCATGAGATCCTTATTTGTGTAAGACCTTATGTATGGTTTGTAATGGATGATGTACTGTGATATCCAATCTGTTATGTCTCGCAAAAATGGTAATCTTGGGATTGCGATGTATGGCATAACAGGCATCTTGGATTAAAATAACGGGTGTTGACATGTGGCTTCTTGTCTTGATCGGTATTTTCCTTGTAGCCGCTCCTCGGAGGGTTCTCTTAGTGAGGTCACTCAAGAAGCCGTAGGGGAGTCGAAGATGACAACTCCTCCCCCTCAGGTGTTGGCTGACTCTAAGGACGATGAGCCGAACCTCTCCAAGCGGGAGGCTCGAGTAGTTGTTACTCAGAAGACCGCGCGCTTAACTTCGGAGTCCCCGCCTGAACACGTAAGTAGTTTGCATTTTACCTTGTGGGGGGAGCCCCCGAGTCCTTTTTCGGATGTCCTGTTGGTCGAATTTGCTCTTGTGGGCGTAGCCCTCGAGCCTTTCCGATGGTTCTTTTTTTGTAGCCCTTCGGGCACAGCGCTAACCTGCTCATCCAACAGCATCTGGCACGGGAGGCCAACATGCAACAGCTTTGAGGTACTCACTTTGCTCATTCTCCTTTTATTTTTGTTCATCGCATGGGTCATACTTGTGTTACTTATGTGTGTCTCGATGTTTTGCAGATGAAAATAATGCGGCCCTTTGACAACTGGATGCTCTTGAAAAGAGTCTTGGTCGGGCGGAGAAGCAAGCTGCGGATGCTGTGGAGGCAAAGGAGCGCCTGCAGAAGGAGGTGGCCGATGCTTCCGAGGCCAGGGAACGTCTTTAGAAGGAGGCTGCAGATCGCGAGGCGCAGCTCGCTTCTCCGACAGCTTCCCGCGAGAAGGAGGTGGCCAATAGGCTCATGGCTGTAGCCAAAACCTTCTCTGGTGAGTGTCCTTTACTTGTTTTGGTATTGTATTTTTTCAGCCGCTTCTTGTCTTCAACTTATTTTGGGTCTTTTCTTCTTTGTCTCAGATGCGTCCGGCATCGCGTTTGATTGCAGTGTGCTGGAGCATGGAGATGCTCTGGATGATGCCATCGCAGCGGTCCAAGATCGCTACGGTACTGCTTCTGGTTACTTGGCAAAGGCCAAGGAAGTACTCCGACGCTTCTACGGGGAGGTTGTTCCCAAGGGCGCTGCTCTTGAGGATGTCGACGCTCTGGCAGATGCTCTGTCGAAGGATGCTCCCGCATCCTAAAAGCGCAAGCAGAAGGGCATCGGCGCCTCCATGGGGTTGTCCATGGCCATGGCATCCGGAGCCGAGCTGGATCTGCCTCACATTACCTCCCAGATGCCGATGGCTGCGGATGGCTCAGAGGTAGTGTTCTCCCTCTTCGCCTCTCTCTATAAGCATTATGGGTCGAAACTCATTGACCTGCTGGCGAAGTATGCGGCGAAGCAGCAGGAGGAGGCCAAGCGCAGGCAATCTGGCTCTGAGGCCACTCCGGATGTGGATGCCTAGGCCCAAGCGCTTTAGCTAGGATAGTTTATCCTTTTCTTTTGTAATGTACCCTTTTGTTGATGAACAATCTCTCTGTATGCCATGCGGTGGCCTTTGATGTATATATGAATTATGTTTCGAGCTATCGCCAGAGATGTTTGTGATGTTCATGTCCTTACTTGTTTGCTTTTAGGGTCCTTCGGGTGAGACTCCCGCTGATACTACGACTATCCCTGAGTCGTGACCATCTCTGGATGATGCGTTGCAGCTTGTTTTTCTTTGTGACCATGTCCGTAGCTTGGAGAAGGATGTCCTTGGCATTCGATACCATGCGGACGTGTGGAAGTCGAAAGCTGAGCGAGCCACTGCCAGAGAGGAATTTTTGATGGGGGAGTTGCGCCAGATGAGCGAGCAACCGCAATGTGAGTCATCACGAACTGTTGTTCTTTTTGGCTACACCTTTCTTGTGTGTCATCTTTATTCTTATGTTTTGGTGCAGGCATCAATCTCGTTCCAAAGGAAGAGAAGGAGCGCGTTGCGGTTCGGATGAATTTCCTGACCCAACAGGACTTAGAGGCTGGCGGCTTCTTCTGGATGGACCATGATCGGGCTATCATCCTTCCGACGGTGCAAGATTACGTGCACCAGGTTTCTTGGGTGCTGAGGCAGGTGAGGATTTCCCTGGCGTCCACTTGGGTCGTCATCCTTCCCCTGGATGAGGCGCCTTCCAACCTTTGGGGTCTGTTGGCAAAGTTTCGGGACGTGGGCCACATCAAGGAGCTGGTGCGGCGTCAGCTAGTCGCTGGTGTAAAGGCTACTCTTTCACTCATTCGGCTGCATCGCCGTGATGTTGATATTGCGGCGGTGGCGAATGGGCCACCCCTTCGGCCAGACGGTAGTCTTTGGGATATGCGCCAGCATTATGCAGCTATAAGGCAGTATGCCGAAGAGATGGTTGATCTGTTCGAGCAACGGGCGAGTGTAATACTCCAGAATAGGTAGGTCCTGTAAAGAAAAAAAATTGATGTAAAATGTATATGTATTCGAGTGGGCTTGTTGTGCCTTTTGTAAAGTTTGTTTGTATTAGCACGTTGTGCTTTGTTATGTGCATGTCCTTTTCGTTAGCCTGACGCGGTCAGCTACTCAGGTAGTATGCATTGTACTCAGTCGACGAGGTCGTGAGGTGAGGCATAGCCCCAAGCATATTTATGGAGAAAATTAATGCAAAGGAAAAAAAGAAATTTTGGCCAAGGAACTTAGCTTTTATTCATAGTGTAATCGAAGAGGTACATTGTTCGGCTGAATAGCTTTGGCTGAGTAGCCTTATTGAAAGTAAAGATGTAGCTAGGGGTAGAAGCATCACAGACGTGCGACGTTTCAGCGGTTGGAGTATTCGACTCTTGATGCGATGTCCATGAGGCGGTAAGCACCACCTGGGATGACTTCTGTGACAATGTAGGGTCCTTCCCAGGGTGACTCGAGCTTTTTCGGCCGCTCTTGCTTGAGTCTTAGGACGAGGTCTCCTTCGACGAAGGACCTTGGGCGCAGTTGACGGCTGTGATAGTTGCGGAGGCTCTACTGGTAGATCACTGAGCGAGCTGCGGCGATGTCACGTGCCTTATCGATTGTGTCGACGGCATCTTCGAGTGCGGCCATTGACTCGGCTTCGCTGTAGGAGACGACCCGTGGGACCTTGTGGCGTACCTCGGCAGGTAGTACGGCTTCGGCTCCATGCACCATGAAGAAGGGTGTGAAGCCAGTTGTGCTGTTTGGCGTTGTACGTAGGCTCCAGAGGACGGTAGATCTTCTTCCCAGGCTCCCACAAGTCGTTCAAGTGGGCTGAGCAGGCGTTTCTTGATGCCGCCGCCTATGAGGCCGTTGGCCTTTTCGACATGCCCATTGGTCCGCGGGTGCGCCACGGAGGCATATGATATGTTGATACCAAGGCCCTCGCAGAAGTCTTGGAACTCCTTTGAGATGAAGTTCGAGCCATTGTCCGTGATGATGCTGTGCAGCACGCCGAACCTGTAGACTATGGACTCAAAGAACTTGACGGTAGTTTTGCCGCTTTGATTGGTGACGGGCATGGCCTCGATCCACTGGTGAACTTGTCGACTGCGACTAGTAGGTAAGCATGGCCTCCTTTCAAATATTTGGGTAGTTTTCCAATCATGTCGAGGCCCCATTGGGCGAAGGGCCAGGCCAGTGTTATGGGCCTAAGCTCCGATCCTGGTATGTGCGGATTGTCCGCGTACCTCTGGCAGGCGTTGCACCTTCGGACGATGTCCTAGCATCGTTCATGGTCCTTGTCCAGTAGAATCCAGCTCGTAGAGCTTTGGCGATGAGGGTGCAGCTGCCTACATGATGACCGCAAATGCCCTCGTGGATGTCTTGGAGGATGTTTTGCCATCACCGATGGTGACACACCTTTGGAGTACACCCGAAATACTGCATTTGTACAGCTCGCAATTGTGGAGGGTGAACGCTTTGGACCAGCGAGATATGTGTCGAGAATCTATTGGGTCGCTAGGCAGTTCTTTGTTTAGCAGGTATCGAAGGTACGGCTGCGTCCACGTTTCTTAAATCGCCATGACCTGCATCAGGCTGCTGAGCTCGGCCTCGGTGTCAAGCTTTTCGGGTCCTTCATGTCCTTAGGGTGGCGCAGCCCCCCGAGCGCTCTACTTCTTCGGTGATCCCTTTGGGAATTTCCTTTTGATAGAGGGTACGCAGATTTGTTCCAGGAACACACCTGGTGGCACCCGTGCGCAGGTGGAGCCGATGTTGGTGAGCCTATCGGCTTCCTCGTTGCTTTCCCGTCCGACGTGCCGAATCTCACAGTCATCGAAGTCCCCTTCGAGTGAGTTGTAGAGCGCGCGATACGCGATCATGTTGGCGCTGTGAGCGTCGTGCTCGTTCATCGTCTGCTGGACGACAAGGTTCGAGTCATCGTAGATGATTAGGAACGTTGCGCCGCAGATCTTGGCCATCTGCATTCCATGGATGAGGACCTCATATTCGGCCTCGTTGTTGGAGGCGCGAAATTTCATCCGAAGGACGTAATTCATCTTGTCACCCTGACGGGATGTCAGTATGACGCCAGGTCCTGCTCCTGCCTCTCGTTTAGATCCATGGCAGTGCATCGTCCATGATTGCGTCACGTCCGGAGTGTCCGGCAGCTGGAGTTCCATCCAGTGGACGAGGAAGTCAGGGAGGACCTGAGATTTGATGGCCTTGCGCCGCGCATAGACTATGTCTAGAGGGGATAGCTCGATGCCCCACACGGCTACGCGTCGCGTGGCTTCGGGGTTGTTCAGGATGTTGGACAGTGGCGCCTCGTTGACGACCATTATCTGATGCTCCTGGAAGTAGTGGCTCAGACGATGAGCCGTCATGAATACGCCGTAGGCAAGCTTCTGGTAGTAAAGGTACCTCTGCTTTGTTGGTGTCAGTACCTCGCTGAGGTAGTAGATTGGGCGTTGGACCCCATGGGTCTTCCATCTTCGGGTCGTTCGGCCACGAGTACGGTGCTTACCACCTGGTGCATAGCTGCGATGTATAGCAGCAGAGGCTCTGGCTCCTTTGGCATGACCAGGACAGGAGGTGGAGAGCAGCCACTTGAGTGCTTCGGATGCATCGTCTGCTTCGGGTGTCTAGTCGAACTTGTCCATCTTGCGCAGTAGCTGGTAAAAGGGCAGGGCCTTCTCACCCATGCGGCTGATGAACCTGCTCAGCGCCACGATGCTCCTAGCTAGCTGTTGGACACCTTTGAGGTTCTTCGGCTTCTCGATGGTCAGTATGGCCCGGATTTTATTCGGATTCGCCACGATCCCTCGTTGGGAGATGAAGTAGCCGAGTAGTTGGCTAGATGGGACGCCGAAGGCGCACTTTTCTGGATTCAACTTGATCTTATAGTGATCAAGGTTATCAAACGTCTCACGGAGATCGCCGATCAGTGTCTTGGCTTCCCTGGTCTTGATGACTATGTCATCGACATAGACTTGGATGTTGCGACCGATCTGGTTTTTCAGACACGCCTTCATGCACCTCTGGTACGTGGCACCTGTGTTCTTCAGCCCGAAAGGCATGGTGTTGTAGCAGAACACTCCGAACGGCGTGATTAACGCTGTTTTCTCTTGAACTTCGACCTTCAGCCGAATCTAATTGTAGCCTAAGTAGGCATCGAGTAAGGAGAGTTTCTCGCATCCTGTGGTCGAATCCATGATCTGATCGATTCGAGGTAGAGGGAATTGGTCCTTGGGGCAATGCTTGTTGAGTGACGTGAAGTCCACGCACATCTGCAGGATGTCCGTGTCCTTTTTGGGGACCAACACAGTATTGGCCAGCCACTCGCTCTCCTTGATTTGTCGGATGAAGTTGGCATCGAGCAGTCTGTTGACTTCGATTCCAACTGCTTCGGCTCTAGGTTCGGACAGTCGTCGGATCGAATGCTTGACTGGCCTTGCGTCGGGGAACACAATGAGTGCGTGCTCGGCGAATTCCCTGGTACCCCTGGCATGTCCGCAGGAGACCAAGCAAAGATTTCCCAGCCCTCACGGAGGAATTCTACGAGCGAGCTTTCCTATGCGGAGCTGAGGTCGTTGGCGATCAGCGTCGTCTTGGAGGCATCCGTTGGTTGGACCTGCACCTTTTTCATGTTGACCGTGGAGTCGAACGACATATCGGGTGCGTTTTTCCTGGAGACTAGGGGTTCCCCGTTGTCTGTTACCTCTCGGAGCCTCGTGAGCTCCTCCTGCATGCCGAATGACTGGGAGATTCTATTGAAGTCTCTATCGCAGTGGTCCGATCGGGTGAAGCTTCCCTGGATGGTGATGACGCCCCTGGGTCCTAGCATCTTGAGCAGCAGGTACGCATAGTGCAGTACTGCCAGAAATCTTGCGAATGCCACGCGCCCGAGGATGGCGTGGTACTGTGATGGCCAGTCCACCACTTCGAACTCCAGCCGCTCACGCCGGAAGTTTTCGGGATCGCCAAAGATGATGTCGGGCCATATCTTTCCCAGGGGATCGATGCCCTTCCCTGGGACTATGCCGTGGAACGTCGTGTTGGATTGTTCCAGGCTGCACAGCAAGATCCGCATAGCTGCAAGGGTTCTGGCGAACATCAGGTTGATGCCACTGCCGCCTTCCATGAAGACGCGGCTCATCTCGAATCCTCCGATCTGTTCCTTGAGCACCAGGGCAGCATGGCCTGGGCGAGGGATCTGGCGGGGGTGATCCGAGCGATCGAACATGATGGAGGATTCCGAACCACTGAGGTACTCAGGGATAGCAGGTGGAGCGGTCATGGCTAGGCTGACCTGTCGGGTGATCTTCTTTTGCACCCTGTTGGTAGGGCGTCCCTTCTGGATCATCAGGGCCCCTTTTGGCGGTGGGTATCCTCTTGTACCGTTGTTTGGTGCAGGTGTGATTGCTGGATTCGACGGTCCCACGGGTGGTGGTGGAGGAGCTCCGTGGGCGATGTCACCTGGTGGAGGCGCTGGCCCAAACCCAGGGTTCATGATCTGGTGTCGCATTCGGGTGAGACCCTCGCTGAGATTCTGGAACTCGTGGCAGTCCTTTAGCATGTGGCTAGCCTTCTTTTTGCCAGCTTGCTTGTCGATGTAGAACTGGATGGTGAAAGGACCAGACAACTTGTCGTATGCCGAAGGCTCGTCATCACGGCTGCGGTATTGCCATGTTTGCATGGGGCATCCTTCGTCGTGGAAGTTGCCTCCGCGGTATCCACTTTTGTGGTTGCCATCGTTGCGTGGGTCAGCGTATCCAGCCGCAACCATGTCAACTCCGTCGCGATCGTTGTAGACGCGCAATCTTTGCTTGCTACGGCGTTCTCTTCTGCGGCCATAGTCGTCCTCGTCATCCAAATGCATTCGATGGAGGGAATCCTCGCCAGCTGCCGACCTATTGGTGATGTCTATGAGTTAGTCGAGCGTCTTGGGCTTGACGCGTCCAAGTTCTTCCTTGAAGTCCGGGAGCTTGACACCATCCATGAAGGCGTCGATTGTCCTTTCCTCGAAGATGTGCGCGACGGAGTTATTGATGTTGGACCAGCATAGGATGTACGAGCGAATGGATTCGCCGGTACGTTGGGTGCAGGCGTGCAGCTCCTCGATCAAGGCTGGGCTCTTGCTGGTACCTTTGAAGTTGCGGATGAAGTTGTATGCCAGCACTTCCCAGCTTCGGATGGAGCCGGAGGACAGGCTGCTAAGCCAGATTCGAGTTGCGCCTATCAGCTGCAGCTGAAGCCATTGTAGCACGGTGTTTCTGTTACCGCCATGCAGCTTGGCAGACGAGAGGTGGTCGCTGAGCCAGGCCTTCGGGTCCTGCGTGCCGTCGAACTTCGGAGTGTCCGAAGGGATCTTGAAATTTTTCGGCATCCGCGTTCGCCGAAAGGATCTGCTAAAGCATCATGCTCCACACAGCTCTCCATCGTCATCCTCGTTGGATTCGATTGAACACGCGCGTTTGGCGCGTGCCTTGTTGATGCAGCACTGAGTGGATGTAGGAGCGCTTCGTTGGGAACCCCAATAGCAAGGTGTGAAGCAGCACAGTAGCAAGTTTTCCCTGAGTAAGAAACCGAGGTTATCGAACCAGTAGGAGGAAGGAAACATCACACAGGTGTTGCAAGCAACACGGAGACCTGCACAACACAAACTCAAGACTTCACTCCAACGAATCAGTGAGGTTGTCAAGATCACCGGTTTGCTGTAACAAAGGATTAAACGTACTGTGTGGAAGGTAATGGTTTGCAGCAAGTAAACAAGTAACAGTGGAAGATGTATCGATGGTAAAGATTGGACCGGGGTCCATAGTTCACTAGAGGTGCTCTCCTTAGATAAACAACATGGCATGAAGGCTAAACAAATTACAGCAGGGCAATTGACAGGAAAAGCAAGGCATAAAAATGCAATTACTAGTGAGAAAGATCCTATGAGATTTGATTGGGCAATACAACAAGATACATAGACAGCCATCCAACTGCATCTATGACTATAAGTCCACCTTCAGGTTATCATCCGAACCCCATCCAGTATTAAGTTGCAAGCAACAGACAACTGCTTTAAGCAAAGTGTGTAAGGTAAACACATGTTCCATGAACAAGAGACCGTTGTTTTCTCCCTAGTATCAACAACACATCTACAACCGAAGAGATTTTTGTCACTTCCCTTGTAAACTAGAGGCATGAACCCACTATCGAGCATAAATACCCCTTCTTGGAGTCCCTAGCAACTACTTGGCCAAGATAGCTACTAACAACGGAGAGCATGCAAGATCACAAACAACACAGACATGATAGAATCATAAAGACAAAACCATTAATCAAACCAACATAATAATCTCAATATCCATCGGATCCCTGCAAACACAACATGCATGATTACAAATAGATTAGATATTGATCATGAACGGAGCTCACAAGATCTATACATGAAAGCACAAGGAGGAGATACGACCATCTAGCTACTACATGGACCCATAGTCCAAGGTGGAACTACTCACGCATCATAACAGAGAGAAGGCCTCCAGGATGATCTCCCCTCCGGCAGGGTGCCGAGAAGAACTTCTGACCCCCCCCCCCCCGATCTAGGGACGATGGTGGCGACGGATAGAGAAGGTTTCGTGGAATATTGATCGGGTATTTAGGGTTTCTTCATCGGGGGCTTATTATAGGCGAAGGGGGAGGCCGATGCGGTGGCCAGGGGCCCCACACCCTTCCTAGGTGCGGGGCAGGGCCCACCCGCGCCTAGGGGGTCTGGCTTCCCTGGCATGCCTCTTCGGCTCTCCTTTGGAATTCTTGTTCCCCACGGAAAGTTATTGACTTTGACGTTTGTCCCGTCCAATTCCGAGAATATTTCTTTACTAGCTTTTCTGGAACCAAAAACAGCAGAAAACAGGCAACTAGCACTGTGGCAACTTGTTAATAGGTTAGTACCAGAAAACATGTAAAAAGCACCTCAAAGTGTAGACAAAGCAAAGCAAAGTAGACACTAAACAAGCATGGAGCATCCAAAAATATAGATACGTTTCCAATGTATCAAGCATCCCCAAGCTTAACTCCTGCTCGTCCTCGAGTAGCTAAGTGATAAAAATAATAATTTTTGAGGTGACATGCACCCTCACAATAAAGATCCAACCATTTGCAAGCATTGTAAGCTGGGATCAAAGAACTCTAAACATGTGTATGAAAGATGGAGTTCTAACAATAGTACATAGTAACTATGCATGCAACATGGAGTTCTAACAATAGGACATAGTAACTATGCATGCAACATGAAAGGCTACAAATAAAGATCATGAATAACATGCATTGAAAAACGCTTGTTTGTTTCACATACGGAAAACATAGCATAGTGGCATCCAGCTTGTACCTCATATAGTAGCAAATAGATGCATAGGACACCTTCAAAGTTCACAAGGGTGACTATAAACAAATAGTACAAGAACCAGTAATATCACAATATGCATCAATGAATAAGCTTTGGAACACTGCACATAGAATGACAACTATGCTCTCTTAATGGTGCCTAAAGGTAGAAGGTGGAGATTCAATAGTGGTGGAAGAAAGGACATTTGTAAAGGAAGCAGGGATTTCAGATTTCAAAAAGAGCTTCCAAAAATTATGGTACTTGTTAGCTTTCGGCCCTCATTGCCCCTATCATAAGCATCTTGAAGTGATTAAGGTTAAAGTGAACAAACTATGGAGTATATGCTTGACGAAGTATAAGTTGGCAATCTCAAGTCCCTTGAATACGAGGGCCACCCCTCATGCTACTCAACTTCAGTCACGTGTAAGTTCTTGTCATTGTAAGTATTTGCATATCATAGAGAATCGCCAACGGGGTACCCCTTCCACATGGTACAGGAGCTATCCCATAACCAAAATGACAAGGCAAGCAGACAATGAGCATCTCAGCGATCTTTTTATTTACTATGTGCATAGATTTTTATTGAGGATGCTTCATAGATAGCTCACTATGGTGATGATGCAAGTTTCCACCATGATTAGGCATGGCTTAGGCTAGTGGCCCAGGCGTTTCTCTAACACAAAATACAAACTCCATGGACTTACAATTTCCCTCTTTATTTTACACCGGTGACATCCATAGACAAAAGAGCATGATATCAACTGAGTACGAAGTACAAGTGCAATGTTGAAAACGTTCCCCGTGACAGCACGGTACTACTAATTCCAACGTATAAGTGCAAGCATATACAACATACATGACACAATGGATCAAGTTTATTAGGGGCAAATAATATAAAGTGTGCCATCAAGTTTGTGAGGGCTTTAATCACTAAGTTTTCACATAACAAAATAGTTTTTAATTGGAAGATAGCTGAAAACAATAATATACTTGGAATGGTGTAACACGCCATGCATAGGAGTATATAGTGGACACTTTGGAATTTCTTGGTTTCTTGGGAGTTGGAAGCATGAGTAGAGATTACTTATAAAAGTGGAGGCTAGCAAAAGACTGGGAGCAACCAACTAAGAGAGCATAATGGCCATAATCATGCAGAGCAACAAAACATTACTAATGAAAGAAAAGAGTGGTACTACTAGTCAAGGACTAAATGATCATAGAGGCTATGGTGACTTGTCATAGTCATAACATGGTGTGAGCATGTGCCAAGTCAACCCAAGCAAAGCATCAAAGGAGAATACCACAACACTATGCTTTTGCATGCTAAAACAACGCATAATTTCTTCAAGGCACACTAAGCAATCCCAATTGTTTGGAACAAGACATGCTACAACAATAATTACTAAGCATAATGCCAAAACAACACCTAGCATGTCATGCTAAAGTCTAAGTCACAGTCAGTGCAAGCTCCTCTTGCACTTACAAGCAAGAACTTACTACTCCTTTCCAACACCAAGCAACTTATTTGCAAAACAACACAACGAGAACGGGGTCCAAACTACTCAAGCAAAATAAACAAACTAAGCAAAGCAAACAAAAACTAAGACGCTCCAAGAACAATACAACTTGGCATGAAACAATAAAAACGAAGTGTCTAGACAGACCTGAGCTTTTTATTGATGAAGAAGGGGATGCCTTGGGCATCCCCAAGCTTTGACGCTTGTACCTCTTGGATATTTCTTGGGGTGACACCATGTTGGCATCCCCAAGCTTGAGCTTTTGTCCATTCTTCATCTCATTGCATCATTCTCTCTCTACACCTAAAAGTTTTCCTTCATACAAAACTTCACACAATCTTCATTAGCAACATTAGTTTATTCAAAATATATTAGACCTCTGGCAAAGATTTAGAATAGCAAGGATTTTCACTATAAACACAAGCTACTGTAGCAACTCCTTAAAAAATCTCAATTCACCTAAAGAGAACTAAAAAAGGAATCAATAAGAAGCAAATGCAAATAATGGCAGAAATCTGTCAAAACAGACCAGCAGGTAGAAACCGATTTTTTCTAACATCTTATGTTGCTCAAATAAAAAAAGTGTTGAACTAACGAAAGTTAGATAACATACTGGGAGATTTATTCGTAAATTTTTAGCTCAATCTGAGTTACACAAACTCCTCACGAATTTTTATGGTGGAGGATAGAAATCTGTTTCGGGACAGCAACTCCCCAATTCTTACTTCCCTCTCATTAGAGGTCATTCTTGGCGCAAAAAGAAAATAAAAATGATAAGGAGAGGTCATTATTGAAGTAATAACTTCCAAGACTCAAGGAAACTCTTGGGTTATCTCCCAACAAGTACTTTTATTTAACGCCTTTAAGTTAGGCACAAGAAGCAAGGAGAATCATGTATTTTCAAATGAAGAAGCATTAACATCAAACCTTGCTTTCAAGGGAGGAGCACAAAGAAACTTCTCTCTCCTCATAGGGAAGTGTTCAATACCTTTCTTGAATGGAAAATGATATTTAATGGTGCCTTCTTTCATATCAATGGTGGCACCAATTGTTTAAGAAAAGGTCTTCCCAAAGTAATAGGACAAGAAGCATTGTATTCAACATCCAAAACATAGAAATCAACAGGGACATAAGCATTGTTAACCATAATGATAACATCATTAATACTCCCCATGAATTTCTTCTTAGCATTATCATTGAATGGGACATCCAAATAACAATCTTCCAACGGTGGCAAATCAAGCATTTCATAAATCTTCCTAGGCATAATAGAGACACTAGAACTAAGATCACATGAAGCTTTGAGATCAAAGTCATTCACTTGTATATTAATAATGGGTTCCAAACTATCTTCTACTTTCCTAGTAATAGAAGCTTTGTGTTTTAGCTTCTCTTCCTTAATCTTAACATGTAAGATCCCTCCTTTGTAAAGGAAAAGGATCCCTGTGATTGCAATGATAGTCCCTGGATCAATAGCTAGCATCCACAGTTAAGATGTAATATCAAGAAACAAAGGTCATAATACAACTTTATAACCAGGAATAAAATAATTCATTACATCTTACATAGCTCATTTGGCTATCACATTACATTGCAGCAGAATATCTATAAGCATGGGGTCCTTCATCTTCAAAGTGCCACAGGCAGACATGTTGGTTGTAGACTTTGTAATCCTAATCATTTAACTTCACTAATATCAAACAAACCTGCAACATAACAAGTTACAGCCACAAGGGTCAATACATTTGAATTGTATTGGCAAGTGATACTATGGTAGTATAGTGGAGTCTATCAACTATATGCATTTGGCAAAGTGGAGTTGAGGCTTGCATTGCTCAAAAATAGATTTTTCCTTATCATTTGAAAACACTAAGTTTTTGCTTGACAAAAATCACCCAAGGCATCTACCAATCAAAGATTGAAGATCCTTTAACCCTTGTTCAATCACAAGTTTTTAACTTTAGAAGTTTGGATGATGAGATTCTTGATAGCTTCCATGTCTTGATGCTCAAATTGTCCTTTACCAGGGACATGGCTAAGTACTTAATTTTTTTCACTCTACAGAGGTGGTGCACTTTCCCCACAAGACTTGGTTTCACCAAGACAAGATCTTTCAGAAGCCTTCCCGTAGACCAAAATGGACGCGCTCCAACCTATCAAACCCCTACCACCAACTGTCCATTTGGCTAAGTTATTGCAACCTATATGATCCAGGCAGAGCCCATAATGCCAAGTGGTTGCACTTGAAGCTTCTCAACATTTGACATCTCAAATCTCTTTGTTCCTGGGTGGCCATCCACAAGTAAGATACACAAGGTAAACCATAAAAATGGGCCTTGGGAACCACTCAACACAAACCATTCCTTCCATTCCACCCAGGTGATTCATTCTCTTAGCTGTTTTATTAAACAAAACACAAGTCCTCAAACTTAGAAATTTTTCCATAGTGTGAATATATATTCCACCCTTGTTTTCTACTAGCTAAGCTAAGTATGATAGTAGTAGGGATCTTAACTTAGGAAATTTATACTAAGGTTTCATCTACTAGGATTTCCCATAGCATAGTTTACACTTAGCAAAATTCCATCTAAGTCCTATACTTAGAAATATCACTAATGCATAGTGAAAATAATGGGACAAAAGTATGAAGCATCACTTGACTTTTTGGTAGAGTATAGGTTCACTCCTTGATCTTTGCAATGTTCACACACTTCAAGTCACTACAAATCAATCAAGCAAACAATATTTCAATCTACCATTCAAGCAATTCATCACATAAAATCATATAAACAAGATAATGCATGCAAGCATGCCAAGGATTGTTTTATTTGGAAAAGTGGTACCTAATGGGTCATAAACATTTTAAAACACCTAATGGTCATTTTATAAAGTGGCAAAGTCATTTGCAAAAGGTTTCACTTTATAAACCATTTTTAAAACAAGGTATCGTTTTATGTGGTGTAGAAACGTTTTTACTAAGGCATTAATCTATAGGGTTCAAAGAATATGTTTTCAAACCATAAAATCTTGTGTTTAGGGTCAGAGAGTTTAAAACAAAACATTTCCCAAAGGTTTTCCTTCAAAACCATTTTTAAAAAATAAACCATATTTTTATTTGACTAGAATTGGTTTTAAATCAAAGAATCATTCGTTTGCATCACCAAATATATTTTTGAAACCACAAAGTGATTCCTAGGGTCAGTAGGTTCAAAACAAACCATCTGCAAAAGATTTTATCCCCAAAATCATTTTTGAACAATTTTTATAACCTAAACAAGCATACACAAGTTTCTGCAAAAACAAACAATTTAACAGAAACTTTTTACTAAAAAAATGGCATGGTTGGCTAGGTCATGTCTTTCTGAATCCATTGATATAAAGTTTGCAAATTTTGGACGTGTAGAACTAAAGTTATGGATTTTTCAAATTTGCATACAAACCAGATTCTAATTCTGTTTTAGACAGATCCAATTCCACGCGGCGTGTTCTTATTGGGCGGTAGCGCTTCGTGCGGATCGGCCTCTGCGAGGCGTTGGATTTAAATAGATCGCGCGGCTCAGATCAAACGTACCCCTTTGTTTTAATGAATCTATCCTAGCCAACGGATTGAGATCCAACGGATCACAACAGCCAGACTATATCTGGGCGGCGCTAGCGGCGGCGGACGGTGGTGCGTGCTCGGCCAGTGAGCTTGCCGACGAATTAGATCGCGTGGGAGAGGGAGAGGATGCTCACCGTGCTCTCCGAAGTGCAGCGAAGCTCAATGCATGATCAGTTTGTCGAGGGGCGCACAGGAACAGGGTGGATTGCTCGCCGGAGCTTGCAGCGGCGTCGAGTGCTTCTGGTTATCATCGGAGGCGAGGTTTGAGGGCGTGCTAAGGCAAACAGACCATGCGGTTAGCTGCGTACAGTACTGGGGATCACAGGAGCATCATTTGGAGGTGCTGGGGCAGTCTGTACTCACCGGGGGAACTCGCCGGAGTCGAGGCAGGAGGCGGCGATGCTCTGATGTTGAGGTTGCCGAGGCTACGGTGCTCGCGCGGGTGTGGGGTTGGTGCTGGGAGATGCGCAAGAAGAGGGGTAGCAGGCTCGTGTGCTCGGGGAGGCGAGGGGCGGTTGGACGGCGCCGGAATCGGCTGAAGAAGCTCGTCGGAGCAGTGGTGCTCGAGCTCGAAATTGGGGCAGCCTGGAGGCAGAGGGGAGGCGGTGTCTGGGGGAAACGGAAGAGGGGAGGCAGGCGCTTTTACCTTGCGTGATGGCTGGGTGAATTAACGCGACAGTTAACGGGGATTGAAGGAGCTATCAACAGGCAGAAACGGCAGCGAGGAGGGGAGTGGTCACCGCGGGTGAAGACGACGACCGGCAACGTGGGGCCGCGATGTCTGTGAGAGAGAGGAAGAGAGAGTGGGGTCTGCTAGTCAGTGACTTAGCGGTTTTGCTTCTGGGTGAAAATGGTTCGCGAGTGAGGTAAGCAGATGGGCTGTGTTGTTGGGCTGTTGGGCCAGTTTAGTGGGTCGAGTCTGATTCCATTTTTTTTATTCTGTAATTTTTTTCTTTTTCTAGTTGATTTTCTGTTTTGAAATTCAATCAAACAATTCAAACAACAAATAAATTCAAACTTCCACCACACTTTGTATTTGAGTTTGGTTCTGTTTAACAACACAAAACCAAGTCCCAAAATAAAATAATATTTTTATTTTAGGGTCCATTTATAATTAAATGAATAGACCTTAATCATTTAATTCAAATAGGATTTGTTTTATTAAAATCTTTATTTTTGAAATCTAAATATAAAACCAAAAACACTTCAGTAGGTTTTATTTGAGAATATAAAATACTTGGAAAACTTATTTAAAATAAAATAACATGTTTTGATGTTTAATTAAAATGGTAAAACCTTTATTTTAATAAAATTGGTTTAATAACAAACTCTCCTTATTTTTATTTAAACAAACCTTTACTCTTTTAATCAAAACAAAACATTTTATTTCAAAAGCTTGGCCAAGGTTTAATTTGGCTCTATAAAATAATCTTTATTTATATTTCTACCTTTTCATTTGAAAACCAAATCTTTTTATTAAAGATCCAAAAATAGTAATTTTAAATATTTTTAAGTTTATTGTTTATTTATCTTTTTAAATCCCTTTAGGATTTTATTTGATCCAAATAGGTTTTGAAAGTTTCCAATTGGATTCAAAAGTTTCTTCTCACCCTGAAAATCAACAAAGTTTTATTTTATTCATTTATTTTTCACATTACAAGATTTGGAAAATCTTGGGATGTGACAGGCTACCACCCTTAAAATAAATCTCGTCCCGAGATTTGGGAAGGCTAGGGTTACAAGTAGGCTCAAAGCATCTAGGGTACTACCACCCTTAAAATATTTTCCAACTAGTTTACATCTTGGCTTGCTTGGGATCTTGATGTAACTTTCCTGGACAGAAGTGTGCATAGTGTCCTAGCTCTTTGCATTTGAAACATGTGATAAGGTTGAGGTCTTGAGGTGGCTTCTCTGGACAATATGATGCATAATGTCCTAGCTCTTTGCAGTGGTTGCACATCACTTGGCTAATATCCTTCCTTATCTTGGGTTTCACTAGCTTTTGTTTGTCTTCTTGGCTCTTCTTCTTTTCTGGGCATTCACTGGCATAATGTCCCATCTCTTTGCAATTGTAATATTGCAACTGGCTTTTGTCCTTTTTCTTCTTTTTGGGTCTCTCCAAAGCTAGGAGTTCTTCTAGTTCACGCTCCTCAAAGGTGGGAAGTCTTTCTCTCTTCTTGGGGCAGTTACTAGAGATATGACCTTCTTCTTCACAATTAGGGAATTGGTTTTCATGCTCCTTGGATGTATGATCCTTGTATCCACAAATATTGCAAGCTTTGGTTCCTTCTATAATAACATCTTTGTCATCCTTGTTGTCATTAGCTCTTTGGGAAAAGTTTTCTCCCATGTTGATCATTTGAGTAACCAATCCTTGCAACAATTGGGATTGAAGCTTCAAAATCCTTTGTATGGCTGGGTCTAGTCCATTGTTGTTGGCTAAAAGCTGAGTTGTCTCTTGGCTCAACTGGTTTTGGGTTGCTCTAAGTTCTCTCATGTTGTCCTCTTGGTTGTTGTTGTTGTCACCATCCTTGATGTTGGGGTTTCTTGGAGAAGTCATCTGTTTGGGTTGAATTGAGATTAGAATAGGCAAAATATTTCTAAGGGAATAGTTCCAAACACACACATCACAATTCATACAAGCAATGTGCAAGCAATCACAAACAAACATTCCACTCAAACAACAAGTTTCAAGCATATCTTTAGGCAACAAAATATTTTTGTTACACCACATAAGTTGGTGTGTTTAACTTAACTACAATATGGTGGTCCATCTATATGGTTCACTTGTGATCTTTCCATCCTTCTTGGTTGATTCTTTTTACATGAGATCATGGTTTCTTTGGGAAAACTCTTAGTCACAAAAACTTCAAAGGTGTTGATGGCTCCTTCCAAGTTGAGTTTCCTTAGTCTCCAAATCTTGAGCAAGATTTCTTGTCTCACTTGTCCTTAGTGATATCCAAGGTTGAAGTCCTTGGTGGAATTGCTGAAGATGTTGAAGTCATTAGAGTTGAAGATGTTGAAGTCATTAGAGTTGAAGAAGTCCTTTGCACATGGTGAAGTCTTTGGCCATGGGGTAGGCTTGTCCATCAAGTTGAAAATAGAAGAGATGTAGAGTCAAAACCAAAATGGTTGAGGAAAGAGTTTACAAGATTGTTAGTAAATAAGTTTTGGAACAAATACAACTCCTATTTTTCTAAGGGTTTTTTGTCCAATCCTAGGTTTACAAATCCTAAAGGCAACACAATGCTCTGATACCATCTGTAAGATCCCTCCTTTGTAAAGGAAAAGGATCCCTGTGATTGCAATGCTAGTCCCTGGATCAATAGCTAGCATCCACAGTTAAGATGTAATATCAAGAAACAAAGGTCATAATACAACTTTATAACCAGGAATAAAATAATTCATTACATCTTACATAGCTCATTTGGCTATCACATTACATTGCAGCAGAATATCTATAAGCATGGGGTCCTTCATCTTCAAAGTACCACAGGCAGACATGTTGGTTGTAGACTTTGTAATCCTAATCATTTAACTTCAATAATATCAAACAAACCTGCAACATAACAAGTTATAGCCACAAGGGTCAATACATTTGAATTGTATTGGCAAGTGATACTATGGTAGTATAGTGGAGTCTATCAACTATATGCATTTGGCAAAGTGGAGTTGAGGCTTGCATTGCTCAAAAATAGATTTTTCCTTATCATTTGAAAACACTAAGTTTTTGCTTGACAAAAATCACCCAAGGCATCTACCAATCAAAGATTGAAGATCCTTTAACCCTTGTTCAATCACAAGTTTTTAACTTTAGAAGTTTGGATGATGAGATTCTTAGCTTCCATGTCTTGATGCTCAAATTGTCCTTTACCAGGGACATGGCTAAGTACTTAGATTTTTTTCACTCTGCAGAGGTGGTGCACTTTCCCCACAAGACTTGGTTTCACCAAGACAAGATCTTTCAGAAGCCTTCCCTTAGACCAAAATGGACGTGCTCCAACCTATCAAACCCCTACCACCAACTGTCCATTTGGCTAAGTTATTGCAACCTATATGATCCAGGCAGAGCCCATAATGCCAAGTGGTTGCACTTGAAGCTTCTCAACATTTGACATCTCAAATCTCTTTGTTCCTGGGTGGCCATCCACAAGTGAGATACACAAGGTAAACCATAAAAATGGGCCTTGTGAACCACTCAACACAAACCATTCCTTCCATTCCACCCAGGTGATTCATTCTCTTAGCTATTTTATTAAACAAAACACAAGTCCTCAAACTTAGAAATTTTTCCATAGTGTGAATATATATTCCACCCTTGTTTTCTACTAGCTAAGCTAAGTATGATAGTAGTAGGGATCTTAACTTAGGAAATTTCTACTAAGGTTTCATCTACTAGGATTTCCCATAACATAGTTTACACTTAGCAAAATTCCATGTAAGTCCTATACTTAGAAATATCACTAATGCATAGTGAAAATAATGGGACAAAAGTATGAAGCATCACTTGCCTTTTTGGTAGAGTATAGGTTCACTCCTTGATCTTTGCAATGTTCACACACTTCAAGTCACTACAAATCAATCAAGCAAACAATATTTCAATCTACCATTCAAGCAATTCATCACATAAAATCATATAAACAAGATAATGCATGCAAGCATGCCAAGGATTGTTTTATTTGGAAAAGTGGTACCTAATGGGTCATAAACATTTTAAAACACCTAATGGTCATTTTATAAAGTGGCAAAGTCATTTGCAAAAGGTTTCACTTTATAAACCATTTTTAAAACAAGGTATCGTTTTATGTGGTGTAGAAACGTTTTTACTAAGGCATTAATCTATAGGGTTCAAAGAATATGTTTTCAAACCATAAAATCTTGTGTTTAGGGTCAGAGAGTTTAAAACAAAACATTTCCCAAAGGTTTTCCTTCAAAACCATTTTTAAAAAATAAACCATATTTTTATTTGACTAGAATTGGTTTTAAATCAAAGAATCATTCGTTTGCATCACCAAATATATTTTTGAAACCACAAAGTGATTCCTAGGGTCAGTAGGTTCAAAACAAACCATCTGCAAAAGATTTTATCCCCAAAATCATTTTTGAACAATTTTTATAACCTAAACAAGCATACACAAGTTTCTGCAAAAACAAACAATTTAACAGAAACTTTTTACTAAACAAATGGCATGGTTGGCTAGGGCTTGTCTTGCTGAATCCATTGATATAAAGTTTGCAAATTTTGGACGTGTAGAACTAAAGTTATGGATTTTTCAAATTTGCATACAAACCAGATTTTAATTCTGTTTTAGACAGATCCAATGCCACGCGGCGTGTTCTTATTGGGCGGTACCGCTTCGTGCGGATCGGCCTCTACGGGGCGTTGGATTTAAATAGATCGCGCGGCTCAGATCAAACGTACCCCTTCATTTTAATGAATCTATCCTAGCCAACGGATTGAGATCCAACGGATCACAACAGCCAGACTATAACTGGGCGGCGCTAGCGGCGGCGGACGGCGGTGCGTGCTCGGCCAGTGAGCTTGCCGGCGAATTAGGTCGTGCGGGAGAGGGAGAGGATGCTCACCGTGCTCGCCGAAGTGCAGTGAAGCTCAAGGCGTGATCAGTTCGTCGAGGGGCGCACAGGAACGGGGTGGATTGCTCGCCGGAGCTTGCAGCGGCGTCGGGTGCTTCTGGTTGTCGTCGGAGGCGAGGTTTGAGGGCGTGCTAAGGCAAATAGACCATGCGGTTAGCTGCGTACGGTACTGGGGATCACAGGAGCATCATTGGGAGGTGCTGGGGCAGTCTGTACTCACCGGGGGAACTCGGGCAGGAGGCGGCGATGCTCTGATGTTGAGGTTGCCGAGGCTACGGTGCTCGCGCGGGTGTGGGGTTGGTGCTGGGAGATGCGCAAGAAGATGGGTAGCAGGCTCGTGTGCTCTGGGAGGCGAGGGGCGGTTGGACGGAGCCGGAATCAGCTGAAGAAGCTCGTCGGAGCAGTGGTGCTCGAGCTCGAAATTGGGGCAGCCTGGAGGCAGAGGGGAGGCGGTGTCTGGGGTAACGGAAGAGGGGAGGCAGGCTCTTTTACCTTGCGTGATGGCTGGGCGAATTAACGCGGCAGTTAACGGGGATTGAAGGAGCTATCAACGGGCAGAAACGGCAGCGAGGTGGGGAGTGGTCACCGCGGGTGAAGACGACGACCGGCGACGTGGGGCCGCGATGTCTGTGAGAGAGAGGAAGAGAGAGTGGGGTCTGCTAGTCAGTGACTTAGCGGGTTTGCTTCTGGGTGAAAACGGTTCGCGAGTGGGGTAAGCAGATGGGCTGTGTTGTTGGGCTGTTGGGCCAGTTTAGTGGGTCGAGTCTGATTCCATTTTTTTTATTCTGTAATTTTTTTCTTTTTCTAATTGATTTTCTGTTTTGAAATTCAATCAAACAATTCAAACAACAAATAAATTCAAACTTACACCACACTTTGTATTTGAGTTTGGTTCTGCTTAACAACACAAAACCAAGTCCCAAAATAAAATAATATTTTTATTTTAGGGTCCATTTAATTAAATGAATGGACCTTAATCATTTAATTCAAATAGGATTTGTTTTATTAAAATCTTTATTTTTGAAATCTAAATATAAAACCAAAAACACTTCAGTAGGTTTTATTTGATAATATAAAATACTTGGAAAACTTATTTAAAATAAAATAACATGTTTTGATGTTTAATTAAAATGGTAAAACCTTTATTTTAATAAAATTGGTTTAATAACAAACTCTCCTTATTTTTATTTAAACAAACCTTTACTCTTTTAATCAAAACAAAACATTTTATTTCAAAAGCTTGGCGAAGGTTTAATTTGGCTCTATAAAATAATCCTTATTTATATTTCTACCTTTTCATTTGAAAACCAAATCTTTTTATTAAAGATCCAAAAATAGTAATTTTTAAGTTTATTGTTTATTTATCTTTTTAAATCCCTTTAGGATTTTATTTGATCCAAATAGGTTTTGAAAGTTTCCAATTGGATTCAAAAGTTTCTTCTCACCCTGAAAATCAACAAAGTTTTATTTTATTCATTTATTTTTCACATTACAAGATTTGGAAAATCTTGGGATGTGACATAACAAGAGCATCTGTAATGTGTTTGGTGAAAGCAACATGCATATCACTAGCATCAGGACTTCTAGCAATCTTTTGCAAGAACATAATTACTTCAGAAATATTGCAACCATCTATATCAAAGTCAAACTTAGCATCACTAGTAGTAGGCTCAATAGGCTTAGGCATAGTAGGAGGAGGAATAGGGACTACTTGTGGTTTAGTGGTGATAGTACACACACTATTGTTTCTATCAATTTCAGCTTCCCTTTCCCACCTAGCATGAAGTTGAGCTAACAGCCTAACATTTTCATTAATAGTAACTTGTATGGCATGCGTGGCAGCAAAGGTACTTTCCATAGTTTCAGGTTTAGCATCCATTTTATTAATCAAGGAGGACTGAGCTTCAGACAGAGAGGATATATTTTTCTCAACATTTAAAAGTTTTTCCTCTATAGTCTTGTTGAAAGTGGTTTGTTTACTAATAAAGTATTTGAGCATGACTTCAAGTTCAGAAGGGGCACTTCTAGCATTATTGTAAGAGTTTCCATAGGAATTGCCATTATTAGGAGGATAAGGCCTATAATTTTTACCACCAAAATTACTCCTATAAGCATTGTTGTTGAAATTGTTGTTTCTAATGAAGTTCACATCAACTTGCTCTTCTTGAGCAACCAAGGAGGCTAAGGGAACACTATTAGGATCTAGAGGAGCTTTCTCATTAACAAGCATAGCCATAATAACATCAATCTTATCACTCAAAGAGGAAGTTTCCTCAACAGAATTTACCTTCTTACCATGTGGAGCTCTCTCAACATGCCATTCAGAGTAGTTAACCATCATATTATCGAGGAGACTTGTTGCAGCACCCAAAGTAAGGCCCATGAAGGTACCTCCAGCAGCTGAATCCAACAGATTTCTTGAGGATAAGTTAAAACCTGCATAAAAAGTTTGGATAATCATCCAAGCAGTGAGTCCATGAGTGGGGTAATTCTTAACCAAGGATTTCATTCTTTCCCAAGCTGGAGGAACATGTTCACTATCAAGTTGTTTAAATTTCATAATGTCACTTCTCATAGATATAATCTTAGCAGGAGGATAGTATTTTCCAATAAAAGCATATTTACACTTAGTCCAAGTATCAATACTATTTTTAGGCAAAGATAGCAACCATTCTTTAGCTTTTCCTCTCAAGGAGAAAGGAAAAAGCTTGATCTTAATAATATATCCATTTACATCCTTATACTTTTGCATCTCACAAAGTTCAACAAATCTATTGATATGGGAAGCAAGATCATCAGAAGTAGCACCAGAAAATTGCTCTCTCATCACAAGATTCAACAAGGCAGGCTTAATTTCATAAAAGGTAGCATCAGGAGCAGGTATAGCAATAGGTGTACTAAGGAAATCATTATTGTTAGTGCTAGTGAAGTCACACAACTTTGTGTTCTCAACAGAGTTCATTTTGGCAAAGGTGGGCAAGCCAAAACAGCAGCAACAGCTAGAGTAGGAACTAATTTTTGTGTGTTTTTGAATAAAGCAAGCAAACCAAGCTAAACTAATTTTTTTGGTTTTTTGAAAATAGGCAAACAAAACCAAGCAAAAGAAACAAAGCAAACTAAAAACAAAGTAAAGAGAGAGGAAGTGGAGGACTCCCCTAGTGAAGACGTCCTTAGCCTCCCCGGCAATGGCGCCAGAAAAGCTTGATGCAGCACTGAGTTGATGTAGGAGCGCCTCGTTGGGAACCCCAAGAGCAAGGTGTGATGCAGCACAACAGCAAGTTTTCCCTCAGTAAGAAACCGAGGTTATCAAACCAGTAGGAGGAAGGAAACATCACACAGGTGTTGCAAGCAACGCGGAGACCTGCACAACACAAACTCAAGTCTTTGCCCCAACGAATCAGTGAGGTTGTCAAGCTCACCGGTTTGCTGTAACAAAGGATTAAACGTACTGTGTGGAAGGTAATGGTTTGCAGCAAGTAAACAAGTAACAGTGGAAGATGTATCAATGGTAGAGATTGGACCGGGGTCCATAGTTCACCAGAGGTGCTCTCCTTAGATAAACAACATGGCATGAAGGCTAAACAAACTATAGCAGGGCAATTGACAGGAACTGAGCAAGGCATAACAATGCAATTACTAGTCAGAAAGATCCTATGTGATTTGATTGGGAAATAGAACAAGATACATAGACCGCCATCCAACTACATCTATGACTAGAAGTCCAATTTCATGTTATCATCTGAACCCCCTCCAGTATTAAGTTGCAAGCAACAGACAACTGCTTTAAGCAAAGTGTGTAAGGTAAATAGTCCAGATGTTCCATGAACAAGAGACCGTTGTTTTCTCCCTAGTAGCAACAACACATCTACAACCAAAGAGATTTATATCACTTCCCTTGGAAACTAGAGGCATGAACCCACTATCGAGCATAAATACCCCCTCTTGGAGTCACTAGCAACTACTTGGCCAAGATAGCTACTAACAACGGAGAGCATGCAAGATCACAAACAACACAGACATGATAGAATCATAAATACAAAACCATTAATCAGACCAACATAATAATCTCAATATCCATTGGATCCCCGCAAACAAAGCATGCATAATTACAAATAGATTAGATCTTGATCATGAATGGAGCTCACAATATCTATACATGAAAGCACAAGGAGGAGATAGAACCATCTAGCTACTACATGGACCCATAGTCCAAGGTGGAACTACTCACGCATCATACCAGAGAGAAGGCCTTCGGGATGATCTCCCCTTCGACGGGATGCTGGGAAGAACTTCAGATCCCCCCTGATCTAGGGACGACGGTGGCGGCGGCTACAGAAGGTTTCGTGGAATATTGATCGGCTAATTAGGGTTTCTGCATCGGGGGATTCTTATAGACGAAGGGGGAGGGCCAGGCGGTGACCAGGGGCCCTACACCCTTCCTAGGCGCGGGGCAGGGACCACCCGCGCCTAGGGGGGTCTGGCTGCCCTGGCACGCCTCTCCGAATCCCCTCTGGACTTCTTGTTCCCGACGGAAAGTTATTGACTTTGACGTTTGTCCTGTCCAATTCCGAGAATATTTATTTACTAGCTTTTCTGAAACCAAAAACAGCAGAAAACAGGCAACTGGCACTGTGGCAGCTTGTTAATAGGTTAGTACCAGAAAACATGTAAAAAGCACCTCAAAGTGTAGATAAAGCAAAGCAAAGTAGATACTAAACAAGCATGCAGCATGCAAAATTATAGATACGTTTCCAACGTATCACTTGTCGACCTTGCGCTGGGCGAGGTCGTTTCGAGCGTCGTAGTCGCTGCTGCGATGGCTCGGGCTCTTGCGACGTCGAGGTAGATCATGCTCGTCCTTGTTGGATGAGGGTGTGGGGCTGCGGTTAAATCTGACCGCAGATTTCTTTTTCGACTCCGCAGGAGCCTCCTCGTGGAGCGCAGCTCCGACGAGGCCAAGACTGGCTAGCGCAGACTTGTGCATGGCGCTTTTCGGGTCCCTCACCAGAGGTGGATGGGACGCGTGGTACGTAGTGGCTGCCATGATTGCATCATGCGGCGTCTTCGGCATGATGTTGCCATTCACGTCCATTGACATGAAGGACGTGTTGAGGGCCCTTGTGGCTTCGCGACGTGCAGTGGGTTCCATGTTCTCCACGCAGGAGTGATGTTTGTTGGCGTTGTTTCCATGCGAGCTGGAGCCGCCAGCGGCGGAGAGCGTAGCTCGCCGCGCGCTAGACTTCGAAGCCGCCTTCTTGTGTTTGTCGAGATCCTCCATCAGCTTCACCTGCCGGTTATGCTCGCCGATGAGGAGAAGGTGGTATGCCATCAGCAGATCCCGTGAAGCATTCACAGGTAGGATGATGTTGCCCGCCATAGCTTCACGTGCTTGACGCCATCCGTCATCGTTGAGGTTGATCTTCTGGTAGGCGTTAGCGTTGCCCTCATTGGGCTGGAGGGGTGGGTTTCCTTCGTTTCCTCCATTCCCAGCCTGCGGGTTGGGCGGTGGGTTGGGGGTACTCGAACCTGGTGGCAGTTCCGATTCGCCCTGGATGACCATGGCGCATTGTTAATGCCCGCGGACTGGGTCGCTACTGCCGCAGCTTTCAGATCCGGAACCGTAGGTTCCTTCATCTGAGGGAGGACCACACAGATCTGAGTTGCAGCTGTTGCTATCATATGACTCATCTGTTAGCATCGACATGCGTAACACGATGATGGGTGGGACCCACGAAGCGGGCCTGATGGATGGCGGTGGCACCCGCTATGGGAGGTGGAGGGTGCCAGTCTGCCCCACCTGTAAGTAGAAGCTCCCAAACAGAATCTCGAGCCCGTCGCCTACGGGCTCGAAATCCCTCATGGTGGTTGGCGAGTGGGCAGTGAAGTCGAAGGTGCCGAAGAGGAGATGACTCTCCATCGTCGATGAGTTTTAGATCGCTCTGGATGGGACCGTCACAATCGCATAATCATCGCCCCCAATTCCCACAGACGGCGCCAATTGACGAAGTTTCGACTCGGCAATGCCCATTGTTATGGACTTGGGTTTTAGAGAAGATGGGGTTGCTAGAGATCGCGGAACGGTTAACAGACAAGCAACACAGGGACACGAGGTTTACCCAGGTTCAGGCCCCCGGAGGGAAAACCCTACTCCTGCTTGTCTGCTCTTGATTACGGCGAAACCAAAGGTTACAGGGGTGCGCAGATGCAATCTGGCGTGAGGTGTGTATGAGGTGAGTGGAGGCCCTCCTCGCTGTGCCCTCCTATCCTTTATATAGATAGGCAAGTCCCGGGCGTAGGTCGAGTCAGTTACAGATTAGGGTTTACCCCTTTGAAATTCTATCTACTCTAGTCTTGTTCTCCAAGGATCCGAAGCCATCATGGTCTTGGGCCACCCGAAATCTCCACAGGCCGTGTATCCTGTCGTGGGACTTCCCTTGGGCTAGACCAGGTATGCTAATGTTGTGTACCCGTGGGGTATAACCATGTCACCATGGGCGACGGAGTCGCTGGCCTCTGCCTCTTCGCCGCCACCTCCATGGACGCCTAGACGACCCTGGAGCACGCCTTTGCACAGGTCTCCACCTCCCGCTCAATGGATCTTTGCAGTGAGCTCGCCGAAGTCAAGAAGCTCGACTCCTCCGCCATGACCTACTTCAACAAGATGAAGGTGCTGGCGGACACGCTGGCCCCCATCAGTCAGCCGCTTCGCGGTGAGGAGTTTGCTGGCTTCATCATCAAGGGCCTCGACTCTGAGTACGACAATCTCGCGGAGGCCGTCCACAACGCCAAGACGTCGATGACCCATCATGAGCTCTACTCACGCCTACTCTTCACCGAGCAGCGTGTCGAGGCTTGCCGCTCCTCCGCCGCCATCATCGAGTAGTCGGCTTCCTACTGGGCCGCACGTGGGCAGCGCCCGCCGGCGCCCCTGTCCGCTGGCAAAACCGCCCCGCCCCGCCCCCTGCACCGACCTTGGGTGGGGCTCCCAATGCTCGGGTGTACCAACTATGTGGTCGTGAAAAACACATTGCCTCCAAGTGTCATCGCCGCTTCTACTAGAGCTTCCTCGGCCTCGGCAACGACGGTAGGGGCAACGAGCGCCAACTCACCATGGCCAACTTCGGACCTCCCAAAGCCCTGGCTTCCCACATCGCTACCAAGGGCAAGGAACCGCACGCGGAGCAGGGATACACCCCGTCCTACCCCATTGATTCAGCGTGGTACATGGACACCGGTGCCACGGATCACACGATGAACGAGCTCAACAAGCTCGCCACATACCAGCCCTCTACGGGCACGACAAGGTTCACACCGCCAATGGTGTAGGTATGCCCATCTCTCACGTTGGCCAAGCATCTCTTTTAACTAGTCATCCTTCTAGGCAGCTCCATCTTCGTAATATTTTGCGATGTGTGGGGTCATCAACTACCCTTTGTTTCATCTTGAACTTGTGTTTTCCGATGTGTGGGGTCCGACACAAACATCTGTTAGTGGTCATAACTACTATGTCAGTTTTATTGATGCCTATAGTCTATTTACATGGCTTTCTCTTATTAAGCACAAGTCTGATGTGTTTGATATATTCATCCAGTTTCAATAGCATGTTGAACGTCTACTCAAACATAAAATCATACATGTTCAGTCCGATTGGGGGGGCGAATATCGCAACCTCAACACTTTATTTAATAAGCTTGGGATCTCTCATCGTTTATCATGCCCACATACACATCAGCAAAATGGCTCCGTTGAGCACAAACATCGCCATGTAGTTGAAACCGGCCTCACACTTCTAGATCATGCTTCTGTACCCTTTCGATTTTGGAGTGATGCCTTTGCCACCGCATGTTCTCTTATTAACCGAACACCTACTCGTGTCCTTAATATGAAAACTTCCATTGAGCTTCTCCTGCAGGAAACTCCGGACTATACCTTTTTCAAGGTGTTCAGGTGTGCTTGTTGGCCCCATCTCCATCCAAACAATACTCGAAAACTTGAGTTTCGCTCCAAAAAATGCATGTTCTTGGGGTATAGTTCTCTTCATAAAGGCTACAAGTGCCTCCATGTGCCAACAAATCATGTCTACATATCTCGAGATGTTGTCCTCAATGAGAACGTCTTCCCTTTTCCGCCATGCCACGGTCACCTATCACAGCCCCATCTATGCATTCATCTCCTATTATGCCCGACCAATTTGAAGATGTTGCATATTCGCTTGTGTTGTTGCCTAACCATGGTGCAGGAACTGGACGCGGAGCTCGCCTGAAACTACTACCCGATGCAGCGCCTGAGGAGTACGTCGATCGGCCGGCGCCTGTGCATGCACCGGCTCCTGAATCCGCCTCCCGAGTGGATCCTGCACCTGAGCCGGATCCCACGTCGGCTTCCTCCGAGAAGCCCACGTCGCCGCCTCCTTGCCCGGGCTCGCCACCATCGTCGCCCACGCGAGTGTCCCTACCGCCCACCTCGCCTGGATTGGCAGCACACAGCTCGACGTCGCACACGGCGCCTGGTCCCTCGACGCCAGGTTCTCCCCCCGGGTCACCATCGCCCGGCCTCTCGTTGCCGGAGTCCTCTAGGCCGGCATTGCCTATTCCTGATGTGCCGCTGTCCCCTGTGCTCGCCGCTCCACGACGTACACACACGCGTAGTCATAGCAGCATTGCTTGTCCCAAGGAGTGCACCGATGGCACAATTGCATAGTTGGCTGCTTGCCTGGCTCATGCTGTTGAAGATCCAATCGCCGAACCCCGCAGTTGTCAAGCCGCTATGAGTATCCCGCACTGGAGGACTGCTATGGAACAAGTGTATCATGCTCTTATGCAGAATTAGACATGGACACTTGTCCTCCCTCCTCCTCGCGTCAACATCATTGATTCGAAGTGGGTCTTCAAGGTGAAGAAACATGCTGATGGTTCTATGGAGCGCTATAAAGCGCGTCTTGTGGCTAAAGGGTTTAAACTGCGCCATGGACTGGATTATGATGATACATTCAGCCCGGTTGGCAAGCCTACCACTATTCAGCTTCTCCTGTCACTCGCAGTTTCTCATGGATGGTCTCTCCGCCAGCTTGACGTGCAGAATGCTTTTATTCATGGGTTGCTTGAAGAAGAGGTCTACATGCGGCAGCCACCTGGATTTGTTGATCACACTCAGCCACATCATCTCTGTCGTCTGACGAAGGCTCTATATGGACTGAAGCAAGCGCATCGTGCCTTGCATGCTCGTTTCGCTTCAGCTCTTTATGCTCATGGCTTCGTTCCATCGACGGCTGACACTTCGCTGTTCTTGTTTCAGCGCCCGAGTGTGACCATGTAGTTGCTCGTGTATGTGGACGACATTATCCTGATCAGCTCTTCACCGACTGCTGCTAATGCTCTTGTGACTGCGCTTGGTAGAGACTTTGTAGTAAAAGATTTGGGACAGCTGCACTTTTTCCTGGGTATTGAGGTCACTCATTAGGCCCATGGCAGCCTCGCTCTCGCCCAGAAGAAATATTCTCTTGATCTCTTGCGCCGTGCTGGTATGCTCAAGTACGTATCCTACGCCCATGTCCTCCACCGACAAACTTTCACCTACTGATGGTGCTCTTCTGTCTCCTAAGGATGCGACTGAGTATCGAAGTATTGTTGGTGGTCTGCAGTATCTCACTATCACACGTCAGGATCTCTCGTTTGCGGTTAACAGGGTGTGCCAGTATCTTCATGCGCCAACTGATGTGCACTAGTCTGCAGTGAAACGCATCCTGCGTTATGTGCATCTCACTGTCTCCTACGGTCTCCACCTGCGCCCCAGTCCTTCCGGAGTCCTCTCTGCATTCAGATGCTGATTGGGCTGGGTGTCCAGACAACAGACGATCCACGGGGGGATATGCAATGTTCTCGGGTCCTAACTTGATCGTCTGGATTGTACGCAAGCAAGCCACTATTTCTCGCAGCAGCACAGAAGCTGAGTACAAGGCAGTTGCCGATGCGACGGCTGAGCTCATATGGATTGAGTCCCTACGTCGAGAGCTAGGAGTACCTCATCCACATCCTCCGGTCCTTTGGTGTGACAACATCGGAGCTACGTTTTTATCGTCTAATCCGGTGTTTCATGCACGAACCAAACATATTGAGATTGACTATCATTTTATGAGGGAACGTGTTGCACAGAAACTACTACAAATCAGGCTTATCTCTTTAAAATATTAACTTGCAGACATCTTCACCAAGCCTCTACCTTCACCGATGTTCGAGGTCTGTAGGCGTAATCTCAACCTTTTAGATGTATCAAGAGTGAGTTGAGATTGAGAAAGGGTGTTAGACTTTGTATTATAGTCCAACTGTGTATACATGTATTGTACCATTATACACCATTATATATATATATATATGAGATAGGCCACCGCATAAAGGGTTGAGTCAGTTACCAAAAACTCTTCGTTTTACCGGATCCGATTCAAAACCCTCATCGTGCTTGATACGATCAGTGCGACGTACTGAGCGACGAAAACCACGATAAGACAAATTATATAGTAGAGATAATTGTACACCCTCCTTTCTAGCATTTTCCGAATCACGTGTATATAAACTACGTGTCCATGTCAACTCAAATATGCATATGAATCCAATCCACCTTCAAAGTCTGTATTTTTGGCAGCAAGTTGGTATTTATTCGATACCAACGAGGCATGCTTGCTGTTCTACAGACTAGTAGAACCAAAGCTGCGCTCTAGAACGAGCCAAATTCGCAAAGACTAATTCTGGTTGTTCATACTAACTACTACTAGGAGTGTATTAGTAGCATATGCAGTCGATCTGTTCAACCAACGACCATGGGAATCCTTCCAGGGGAAACTCGGAATGTATTCTCCGGAAACTTGGAATTATTCACAATGAAGCGAGAGATGGAAACTCGGAATGTATTCTCCGGTATTTATTCGACACCCATTGCTAGTTATGCTCCTTGACACTCTGAACACGAAAGCTGATGTAGAGCAAGATTCCCAGAGACCGCTGGCTGTACGGTCGTATATTGCTCCTGACTTTGGTTCTTGGACATCTGACCAGGTGATTAGCAAATACAGTAGCTGGTAATGTAGCGGGGTCTCCTGGAAGAAGATATAGGTGATCTCTTGGAACCCAACAACCTGCTGTGAGGATCCATCGACAGCGGCTTGTAGGTGAGGTCGGTAAAGATATTTTCCTTTTATAATAATAATGGGGGTAAAGATGGTAGAAAGCAGCATGGACAATTATTGACAAACCATGAACGGAGGTGTCAAAGCAAGAAGACGGCCTTGAACCGTTGGAAAGAATGAGAGAGCATCGTCGAAAAAACCACACGCAGACACACGGACGGACGGACGGACGGACGGAGAGATATGCGCCTAGAGCATCTTCACTCGTTGGCGAATCCAGCCCAAAATCCGAACTAAACCTTGGCTGGACGGCGAAAGTTTTCGTCCTGGGTACGCCCAGTTTTCCACTCGCGTATTAAAGTCGAATTTTCGGGTCGTCCGTTTCTGTTCAAATTCGGCTCAAGTTCGTCCAGATTTCGGCATAGTTCGTCATACAATGAATACAGATATTTTAAGACCAAATTTCGGCGAAATTTTAAACAGAGTTCACGTAAGTTCACGTAAACGTAAACATAGTTCGGCCAGAAGTAAAAATATAACATATTTCGGCCAAGTTCGGCCTAGTTCACGCTGGACATCTACGACGTGTTGCCCCTGCGTATCCATAGATGCTCAACAAGATCATCCTGCAGTTGTTGATGCATCGCCGGATCTCGGATCTCCGACGCATTGCGATGAATGCAACCCATGTTGGAGGCACCTGATGATCAGACTCGGCAAGAGGACCCTGTCTGTAGTATGGCTCGTCCTCCTCGAGCAAACTCACTGGATCCTTCCTCTCATCCTCAATGATCATGTTGTGCAAGGTCACACAACAGTTCATCACTTCCCACATCTGATCTTTAGACCAGGTCATAGCAGGAAACCGGACAACTGCAAATCTCTGTTGGAGCCTGGAGCACACCAAATACCCGCTCCACGTCCTTCCTGCAAGCTTCCTGTTCCTTGGCAAAGTGAGAATGCTTGGGGAGCATTGGGTTTGAAATAGTCTTCACAAATGTTGGACATCTTTGATAGATGTCATCTGCTAGATAGTATCTCTTGTTGTAGTGGTGCCCACTGGTCTCAAATTTCAAGGGGGGAGCATATGACCCTCAACAAGCTTGGAAAAGACAGTTGAGGAGTTGAGGACGTTGATGTCGTTGTTTGATCCTGCCATGCCAAAGAAGGAGTGCCAGATCCAAAGATCATGTGTAGCAACTGCCTCAAGTATCACAGTGCATCCTCCTTTGTGGTCTTTGTACATTCCGTGCTATTCAAATGGACAGTTCTTTCACTCCCAATGCATGCAATCTATGCTTCCAAGCATACCAGGAAATCCTCTACTTTCATTGACTGCGAGGATCCGAGCAGTGTCTTCAACAGTGGGTGATCTCAAGTACTGTTCCCCGAACACTGCAATCACTGTCCTGCAGAACCTGTACAAGCAATCAAGGGCGATGGACTCGGCGATGCGGAGATAGTCATCGGCACTGTCAGCCGACGCTTCATATGCAAGCAACCTCATCACCACGGTGCACTTTTGAAGCGAGGAGAACCCAACCAAGCCGGTGTAGTCCTTCTTGCAAAGGAAATATGGGTCGAACTCCCGGATGACATGTACGATCTTGAGAAAGAGCTTCCGGCTCATCCTGAAATGGTGGCGAAACGTCCTCTTCATGGAGTGGCTGGTAGGCGAAGTAGTCGGCGTACAACATGCAGTAGCCCTCTATCCTTTGTCTCGCCTTGCAGTTCCGGCGACCTGACGCCGAACCACCACGCTTCGGCTTCGCCATCTGTATGTACAGCTGGGCGAGCGATGCGAGGATCTGCAAGTGCTCTTCACCTTCGGCGACCTCAGCGCTCTCCTCCTCCAGGAGTACGGCGAGCATCTCCTCGTTGTTGGAGTCCATGGCGAGTATCTCGTCCTCGTCGGAGTCAATGGTGAGTATCTCGTCGTCGTCGGAGTCAATGGCCGAATCCGGCCAAATGCCGAACACTTGGCGGGCGTGGTGGTGGGAGCACGTAGCGAAGCAGAGCTACGGCGAGGCTAGGTCGGCGAGAACAGCGACGAGGAAGGCGTGGTGGTGGGCGGCAACTACGGCTAGCGTATCTAGAGGCGTGGGCATGCCTCGGCGCGGAGGAGCTCCGCCGGCGAAGTCATGGCGACAGGGGGCGCTGGGAGATCTTCGCGGCAGTCTGGGCGAGTGGAGTGGGTGGGAGTGGGAATGTCTCGCCGACAGAGCTGGCACACGCTCTTTTTTACGGCGTCCGGCGTCCCCAGGGCGTAACCGGGAACCTAGGTTCGGCCTGGGTAGGCCTGACCAGAATACGCCGAAATCCGGACGAAAACAGATCCCTAGATACGCGACTGGCAGCGTTCAGACCTAATTTCGGCGTCCAGATCGACGTCTTAGGTAGGCGAGTGGAGATGCTTGGCTGACCCAGCACGTAGTACGTGCGCGCACCTAAACAACGTCGCCATCCCCAGAAAACCACATCCTTTTTGCTTTCACATCCCTGCTGCTGAAATCCAACCCCAACCAAGCCACCGAAATTCCCTTTTGGTTGCCGGCAGGCGGCAGATTCGTCCTAAGGCTCCGGGGACAGGGAGCACCGGGGGATCCCGGCGTCAAGCTCGCCTTTGCCCTTTGGTAGAAAACGGCGTGCCAACCGAAAGCCAAAAGCGTGTGCGTGCGCGCGCGTGACAGTCATCCGCGGCACGGCACGAGAAGACGATGGACGCCACTTTGGTCGTCGTACGTCGCCGATCGAGGCCCACCGGTGTCTCCCGCCGTGTCCCTTGCCGACAAACCATCTCTGAGTGCTCCCCTCCCCGGGGAGGGGCAGGTCACGTCGCCGACGTGCGTGTGTGCGTGCGATCGATCGATCGATGCGGCGGCGACAACCCAGCCCAGCTGCTTTTCTTTCCAAAAGCGCGGGCAAGATGGGCTTCTCCGACCAACGAACGCCGCCGCCTACAGTTTGCTGAGACAAAACCGTATCACACCGCACGTACCTAGTAGGAAACATCCCACGATCCACACATGCAAACACAGATGGAGACAAATTTTCATTTTTGATTCATACTACTACTAGTACGTAGTAGTACTAGTAACCAACACGGAGCGAGACACAACTTTTTTTTTTTGACAGAAAGCGAGACACAACTGCTGCTGCTGCTACATACTAACACATTTTTACATCAAATTCCTTCCTTCCTTCCTTCCTTCCTTCTACTACTAGCTAATTAGGCTACGACCAAAAGAACAGCATCACCAAATCAAGCGCACTTCTGAATTAATGCTAACACTGTCATGGCACTGGCAGTCACAAAAGCAAACCATCGACAGGGACCGGCACATCGTTGGTTGGATCTTCTTCTCTTTTTTTTTTGGGAGGGTGGGATTCCGTTAGATGTTACTACTAGCACTACTACTTAGTTTGTCACCTGGTTGACAAACGCTTCCAGGATGAATTCGGCTTCCGCGCTTGGTTAGAATCAACAGCCAGCCCATCTGATCAGGACGATGCGATGCCAGGCTCCAGCTCAGGTGAGAACCCATGTGGGATCTGGCTCTGATCCTCCCAGACCAACCCGACCTCGTACTCCGGAACGTACTCCTGCAAATTCATATAACATGACGATGAATCTGTGTTTTTACAAACTTTTAATACTTAGGTAAATCTAAGTACTAGCAATGTAGTGTAATGCGACTCGAATTATTTACCTCTAGCTTCAGAACAAGCTCCTTGGCAGTAGGAGCTGAGATCACGAGGCGCCGGGCATCCTCCTTGATGAATCCTTCACTCACCGCCATGTCGATGAACGACAGGAAGAAGTTGTAGAACCCATCCACGTTCAGGAGGCCAATCTGGTCAAATACCAACACACAGCACGTTCAGGAGTACTATTTTGTATATTCAGAATAGCAACAGATTTTATTCAGAAAAATATTAGTATATATTTTATTCAAGCATTAAGATTCAGTAACAGATTTTATTCAGAAAAATTATACTACATGGATCCATTCCACCAAGGGCTTACTAATCCTAGATGACACTAGTACAACATTTGGTAGGGCCCATCCAGCACAAATAATAGCGATAGATATGATGAATCGAACTGGACAGAATTAATCAAGTTGATTATTCAAGCCGTCCACTTCTCTACAACTTCTGATTCGTGGATCAGTTGTCTACTACCATGGATGCCAACAATACATTCCTTTTTTCAATGTAAATCTGACTGGTACAGGATCCTTGAAACATCATTCTATTATTAGCTGTGTTTGAATATTCAGGAAGGATTAACTCTTATCTTACTAGCAAATCAAGTACTACTTAACAATGGAGATTGCAGATCGCATGCTCCCCAAACTTTGTAGTAACATTCTGAGATGGTAGGCCGCTTAAACTATTGATCAATAATTAGCCTCTGGATGGCGAAAGCTTCTAGAGAATCACATGGGATGGGGGACTTAGGAGCACCAACAGGCCACAATCAAGGCAAGATGTTAGCATAAGATCGCAGTGGGGTTCTAAACTAATTTCCTAGATAGCTGCAGTTCAGACAAGAAAGGGATTCGGAAACATGCAGGCAACACACATGATCTTTAAGTTATTGCATAATTATGAGCACACAGGCTAATGTCATGACTTTTTTCGAGCTACAAGGAATCAAAAAATTGGTCGTTACCGGCTTCTTGTGGATTCCCAGTTGAGCCCAGGTGAGGACCTCGAGCAGCTCATCCAAAGTGCCGTAGCCACCTGTCGCACAACAGATAGAGCTTCAGAATTTTGCAACCAACAATTGATAGGAGATAGTATTGGGAGCAGCTAAAGAAATGGTCGTACCAGGCAATGCAATGAAAGCATCAGAAGACCGGACCATCTCGGCCTTCCTCTCATGCATGCCGGAGACGGCTCTAACTTCTCCAACAGGCTCTCCAGTGACCTGAAAATGGAAGAAGTAACTAGAATGTTAAGCAGCCAGCATTCTTGAGTCTTTGAAAACCTCTACAAAAACTAGGACGCAGAGCTGTGTACGTACATGAGCTCATTACATACTCCATATATATTTCTAGATGCATACTAGTATCCGATAAAGTTCCAAGGCAAGTGCATGCTGCTATGCACTCTACTAGTACGAGTAGCTACTATAGCGAGCATAAACCCATTAACTCAATGCCGTTGGATAGGCGCATTAGATTCATGTGAGGAACATAAATGCGCGTCTCCCCACGAAACTTGAAGTGGAACGCATGCATGCACCCCAAGCAAAATGGAGGGCCAATTAATGGTACTACTACTACTACTACAACAAACACCAACCAAATAGCAGTAGTAGTAGTAGTAGGGGTTTTCCAAAAGTAGATGGATGGCTCACCTCTCTGGGCATCAAAGACTTGGGGATGACCCTGCCAAAGAAAAGAGAAGAGCAAACAGAAAGACACATAAGTTTTTAGCATAATAAAGCAGTTAAACAGTAAGGCCACATCTTTTCTCCATGGCAAGAAACTTGCGAGCCAGTGGCCAGACTAGGCACAGATAGCTACACTGTGGGTGAGTGCTTGTGTAGAGAGAGATGTATGGATGGAGGAAATGAGCACTAGACAATAATTAGGCCAAAGAAGAAGGGGGAAGCAGTAGCGGCTTGCAGCTAGCACTCCGAGAGGCAAGGGCTGATTTTGAGCATGCAGGATAGGAGGCTTTCGGAAGCAGAGCCCAAAAGGTGGTTCCACTTTGGTGAATGGAAGCCAGACGCATTCAAAATGCCTCCCACTGAGAGAGATGAATCGCCGAGGGGGGCAGGGCCACTGCTCCCCTCCCTCTGGTGAGGGATCAGAGAAAGCAAAGGCTGCCATTTCGATACAAAGAAGGCGCAGGAAGGCATGCACGCACAGGAGGAGCACTCATCAAGGAAGAGGTAGAGGAGCACCTGCTGGCACGCAAACAACTAAGCTAGTGCGAGAGGCGAGAGGGAGGGCAATGAACTCACCCAATCACATGGCGCCCCCCATCATGAACTGCGTGGGAGACCAGGCCCATGAGGCCAATGGAGCCTCCTCCGTAGACCAGGTCGATGCCCCTCTCCACCTGTGTGTGACACCAAGACAAAAGGAATCAGGAAAAAAACCAAGACGTGGAATATTTCTTGTAAAAAAAAATACTAGTACTACTACGGAAAGCAGCAGCAAAACAAGAAACATTGTTCTTTCGGGGAAGCAAGCGAGGTCACAACCATCATTGTCATCCATGAACATGACTCAGCCACAATAGCAGAAATGGCAAAAGAACGCGGCAACGTTTTGGGACCAATTATCCAGCGGCGTGCCGTGCGCGAGGCGTGACCGAGCAGATACAGCTTAGCTGTGTGCCACGCCACATGTACATGGCATGATCATGCAAGGCGTGATCCATGCAGTGCGCTGTGCACCACGACGTACTACAGCTCAGCAGCAGCAGAAGCTCGTGCCTGCCGTGGCGTCCCGCAGAACAGCGCCAACGTGTGTGCAGCTGGGGAGGAGCAAAAACGACTACTTTTGGTTGGACCAAAATTTTAATCCGGACGGGAGACCCACCAGAGCAGATTTGATTTTAACGGAGCTTTGACGCGTGGAAGGAGAGATTTGGGGGAGAGGATTACGTACCAGCTCCTTGCCGAGCTCCACCGCGGCGTCCTGGTAGCTCGCCTTCCGCCCCTTGGCGCTGCCGCAGTAGACGCAGATCCGACGGAACCGGGACAGCCTCTCACCGCCACCGCCGGCGACGCTGCTCTCCGGGGCTACTCCTCCAGGAACGCCGGCCTCCTTCTCCGCCATGGCCTCTACTGCCATCGCCTTCGTCGGTCTCCGCGTACGCTGCTGAGGGCTTAGGGAAGGATGGTGGTTCTCGCCGGCCGGGAGGTGGTGGTGGTTCTTTGGGTAGGTGCGTGGGCGCGTAGACGTAGCGAGAGGTGTAGTAGGCCGGGGCGACGTTGGAGGTGCGGAGACTTGAGTTGAGCCGGATGTTGTGGGGAGAGGCGTCCATTTATAGAGGCCACCGCTAGTTGAGATGTGAGGGTGTAGGTTGGTGGGTCCAACATTGTTGGGGTCAGTACATTTTCTAGTCCTGTGTTTTGTTTGGTTATTTAATTAGCGGGCTTTGCCAAGTTTTCTCATTAGTTTCTCCATTTTTAGTTGGTAATTTGGGCTCCAGGGTTTTGAGTTGTTACGACTCATATTCGGCCCTCAACATAGAAAAAAGAGGGCAAACCTTTTTTGTGCGAAAATTGATGCAATCCATTCATATATTTTTCTTCATATTAGAACACATAATCTTGAACGGTTTTAATGCCTCATGAATCATGATGAGTAAAGTACACCCATGATCAATAATTTTGCGAGGAATTTCACTTTGGTCACTATACTACGAAAAGTGAAAGTTATGCTCACTATGCTTATGGTTTTTGCACTCGCATACTGTAAGGGGCCTGGTTGATCTCTCGAATGTTGGGTGGAATTTGGTTCTCGCTCGTTCCTCCCAGCCGTCCACCAAGCTAGTTCAGATACACACGACGATGCCGTCTAGTTTCAGCCAAGCCAAAGCCAAACAAGAAAGCTACTCGATCGACTATTAATCGGCTACCCTAGTTACATGGGCTCAGCCCAATACATGGCCTGCAAGACAGCTGAGTTCATTTCTCTGTCTCACGCGCCTGGCTTGCGGCCCAACGTTGGAGGTAAAAGTGTCACCTTCTGTACCAGGGACGCTGACATTCCCTCCTTCTTGTGAACCTGTTTGACCCCAAGCAGGCGCTCGAGGAAACTATTGCTTGAGGGCATCGAAATCCTCCCAGGTGGCCTCCGCTTCCGAAGAACCGCTCCACTACACCAACACTTGTACCACTGTAGCCAATCCACAAGATCGCACCCTCCGCTGCAAGACAAGTACAGGAACCTGGAAGGTTTCATCAGGGTTGGGAAGGTTCGGAAGTACCTGCTGGCCCGGCCCCAAGCACTGCTTTACCTATGAAACATGAAACACTGGGTGCACTCTGCTGGATTCAGGCAGATCAAGACGATAAGCCACACCCCCACCTTCTCAATGATATGAAAGGGCCCAAAGAACATAAATGTCAGCTTATGATTAGCAGGACGAGCGATAGATGACTGAATATAAGGCTGGAGCTTCAGAAATACCCAATCCCCAACTGTGAATGTGCATTCCGACCTCTTCTTATCATCTTGATGCTTCATCCTCTACTGCATACGCACTAGATGTTGCTTGACAGATGCTAGAATCAATTGCCACTCCTCGAGCCACTCCTGGACATCTATCAGAAGCAGAGATGCCAAAGTAGCGCGGCTGCCGCCCATGGAAAACCTCAAAGGATGATTTTCCCAAGGACGAATGCCAATTCGTATGGTACCAGAATTCGCAGAGAGATATTTATTTCGCCCATTGTGTCGGGTGTACACTGATGAAACACCAAAGGAAACACTCAAAGTATTGATTGACCCTCTTTGTTTGACCGTCAGTCTCAGGGTGATGTGTTGTTCTCATGCACAATTGTGTACCCGTGGATTTAAAGACCGTTTGCCAGAATTGACTCATGAATACGGGATCTATATCGGACACAAGGGACTGAGGCATACTGTGGAGCTCGTAAACATTGTGTACAAAGAGTTCTGCCACTTTACTTGCGGTGTAAGGATGGCGCATAGGAATAAAATGGGCGTACTTGGTAAGCTTATCAAGCACCCACCAGCAGACAGTTGAAATTGCGTGATGTCAGCACCCCATCAATGAAATCCATCGTTGCTATCTCCCATGGTTCCTGTAACACCCTCAGAATCGACCCTATGCAAGTTTCAGCGATTCCCGCCAAACCCGCATAGAAACGATTCAAAGGTGCCCACCAGGCACTTTCGTGCGGGTGGAAAACGAAGTAATAACATTACACAACAGTCCTCGATGGGACCCACAGAACAGATATATATACAACAGCGACTCAATGAGTCAAGAATACAGATATAATATACAAAGATCCAAATCACCTTGAAAATGATAGAGCGTCCGACTATGGACAAGATGCAAATGGGGCTAAGAGCCCTGAAGAATAACCAATGGCGTCCATAACCCTGCCCAGGCCAAGCCGGAAGGGTAACCCTGCTAACGACGTCGATCTCAAAACCTGCTCAAACAAAAGGGGTGCCGACAAAAGGGCAAAGGAAAAAGAGGAGCGTCAGTACTGAGGCCAGTACACGGCGAGACTAGAATTCGGCGGTCCTCGCCTACATAGGTATGGTTGACTGAAGCGGCAGCGGCAGCATGCACTAAACACCCTATAGAGACTCGATACAACTGGCGACTATCAGAGAGGGGTAAGAAAGACCTATTCGGAACCATCCTGATACTACCATCTAACAAACCCATCCTGGTGTTTCCCCCTCGAGACCAAACGAGGAAGTCAACCGAGGAACTCACACAGTTGGCAGTTTTATTTATTCAGTTATCGTTGCAGCAATTACTAGTCAGGTATAGATAATCATCCTGATAAAAGAAGCAGTGGGCACTTTTAGTTAACCATTCCGTGATAGTTGCAACACTTACTAGTCAGATACAATTAGCATGAGATAACCCAAAACCCAGCAGTTGTTGGTACTTTTATTTAGCCATTCCGTTATAGTTGCAATACTTACTAGTCAGATACAATGGTCGCAAGCGACAACCCAACCAAGCAATTGTTGGCAGTTTTATTTAGCCATTCCATTATAGTGAAGCTGATTACTAGTCATTATAAAGTCAAATTTATAGCACTACTTTAGTTATAGTTGTCTATGATCGAGATACTGTGCTCCAAGTCGTCCATAACCACGGACACGGCTTTCAGAAAGTTTTACCCGGCCGGGGTGCACAAATAGCAACACACACTCGATCAACCTTGGAAAAACCAAAACAAAACCCAACGAGGCCTTCACGACAAAGCAATCACGGGATTCAGAAATATTTCAGGGGGCCACCCCTTAAAGTAGACCCGCAACGAAGCCGACCGGCTCCGAGACGGACTCAAGGTTGTGGGGACGGCTGTGAACGACTGGGAACCCAAAACTGGGCTTGTCGACACCGCGGAATCGTGCCACGATCCTAAACAGTACAGTGTGCTCCTCGCACAATCGTAAATAAAGCAGTAAAGCATGGCATAAGTACAGGATAGTAATAAAACCCCAAACTAGTTTGTGGCCCCAAGAAATAAGACGGAATCAAGCTCTGGCTCAGGGGGGTCCCATAATCCTCCCGGATGTGGATAGTGCGAATATTCAAGGAACAGGTATCAAGTACTCGGGGTCCTACGGGACACAAGTGGACGGTTAACAACCAAATAACATCTATTGCCCACCTGTGCCTCTGCTTACCTACTTCAATTTTAGTTGTTAAACAGTAATTAAAGTGAGCAATAAATAAAGCCATGATCAACTCCAACAATAAACATGCGGCAATGCTCCAACAACTGTGGTTCTTGACGACACGCAACCGCACTTGAGCGAGCGACTACGACGTGCAAGTTCATCTATCTACCAATCAACAGGTAATAGGATGTGTCCAAGGCAATATATGGCTGCAAGGATAACACGGGTACGAAAACTAGAGCATCGCAACACAGATAGCAATAGATCAACAGGAGGGAATAAATACTATAAAAGTAAGATAGGTAGAAATGGGGGGAGATGCTCGCCTGAAAACATTGCCGAAGGTTCAACCGAAGATCGGGTCGAAGCTCACATCAACTCAACGGCCTTATCCGCGAAGAAGCAAAACACTAGAATAAACACCGGATGCACTATTTAATACTACGGCAAAAGATCGGCATGATGCATGTATGATGTATGGCATGGCAAAGATGCGATGCAATTAGGTCAATATTAAGCGGAACCGGGGTCCCGACAATTAATTAGATGGTTCATGTTATTTAGATACCCTGCATTTAAATGTTGTCTTAACAGGACAAAACATGGCATCGGTTCGCTACACAAATTTAAATGAGGCCAATATAAGACTAGATTTGTCCGCATATGGGCCCCATATTTAATTATAAGGTGAATCGGCATAAGGCCCCCAAACCATATGATAATATGCATGCAAGTATGACAATTCAATATGCAACAAGTTTTATATTTATCATATATAAAAAATAGGGCTCGGGAAAGGTTCACACATTAGGGTTCGACGATCTTGGGGATCCGGGGGTTCGGGGTTCGACAGGGTCCAGGGTTCGACGGGTTCGGACTCGGCGGGATCGTTCTCGGGTAACGGGGTAGATCTTGGTGCATTCGCGGTGGTCGGGCCATGTTGTCGGCGGTCATGGCGTTCCGAGGAGAAGATCTTGGCGTGCCGAGGTTTCGGTCTCGGGGATCGGTCTTCGGGGTCCGGGGCGTTGGGGCTTCGGGGTCTCGACCATCGGATACAAGACGGAGAACTTGTCGTGACGTGCCGGAGATCTTGGTTCCAAGTGGTCGATCTTGTCGGGTCCACGGATCGACCGGTCTTGTCGTTCGGAAGTAGAACTTGTCGTTCTTGCAGCGATCTTGGCGTCCTTCCGGTTCGGGTTTTGGCGTCCGAGGAAAGTACTTGGCGCTCGGCGTCCTTCGATATCCATGTCGACGGTCTTGGCGTCCGGGGATCCTCTGGGTTTCCACCGACAACCTTGAAGGCTCCGGCTTTGGTTGCTCGTAGTGAACTTGGTTCCGCGTCGGAGTTCATGAGGATCCATGAAGCCGAGCATGGCGTTTGATACCCTTGTCGGTGGTTCTTCGAGGTTCATCGATGGTTCATCGGGCTCGCTCGGGTCTCTGTCGGGTCGGTGTCGATCTTGGCGGTTACTATGCTCCTACACGAGCATTGGCGACGCACGGGGTGGCCATCAGGGGACCGCGAGGCGGGCGCGAATGGCACGCTGGCCGAGGGCGAGCACCGGGCGGCGAGGTCCACGGCGGAGGTTGGAGACAGGGCCCGCTTTCCCTGGCGGCGGTGGCGCTGCAAGGCCCGTGGGGGCCGCGGCCGGCCATGGGGCGCGGGGTCGGTCCGAGGAGGGACGGAGGGGCTCGACGGGAGGCGCAGGGGGCGGATCATCCTCGAACGCCGGCGGCCGGAGGAGGCCACGCGCAGGCGACGGGGATGCTCGGGGCGGCGCGCTCGCGGCCCGGCGAGGCGGGGCCGGCGGGAGGACGCGCGGAGGGAGAGAGGTGGCAGGGCGGAGCGTGCGCGGGCCGGCGCCGGAGAGGAGGGCGGGGCGGAGGAGCCGACGGGAGGGCGGCGCTCGCCGGAGCCGCAGGGGAGGAGGAGGTCCGGAGACGGGGAGGAGTGGTGGTCGGCGGCGCGGTGAGGCAGAGAGGGGGAAGCGGCGGCGCCGGGGAGGAGAGACGGCGGAGCTCTGGGATGGCGGCGGACGGAGGGGTTGCAGGCGGCCGATGGGGACGGAGGCTGCCGGCGGGGCGGAGATGGGCGCCGGCGGGGCGGCGTCGGATGGAGAGAAGGGGAGGATCGAGGAGAGGGACGGGGAGAGGCGCGCGCGTCGGGGCTGAGAGAGAACGGGCGGGGCGAGCGCGTGGGGAGGAAGAAGGGGTTGGTGGTGGAGGCTCGAACGGGGGGAGGAGGAAACGGACAGGGGAGGTGGGACCGGTGGACCAGAAGAGGCGTGCGGCGTGCGTGGGTATGTGTGGTGTGTGAGTTCGGTGTGTGCTGTGTGAGTGGTGAGGAGTGGATCAGATCAGGGGGTGGGGGCAGGAGGTGAGGAAAAGGGTAGGATTAGGTGGCGGCCTGGGATAGGTTAGGGGGAAGGGGCAGGGTGACGTGGCGGCAGATTATTGGTGGGGGTGAGGTGGAGGAGGGATGGGTAGAATAGGACTGGGTAGTTTTAGGGTTTTGGGTGGACCGTCTATTCTGGGGGTGGTCGTCCGGGTCGAATCGGCCCGTTCGACTGCCCCCCTAAAATAATTAAATATTTTATTTATTTCAAACAGGGCTTTTGCAAACCGATAACAGACAAAACAAAATAATCCGGAGACCCGGGTTTTGCGTTTGAATTAAGACGGGGCGTTTAGAAAACAAAACCAGGCTTTTCAAAAATAGTTTTATGCGAACAGATGCAAGATGATGACGATGCTCAAATGCAATGTGGCATGATGACATGAGCATGCGGTCATGATGATGCAATGCACAAAAACAACGTGATTTTCTAGTAGTGGTTTTGCGGGATGCCACAATTCGACACCACTAACAATGGATCTCGCCCTCGAGATCCGCCTCATGGTACCGGAAGGAAGGTCGGCAGTCTGATCCTTCGCGCTTCGTGTAGATCCTCGCGACACCACTAATAAGAGGTCGTTGCCCGTGATCGTCGAGGGAACACTCCGGGAACAAAAGGTCGAAGGTAGAGGTATCAACAAATAAAGCCACCTCTAACTTCGATAGAAAGAGGGAACCGATGCATTCTCATCCACTTCAATGTACAAAAGCGAATAGAAGGGGTAGTCGGCATGGGGGCCAGTCCATCACGCACCCAAACTATTACTCTGCACAATCAGTAGAAAAGCGTGCAGCCATTCTCGGAATCAGACTGAAGATCTTGACAATCGAGGTTCGGAACAAAGGAGTGATGCAGGCTCTGCATCGGACCTGGCGTAGAGGATGTCGTCGTGTCGGAAAACACCGGAAGGCACAACAAGGAACAGAGAATGGTACCCAGATAAAGGGGCACTCAGATAGCAGAAGGACCGGATGTAGAAGCACCGTTATCAAAGGAGGAAGCAAAACCCTGAAGGTACGATGGAACCCAACCACGAGAAATCCTGGACTCGGAGAGGGAGAAGAGAGCGGATTCAAAACACGCAGAGGTGAGAGGAGAGCAGCAGAGGGGTAAGGAGTAAAATCAGACCTAATCAGAACTATCCAACCGATTTTGCAAAAATAGGTTTTGACACTCTACTTCGGCCGTTAGCTAGGTTATCCTACATGCCGGACTTGTGGGGTATCGCAACTGCTGAGCTCTGATACCACTCTGTAACACCCTCAGAATCGACCCTATGCAAGTTTCAGCGATTCCCGCCAAACCCGCATAGAAACGATTCAAAGGTGCCCACCAGGCACTTTCGTGCGGGTGGAAAACGAAGTAATAACATTACACAACAGTCCTCGATGGGACCCACAGAACAGATATATATACAACAGCGACTCAATGAGTCAAGAATACAGATATAATATACAAAGATCCAAATCACCTTGAAAATGATAGAGCGTCCGACTACGGACAAGATGCAAATGGGGCTAAGAGCCCTGAAGAATAACCAATGGCGTCCATAACCCTGCCCAGGCCAAGCCGGAAGGGTAACCCTGCTAACGACGTCGATCTCAAAACCTGCTCAAACAAAAGGGGTGCCGACAAAAGGGCAAAGGAAAAAGAGGAGCGTCAGTACTGAGGCCAGTACACGGCGAGACTAGAATTCGGCGGTCCTCGCCTACATAGGTATGGTGGACTTAAGCGGCAGCGGCAGCATGCACTAAACACCCTATAGAGACTCGATACAACTGGCGACTATCAGAGAGGGGTAAGAAAGACCTATTCGGAACCATCCTGATACTACCATCTAACAAACCCATCCTGGTGTTTCCCCCTCGAGACCAAACGAGGAAGTCAACCGAGGAACTCACACAGTTGGCAGTTTTATTTATTCAGTTATCGTTGCAGCAATTACTAGTCAGGTATAGATAATCATCCTGATAAAAGAAGCAGTGGGCACTTTTAGTTAACCATTCCGTGATAGTTGCAACACTTACTAGTCAGATACAATTAGCATGAGATAACCCAAAACCCAGCAGTTGTTGGTACTTTTATTTAGCCATTCTGTTATAGTTGCAATACTTACTAGTCAGATACAATGGTCGCAAGCGACAACCCAACCAAGCAATTGTTGGCAGTTTTATTTAGCCATTCCATTATAGTGAAGCTGATTACTAGTCATTATAAAGTCAAATTTATAGCACTACTTTAGTTATAGTTGTCTATGATCGAGATACTGTGCTCCAAGTCGTCCATAACCGCGGACACGGCTTTCAGAAAGTTTTACCCGGCCGGGGTGCACAAATAGCAACACACACTCGATCAACCTCGGAAAAACCAAAACAAAACCCAACGAGGCCTTCACGGCAAAGCAATCACGGGATTCAGAAATATTTCAGGGGGCCACCCCTTAAAGTAGACCCGCAACGAAGCCGGCCGGCTCGGAGACGGACTCAAGGTTGTGGGGACGGCTGTGAACGACTGGGAACCCAAAACTGGGCTTGTCGACACCATGGAATCGTGCCACGATCCTAAACAGTACAGTGTGCTCCTCGCACAATCGTAAATAAAGCAGTAAAGCATGGCATAAGTACAGGATAGTAATAAAACCCCAAACTAGTTTGTGGCCCCAAGAAATAAGACGGAATCAAGCTCTGGCTCAGGGGGGTCCCATAATCCTCCCGGATGTGGATAGTGCGAATATTCAAGGAACAGGTATCAAGTACTCGGGGTCCTACGGGACACAAGTGGACGGTTAACAACCAAATAACATCTATTGCCCACCTGTGCCTCTGCTTACCTACTTCAATTTTAGTTGTTAAACAGTAATTAAAGTGAGCAATAAATAAAGCCATGATCAACTCCAACAATAAACATGCGGCAATGCTCCAACAACTGTGGTTCTTGACGACACGCAACCGCACTTGAGCGAGCGACTACGACGCGCAAGTTCATCTATCTACCAATCAACAGGTAATAGGATGTGTCCAAGGCAATATATGGCTGCAAGGGATAACACGGGTACGAAAACTAGAGCATCGCAACACAGATAGCAATAGATCAACAGGAGGGAATAAATACTATAAAAGTAAGATAGGTACAAAGGGGGGAGATGCTCGCCTGAAAACATTGCCGAAGGTTCAACCGAAGATCGGGTCGAAGCTCACATCAACTCAACGGCCTTATCCGCGAAGAAGCAAAACACTAGAATAAACACCGGATGCACTATTTAATACTACGGCAAAAGATCGGCATGATGCATGTATGATGTATGGCATGGCAAAGATGCGATGCAATTAGGTCAATATTAAGCGGAACCGGGGTCCCGACAATTAATTAGATGGTTCATGTTATTTAGATACCCTGCATTTAAATGTTGTCTTAACAGGACAAAACATGGCATCGGTTCGCTACACAAATTTAAATGAGGCCAATATAAGACTAGATTTGTCCGCATATGGGCCCCATATTTAATTATAAGGTGAATCGGCATAAGGCCCCCAAACCACATGATAATATGCATGCGAGTATGACAATTCAATATGCAACAAGTTTTATATTTATCATATATAAAAAATAGGGCTCGGGAAAGGTTCACACATTAGGGTTCGACGATCTTGGGGATCCGGGGGTTCGGGGTTCGACAGGGTCCAGGGTTCGACGGGTTTGGACTCAGCGGGATCGTTCTCGGGTAACGGGGTAGATCTTGGCGCATTCGCGGTGGTCGGGCCATGTTGTCGGCGGTCATGGCGTTCCGAGGAGAAGATCTTGGCGTGCCGAGGTTTCGGTCTCGGGGATCGGTCTTCGGTGTCCGGGGCGTTGGGGCTTCGGGGTCTCGACCATCGGATACAAGACGGAGAACTTGTCGTGACGTGCCGGAGATCTTGGTTCCAAGCGGTCGATCTTGTCGGGTCCACGGATCGACCGGTCTTGTCGTTCGGAAGTAGAACTTGTCGTTCTTGCAGCGATCTTGGCGTCCTTCCGGTTCGGGTTTTGGCGTCCGAGGAAAGTACTTGGCGCTCGGCGTCCTTCGGTATCCATGTCGACGGTCTTGGCGTCCGGGGATCCTCTGGGTTTCCACCGACAACCTTGAAGGCTCCGGCTTTGGTTGCTCGTAGTGAACTTGGTTCCGCGTCGGAGTTCATGAGGATCCATGAAGCCGAGCATGGCGTTTGATACCCTTGTCGGTGGTTCTTCGAGGTTCATCGATGGTTCATCGGGCTCGCTCGGGTCTCTGTCGGGTCGGTGTCGATCTTGGAGGTTACTATGCTCCTACACGAGCATTGGCGACGCACGGGGTGGCCATCAGGGGACCGCGAGGCGGGCGCGAACGGCACGCTGGCCGAGGGCGAGCACCGGGCGGCGAGGTCCACGGCGGAGGTTGGAGACGGGGCCCGCTGTCCCTGGCGGCGGTGGCGCTGCAAGGCCCGTGGGGGCCGCGGCCGGCCGTGGGGCGCGGGGTCGGTCCGAGGAGGGACGGAGGGGCTCGACGGGAGGCGCAGGGGGCGGATCATCCTCGAACGCCGGCGGCCGGAGGAGGCCACGCGCAGGGGACGGGGATGCTTGGGGCGGCGCGCTCACGGCCCGGCGAGGCGGGGCCGGCGGGAGGACGCGCGGAGGGAGAGAGGTGGCAGGGCGGAGCGTGCGCGGGCCGGCGCCGGAGAGGAGGGCGGGGCGGAGGAGCCGACGGGAGGGCGGCGCTCGCCGGAGCCGCAGGAGAGGAGGAGGTCCGGAGACGGGAAGGAGTGGTGGTCGGCGGCGCGGTGGGGCAGAGAGGGGGAAGCGGTGGCGCCGGGGAGGAGAGACGGCGGAGCTCTGGGACGGCGGCGGATGGAGGGGTTGCAGGCGGCCGACGGGGACGGAGGCTGCCGGCGGGGCGGAGATGGGCGCCGGCGGGGCGGTGTCGGATGGAGAGAAGGGGAGGATCGGGGAGAGGGACGGGGAGAGGCGCGCGCATCGGGGCTGAGAGAGAACGGGCGGGGCGAGCGCGTGGGGAGGAAGAAGGGGTTGGTGGTGGAGGCTCGAACGGGGGGAGGTGGAAACGGACAGGGGAGGTGGGACCGGTGGACCAGAAGAGGCGCGCGGCGTGCGTGGGTATGTGTGGTGTGTGAGTTTGGTGTGTGCTGTGTGAGTGGTGAGGAGTGGATCAGATCAGGGGGTGGGGGCAGGAGGTGAGGAAAAGGGTAGGATTAGGTGGCGGCCTGGGATAGGTTAGGGGGAAGGGGCAGGGTGACGTGGCGGCAGATTATTGGTGGGGGTGAGGTGGAGGAGGGATGGGTAGAATAGGACTGGGTAGTTTTAGGGTTTTGGGTGGACCGTCTATTCTGGGGGTGGTCGTCCGGGTCGAATCGGCCCGTTCGACTGCCCCCTAAAATAATTAAATATTTTATTTATTTCAAACAGGGCTTTTGCAAACCGATAACAGACAAAACAAAATAATCCGGAGACCCGGGTTTTGCGTTTGAATTAAGACGGGGCGTTTAGAAAACAAAACCAGGCTTTTCAAAAATAGTTTTATGCGAACAGATGCAAGATGATGACGATGCTCAAATGCAATGTGGCATGATGACATGAGCATGCGGTCATGATGATGCAATGCACAAAAACAACGCGATTTTCTAGTAGTGGTTTTGCGGGATGCCACAGTTCCGAGGGAATTGGTAGAGGCTGCAGCAACCCTAGATAAATAATACGCTCTGGCTTTGCCTACTGGCATGTGTGACAGGCTCTAACATACTCTCTGACAGCCTGCTTCATTCCCTTCCATTTGAACAAGGAAACTAGACGGCGATAAGTCACCGGAAAACCAGAATGTCCCCCAATTGGGCTATCATGAAATGCAGAGATAATGGTCGCTGTAATGCAACACCCGTCCCAACCCAGACTCTGTTCTTGTAAAGAAGAATGCATGCACTCATAGTGTAATCAGGATGCGAGTGAGGATCCAGAACGACCTGATGTAACAAATGCTGCGCATCACCATCCTGACTGTAACTCGCAATCACTTGTTCTAACCAGATTGGTTTGACATCCGAGACGGCAAGAAGCTGACTATCATCCATAGGTTTCCTTGACAGCGAATGTGCTGCCCCATTCAGTGCTCCCTTCTTATACACGACTCGAAACTTCAACCCCATCATTTTCGTCAGAGCCTTCCTATGTCACTCTATATGTAAACACTGATCCGTAAGGTGAATTACACTCTTATGGTCATTCCAGATCACAAACTCTCCCATCTGCAGGTACTGCCACCATTGCTACACTCCTAATAGTATCACCAGATACTCCTTTTCATACACTGACAACCCCCTATTGCACGGACCAAGGGATCTGCTAACCTATGCAAGAGGGTGTCCGCGCTGCGACAGAACTGCTCCTATGCCAGCGTCCGACGCATCTGTCTCAACCACAAACTGGACTGTAAAGTCAAGCAGCGCCAAAACTGGAGCCGTCATCAATGCTATCTTCAGTGTCTGGAATGCTTCCTCCTCCATAGCAGTACAAAAGAACAGAGCCCCCTTTTTAAGAAACACTGTGAATGGTTGACTAAGCACAGTATACTGGCGGATAAACTTCCTGTAATACCCTATGATACCCAAGAATCCTCGCAGCTCTTTGATACGTCGTAAGCGTATCTATAATTTTTGATGCTCCATGCTTATTTAGTATCAACTTTGCTATATTTTGTCTACACTTTGAGGTATTTTTATACACTTTTTGGAACTAACCTATTGACAAGATGCCACAGTGCCAGTTGCCTATTTTCTGATGTTTTTTATTTCAGAGAGCTAAAAAATGAATATTCTCGGAATTGGATGGGACAAAAGCCAAAGTTCATATTTTCCCTGAACGATACGAAAAATCGAAGACGAGACGGAGGAGGACACCAGGGTGGCCACACCCTAGGTGGGTGCGGTCCCACCTTGGCCGCGCCCACAGGGGGTGTGGCCCCCCTGGACCTCCATCGACCTTGCCTCCTTCGCCTATAAGAAACCTTCGACCTAAAAACCCTAAATTATCGACCAAAAAGCCACGAAAAGTTCTATAGTGCCACCGCCACCAAAGGGGATATTCGGGGGACAGAAGTCTCTATTCTGGCACCCTGTCGGGATGGGGAAGTATCCCGTAGCCATCTCCATCGATCTCCATCGCCATCTTCATCACCGTTGCTGATTCCCATGATGAGGAGGGAGTAGTTCTTCCTCAAGGCTAAGGGCTCTACCGGTAACTATGTGTTCATCTCTCTCTCTCTCTATGCATGATCATATTGTGGTCATGAGCTTTGTAATCAAGTAGATGTACCTTGCTACTCATCATGCTTTAATAGATCTATTCTTTTCCCCACGTGTGTGAAAGTGACAGCGTGCACACCGTGTGTGGCACTTAAGCTAGGTTACATATATATATATATATATATATTTATCATGAGTATATTTTGAGTTGGTTGTCTCTATGAAATTGCGGTGTTTTTTGGAACCGTCTATCGCTCAAGGTGACAGTGTGGGGTTATCTAGATTGGGAAAGGCAAACTTTAAGGAGTGTTGTTATAGACCTACCATGGATTAGAGTTTCCAACCGGAGAGTAGTTCAGGGTAGTATCATTAAGAGAAGATATTTATATGAGAGAGTGTTCACTAGTGAAAGTATGATCCCTAGGCCTTGTTTCTAAACATTGAAACACCGTTCACAACTAGATCTGTTGCATGTTTGCTTGATTCCATCTTTATTTTAGTTTTCCTTTAGTCTCTCCCATGTCAACAACAAGTCGGAAGCTCTTTTCTGGCACCGTTACCACTTGTATTTCACTATCTCTTCGCCGAACTAGTGCACCTATACACCTGACAAGTGTATTGGGTGTGTTGGGGACATAAGAGACTTCTTGTATCTTGATTGCAGGGTTGCTTGAGAGGGATGCCTTTGACCACTTCCTCCCTGAGTTCGATAAACCTTGGGTAATCCACTTAAGGGGAACTTGCTGCTGTTCGACAAACCTCTCACTTGGAGTCCCAACAACTGTCTACAATAATAGAAGTGCGTAGACATCACTCTTTCAAATTCTGAGGAATAGGCCAATTTTTAATTGTCGCAATCTTTGACTCATAAGTAGCCACTCCCTCTCTGGATATCACTTGGCCCAGATAAACAATACAAGTCTTTGGGAACGATCACTTGGATGGCTTCACCTGCCACTGATCTCGTTGCATGTTTCCAACACAGCCACCACATGATGGAGATGGTCCTCATATGTCGGGCTGTAAATGAGAATATCATCGAAGGACTGGAGCCATGGATGAATTCATTACATGCTGTAAGGTCGCAGGAGCTCCGGTGAGACCAAATGCCATGACCTTGAACTCGAAATGGCCACTGTGTGTCTGAAAGGCATTCTTAAATTCCTCGCCTGAAGATAGTCTGATTTGGTGGTATCCAGCACGCAAATCCAGTTTGGAGAACCAATGCGCACCCGCCAACTCATCAAGGATCTCATCAATCATCGTAATTGGATATTTCCCCTTAACAGTCAACGCATTTAGATGGCGATAATCGACCACTAGGCGCCACGCTTTCGTCTCCACCCACTTTTTCTCCTTCTTGACGAGCAACACACGAGAGGTGAATGAGCTGTTGCTATGCGTGATCACCCCTTGTGCTAACATGTCCTGTACTTACCGCTCAATCTCGGTCTTCATGTCCGGCACCACACGATAATGCCGTATTGACATAGGCTGAGCCCCCGGAATTAAGAAAATCTGGTGATCATACTGCCACCACGACGACAGCCCTTGTGGTTCCGCAAATACATCCACAAACTTCTGTAGTAATGCCTAAATATTCGGCCGCTGTTACTTCTGCTGGTCCCCTGTCTCGGACTGCACTAAATGTAGCTCAAGGAGTGTATGAGCCACTGCAGGTGTTCCTTGTAACATCCCAAAAATATTAATCAAGATTATCAACCTCTAATCACCCAAGTTTAGGGTTAACAAAAACTTTTGTTATTAAAATCAATATGAATGCATGTGTGTGTGTGATGAATGCATGAATGCTTGTATTGCCATGTGTGATTGCTATGAATGGCAAGGATTGGTTTAAAGATGAAAACAACATCATCTAAATCATTTCCAAGCAGAATCAAATCAAGAGAAATTCAAAAATAAACCATATGAGCTAATGGTCATTTTGACCAAAGTTAACCACTAGACCACTTTGAGTATTTCTAGTCCAAGTTTTCTAACAGAAACAAATCCAATTCTTTTCACCCCTTGCTATACCAAGTAAAAGTGAACCCAAGCCCACTTTGCAAACCAATAGAAACATATTTCAAATCTATTCAAATGACATTTAAAAACTGAATCAAGTGTAGGTACTAAGATCACAATTTCTCAAAAACCACTCAAACCAGTTCACCTTGACAAACCCAAGCAAACAGATACTACCAAGTATGTGACCAGCACACACCAAAATTCATCCAAAAATTTCAAACTAAATTTCTTTCAGCCATTTCATCAAATAGTTGGTGAGCACAGTAAACTCTGCCTAACTTCTACTGTTTGTGATCAAAACTTTGTCCAATTCTTGTCTCCCATTTGTCACCCTTGTCTCCCCTAGTGAGCACACAAGCATTGAACAAGCTAGAACTCTACCCTTGCACCAGTGCTAAGCCAACCAAGCCTCCCACTACCGGCCGACCATGGCTAGCAAGCAGGAGGCAATGCCGTGCCCGTTCACCATGTCTAGGAGGCAGCTGACCGTCCACCGCCACCCCCTGTCCAGCCCTCTCACGCAGCCAGGCCCTAGACCACCCAAACACAGCCGCACCCTTTGTCTCTGCACCATGCTGAGAGCACGCCAGAGCGTCACGCCCGACACGCACGTACATGCCACGCCTCGCCTTTGCCACATGTGCCTGCAATCACCGCGACACTAGCAACCCCCCAGACATCCCCGTTCGCCGCTGCGCGACCCGTAGCACCCGTGTGTCATCAAAACCACCGTCGATGCCGCTCAGAGCACCAGCCCGTTCCGACCAACCTCGATCGCCCCTTGCCACGCCATTAAGTCCTTGAGCATCGCCAGGAGACCGCGCACCAGCCTACACCTTCCGCCATGCCGTTAGCTCGTTGTACCGTCGACCCTGACGAGCTCTGCCCATGCAACACTTCCTCTCTCGCTCGGCTATAAAAGGAGGCCTCCCCAGCCTCAATTCGCCACACCATCTCACTCCCCACCTCACACAGAACCTCCCACATCTCTCACCGGAGCAAGGCGAGTTCCGCATCGCTGGAATTTCACCGGAGCCTGCCGCTGCAGAAGGAGAAGGGAGCTATTGATTATAGCCGCCCTAGGAGCCGCTGCGACCACCATTCGAACTATCGTCGTTGACAACGTCGTTCGCCCCCAACGCCGACCCTAGCTGGAGCCATGGTGAGCCTCATGCAACCCCCACCGTCGTGTTAGGGTTTAGACCTCGCCGGAGCTGTTCGTCGTCGACGATGAACCCTAGCCGTTAGATTATATTCTAATCCTAGGGCCTGGATAGAAGGATACCTCTTCACGTAATTAGAGTCGCTGACAGATGGGGCCATTACTTAAGTCAGCCCGGGCGCTGTGCGCAGTGGGCCGGCCCAGTTAGTTCCCGCGCGATCCATTAGATTCAGATATAGATTTTTCAATTTAGTTCAAACTCTAGTTCTATCAGTTGATTCAAAAATCGATCCAGAGAGTTTTACTAAACAAAATTGCATAAAACCAATTTTTCTAGAAAGGTATTGAAAATATTAATCCAAGCCCACTGAATTCAAACCATTTGAAATTATAGATCATCTATAGTAAAAATAACACGACAGAGAATTTTCTGCATTCAATTTTTTTCAAAAATCAACCATAAATGCTTTTGAGTTGATTCCAACTCTCAAAAATCACATTTGACAAGATACTTCTGAATATGTAAAAAGATCTTGGATTACTTGCAGTAATAATGGACAAGTACTAAAAGAATGCCCCATAGGCATTTATAGTCACTTTAATTAATTAAAATAATAATGTTAAACCTTATTAAATTGTGACACCACTTTAAATCACATTCTCAAGTATTGAAATATGTGGTGATGACATGTGTCAACATGATCCCATATTTTAATTGGAGAATATTAAATATTAAGTAGTTTTCATTGAGTAGAAATTACTTTTCCATATAAAATAAATAATACTAATGCTTTAATCCTTGTGATGATTGTGATGATGCTAGATCATCTAGTGCGAACCTTTGTGTGCCAAACATAAGTAGTTAAGTATTGTTTGGTGATTGTGTACCTCGTATTTATTTATAGACACTAGTACCGACCAAGGATACGAAGAGGAGGGAGATTACTACGAGAAATAAGCAGAGGATGACTTCAACCACTACACTACTCAAGGCAAGCTAAGATAAACCATGCAAGCCATCTTAGCAAGATATCTAATGCAAGCTAATACTTGCAAGCCCCATAATACCAATTAACCTATGCAATGCCTTAGGCATATTTGGTTATACCCCTTTATTATACCAAATCCCAGTTTTACTTGCAACCTTTATTCTTTTTATTTCTTTATAAAAGTTCTTTATTACTTCTAGTTAGTATTTAGTGAGTTTTGGAAAGATATTATAGGTAGCATAAAGAGCATAAAACTTGGCCTAAGTTAGTTAGAACTAGATGTCATACTAAGGCATGAGATTAGACTTGGCTAAGTCACACTTGATTAGCACCCCTCATTAGTGATTACCCTCAATATTAGTGGCTAGTGCTAAGCATAAAACTTGATCACTTTATATGGGAATACTTGGTGAAAATGATTATGAAAACCTTAGAATGATGAGTCATTCTAATGAAATGTTTTGACATGTGTTATGAACACCAGATGATTTGATGATGAAAACTCGGAGGCATGAGCCTTATCCCTTTTATAAAAAATTGATGGTTGGGTTCGGATGCGATACCATTCCAATTTTACCGTACAACCACAATACCCGAAATTGGGTAGGGCTTGACTGGAAACTTATATATCTTAGTATGGGTTCCCTTGCAGAAGAGGTTAGACCTGAGGCTACCTTGTGATGATTGTCCACCTGTGCAGTTCCCAAGATGACAGATGGTCATGGTTGGGAGTCCAAACTCATAGGGGAGGTGCCTATACTAGGATGTGTAATTGAAAGGTTCAATCTCTTCAATGCCCATTGTTATGAGCTTGGGTTTTGGAGAAGATGGGGGTGCTGGAGATCGCGGAACGGTTAACAAACAAGAAACTAGGGGACACGAGATTTACCCAGGTTTAGGCCCCCGGAGGGAAAACCCTACTCCTTCTTGTCTGCTCTTGATTACAGCGGAACCGAAAGTTACAGGGGTGCGCAGATGCAATCTGGCGTGGAGGTGTGTATGCGGTGGTATGAGAGGTTGATCTGTCTATTGCGTATGTGCCCTCCTCGTTGGACCCTCCTAGCCTTTATATATGTGGAGGCTAGGTCTCAGGTACCGATACCAGTAGGTAACAAGTTGTATTCAAACTCTAGTCTTGAGATTTCCTTGTCTTGTGCGCTTGGGAGTCCGTGTCCATATGGGCTTCATAGCAGCTGAAACGTCATAGGCGTCATGGACCCTAGCAGGTCGTCGAGTGGGACTTCCGTCGGGCTAGACCAGGTATGCTAACATCGGGTACCCATAGGGCATAACCATGTCACGCATACCGAGTATGGTGATTCACGATTGTTCCTGACGAATGTATCGAATATTGTGGTGAAAGTGTACCATCTTTGCAGAGTGTCAAACTATTCGAATAGCCGCGTCCGCGGTTATGGACAGTTGGAGTGGCCATACTGTTCCGTCGTCAGATGTTTTCAAAATGACTTGTGAAATGAACTATGACTTTGAATTGACCACAACAGGGTTGCGAACATGAAAACTAAGTTCCCACTTAGGTGTTGTAAAACATTAAACTAGTTTTATTTACTTCTAAACTCAGTTAGAAATAAACCTGCTTTTTTGCAAATAAACCTAGAGCTTAGGATTCCTACTTAAACCACTTTACTTGTTAGTGATAGTTTGCGAGTACTTAAAGAGTACTCATGGCTTTGTCCCTGGCTATTCCTATGGCCAAACTATGAGGAGGACTACCAGGATGATGGATAGCAGGAAGTCTATGACAACTAGGATCATCTCCCATAGTCAGCATTGCCTGTGACCCTGAAGATAGAGCTTCGACCATGCTACCGTTATTATATTATTCCGCTGCGTTGATTGTATTAAGACTGGATCATGAGATCCTTTATTTGTAGGACTTTTATTATGGTTTGTAATGGATGATGAACTATGGTACCAATCTGTTATATCTCGCAAAAATGGTAATCCTGGGATTGCGATGTATGGCATAACATGCATCTAGGATTAAAAATCCGGGTGTTGACAAGTTGGTATCAGAGCCATCCTGACCATAGGAGACGCTAGTTAGAATGGACGCTGGAATCAAAAACTTAGTTTCAAAACAAAAAAGTGAGTATTTATGAAAACCTATTCTCCTTCTTATCACTTAGATTCTTTCATGAAAATTCTGTCCTTCAAAAATTCTTGCAAACTTACAATTTTTTGACACACTTGATCACTCTACTAACTTAATCATCCTATATTATTATAGATGGAGGTGAAGTATAGAAAGTTCTACCAGTTGGGAAATAGAGGACAGCTCATCTTTGAGCGCGATTTGGACCAACTCTCGGAACTTCTTGAGCACCCGCACCCCGAGTTCTTCGGAGCACAGCTCAATGATCAGCAAGGATGAGAACTACAATGGCTGATTGTTGCCAATCTTAGAGGCAAGATGGAGGCACCCACCTTAGAGGGAATCCAATTCACCTTAAGAGAGAACAACTAGCTAGACGGACTCGCCAGGGATATGCAGGAAGATCTTGCCTGTCTGTGTGGGCAAAGCATCAATCAGATCAAGGGTACTTGCTTTGAGTACTATGCAAGGCGTGATACTATGGGACAGCCATTGGAGGTGCCACCACATCCGGAGCTGAATCATCACGTGGATCATCTCAGCTTCATGATGTATGACAAGCAGAAGGAGTTGTACAATGCCCGCTCCTACGCCAACCACAACTATGCCATCACAGTCAACAAGGACCAGACCATCGCCATGCTTGTGAAGGATCGCTAGTCACATCGCCCTCAGCTTGACAAGAAGGAACGCATTATTGCTCGCCTTCGTCACAAGGTGACAGACTTAGAGGAGACCATCCATGAGCGGGACATGCAGCTTGAGGAGAGAGAGAATGTAGGGGAAGATATCCGTGGAGATCTTTACTCCTACCTCAGCGATGATGATGACTACCTAGAGGACCAAGCCATGGACTTCCACACTGATGACGATGATTCCGCCTTCATTGATAATGATGATGAAGCCACAGATTCTGATGAGTAGTAGCACTTGAGCACTATCGTAGGTGTGAGTTATATATGGTCCCACTGTATCGTAGTTTCACAGAATGTTTCTTAAAACCATCTGTTACCTTAGTGTGGTGTGTGTTTGTATTGGGTGCTATGAATGAATAAATGAAAAGCAAGTTGCTAGTTGGCAAAACCTGAGTCAAACCTAAAGTTTAAATTTTTTTCCAAAACAAAGCCGTGAACCTTAGAAATTTCCGTCTTGTCTCATGATCTATCTCTATCTTTAGATGCCTCGCGGAGGAAACATCTCATCTCAGGACCCAATGCTGCAAATCTTGCAAATGTTGGTTTCAGACTATGAAGCCGAAAGAGCCGAACGTCAAGCTAACCTAGCCACCCCTCAACACATAGCTCAGATGGCCAACAACAATCAAGGCCATGGAAACTAGGACAACCATGGATCCAAGGTTAAGAACTTTCAGAACACCAATCCACCCATTTTTAGTAAGTCTAAAGAGCCATTAGATGCTGATGACTGGCTGCAGACTATGGAGAACAACTTAGAAGTCGCATCAGTGGAGGTCAATGAGAAAGTACTGTTTGCCACCGATTATATGGCAGGAGATGCAAGAGCTTGGTGGAATAGCGTTCGCACCATGAATGGAGGACAGATGATGGCTTGGGATGAATTCAAACTCAAGTTCAGCAGAACCCATGTGCCACCAGGTTTGATCCTGTGGATGAGGGATGAATTCAAGGAGCTGAAGAAGGGAAGAATGACTATGGTAGAGTACCATGACAGATTTCTATCTCTGTCTAGGTATGCCCCTGATGAGATTAGTACTGAAGCCAAGAAGAAGGAGATATTTTTGAATGGTTTGCATGATTAAATGCAGACAGTGTTAGTCAATATCTCGTTTGCTGACCTTGAAGCCTTAATGGATTCTAGAATCCAGATGGAAGTCAAGATCAATCAAGCAAATGAGAATCGCAAGCGTCGAATGATGAATCAACCAGGAACCCACCATACCCCAAAGTATTGCCCCAACCCGTCTGCAAGATATGCCCCGAGAAACAATATACCACCAGTGACCCGTCCAAACTATCCCAACCGTGGAGGAGGAAACCAAAGGCCCGGAGGAAACCACAACAACAACCCCGGCAACTCCAAGTTCAACAACAACAACAACACCAACACCAACAACACCAATACTACCCCAAGAACTGGAAGCAATGTTGTGCCTGTTGCAGGAAAAGACAAGTCTCGGGTTACTTGTTATGAATGCGGAACAAAGGGTCACTACTCCAATGAGTGCCACAAGAAGCTTCTCAGCAGCTACCAATGTGAATGCCCCAGCTCAGCAGCAATGTTGTGTTCAACCTGGAAGAAGATTTTCCCCAGGGAACTCACTCAACCGCAACGGCCGTCTGTTTCACATGAATGCTGAAGAAGCTCAGGAAGCGCCAGATGTCATGCTGGGTATGTTTTCTGTTAACTCAGTACTTGCAAGAGTGTTGTTTGATTTTGGAGCATCGCACTCGTTTGTTACATAAGAATTTGCATGCACTAGTAAGATTCAACCAACAAAACTGAAGCATGTTATGATAGTTCAAATACCTGGTTCAACCACCAAAGCTAGACAAATTTGCAAGGCCGTACCTATCAGAATCCATGGAATAGATTTTTATGCTAATCTAATAGTACTTGGAACCAAAGGTTTGGAAGTAGTACTAGGAATGGATTGGATGTCGAAACATAAAGGATTAATCGACTGTGTCAAGAAATCCATAACCATGACTAGTACCACCAGAATATCAGTAGAGCATGTATCTGAAACCTTGCCCCGTCAATTCAAGTGCAACAAGAGTCTAGCCCAACCAACCATTGACCAAGTCAGAGTAGTCTGTGAATACTTCGACGTATTTCCAGATGTTTTGCCCGGTATGCCCCAGATCGGGATATCGAGTTTATCATTGAACTAATCCCTGGAACCGGACCCATAGCTCAGAGACCTTATAGTATGAACCCGTCTGAATTAGTGGAGCTGAATAAGCAAATGGATGCTATGCTGGAGATAGGCCTGATTCAACCAAGTGTGTTGCCATAGAGATCACCTGTCTTGTTTGTGGATAAAAAAGATGGGGGTAACCATTTGTGCACGGATTATTGGAAGCTAAATGATGTCACCATCAAGAACAAGTACCCACTGCCGAAGATAGAAGATCTGTTTGACCAGTTGACCGGTGCCAAAGTATTCTCTAAGATTGACCTTAGAATTGGTTATCATCAACTCAAGATTCGCGCAGTGGATATTCCAAAGACTGCCTTCACCACCCGATATGGATTGTATGAGTACACTGTCATGTCTTTTGGATTAACCAATGCTCCCGCTTATTTCATGAACCTCATGAATATGATTTTTATGGACTTCCTGGATAAGTTTGTCGTTGTTTTCATCGATGACATTCTGATCTATTCCAAATCAGAAGAAGAACATGCGCTACACCTAAGGACCATCCTTGATACCCTTAGGGAGCATCAGTTGTATGCCAAGTTTAGAAAATGTGAGTTCTGGTTAAAGGAAGTAGGATTCCTCGGACATATCGTGTCGGCAGGAGGAATTGCTGTCGACCCTGCCAAGGTTAAGGATGTGGAAGAATGGCAAGCCCCAACCACTCAAACCCAAGTTCGTGCATTTCTCAGATTAGCGGGATATTACCGCAAGTTCTTAGAAGGATTCTCGAGCATCGTAAGACCCATGACCCAATTGTTGAAGAAAGATAAGAAGTTTGAATGGAGGGACAAATGCGGATATCACGAAGCCTTTTGATGTGTTTTGTAATGCATCCAAGATTGGTCTCGGATGTGTGCTGATGCAAGAAGGCAAAGTCATATCCTATTTATCTCGACAACTGAAGCAACATGAGCAGAATTACCCTACCCATGACCTTGAACTAGCAGTCGTAGTTTTAGCCTTGAAGACATGACGACATTACCTCATGGGTAACCGTTGTGAGATTTACTCGGATCACAAGAGTCTGAAGTATATTTTCACCCAGAAGGAGCTAAATATGAGGCAAAGGAGATGGATAGAGCTAATCAAGGACTATGATCTTGACATTCACTATCACCCCGGCAACGCCAATGTAGTAGCAGATGCTCTTAGCAGATTGCCGTGTCGATTGAAAACCATGATTCTAAAGGAGCAACCAAGTTTGCACAAGGAGTTGGAAGATTTCCGGATGGAACTGGTAAGTGAAGGATTTTTGGCTAGCATAGAACTTCAACCCACTTTGATCAGTTAGATCAAGGAGGCGCAGAAAGGAAATGCTAGTATCGACAGAATCAAACGTCGTATCGATATAGGGAAGGTACCCGGATTCACCAAATATGAAGAAGGAGTTTTGTGGTACAAAGGACGTATATGTGTACCAACAGATTCAGAATTGAAGCAAGCTATTTTGAAAGAAGCCCATGATACTCTTTATTCTATCCACCCCGGAGGAACGAAGATGTATCAGGATTTGAAGGAGCGATTTTGGTGGCATAAGATGAAGAGAGAAATCGGAAGCTACATAGACAAATGTGATATCTGTGAGAGAGTCAAAGCAGGACATCAGAGACCCGCATGACTTTTGCAACCATTGCAGATTCCAGAATGGAAATGGGATTCTGTAGGAATGGATTTTATCACCGATTTGCCTACATCTAGTATGGGGAATGACTCTATTCGGGTCATAGTGGATAGACTGTCCAAAGTCGCTCATTTCTTACCGATCAATACCACTTAATAGAGTTCGAAGCTAGCAGAGTTGTACATTGCTAGAATAGTCAGTTTGCATGGAGTCCCCAAGAACATTGTGTCGGATCGGGGAACCCAGTTTACCTCGAGGGTTTTGTAAGAAAGTCCAAGAAGGATTAGGAACAAGACTGGGTTTCAGCACAGCTTATCACCCTGAGACTGATGGACAAATAGAGCGAGTAAACCAGATACTCGAAGATAAGCTGAGAGCTTGTGTGTTGGAATATGGATCGAAATGGGAAGACTGTCTGCCTTTCGCAGAATTTTCCTACAACAACAGATACCAAGCCAGTTTGCAAATGGCCCCATTTGAATTTATGTATGGAAGAAAGTGCCGTACCCCTCTGTATTGGTCGGAAGTAGGAGAGAGTCATATTTTCGGACCCGACATCCTACGAGAAGCCGAAGAGAAAGTTCACAAGATCCATGAGCAACTCAAGACCGCCCAATCGAGACAGAAAAGTTAGGACGACAAGAGACGTCGAGACCTAGCCTTTAATATCGGAGATTTTGTGTATCTGAAAGTATCACCCTTGAAAGGAATGCAACATTTTCAACTAAAAGGAAAGTTAGCCCCAAGATATATCAGACCCTTCAAAATTTTGAATCACTGAGGAGAAGTGTCATATCAACTGGAACTGCCAGAGGAGATGTCAGTCGTGCATAATGTGTTTCATACCTCGTTGCTTCGCCAATGCCTAGAAGTCCCAGAGAAGACCGAAGTTTTCAAGAATATTGATCACAGAACCATAGAGATAAACGATGACCTAACATATCCTGAAGTACCCAATCGTATTTTGGAAGAAGCCTTCAGAACCACTAGAAACCGGAGTATAAAGTTTCTTAAGATCCAGTGGAGTAACCACACTAAAGAAGAAGCTACCTGGAACGAGAAGATTACATTAGGACTGAGTTTCCAGACCTCTTTAAATCCTAGTTTTATTTTTCTCAAATCTCGGGATGAGATTTTGTTTAAGGGGGGAAGGTTTGTAACACCCCAAAAATATTAATCAAGATTATCAACCTCTAATCACCCAAGTTTAGGGTTAACAAAAACTTTTGTTATTAAAATCAATATGAATGCATGTGTGTGTGTGATGAATGTATGAATGCTTGTATTGCCATGTGTGTTTGCTATGAATGGAAAGGATTGGTTTAAAGATGAAAATAACATCATCTAAATCATTTCCAAGCAGAATCAAATCAATAGAAATTCAAAAATAAACCATAAGATCTAATGGTCATTTTGACCAAAGTTAACCACTAGACCACTTTGAGTGTTTCTAGTCCAAGTTTTCTAATAGAAACAAATCCAATTCTTTTCCCCCCTTGCTAGACCAAGTAAAAGTGAACCCATGCCCTCTTTGCAAACCAACAAAAACAGATTTCAAATCTATTCAAATGACAATTCAAAACTGAATCAAGTGTAGGTACTAAGATCACCATTTCTCAAAACCACTCAAACCAGTTCACCTTGACAAAACCAAGCAACCAGATACTACCAAGTATGTTACCAGCACAGTAACCAAAATTCATCCAAAAATTTGAAACTAAATTTCTTTTGGCCATTTCATCAAACAGTTGGTGAGCACAATAAACACTGCCTAACTTCTACTGTTTGTGATCAAAGCGGTGTCCAATTCTTGTCTCCCATTTCTCACCCGTGTCTCCCCCGGTGAGCACACAAGCATTGAAAAAGCTAGAACTCTACCCTTGCACCAGTGCTAAGCAAACCAATCCCCCCCATTGCCGACCGACCATGGATAGCTAGCAGGAGGGAACTCCGCGCCCGTTCACCATGTCCAAGAGGCAGCTGACCGTCAATCGCCACCCCCTGGCCAGCCCTCGCATGCAGCCAGGCCCTGGATCACCCTAGCACAGTCGCGCCCTTTGTCTCTACGCCAAGACGAGAGCACGCCAGAGCGCCGCGCCCGACCCACACATACACGCCGCGCCTCGCCGCCCATGCCTGTAATCACCGTGACAACAGCAACCCCCCAGACATCCCCGTTCGCCGTGCGACCCGTAGCACCCGTGCGTCGTTAAAACCACCGTCGGTGCCGCTCAGAGCACCAGCCTGTTCCGACCAACCTCAACCGCCCCCTTTCCGCACCATTAAGTCCTTGAGCATCGCCAGGAGACCGCGCAACAGCCTACACCCTCTGCCATGCCGTTACCTCGCTGTACCCTCGACCCCGAAGAGCTCTGCACATGCCGCATTGCCTCTCTCGTTCGGCTATAAAAGGAGGCCTCCCCAGCCTCAATTCGCCACACCATCTCACTTCCCACCTCTCATAGAACCTCCCACACCTCTCACAGGAGCAAGGCAAGCTCCGCATCACCGGAATTTCCCCGGAGCCCATCGCTGCAGAAGGAGAAGGGAGCCGTTGATTGGAGCCGCCCCCGGATCCGCCCCCGGAGCCGCCGCGACCACCGTTCGAACCGCCATCATCGACAACGTCGTTCGCCTCCAACGCCGACCCTAGCTGGAGCCCTGGTGAGCCTCACACGACCCCCACCGCCGCGTTAGGGTTTAAACCTTGCTGGAGCTGTTCGTCATCGACGATGAACCCAGTCGTTAGATTAGATTCTAATCATAGGGCCTCGATAGAAAGATACCGCTTCGCATAATTAGAGTCGCTGACAGATGGCGCCATCACTTAAGTCAGTCTGGGCGCTGCGCTGTATGTAGTGGGTCGGCCTAGTTAGTTCCTGCGCGACCCAGTAGATTCAAATATAGATTTTTCAATTTAGTTCAAACTCTAGTTCTGTCAGTTGATTCAAAAATCGATTCAGAGAGTTTTACTGAACCAAATTGCATGAAACAAATTTTTCTAGAAAGGTATTGAAAATATTAATCCAAGACCATTGGATTCAAACCATTTTAAATTATATATCATCTATAGTAAAAATAACAATGCAGAGACTTTTCTGCATTCAAACATTTTTCAAAAATGAACCATAAATGCTTTTGAGTTGATTCCAACTCTTAAAAATCACATTTCACAAGATCCTTCTGAATATGTAAAAATATCTAGGTTTACTTGCAGTAATAATGGACAAGTACTAAAAGAATGCCCCATAGGCATATCAAGTCACTTTAATTAAAACAATAATGTTAAACCTTATTAAATTGTGACACCACTTTAAATCACATTCCCAAGTATTGAAATATGTGGTGATGACATGTGTCAACATGATCCCATATTTTAATTGGAGAATATTAAATCTTAAGTAGTTTTCATTGAGTAGAAATTACTTTTCCAAAATAAAATAAATAAGACTAATGCTTTAATCCTGGTGATGATTGTGATGATGCTAGATCATCTAGTGTGAACCTTTGTGTGCCAAATAGAAGTAGTTAATTATTGTTTGGTGATTGTGTACCTCGTATTTATTTATAGACGCTAGTACCGACCAAGGATACGAAGAGGAAGGAGACTACTACAAGGAAGAAGCAGAGGACAACTTCAACCACTGCACTACTCAAGGCAAGCTAAGCTAAACCATACAAGCCATATTATCAAGCTATCTAATGCAAGCTAATACTTGCAAGCTGTCAACACCCGGATGTTTAATCCCAGATGCCTGTTATGCCATACATCGCAATTCCAGGATTACCATTTTTGAGAGACATAAAAGAATTGGATACCATGGTACATGATCCATTACAAACCATACATAAGGTCTTACACAAATAAGGATCTCATGATCCAGTTCTTAATACAACTCAAGCAACGGAAATACGTAATAATAAAGGTAGCGTAGGCGGAGCTCCATCTTCGGGGTCACAGGCAATGCTGACGATGGGAGATGATCCTAGTTGTCGTAACCTTCCTAGGGTCCATCATCCTGGTACTCCTCTTCATAGTCTGGCCACTGGAATAGCAAGGGACAAGCCATGAGTACTCTTTAAGTACTCGCAAACTAATACTAACAAGTGAAGGGGGTTTTTGTAATAGGACACTAAGCTCTAGGGTTGTTTTGCAAAAAGCCAGATTTACCTCTACTAAGTTCAGAAGCAAGAAAAGATAGTTAAATTATATAACACCTAAGTGGGAACTTGTATCTCATGGCACAACTCTGTTGTAGTCAAGTCAAGATCTCAATTCATTTTACAAGTCATTTTGAAAACATCTGACGGGGGAACAGTATGGCCACTCCAACTGTCCATAACCGCGGACGCGGCTATTCGAATAGTTTGACACTCTGCAGAGATTGTACACTTTCACCACAACATTCGATACATCCGTCAGGAACAAATCCTGAATTCACCATACTCAGTATGCGGATAATCAATCCTAACCTTTCAGTTACACGCCCTAGTATAGGAGCCTCTCCTGTGAGTGTGGCCTCCCAACCATGACCAACTGTCATCTTGGGTACTGCACATGTGGACAATCTTCACAAGGTAGCCTCAGCTCAGACCTTGGCCGTGAGGGAACCAATACTAAGGTATATAAGTTTCCAGTCAAGCCCTACCCAATTTTCAGGTATTGTGGTTGTACGGTAAAATTGGAATGGTATCGCATCCGGACAACCATCAGTTTTATAAAAGGGCTAAAGCTCATGCCTTAACATTTTCATCACCAAGTCATCTGGTGTTCAGAAACATATGTCAAGACATCTCAGTAGAATAATCCATCATTCTATGGTTTTCATAACCATTTTCACCAGGTATTCCCATCTAAAGTTGATCAAGTTTTATGCTTAGCACTAGCATCTACTAATGAGGGTGATAAACTAGTGGGGTTCTAACTAAGTTCAATCTCATGCCTTAGGATGACATCAAGATTATCTAGCTTAGGCCAAATTTTATGCTCTTTATGCAACCTTCAGCTATCTTCCTGGAATCTACAAGTTACTTCAGTAAACTCTAAGTAAAAGCTTTGATAAAGGAATAAAGTAGAAAGCTTGCAAGTAAAACTAGGATTGGGTATCAAGTGTGTATAACCACATATGCTTAAGGCATATAGTTGGCATAGTAAGGCTTGCTAAAGTGGAACATCTTGCAAGTGTTAGCTTGCTAAATCAACTAGTAGTATTAGGCTTGCATCAGTATCAGTATAAGCTTGCCTTGTGCAGAGCAGTGGTTGAAGTTCTCCTCGGCTTCTTCTTCGTAGTATCCTCCTTCCTCCTCGTATCCTTGGTCGGTACTAGCGTCTATAAATATATTCGAGGTACACAATCACCAAACAATACTTAACTACTTTCAATCATCACACAAAGGGGTTCTATAGATGATCTAGCATCATCACTAACATTACAAGACTAAAGCATTTGGCTTATTGATTTTATTTTTAGAAAAGTAATTTCTACTCATTGAAAAACTACTTAAGATTTAATATTCTCCAAACCAAACATGGGATCATGTTGACACATGTCATCACCACATATTTCAGTACATGGGAATGTGATTTAAAGTGGTGTCACAATTTAATAAGGTTTAACCTTTTTATTTTAAATCATTAAAGTGGCTAGAAATGCCTATGTGGCATTATTTTATTACTTGAACATTATTTCTGTAAGTAAACCCATATATTTTTATATATTCTGAAAGGTATGATCAATTATGATTTTTGAGAGTTGAAATCAACTCAAAAGCTATTATGGTTTAAATTTGAAAAATGTTTGAATGCAGAAAAGCTTCTGCCTTGTTATTTTTACCAAGGGTGATCTACAGATCCAAATGATTTGAACCCAACGGGCTTGGATTAAGCACTTCAAGACCTTCTTAACAAAATTGGTTTCATTCAATTTGGTTCACTGAAATGAGCTGGGTTGATTTTTGAAACTAGGTACAGAACTGTGTTTGAATGAAAATGGAAAAATCCAAATTCAAATGAGTGGGCTGCGCGGGAGACGATAATGGGCCGGCCTGCTACGCACAACGCTTATGCGGGCTGGTTAAGTGGCTGTCCCCACGCGTCAGTGAGACGGGGGGGGTGCGAAGCGGTACGGGGCAACGTGGTGCGTTGGATTAGAAGTAAGATCAATGGGTGAGGGTCGTCGTCGATGATGAACTAGTCACCGGTGAGCTCGAACCCTAGCGGCACAGTGGGGGTCGTCGGGGGCTCACCGGGGCTCAGGAGAAGGTCGGCGATGCGGGCGAACAACGAAGTCGACGACGGCGAACCTCCTGGTACCGACAGCTCCTCCTGGGGTGGACGAAATCGACGACGCCCTTCTTCTCCAGAGGCGGTCTGCTCCAGCGCAATTCCGGCGATGCGCTGCTCGCCTTGCTTCCTGACTGAGGCAGGGTGGTTCTGGGTGAGAGAGGAGTGGAATGGTGTGATGAATTCGAGCGGGGAGTCCTCCTTTTATAGGCTCGACGGCGAGACCGAACGGGATGGGCAGGCGACGGTGGAAACACGGCTACGGGCAGCTAGAGGCATGGCTGGTCGAGAGGGGGCGATGAGGCATGGTCTACCTCCTAGACAAGGTTGGCACGGCTAGTTCTTCCTCTAGCCTGTTGTCTACACTGGGGTGACATGGTGCTCTCGGCCTGTTCACCATTGATGACATTGGCGAGCTTACAATGGTGCTAGGGATTAGTTAGGGTTGTTAGATGATCTACTAAGGCTAGTGTGTCCAGAGAGGGAACAAGTTAGGCCCAAAACACTACAGACTATACTGTTTTGATTTTGTTTGATTTGAATCAGCAAGGTGTTTGATGAAATGGCTACATGAATTCAAGTTTTGAATTTTGAAAAGATTATTGGTGGGTGTGCTAGGCATGTGCGGTGAGTCTGTGGATGCTTGGGTTTTGAAAGTTGAGCTTGTTTGAGTGGTTTTTGAAAAAGTGGGATCTTCCCATATGATAAAGATTCAATTTTAAATTGTCCTTTAAACTATGCACTTGAATGATTTTGGATGATCACAAAGTGGGCCTTGGTACTTTGTTATGAGTACTATCAAGGGGTGCAAAGATCCAAACAAGTTTCTGTTAAGTTCTGAAAGTTAGATATAGCCAAAGTAGGCATGGGAGTTAATTTGGCCAAAGTGACCATTCCCTTATTTTGTTTGTTTTGATTTATTTGTCTTTGGGAAAAGTATGGGGATTGTTTAGATGATGTTTAATTCACCTGAGAATCCTTTTTCAAGCAAAGAAACACACAATCATGGCAATTCAAAAGAATCCAAATTGTCATGCTTACACATATGCATGCTTTCATATTTTTAATTGGAAAAGTTTTTGTTAACCCTAATTTTGGTGATTAGAGTTTGATGATTCTAGTTTAATATTTTTGGGATGTTACAAACCTTCCCCCTTAAACAAAATCTCGTCCCGAGATTTGAAAAAGGACGAAAAAAAGATTACCTAGGATTTGAAGAGATCGGGAAACTCCGTCCTGATGTGATCTTCGCGCTCCCAGGTAGCTTCATCTTCTGTGTGGTTGCTCCACTGAATCTTGAGAAACTTGATGCTTCGGGTTCTGGTGGTTCTGAAAACTTTCTCCAAAATACGAATGGGTACTTCAGGATAGGTCAGGTCATCGTTGATCTCTATGGTCCGATGATCGATATTCTTGAACATTTCGGTCTTCTCTAGAACTTCGAGGCACTTGCGAAGTAATGAGATATGGAACACATTGTGCACAGCTGACATTTCTTCGGGTAGTTCCAATTGATACGATACTTCTCCTCGATGGTTCATAATCTTGAAGGGTCCGATATATCTGGGGGCTAACTTTCCTTTGAGTTGGAAACGCTGCATTCCTTTCAATGGCGACACTTTCAGATATACAAAATCTCCTATGTTGAAGGCGAGGTCTCGATGTCTCTTGTCGGCGTAACTCTTCTGTCTTGATTGGGCTATCCTGAGGTGCTCACGAATCTTGTGAACTTTCTCTTCTGCCTCTCGTAGGATGTCAGGTCCGAAAATCTGACTCTCTCCTACTTCTGACCAGTTCAAAGGGGTGCGGCACTTCCTTCGATACATGAATTCAAATGGGTCCATTTGCAAACTAGCTTGATAACTGTTGTTGTACAAAAATTCTGCAAACGGCAGACAGTCTTCCCACTTAGATCCATATTCTAACTCATAGGCTCTCAGCATATCTTTGAGTATTTGATTTACTCGCTCCGTCTGTCCATCGGTCTGAGGGTGATATGCGGTGCTGAAATCTAGGCGGGTTCCTAAACCTTCTTGGACTTTCTTCCAGAATCTCGAGGTAAACTGAGTTCCTCGATCCGATACGATGTTCTTGGGGACTCCATGCAAATTGACGATTCTAGCGATGTATAACTCCGCTAGCTTCGAACTCTGATATGTGGTCTTGACGGGTAAGAAATGGGCGACTTTGGAAAATCTGTCGACTATGACCCAGATAGAGTCATTTCCCCTACTAGAAGTAGGCAATCCGGTGATAAAGTCCATTCCAACAGAATCCCATTTCCACTTCGTAATTTGCAATGGTTGCAACAATCCAGCGGGTCTTTGATGTCCTGCCTTGACTCGCTGACATATATCACACTTGGCGATATAGCTTCCGATTTCTCTCTTCATCTTATGCCACCAAAATTGCTCCTTCAAATCTTGATACATCTTCGTTCCTCCGGGGTGGATAGAATAAAGAGTACATGCGATTCCTTCAGAATAAATTCTTTCAACTCAGAATCTGCTGGTACACAAAGGCGTCCTTTGTACCACAGAACTCCTTCTTCGTCTTCGGTGAATCCAGGTACTTTGCCTATACCGATACGACGCTTGATTCCATCGATACTAACATTTCCTTTCTGCGCCTCTTTGATCTGGTTGTTTGATGCTAGCCAAAAATCCTTCACTCACTAATTCCATTCAAAAATCTTCCATCTCTTTGTGCAAGCTTGGTTGCTCCTTCAAAATCATGGAGTTCAAGCGGCACGGCAATCTGCTAAGGGCATCTGCTACCACATTGGCTTTACCAGGGTGATAGTGAATGTCCAGATCGTAATCCTTGATTAGCTCAATCCATCTTCTCTGCCTCATATTCAGCTCCTTCTGAGTGAATATATACTTCAGGCTCTTGTGATCCGAATAAATCTCACAACTATTTCCCATCAGGTAATGCCTCCATGTCTTCAGGGCTAGAACTACGGCTGCGAGTTCGAGGTCATGGGTTGGGTAATTTTTCTCATGTTGTTTCAGTTGTCGAGATAGATAAGATATAACTTTGCCTTCTTGCATTAGCACACATCCGAGACCGATCTTGGATGCATCACAATACACGTCGAAGGGCTTCGTGATATCCAGCATGATTAAGATTGAGGCTGAAATCAATCTCCTCTTGAGTTCTTGAAACCTCGCTTCACATTTGGCTGTCCATTCAAACTTCTTGTCCTTCTTCAGCAATTGGGTCATGGGTCGGGCGATACTCGAGAATCCTTCTACAAACTTGCGGTAGTATCCCGCCAATCCGAGAAATGCACGAACTTGGGTTTGAGTGGTTGGGGCTTGCCAATCTTCTACATCTTTTACTTTTGCAGGGTCAACGGCAATTCCTCCGGCTGATACAATGTGGCCGAGGAATCCTACCTCCTGTAACCAGAATTCACATTTCCTAAACTTGGCATATAACTGATGCTCTATAAGGGTTCCAAGAATGGTCCTTAGGTGTAGCTCATGTTCTTCTTCTGATTTGGAATAAATCAGAATGTCATCGATGAAAACAACGGCAAACTTATCCAGGAAGTCCATAAAAATCTTATTCATGAGATTCATGAAATAAGCGGGGGCAATGGTTAATCCAAAAGACATGACGGTATACTCGTATAATCCATAACGGGTGGTAAAGGCAGTCTTGGGGATATCCTCTGCAGGAGTCTTGAGTTGATGATAGCCTGTTCTAAGATCAATCTTAGAAAACACTTTGGCACCGGTCAACTAATCAAACAAATCTTCTATCTTGGGCAATGGGTACTTGTTCTTGATGGTGACATCATTTAGCATTCGGTAGTCCGTACACAAACGGTTACCTCCATCCTTCTTATCCATGAACAAAACAGGTGATCTCCAATGCGACGCACTTGGTTGAATCAATCCAATTTCCAGCATGGCATCCAGTTGCTTCTTCAGTTCTGCTAGTTCCGACGGGTTCATACTATAGGGTCTCTGGGCTATGGGTCCTGTTCCGGGGATTAGTTCAATGATAAACTCGATATTCTGATCTGGGGGCATACCGGGCAAAACATCTGGAAATACATCGGGGTATTCGCAGACTATCCGGACTTGGTCAATGGTAGGTTGGGCTATACTCTTGTTGCACTTGAATTGACGAGGTAAGGTTTCAGATATATGCTCGACTGATATTCCGGCTGTACTGGTCATCGTGATGGCTTTCTTGGCACAGTCAATCAATCCTTTATGTTTGGACATCCAATCCATTCCTAGTACTACTTCCAAACCTTTAGTTCCAAGTAGTATTAGATTAGCGTAAAAATCTATGCCATGGATTCGGATAGGGATGGCTTTGCAAATTTGCCTAGCTTTGGTGGTTGAACCGGGAATTTGGACGATCATAATATGCTTCAGTTTGGTTGGTTGAATTTTACTAGTGCATGCAAATTCTTCGGTGACAAATGAGTGCGATGCACTAGAATCAAACAACAGTCGAGCAAGTACTGAATTAATAGAAAACATACCCAGTACGATGTCTGGTGCTTCCTGAGCTTCTTCAGCATGCATGATAAAAAGACGGTTGTTGCGGTTGAGCGAGTTCCCTGGGGAAAACCTTCTTCCAGGCTGAAGACCACACTGCTGCTGAGCTGGGGCATTGGCATTGGGGCTGCGGCATTCTTCTTGGGGCACTCATTGGATTAGTGACCCTTATTTCCATAGTCATAACAAGTCACTTGCGACTTGTCCTTTGCTGCAACAGGCACAACATTGCTTCCAGTCCTCGGGGCAGTGTTGGTGTTAGCGGCAGCATTGTTGTTGTTGAACTTGGGTGGTGCACGGTTGAAATTGCCAGAGTTGCCGAGGTTGTTGTGATTTCCTCCGGGCCTTGGGTTTCCACGGTTGGGATAGGTCGGACGGTTCATCGGGGGTCTGTTGGTTCTCGGGGCAAATCCTGGAGATGGGTTAGGGCGATACTTTGGGGTCTGATGGGTTCCTGGCCGATGCATCATGCGACACTTATGGTTCTCATTAGCTTTGTTGATCTTTTCTTCCATCTGGATAGCAGAGTCGACAAGGGCTTCAATATTAGCAAAGGGGATATTGACTAACACAGTCTTCATCTCATCGTGCAGACCATTCAGGAATCTCTCTTTCTTCTTGGCTTCCGTGTCGATCTCATCTGGGGCATACCTAGCTAATGACAAGAATTTGTCATGGTTTTCCACTACGGTCATCCGTCCTTGCTTCAGTTCTTTAAACTCATCTCTCATTCTCTTGATCAAAACTGGTGGCACATGGGTTCTGCTAAACTTGACCTTGAATTCCTCCCAGGTCATCATCTGTCCTCCGGTCATTGCACGAACACTGTTCCACCATGCTCTGGCATCTCCGGCTAGATAGTGGGTGGCGAACAGAACTTTCTCGTTGGCTTCCACTCTGGCGACTTCTAGGTTATTTTCCATGGTTTGCAGCCAATCATCTGCGTCTAAGGGTTCTTCGGACTTAGTGAAAATAGGTGGATTGGTATTCTGGAAATTCTTGAGCTTAGATCCATGGTTGTCCTGATTTCCTTGGCCTTGATTGTTGTGGGCCAGCTGAGCTATCTGCTGAAGGGTGGCTAGGTTGGCTTGACGTTCGGCTCTTTCAGCTTCGCGTTTAGAAATCAACATTTGCAGGATCTGCAACATCGGGTCCGGGGATGAACCACTTCCTCCACGTGGCATCTGAAGATTGAGATAGATCATGAGAAAAGAGGGAAATTTATAAGGTTTTGGGGACTTTGAAAAGTTTTTAAAGTTTGACTCAGATTTTTCTAGCAACTTGCTTTTCATTCATTCATAGCACACGATACAAACACACACCACAACAAGGTAAACAGATGGTTTTAAGAACCATTCTGGAGACTACGATACAGTGGGACCAAATATAACTCACTACGCTAGTGCTCAAGTGCTACTACTCCTTGGAGTCGGTGTAGTCGTCATCCTCATCATCCTCATCGTCATTGATGAAGGCGAAATCATCCTCATCGGTGAAGAAGTCCATAGCCTGATCCTCCAGAAAATCATCATCATCACTGAGGTAGGAGTAGGGGTCTCCACGAAGATCCTCTCCGGCATTCTCCCTTTCTTCCAACTACATGTGTCTCTCGTGGATGGTCTCCTCCAAATCCGAGATACAGTGGCAAAGACGGGCAATGATGCGCTCCTTCTTGTCGAGCTGAGGGCAAAGAGACTTGCGATCCTTCGCTAGCATGGCGATGGTCTGATCCTTCGTCTTGATGATGGCGGACTTGTGGTTGGAGTAGTCACGGCAATTGTCCAATTCCTGCTGACGATCGTACATCATGAAGCTAAGGTGGTCCAACTGAGTCTTCAGCTCGTGGTGGTATGGGGCTTCCAGTGGCTGTCCATTAGCATCACTCCTTGGGCAAAACTCAAAGCGGGTTCCCTTGATCTAGTTGATACTCTGCCCACACAGACGGGCAAGAGCTTCCTGCATGGCCCTGGCAAGTCCATCGAGCCAATTGTTCTCTCTTAAGGTGAACTGAATTCCCTCAGTAGTGGGAGGTTCAATCTTTCCTCGGAGACTTGCAACAATTATCCACCGCAGATCTTCTCCTCCTTGATCATTGAGTTGAGCTCCGAAGAACTCGGGGTGCGGATGCTCCAGAAGTTCCAAAAGCTGGTCCAAATCCCGCTCAAAGATAAGGTCTCCTCCATTCCCCAACCGATAAAACTTGTTGTACTTCACGTCCATCTATAAGAATATAGGATGAGTAAGTTAGTAGAGTGATCAAGTGTGTCAAATTTTATGTATTTTGCAAGATTTTTTTAGGAACATGAATTTTTATGAAAGAATCAAGGTGATAAGAATGGGAATAGGTTTTTGTAAATATTTGCTTCCTTTGGTATTGAAACTAAGTTTTTGATTCAAACGTCCAGTCTAACTAGGGTCTCCAATGGTTAGGATGGCTCTGATACCAACTTGTTAACACCCGGATTTTTAATCCCAGATGCCTGTTATGCCTGTACATCGCAATCCCAGGATTACCATTTATGCGAGACATAACATAATTGGATACCATAGTACATAATCCATTGCAAACCATACATAAGTTCTTACACAAATAAGTATCTCATGATCCAGTTCTTAATACAACTCAAGCAGCGGAAATACGTAATAATAAAGGTAGAGTAGGCGGAGCTCCATCTTCGGGGTCACAGGCAATGCTGACGATGGGAGATGATCCTAGTTGTCGTAACCTTCCTGGGGTCCATCATCCTGGTACTCCTCTTCGTAGTCTGGCCACGGGAATAGCCAAGGACAAGCCATGAGTACTCTTTAAGTACTCGCAAACTAATACTAACAAGTGAAGGGGGTTTTTGTAATAGGACACTAAGCTCTAGGGTTGTTTTGCAAAAAGCCAGATTTACCTCTACTAAGTTCAGAAGCAAGAAAACATAGTTAAATTTTATAACACCTAAGTGGGAACTTGTATCTCATGGCACAACTCTGTTGTGGTCAAGTCAAGATCTCAATTCATTTTACAAGTCATTTTGAAAACATCTGACGGGGGAACAGTATGACCACTCCAATTGTCAATAACCGCGGACGCGGCTATTCGAATAGTTTGACACTCTGCAGAGATTGTACACTTTTACCACAACATTCGATACATCCGCAGGAACAAATCCTGAATTCACCATACTCAGTATGCGGATAATCAATCCTAACCTTTCAATTACACGCCCTAGTATAGGTACCTCTCCTGTGAGTGTGGCCTCCCAACCATGACCAACTGCCATCTTGGGTACTGCACAGGTGGACAATCTTCACAAGGTAGCCTCAGCTCAGACCTTGTCCGTGAGGGAACCAATACTAAGGTATATAAGTTTCCAGTCAAGCACTACCCAATTTTCAGGTATTGTGGTTGTACGGTAAAATTGGAATGGTATCGCATCCAGACAACCATCAGTTTTATAAAAGGGCTAAGGCTCATGCCTTAACATTTTCATCACCAAGTCATCTGGTGTTCAGAAACATATGTCAAAACATCTCCGTAGAATGATCCATCATTCTAAGGTTTTCATAACCATTTTCACCAGGTATTCCCATGTAAAGTTGATCAAGATTTATGCTTAGCACTAGCATCTACTAATGAGGGTGATAAACTAGTGGGGTTCTAACTAAGTTCAATCTCATGCCTTAGGATGACATCAAGATTATCTAGCTTAGGCCAAATTTTATGCTCTTTATGCAACCTTCAGCTATCTTCCTGGAATCTACAAGTTATTTCAGTAAACTCTAAGTAAAAGCTTTGATAAAGGAATAAAGTAGAAAGCTTGCAAGTAAAACTAGGATTGGGTATCAAGTGGGTATAACCACATATGCTTAAGGCATATAGTTGGCATAGTAAGGCTTGCTAAAGTGGAACATCTTGCAAGTGTTAGCTTGCTAAATCAACTAGTAGTATTAGGCTTGCATCAGTATCAGTATAAGCTTGCCTTGTGCAGAGCAGTGGTTGAAGTTCTCCTCGGCTTCTTCTTCGTAGTATCCTCCTTCCTCCTCGTATCCTTGGTCGGTACTAGCGTCTATAAATAAATACAAGGTACACAATCACCAAACAATACTTAACTACTTTCAATCATCACACAAAGGGGTTCTATAGATGATCTAGCATCATCACTAACATTACAAGACTAAAGCATTTGGCTTATTGATTTTATTTTTAGAAAAGTAATTTCTACTCATTGAAAAACTACTTAAGGTTTAATATTCTCCAAACCAAACATGGGATCATGTTGACACATGTCATCACCATATATTTCAGTACATGGGAATGTGATTTAAAGTGGTGTCACAATTTAATAAGGTTTAACCTTTTTATTTTAAATCATTAAAGTGGCTAGAAATGCCTATGTGTCATTATTTTATTACCTGAGCGTTATTTATGTAAGTAAACCCATATATTTTTATATATTCTAAAAGGTATGATCAATTATGATTTTTGAGAGTTGGAATCAACTCAAAAGCTATTATGGTTTAAATTTGAAAAATATTTGAATGCAGAAAAGCTTCTGCCTTGTTATTTTTACCAAGGGTGATCTACAGATCCCAATGATTTGAATCCAACGGGCTTGGATTAAGCATTTCAAGACCTTCCTAACAAAATTGGTTTCATTCAATTTGGTTCACTGAATCGAGCTGGGTTGATTTTTGAAACTAGGTACAGAACTATGTTTGAATGAAAATGGAAAAATCCAAATTCAAACGAGTGGGCTGCGCGGGAGACGATAATGGGCTGTCCTGCTATGCACAGCGCTTACGCGGGCTGGTTAAGTGGCTGTGCCCACGCGTCAGTGAAACGGGGGGTGCGAAGCGGTACGGGGCAACGTGGTGCGTTGGATTAGAAGTGATAGTTTGCGAGTACTTAAAGAGTACTCATGGCTTTGTCCCTGGCTATTCCTATGGTCAGACTATGAGGAGGACTACCAGGATGATGGACAGCAGGAATTCTATGACAACTAGGATCATCTCCCATCGTCAGTATTTCCTGTGACCCTAAATATGGAGCTTCGACCATGCTACCGTTATTATATTATTCTGTTGTGTTGATTGTATTAAGACTGGATCATGAGATCCTTTATTTGTAAGACCTTTATTATGGTTTGTAATGGATGATGAACTATGGTACCAGTCTGTTATGTCTCGCAAAAATGGTAATCCTGGGATTGCGATGTATGGCATAACAGACATTTGGGATTAAAAATCCGGGTGTTGACACGACCTCACCATGAAGTACAACCAATTCACCCTTGTGCATAAATGCAAGCAACTTCTGTGCCCAATGCATAACCATGGGGCTATGTTGAGCAAGCCAATCCAACCCAATCACACCATCATAACTGTTGAGCTCTAGAACTCTGAAGGAATCAGAGAAAAGATTCCCTTGGCAACTCCAAGCAAGCGCCGGAAAAAACTGACAGCATCCCAAAACCTCTCCTCCAGCAACCTGAACCTTAACAGGCAGAGCCAAGTGTTCCAGCCCTATCAACAACTGAGCTTGTTTGCTATCAATAAAGCATGCTGAGCTGCCCGAATCAATAAGAAAAACGAGATGTCGCCCCTGAATTTCCACCAGAATCTTCATTGCCTTCACAGCGACAGCGGACAAAGGAGTAGCTGCAATAGACAGCAGCAAGAGATGTTGTTGTGATTGCACCTCATCCTGCCCAGCGGATTCTTCCAGGTCCCCCTCCTGCAAACAATCCAACATTTCTTGTACAATGTGCAACTGAATTGATTTGCTGCAGACATGGTCCTTCCCCCAGCACTCCCCACAGCGATAACATAACCCTTTAGAGCGCCTATATTCCTTGAGGCTACTCCACCTATCAGCACTCTGCCGTCCCCCTTCCAACTACTTCTTCTCTTCCACCGATTTAGAAACCCAACGTGCTGGAGGCGGTGGTGGCAGAATGGGCACATGTTCAGGCTGGTGGTACTATAACATAGGTTTCCGTGGAACAGAGTTGTGACCAGGTCGCAAAACTACTTGCTCACCTCCTTCAGCCAATTCCTCATAGAGCGATGCCAACAATGCAGCCTCATCCAAATCATCAGGTTTCTGAATAGCCACTAACACGCACACCGCCGGTTTAAGACCATCGAGGAACCAAGTCAAATAATGCAATGGGTCAGGATGCGAATCATATGCCGAAATGCGGTCAATCAAATCAGAGAATCGCTAGACATAATCCTCAACTGAACATGTTTGTTGGATGTCAATTTTACCCATGGGTACGGTACCCGCGTGTACCGTACCCGCATGGGTAGGGTATGGTAACACTTTTATGCCCATGGGTAATACCCATACCCTACCTGTTAAGTCACGGGTACGGAAACGGGTATAGACTTATACCCATGGGTATACCCATACCCTGCCCGTTTAAACTGACATGTTACACTTATCTATAGACTTTGAACCTATGCGGCCGAAAAGCCTAGGGATGAGTATGAGATTGCAACTTCTAAACTTTAATTTGATACTTTCATGTACTCGTCTATTATTAGTAAGTACAAATTATTGTCTTTTTACATATATGATATTGATGAAAGTAAATTTTTGAATAACTTGTGTACTATTGGATATACCCGTCGGGTACCCAATGGGTACGGGTATCCGCCGGGTATGGGTATGGGTAAAGTTTTATACCCACGGGTACGGGTATTGGTAAGTTTTTGTACCCATTGGCTACACTGGTATGGGTGTGGTATTGCTCTACCCTGCCCATACCCTGCCCATTGCCATCCTTAGATTCAGGTGTTCCCCAACGCTGAAAATACTGCTAGCATCAGCGCTGCCAGAGCCGAGGATTGGATCCCTCGAACGATGGCAATTCGACACGCGGAGCCGAAACAGACTTATCATTGTTCAGGTACGAGCAAGAAGGAACCGAAACCATGGAAGACGAGTGGGGACAAGTCATACATCCTCCCGGAGGAGGCGAGTGGAATGCACAAGCCTGCCCCGGGGTTGTTGATGCAGAATGGTGCCCATGAGGGCCGACAGCGTCATCGCCTTGCTGCCCCCGCGGAATCGCGTGGATGGCGCATTCCAGAGATGAAGTAAGTCGCGCGATCTCGGCACGAATTTCCCCCTTAGCCGCCTCCAACTCTGATCCGATCCCCGACTTAACTTCCGCCAATTCGGCTCCCACGTCAGCGCGTACCGCATCGATGTTGCTATTGATCTCCCCAATCTGCCGGATGGTGTCCTCCACCACAACCTGAACGACGTCCATGACCTCCTTCTTCTGCACGAGGAAGCGCGCCTCGTACTCCTCCCGTGTCGACACCTTGATGATCTCGAACAGAGCACGGGACTCCACGGACAACTCCTCCATCGCCGCAGCCCGGCGACGGACATCGAAATGAGTGCAGCGACCATGGATGGGTAGATCCAGACTAGGATCGTGGGTGTCTCTGATACCAACTGTAAGGGGCCTGGTTGATCTCTCGAATGTTGGGTGGAATTTGGTTCTCGCTCGTTCCTCCCAGCCGCCCACCGAGCGAGTTCAGATACACACGGCGATGCCGTCTAGTTTCAGCCAAGCCAAACAAGGAAGCTACTGGACCGACTATTAATCGGCTACCCTAGTTACATGGGCTCAGCCCAATACATGGCCTGCAAGCCAGCTAGGTTGCTTTCTCTTTCTCGCGGGCCTGGCTTGCGGCCCAACGTTGGAGGTCGAAGTGTCACCTTCTGTACCAGGGTTGCTGACACGTACTGTCATAATTTGTTGGCACTAGCTGAACATTTAGTTGGTTTAAAGTCCACCCAGATTAAAAACCTAAAAAGAGCCATCTTTCACGCAATATGCACCGTTGCAAAACCTCTTTTTATGTGTAGGTTAAGTCTAGATATACTCTTTTATAAAGTTAAAATATCTTATATTATAAAACGGAGACAGTATAATTTATTACTCTAAAACTCGGAGATTTATGGTTAACAATTTCTTCAATTGTGGTTATGTTGTTTTGTGTGAAAAATGCTCTAATTAAATTGATATCTAGTTTGTCGTAGGTGTATCACTAATTCCTTTCACGATCCGCCTAATTTACATGGTAAATTCTGACAACATAACAAAATCGAATCAAATAGCAAAAGAACAAAAATATGAAATATGAACATGTGTTGTGACAGAATGCTAAAATTCTTCGAGAAAAGACATGATCCGTCCAATAAATACAAATCTGAGATCGCGAAGAACAAATCTGGATGGACCTATGCTATACACCCGACGATTTGTCATACGATTTGTGTCCGGAGTTGAAACCAAGTGGTGTGTGCCTGGAGTATTTGGCCATCCTACGGTGCAGAGGTAGCATCGTACGCACATCGGACACAAAACGTGTGCACATCAATTCCGATCTCTGGTTGTTTTAAAGACCACCGATTTTTTTTTAGATAACAACTGATGAAATTTTAACAATGACAAAACCCATTACAAACGGCTCCAAGAAAAAAAAATACAATATGGACCCAGAAGACCCCACACCGTACTTCTAAAACATGATCAAGCCCATCGTCCTCATCGTCACCATCCAAGTACCGGGACCGGATTCCAAGAGCAGCACATCTTCAGCCACCATCGAATCACCGCCGCCACCTTCGCCACATTGGGCTTTGAACACGGCAGGAGCGCCCACCCCGAGGAGTGAGAGCTAAGGGACTTTTCCAGACCATCGGGCAGGCAGGAGATGGTGAAGATCAGGCAGTACCTCCAATCCAAGATCCCCGAGCACAAGGTACCAACCATCGATGCCACGTCGAGTCGCCTCCTCCCCTCGCCACCATGGCCGGCCAAAAGAAGCTTCAAGACGCGACAGTCGCATCTCAAAAAAAGACGAAACAAAACTCTAACAAGGAAGACATTTGTACCATCTCCTTCCACTCCCTCGCCACCACGGCCGGCCGAGGGGGAAGACAACAGCAACAACAACCTTCCGACTCCCGAAGCTCCACGGCAGAGTCAAAAAAGACCGCGCCCGGACAGACCACCGTCCCGAGATCCGTAGATCTGAGAGGATACGAGGCCAGCAGCTCGCTGGCGCCGCCACAAGTGGCCTTGCCGAGATGGGGATCGAGCTCCGCACCCTTATCTGATGCGACATCAACTCCGCCATCCCGACGACGTCTTCCAAAACCATAGCAGAGCTCAGGCCGTCACCACCGTCCACACTCCGGCGTAAGGTCTCCGCGCAGCAGAAGCTGCGCCGGCGTGCCCCTCACCGAGAAGGCCGCCCGCTCGCCATGGCCACCCGGCCCGCGCCGTCGCCTCCATGAGCAGGGGAAGCCCCCCCCCCCCCCCCCCCCCCCCCCCCCGCCGCCGCCGCCGCCGCTAGCGCCCAGGCTTTGCATGGCGACGCCATCGGCGGCGGCGGGGGAAGGACGGAGAGGGATTGGGGCTGGCCGGCGGTGGCAACTGGAGATCGTCCCCGTCGCCCGCGCGGGGGGCGACGTGGAACGAGGGCGGCGGCTAGGTTTTACCGAGACATAGGTACTATCTTCATTCTAGTTTATAGTACTACTGTATTTTTTTTACGTACCGCCACTTACGTCATTTCTCTGAGAACGTGTTGCATGCAGCTACTCCCTCCGTTTGGAAATATAAGATGTTTTAGGTTTGTAAAGGAGATGTATCTAGACACATTTTAGTGTCTAGATTCATTTGAACCTACGTACTAAAATATGTCTAGATACATCTCTTTCACAAACCTAAAACATCTTATATTTAACACATTATCATGTTCACTGTAAAAAAAATTATACTCGTCCTCGTACTGTGTCGTACAGGTGCAAAGCTTTTTGTTTTGCACCACATGGATTATGTAAGCGTGGAGGGTGCAGAAGAGGGTCCCACGTTTTTTCCAAACAAAGAAAATTAGAGACGTTGTTCGTTGTTGAGTCAAAGATCCCTTGTGGGCGCTTCATATGGCCAAAGCAAATGGAGCAGCCGAACTTCACCTCCAAGAAGATCGGATTTGTGGAGCTTCCAGTCCAAGTACGGTGTACTACTCGGTACTTCCACCCAGCAGTTGGTCAAAATTCGAATTTATGGTGTAGTGCGCAGGTGTGCCCTCTTCTTTTCCGCGGCTTAATTTGGCGGTTCACGCGAGTAGTACTACACGAATACTTTCTCCGTTTGAGATTATAAGTCCCGCGCGGATAACTAGGTTGTCAATTTGGGCAACAAAATATAAATAGTATAGTATAAAAATTATACCATTAGAAACTTTAGAGGTTATATTTTCTAATGGTATAATTTTTGTGATATATAAGTTATTTTTTTTGGGTCAAATTAACAACCTAGGTATGCACGTAGGACCTATAATCCCGAACGAAGGGGTAGTAGGAGTAAGTATACTGCTCCATTATTATGGCCCCGAAGGTTACAGTTGAGATTTGATTTGCACATGTTGAAGATGTGCATTCATTGCCACAGCGCGCTCCTCTCCTGGCTGAGTAAATACACGTTCATATCACATTTGGAACAACGATGACGAGTTGATGCATACTTTAATAGTTTTAACAAGTAAATGTAATTTCTAAGACAGCGAACAACAAATTACTCAAAAACTCGTTTGGTAGCGTTTTAATCTTATAGGTCCACTGTCAGATGCTGACTAGGCCAAAACGGCGTTGTCCACGGTTAACGGTCACAACTGCTAGAGAAAATACTCACTTTGCTCCTGCCTTTCTTGCTCGTGTTTTTTTTGCTCGTTAAATTTCCTGGAACGTACCATCGCTCCAAACAACCACGTACTACAATCCCAACGCCTCATGCCTTCTGCCTCGTCCGCCGACCTGTCAACTCCTCTAGATGGTAGTCCCGCCGACCGACATGGACACCATGGCGAACTGTGCCATCGAGTCCTCTACCGAGTCGCCGCCGGCGCGTGCGTCTCCGGAGCCCAGGACCACAAGTCGCGGCCTTCGTCGGTGGCGCCGTATCCACCGGGAGCACCACAAGGAAGTGTCTCCCTCTGTCGGCGCGGCCGTGACGACGCGACACAGCTCCACAAGCGTCGGCCGCCCCTCGGCGCCGCTGCGCCGCCCAAGGGGAAGCACGAGGCGGCCGCGGAGGGTGATAGCTCCACCGTCTCTGTCGAGTCCCGCTTCGTCCGGCTGGAGCCGGCGCCTGCGATGCTGGACCCGGATATCGGCCTGCTCGTCACCTCCATCGGCTTCTCGGTCGGCGCTGCGGACAATAGCGAGGACCGGAGCAGCACCGGAGCAGCAGGTCCTCCACCGCCGCCAGCGCCCCGCGCCATGACTTTGCGGGCGAGCGGGACAGACCGCGTGATCACACCGCCGTCTCCCTCGTGGTAAAAATGGCCGGACCGAGCGCGCGCGAGCTGACAGGCCGCTTGCTTACGCCGCCTTCTCCCCCGCCGAGGCCAAGATCTTGCGGCGGCGACAGGGTCCTCGTCTCCTGGGATCTCCAAGCCGTCGCCACTGTTAACGGTGGCTAACGGCCGTTTTGTCCTAGTCAGCATCTGACAGCGGACCCGTGAGGTTAAAACGCAATCAGACGAGTTTTTGAGTAATATGTTGTTGGCTGCCTTAGAAATTACACTTACTTATTAAAATTACCAAAATATACACTAACTTGCTGCCCTAAATGTGGTATGAATCTGTAATTCTCCTGGCTGCTTGTGCTAAGTCCTCCTGTCCCAGCTGGACGTACGCCGTACGGTCACATCGTATCGTATCTTTTTTCTCTTGTTATTGAACCAAGCATGTCATTTGTTTAGAGCATTAACTAAAACTGGCCGGTGCTTTCGTGTTACGGGCGGTTGCGAGAGACGTCTTGTGTTGTTCCTGTTCACACTACTGCTCAGATTCCGTCGAGGATCACACACACATGTGACATGTTTCCTTTGCCTTGTTTTTTTCATTGCCATTGCTGTCAACCTTGAAGGAAGTCCACTGGCATATGAAAGCACTCCAACTCTGCATTTGAATTTGAAAATATATCCAAACAACATTAGTAGTTCCAACTCGTGTGGTATTGGCAACGGTGTTAGAAATAATGAGCTAGTCCATTTAGACCCACGTATATTTAAGTTTTTTTTAAATCTTAAAGCCCAGATTTGTGGCAGCCCATATGTGTTTGGTCCCATGTTTGTGGCAGCTTACATAGAAGTGGAGTGAGAGCTAAAGTTTAGTCTCAAATGGGAAGTTGAAGGAGAGTTGCACCACCTTATAAGGTGGAGTGTTGCACTACTTTATAAGTGAGTGACAATAAGAGAGAAACACGCGTGCGTCCCTCCTCCGACGCTGCCACCCGCCCGCCCGCCCGCCACGACGCGTGCCGATTGCGGGAATCTCACCGAACCGAGCTTTATTTTGCTGCTCAGAAAAATTATAAGGTTTTGACAGACGTGTCAAACAGTTAACTTATGAGGGTCGCTCCCGAATAATGGGCTACTGTAACCGACTCGAACGTGCGCAACGTGGACTTGGCCCACATTCGCCTCCATTAGGGTTTCCTGAGCCGCTCTATATAAAGTCTTGTGCGGCTACCGCCACAATACACCGAAAACCAATTTAGGGTTTTGCCATCCTCTCTGCTTGCGCCTCCACTGTAGTCTACTCCATCCCTCTTGCCGGCATGCACCGGCGGTCAGGAGAGCAGGTCTTCGGAACCACTCGCCTTTGTGATCCTATACGGGAGAGGGTGAATAAGGTTTTTAGGAAGCGCTCCGCGCGACTGCTCAAGTTCATCATCACGGCGCGTCTTCTCGGTCATCAAGCCGAACCTCGCGCACGTCATCTCCAACGCCGACTTTTTCGAGAGACTACTACAAACGCTGCACCAACAACGACTTCATCGGCAACCGATCAGTACGTATACCGTCATCAGATCTGTTGCTTTACTATGGCTGTTAGTGTGTATACTCTACTACTGTTCATGTTGATCAATACATCTAGTATATTAGAGGTTCACATAATTGTAGCTGTTGCTGTAATGATTTATATACTAAAATTAATCATGAAAATTATGCCTAATAATCTAACAAACGGTTTCCATAATCCGGTCAATCAATCCAGTGAAGCCCAAGAGGGCAAGGAATTAAAACATACTGCCATGTTTTGACATTGTTAGTGAAAATGACTAAGAAAAAGAATATCGGAGACACAAAATCAAACATGGCAACACCTGAACTGCGTAGGTGAACTGTGCTAACAAAAACACAGGGGACCATGATTTGACATCGTTAGTGAAATGACTAAGATAAAGAATATTGGAGCATGTCAACACCCATATTTACATAGTACCCCCTCTTTATAGAAATAAGTGACTCGGATTTGTCCAGATTTACATGTATCTAAACACATTTTAGTGTAAGTTTTGGTTTCTAGGTAATCTCTTTACATCTAGTCACTTCCCATGCTTCCAACAAAGAGAAACTACTATAGCTCAAAAATGCATACTAGTTTGCTTTTGCGTCCAACCTTTTCTCGGTGGTTCCGAAGCAAGTTATCAAGACTCGCTGCATTCGAGTGGGTCTTGCTAGTGGATGGCTAGAGGATATCACTGCAGGGGTTCATAGCATGGAAAACAAAAAAATTCTACCACATGCACACAAACAAGCCAAGATCTATCTACTAGATTGTAGCAACGAGTCAATAGGAGAACTCACCCTCGAAGATTTCAAAGCGGTTAACGAGAGAAGATTCACGTGGGTGATGTAGTCGTATACTTGTCGATCTCAAGATCGCGTAGACGATCCTTCCGGCGCTGCGTTCCGGCAGCGCTTCCGCAGTCGGTCACACATTCGGTACTCGATGAAGACCTTCATCTCCCTTGTTCCAGCAGGCAGCGGAGGTTGTAGTTCTCCCCTTGCGATTCTGGCATCACGACGGCGTGGTTTCAGAAATAGAGGGAAGATCCCGTAGGGCTTCGCCTAAGCCGGTGCGAGTTATGGTGTGTAACACCCTCAGAATCGGCCCTATGCAAGTTTCAGCGCTTCCCGCCAAAACCCGCATAGAAACGATTCAAAGGTGCCCACCAGGCACTTGCGTGCGGGTGGAAAACGAAGTAATACCATTACACAATAGTCCTCGATGGAACCCACAAAACATATATATACAACAGCGACTCAAAGAGTCAAGAATACAGATATACAATACAAAGATCCAAATCACCTTTAAAACGATATAGCGTCCGAGTACGGACAAGATGCAAATTGAGCTAAGAGCCCTGAAGAATAACCAATGGCGTCCATAACCCTGCCCAGGCCAAGCCGGAAGGGTAACCCTGCTAACGACGTCGATCTCAAAACCTGCTTAAACAAAAAGGGGTGCCGACAAAGGGCAAAGGAAAAAGAGAGCGGTCAGTATTGAGGCCAGTACACGGCGAGACTAGAATTCAGCGGTCCTCGCCTACATAGGTATGGTGGACTGAGCGGCAGCGCGGCATGCACTAAACAACCTATAGAGACTCGATGATAACTGTCGGCTATCAGAGAGGGATAAGAAAGACCTATTCGGAAACAACCTGATACTACCACCAAACATACCCATCCTAGTTTTTCCCCCTCGAGACCAAACGAGGAAGTCAACTGAGGAACTCACACAGTTGGCAGTTTTATTTATTTGGTTGTCGTTGCAGCAATTACTAGTCAGGTATAGATAGTCATCCTGATATAATAAGCAGTGGGCACTTTTAGTTAACCATTCCGTTGTAGTTGCAACACTTACTAGTCAGATACAATTAGCATGAGATATCCCAAACCCAGCAGTTGTTGGTACTTTTATTTAGCCATTCCGTTGCAGTGAAGCTGATTACTAGTCATATCGGATACAAGTCAAATTATAACAATAAACTTTAGTTATAGTTGTCTATGATCGAGAACTGTGCTCCAAGTCGTCCATAACCGCGGACACGGCTTCTCGAAAAGATTTAACCCTGCAGGGGTGCACCAAAGTTTCCACACGCACCTACACCCTTGTTGTCGGATCAGGTAGGTACAAGATCACAAAACATACACCCAACGGTATGTCGACGGGGTTTCGGACACGACGTTTCCCAGACCCAAAGCAAGCACGGGGGGCCACCCCACTAAGCTACCCGCAACGAAGTTGGCCGGCTCCGAAACGGACCCATGGTTTGCGTCAGTGGCTGTAAACGACTGGGAACCCGAAAGTGTGACTGGGCTTGTCGATACCGCGAAAACACTCCGCTTCCCTAAACAGTACAGGTGCATTCCTCGCACAATTTTAAATTAAGCAGTAAAGCATGGCATAAGTACAGGATAGTAATAAAGCTCCAAACTACTTTGTGGCCCCGAGTACAGTACTTGGAATCAGGTACTAAATCGATGGGGGTGCCCATACACCCCACCTGTGGTTAGCGCGCTCGATCTCTGAACAAGTGTCAAGAACTCGGGGTCCTACGGGACACCAGTGAGCGGTTAAAAACCAAATATTGTCTATTGCCCACCGGTGCCTCTGCATTTACCTACTTCAATTTTAGTTATTAAACGATAATTGGAGTAAACGATAATTAAAGCCATGATCATCTCCAACCTTAAACATACGGCAATACTCCAACAACTGTGGTACTGGACGACACGCAACGGCACTTGAGCAAGCGACTACGACACGCAAGTCCAACTATCTACCAAACAACAGGTAATAGGATGTGTCCAAGGCAATATAAGGCTGCACGGGATATCACGGGTACGAAAACTAGAGCATCGCAACACAGATAGCAATAGATCAACAGGAGGGAGTAAATACTATAAAAGTAAGATAGGTAGAAAGGGGGAGAATGCTCGCCTGAAAACATTGCCGAGGGTTCATCCGAAGATCGGGTCGACACTCGCATCAACTCATCGGCCTAATCCGTGAAGAAGCAAAGCACTAGAAGAAACACCGGATGGACTATTTAATACTACGGTAGAAAATCGGGCATGATTAATGTATGATGTATGACATGGCAAATGTGCGATGCATTTAGGCCATATTAACTGGGACCGGGGTCCCGACAATTTATTACATGGTTCATGTTGTTTAGATACCCCGCAATTTAAATGTTGTAATAACAGGGTGAAACATGGCATCGATTCGCTACACCAATTTAAATGGAGGCGGTATAATACAAGTATATCCCGCATAAACACTCCATATTTAATTATGAGGTGAATCGGCATAATGCCCCAACCCACATGATATGCAGGCGAGATGAACAATTTAATATGCAACAATTTGATATTACATTTACAAAATAGGGCTCGAGAAAGGGGTCACACATTAGTGTCGAAGGTCTTGGGGTCTGAGGGTTTGATAAGATCGGTCTTCGAATCCGGGAAGGAGGCCTTCGGATCCTCGGGTCCGGGTAGAAGAACTTGTCGTTCCGACAGGTTCAGGTTCCGTCTTTGGACTCCGGGATCGGGGCCTTCGCATTCCATGAAGAAGATCTTGGGTTCCGCCAATCTTCGGTTCCATGACATGCCAGTGTCGGACTCGGGTGCGGCGCCGATGGTTCATCGAGCTTGTCTTGGTCGGTGTCGATCGTAACCGATGCAATCAAAGCCAAACAAAAATACACCATCTTCGCTTGCACACACACAAGCATTATGCTTCAAGATCCCAACTCCCCTTTACTGTATGCAGCATCAGGAGCACCATTCACTCGAGCAGGAGGGCAGACGAGTCTGGGTCGAGCGCCTGTTGGTCGGGCAGGACGGCACGAACGGAGACAAAGCGATGACGGCGTCGAGCAAGAGGGATGCATCCACGACCATGGAGGCGACCGAAGGTCGAGGCAGAACGGCCGCGTCACGGCGAGGTCGCACGGAATAGGTGCAGAGGAAGGCGAGCAGAGGAGGGCCCGATGATGGTGAGACAGTGAGGGGGGGCGAGCGCGCGAGGCTCCGGTGGGCAGAGAGGAGGCGGGCGAGGTGCAGGCCGACAGGGTCCCGCGATGGCGGCGGGGCTCGTGGGGTCGGGGACGATGCGAGGGAGAGCAGAGGAAGGTCGGCCGGGAGAGCTGGAGCGGAGGGGCGATGGGCTCGGGTGGCAGGGGACCCTGGAGGCGAAGGAGGGTGCGAAGGAGGTAGCATGGCGGTCGGCGGTTGAAGCAGGGGCGACGACCAGGCTCTGCTCGGGGACAGCGGAGGACGGCGAGGGCGAAGAGGCGGGCTCCAGGAGGCGTCGAGGGTCCGACGAGGTGGAGGAGAGGCCGGCAGCGGTGCAGAGGCGGGCGGGTCCGGTCAAGGACGGCGTGACGGGGCGGCGGCCGGAGGAGAACCAGGTGACGGGGAAGGCCCAGCGGCGGCCGGCAGCGCCAGAGAGGAAGTTGGAGGCGGGGGAGCGACAGGGAGGGGGAGGCGCTCGCTAGCAGAGGAGGAAGAAGCGGGGCAGGGGCGGCTCGGGATTGGGGTCGCCAGGGAGATGCATTGAGCGAGGAGGATAGGGTGGTGGGGCCAGGGAGTGGGTCCAGGGCAGGGAAGCGTGTTGGGTGCGTTGCGTGTACAATGTGTGTGTTGTGTCCACCAGGGTGGACCGGGTGTGGTTTTGTGAGAGGGTGGAGGCGGTTTGAGGGAGGGGGTTGGTGAGGTGGCAGGTTAGGAGTGGATGGGGTGGAGGAAGTGGTGAGGTGGCGGGTGGTGATTGGCCAGGGTGATGTGGCTGGGGATGGGTAGATTAGGTTGGGGTAGGAAAAGGGTTTAGGTAGTCCGGTTTTTGTACTGGGGGTGGCCGACTGGGTCGGATCGGCCCGGTACGGCTGCCCCTAAAAATAAAGTAAATATTTTATTATTTTAAGACGGGGCTTTTGAAATCCATTGGTAGACGAAACAAAATAATCCGGAGACCCGGGTTTTGGATTTTGAAATAAAGGCGGGGTATTTAGAAAACCAAATATGTTTTTCGAAAATAGTTTCAGACAAACAAATGCATGATGATGACGATGCTCAAATGCAATGTGGCATGATGACATGAGCATGCGGTCATGATGATGCAATGCACAAAAATAACGCGATTTTCTAGTAGTGGTTTTTGCGGGGCGCCACAATTCGACACCACTAACAATGGATCTCGCCCTCGAGATCCGCCTCATGGTACCGGGAAGAAGGGCGGCGATCTGAATCTTCTCGCATCGTGTAGATCCCCGCGACACCACTAACAAGAGGTCGTTGTCCGTGATCGTCGAGAGAACACTCCGGGAAACAAAGGCGAAGGTTGAGGTATCAACCAATCATTCCACCTCTAACTTCGATAGAAAGAGAGAACCGATGCATTCTCATCCACTTCAGTGTACACAAGCGAATAGAGTGAGTAGTCGGCATGGGGGCCAATCCATCACGCACCCAAACTATTACTCTGCACAATCAGTAGAAAAGCGTGTACCATTCTCGGAATCAGACTGAAATTCTCGACAATCGAGGTTCAGGAACAAAGAAGTGATGCAGAATCTGCATCGGATCTAGCGTAGATGATGTCGTCGCGTCGGAAAACACCGGAAGGCACGAGAAGGAACAAAGAGAAGTCCACCAGACGAAGGGTTCCTCGGATAGCATGAAGACCAGATGTAGCAAAACCGTTACCAAAGGAGGAAGCGAAACCCTGAAGGTACGATGGAACCCAACCACGAGAAATCCTGGACTCGAAGAGAGAGAAGAGAGCGGATTCAAAACACGCAGAGGTGAGAGGAGAGCAGCAGAGGGGTAAGGAGTAAAATCAGATCTAATCAGAACTATCCAACCGATTTTTCAAAAATAGTTTTGACACTCTACTTCGGCCGTTAGCTAGGTTATCCTACAGGCTAGACTTGTGGGGTATCGCAACTGCTGAGCTCTGATACCACTCTGTAACACCCTCAGAATCGGCCCTATGCAAGTTTCAGCGCTTCCCGCCAAAACCCGCATAGAAACGATTCAAAGGTGCCCACCAGGCACTTGCGTGCGGGTGGAAAACGAAGTAATACCATTACACAATAGTCCTCGATGGAACCCACAAAACATATATATACAACAGCGACTCAAAGAGTCAAGAATACAGATATACAATACAAAGATCCAAATCACCTTTAAAACGATATAGCGTCCGAGTACGAACAAGATGCAAATTGATCTAAGAGCCCTGAAGAATAACCAATGGCGTCCATAACCCTGCCCAGGCCAAGCCGGAAGGGTAACCCTGCTAACGACGTCGATCTCAAAACCTGCTTAAACAAAAAGGGGTGCCGACAAAGGGCAAAGGAAAAAGAGAGCGGTCAGTACTGAGGCCAGTACACGGCGAGACTAGAATTCGGCGGTCCTCGCCTACATAGGTATGGTGGACTGAGCGGCAGCGCGGCATGCACTAAACAACCTATAGAGAATCGATGATAACTGTCGGCTATCAGAGAGGGATAAGAAAGACCTATTCGGAACCAACCTGATACTACCACCAAACATACCCATCCTAGTTTTTCCCCCTCGAGACCAAACGAGGAAGTCAACTGAGGAACTCACACAGTTGGCAGTTTTATTTATTTGGTTGTCGTTGCAGCAATTACTAGTCAGGTATAGATAGTCATCCTGATATAATAAGCAGTGGGCACTTTTAGTTAACCATTCCATTGTAGTTGCAACACTTACTAGTCAGATACAATTAGCATGAGATATCCCAAACCCAGTAGTTGTTGGTACTTTTATTTAGCCATTCCGTTGCAGTGAAGCTGATTACTAGTCATATCGGATACAAGTCAAATTATAACAATAAACTTTAGTTATAGTTGTCTATGATCGAGAACTGTGCTCCAAGTCGTCCATAACCGCGGACACGGCTTCTCGAAAAGATTTAACCCTGCAGGGGTGCACCAAAGTTTCCACACGCACCTACACCCTTGTTGTCGGATCAGGTAGGTACAAGATCACAAAACATACACCCAACGATATGTCGACGGGGTTTCGGACACGACGTTTCCCAGACCCAAAGCAAGCACGGGGGGCCACCCCACTAAGCTACCCGCAACGAAGTTGGCCGGCTCCGAAACGGACCCATGGTTTGCGTCAGTGGCTGTAAACGACTGGGAACCCGAAAGTGTGACTGGGCTTGTCGATACCGCGAAAACACTCCGCTTCCCTAAACAGTACAGGTGCATTCCTCGCACAATTTCAAATTAAGCAGTAAAGCATGGCATAAGTACAGGATAGTAATAAAGCTCCAAACTACTTTGTGGCCCCGAGTACAGTACTTGGAATCAGGTACTAAATCGATGGGGGTGCCCATACACCCCACCTGTGGTTAGCGCGCTCGATCTCGGAACAGGTGTCAAGAACTCGGGGTCCTACGGGACACCAGTGAGCGGTTAAAAACCAAATATTGTCTATTTCCCACCGGTGCCTCTGCATTTACCTACTTCAATTTTAGTTATTAAACGATAATTGGAGTAAACGATAATTAAAGCCATGATCATCTCCAACCTTAAACATACGGCAATACTCCAACAACTGTGGTACTGGACGACACACAACGGCACTTGAGCAAGCGACTACGACACGCAAGTCCAACTATCTACCAAACAACAGGTAATAGGATGTGTCCAAGGCAATATAAGGCTGCACGGGATATCACGGGTACGAAAACTAGAGCATCGCAACACAGATAGCAATAGATCAACAGGAGGGAGTAAATACTATAAAAGTAAGATAGGTAGAAAGGGGGAGAATGCTCGCCTGAAAACATTGCCGAGGGTTCATCCGAAGATCGGGTCGACACTCGCATCAACTCATCGGCCTAATCCGTGAAGAAGCAAAGCACTAGAAGAAACACCGGATGGACTATTTAATACTACGGTAGAAAATCGGGCATGATGAATGTATGATGTATGACATGGCAAAGGTGCGATGCATTTAGGCCATATTAAGTGGGACCGGGGTCCCGACAATTTATTACATGGTTCATGTTGTTTAGATACCCCGCAATTTAAATGTTGTAATAACAGGGTGAAACATGCCATCGATTCGCTACACCAATTTAAATGGAGGCGGTATAATACAAGTATATCCCGCATAAACACTCCATATTTAATTATGAGGTGAATCGACATAATGCCCCAACCCACATGATATGCAGGCGAGATGAACAATTTAATATGCAACAATTTGATATTACATTTACAAAATAGGGCTCGAGAAAGGGGTCACACATTAGTGTCGAAGGTCTTGGGGTCTGAGGGTTTGACAAGATCGGTCTTTGAATCCGGGAAGGAGGCCTTCGGATCCTCGGGTCCGGGTAGAAGAACTTGTCGTTCCGACAGGTTCAGGTTCCGTCTTTGGACTCCGGGATCGGGGCCTTCGCATTCCATGAAGAAGATCTTGGGTTCCGCCAATCTTCGGTTCCATGACATGCCGGTGTCGGACTCGGGTGAGGCGCCGATGGTTCATCGAGCTTGTCTTGGTCGGTGTCGATCGTAACCGATGCAATCAAAGCCAAACAAAAATACACCATCTTCGCTTGCACACACACAAGCATTATGCTTCAAGATCCCAACTCCCCTTTACTGTATGCAGCATCAGGAGCACCATTCACTCGAGCAGGAGGGCAGACGAGTCTGGGTCGAGCGCCTGTTGGTCGGGCAGGACGGCACGAACGGAGACAAAGCGATGACGGCATCAAGCAAGAGGGATGCATCCATGACCATGGAGGCGACCGAAGGTCGAGGCAGAACGGCCGCGTCACGGCGAGGTCGCACGGAACAGGTGCAGAGGAAGGCGAGCAGAGGAGGGCCCGATGACGGTGAGACAGTGAGGGGGGCGAGCGCGCGAGGCTCCAGTGGGCAGAGAGGAGGCGGGCGAGGTGCATGCCGACAGGGTCCCGCGATGGCGGTTGGGCTCGTGGGGTCGGGGACGATGCGAGGGAGAGCAGAGGAAGGTCGGCCGGGAGAGCTGGAGCGGAGGGGCGACGGGCTCGGGCGGCAGGGGACCCTGGAGGCGAAGGAGGGTGCGAAGGAGGTAGCACAGCGGTCGGCGGTTGAAGCAGGGGCGACGACCAGGCTCTGCTCGGGGACAGCGGAGGACGGCGAGGGCGAAGAGGCGGGCTCCAGGAGGCGTCGAGGGTCCGACGAGGTGGAGGAGAGGCCGGCGGCGGTGTAGAGGCGGGCGGGGCCGGTCAAGGACGGCGTGACGGGGCGGCGGCCGGAGGAGAACCAGGTGACGGGGAAGGCCCAGCGGCGGCCGGCGGCGCCAGAGAGGAAGGTGGAGGCGAGGGAGCGACAGGGAGGGGGAGGCGCTCGCTAGCAGAGGAGGAAGATGCGGGGCAGGGGCGGCTCGGGATTGGGGTCGCCAGGGAGATGCATTGAGCGAGGAGGATAGGGTGGTGGGGCCAGGGAGTGGGTCCAAGGCAGGGAAGCGTGTTGGGTGCGTTGCGTGTACAATGTGTGTGTTGTGTCCACCAGGGTGGACCGGGTGTTGTTTGGTGAGAGGATGGAGGCGGTTTGAGGGAGGGGGTTGGTGAGGTGGCAGGTTAGGAGTGGATGGGGTGGAGGAAGTGGTGAGGTGGCGGGTGGTGATTGGCCAGGGTGATGTGGCTGGGGATGGGTAGATTAGGTTGGGGTAGGAAAAGGTTTAGGTAGTCCGGTTTTTGTACTGGGGGTGGCCGACTGGGTCGGATCGGCCCGGTACGGCTGCCCCTAAAAATAAAGTAAATATTTTATTATTTTAAGACGGGGCTTTTGAAATCCATTGGTAGACGAAACAAAATAATCCGGAGACCCGGGTTTTGGATTTTGAAATAAAGGCGGGGTATTTAGAAAACCAAATATGTTTTTCGAAAATAGTTTCAGACAAACAAATGCATGATGATGACGATGCTCAAATGCAATGTGGCATGATGACATGAGCATGCGGTCATGATGATGCAATGCACAAAAATAACGCGATTTTGTAGTAGTGGTTTTTGCGGGGAGCCACATGGTGGATCTAGGGTTTCCTGACGATCTAGGGTTTAGAAGGCCGGGCGGAGGAGGAGGTGTCGGCGGCGGCTAGGACGGCGGCTACGATCCGGCGACGGTGTGGCGGCGGCGGCGCAACACGGGTGGAGGGCTGGCTCTTGTGTGTTGGGGGCAGCCCTCCCCCTCTATTTATGATAGGGGCAGCCTTGGGAGGGGAGGGTTTGAATCCAAACCCAAACCCAAGTTGGATTGAAGGAAGGACTCTTTCCTTCTTCCACTAGGAAACCATTGTTCCAGTTTGACTTTTCAAACCTCCCGTTTGACTTTCAATTTAGGCTTTAATTCTCTCTCGCAAATGCCCAAACCAAGTGACCTAGGATATGATCCAATCATTCCACTTACCCATGACACACTCATGGACCATTCCCCTTCTGGTCTGGTGAACCTTCTAGAACCTTCTAGAACCTCTCCGATGGAAACATCGAAATCATTTTCGAACTCCGGAATCGGACTTTCCTTATATGAATCTTATTCTCCGGACCATTCCGGATCTCCTCGTGATATCCCGGATCCCATCCGAGACTCCTAACAACATTCGGTATCCCTACTAACATTCCATATCTACTAAACAACATCGAATCCTTAAGTGTGTCTCCCTATGGTTCGTATTATGCGGACATGACCGAGACACTTCTCCGATCAATAACCAATAGAGGAATCTAGAAATTCATATGGCTCCCACATATTTCTACGATTACTTTGCGATCGAATGAACCACTTACATACGATACCAATTTCCCTTTGTCTCGCGATAGTTTACTTATCCGGGGTTTGATCATCGGTATCTCTGCATACCTAGTTCAACCTCGTTACCGATAAGTACTCTTTTATTGTTCCCGTGATATGTGATCCCTTGTGAGCCAGTCACATGCTTGCAAGACAATTGGATGACATTCCACCGAGAGGGCCCAGAGTATATCTATCCGTCATATGGATGGAAAAATTCCATCTTGATCCATGTGCCTCAACACATGATACCGACGATGTGGTGTTTAATGTCATCAAAGCATCCTTCCGGTGATGGTGATTAGCATGATCTCATGGTCGAAGGAATTAGGTTACTATGTATCAAAAATCTTATAGCAAATGAACTATTGAAATGACTTGATCTTAATGCTACGCTTATCTATAGGAGTATGTCCATTATACATTCTCCTAATGATATGATCTTGTTGTTAATAACATCTCAATGTTCATGATCGAGAAACCACGATCATCTATTAACCAACAAGCTAGTATCATAAAGAGGCTTTACCAGGGACTCTAATTTAGTTTACAAATCACACAAGTATTAATGTTTCCGGTTAATACTATTATAGCATGAATGTAAGCATTTATCATAAACACAAAGATATAATAATAACTACTTTTATTATTGCCTCTAGGGCATATCTCCAACAATCACCCCGAACCTAGGCGCTCAATGAATTCGTGAGCTTCTTGACCTAGTTGATGGTGTTGCTCATTTCAACTTAACCAACGGGAAAGACATTATCTTCCGGTGTAACTGAGCCACGATCAAGGCCACTCGGCTCGCTCTTGCTACAAAGTGAATTTATCGATCACCTCCTCCTCGATTGTGTTATCGTGAGGGAGGTTTGGACAACTTGTATTTGAGTTTGGAACAAGAAATCCTGGTTACTAGGAGTGGAAGAGCACCATCCAAACTGGCTAGACTCAAGAGGTTCTAGTGAACTCTTCTGACCATGATTTCTTGACAGATGTGACATTAAACTAAAGGTGCCTTTGGTGCCACCATAATTCCATCGTGTTTGACAGTGCAACCCCTCATCGGCGGCGGTCATCAGGAAGCCGAATCTTGGCACAGGGCTTCGTGCAGAGTGTAGCTGGCCTCTTTAAGGGTAGGCTAGAACCGGTAGAGAGTTGGAGGTTGGGCGACTAGTCCACCAACCTAGCTAGATGCTTAGAGCAGCATGGGGTGGGCTTGCATTTCGACTTCTATGTCAAACGTGTTGTAATCTCGCCTCTTGTCCTTTATGAATCCGATGAGATCTTTCCATTGACATACACTTGAAAACAAATGTGCATCAGCCATACTAATCTCCATGATTTCAAAGAGCCAAGTGGATGCATCGTGGCTAGGAATACAATCCTCGTACAATGGACAGTCGTAGGGGTGGATACTAAAAGACAAAAACCAACGTCAAATACACCGAGGATGAAACTACAGACGTTATCAATCAGAAAATGTCAACAACCAATTTTAATTCAGTGAGTTTGGCCATTAAGATCTTTTGACCAATTACCTGAAATACTCGTATTATGGCCCAGAGCACACTGAAGCCTAATAGCCCATACACCATATACATGTAGCCTCTCTTAACCTATTATGCTTATCTCATGGTGCTCATATTTGAATCTGAACGTGTCTCCCTCTGCCACCTCCATGGTTATTGCTCGATGCAGCCCCTCCCCCTCCGCCAATGCCAACTACAATTGCTTGCTCTAGATCCTGCGCCCGGTGCCACTTCCATGTTTCGACGGCCCACTAAAAGTGTGTGGAGTCTCCATGTGTGATACTGGTACTTAATGATAATCCCTATGGAACAATGTTTTCATTGCATTTTATATAAAAGAATCGTCCACAGATAACACTTGAAGACCATTTTCAGACTCAAGGGTGGATGCCATGAAGATAAATATGTATGTTGTGTGTTGGCACCAAGATCATCAATTTGAAGAGACGAATTCAATATAATCAATAATAAGTTAAAGATGTAGTTCATGTGTGGAACACAAATAAAACCATGCTCTAGCTTATGTGTCAAGCCTTAGAGATTCAAGATCTTGAGAGTTTTTTACAACAAAATAATTCAAGTTGTGGCTTTCTTGTGAATTTCATGATGAACTCATGAGTTAGGCCATGGTTGATGGGGTCATGGGATACCTAGTACGCATAGGCTAGCTAATATTAGTGTGCCAACTAGGAGCTAACACTACTACATACGAATGACTTGGCCCTCAAGACGACTAACCAAAGGATAAGGCCGCGTCCCCAAAGTCCATACTTGAGGCATTGGCTACAGAGAGACCATAAAAGTTGACATGATCTCTCATCCCCATTGGTTAGAGGCCGCACCGAGATAGGATACAAGAGGTACGCTGACCTCATACTATCACTTCCCGAGAATTCAAGTCGAGCATGTTTCATTCCCAGTGACCTCGAATTCACCATATGACTTCATAAGTAGTGCCCCGGTAACCTACCAGGGTAGATCCACACAATCATGTATTGCCACAGTTCTGTGCCCTGCTCAAGTCATGTAAGAGAGGACGAAGACTCCATCGCCATAGTGCGGTTTCCATTATCGGGACTATATAAGGCTATAGATTTTGGAAGAAGACGAAGGCGATTCATTCCAAGATCCATCCAGTTCACGCGCATCATCAAGTCACATATATCCACAGGCTCTTAGAGCCTATTACACTCCATTTTCACCACATCCACATATTGCTTCTTCTCGTGGAGAGGAAAATCTTAGCAGGTCGGCTTCAGCATCTAGTCGACTGACATATACCATTGTAATATTCCGGCAGCGCTTCCACAATCGGTCACACGTACGGTAGTCGATGAAGACCTGCCTCTCCCTTGTTCCAGTAGGCAGTGAAGGTAGTAGATTCCGTCGGAATCCCAACAACACGATGGTGTGGTGGTGGTGGAGGAGGAGGAGATATTTGTGCAGGGCTTTGCCTAAGCCGGAGCAGGACAGTGGACGAGAGAGAAGAGAGACAGTGACTAGGGTTAGGCGCCAAGGGACAAGGGGGTGTGTGTGTGGGGGGGGGGGGGTGCGCCCCCTGACATGGTTATACCCTACGGGTACATGACTTCAGCATACCTGGTTCAGCCCAAGGAAGGCCCACGGCAGATATACGCTGGCCCATGAAGATTTTCGGGTGACCGAGACCCATGACGCCTTCGGATCCTTGGAGAACAAGACTAGCATAGATAGGAAATTCAAAGGGGTAAAACCCTAGAACCTGTAACCGACTAGGACTATGCCCGGGACCTGCCTAAGTCTATATAAAGGCCAGGAGGGCACGTCCTAGACCTCTCGACTCATACTTTCGCACACACCTCCACGCCAGATCGAATCTGCGCACCCTGTAACTTTCGGTTCCGCCGTAATCAAGAGCAGACAAGCAGGAGTAGGGTTTTCCCTCCGGGGGCCTGAACCTGGGTAAATCTCGTGTCCCCTGGTTGCTTGTCTGTTAACCGTGCCACGATCTCCAGCAGCCCCATCTTCTCCAAAACCCAAGTCCATAACAATGGGCATTGACGAGATTAAACCTCGTCAATTGGCGCCGTCTGTGGGAATCGGGGCTGCTGATTGTGCGATCGTGACGGTCCCGACCCGATCGATCTACAACTCCGCGGCGACGGAGAATCACCTCCTCTTCGGCACTTTCGACTTCACCGCCCACTCGCCAGCCACCATGAAGGATTTCGAGCCCGTAGGCGACGGACTCGAAATTTTGTTTGGGAGCTTCTGCTTCCAGGTGGGACAAACTGGCACACTCCGCCTTCCTGAGCGGGTGCCCGTGCCATCGATCAGGCCCGCCTCGTGGGCTCCACACCCCGTGCTACGCACATCACCATCGACAGATGAGTTCTACAACAGCAGCAGCTGCAAATCCGATCTGTGCGATCCGCCTTCGGATGAAGGGACCTATGGTTCCGGATCTGAAAGCTGCGGCAGCAGCGAACCGTTCTACGAGCGCTACCAATGCGCCGCAGTCATCCAGGAACAACAAACGCCTAACCCGCCGCCCAACACGAACCCGAACCCGGAGGATAGAAACGGCGGAAATGGCGGGAACAGAAGAAGCCAGTCCCCCCCACCCGAAGGGGAAAACAACGGCCACGTCATCCAACTTAGCAAAGAAGGATGGGTCCAGGCACGCCGTGCCGTTGCAGGCGACATATTCCTACCTGTGGACTCCCCACGTGACCTACTGATGGCGTACCACTACCTCCTCATCGAGGAGCACAAGAAGCAAGTCAAGCTGCAGGAGACGCTCGACAAACGCAAGCAAGCAGCCTCCGAGTCCGGCGCGCGACGAGCTGCGCTCTCCGCCATGGCACCCGGCTCTAGCACGAACGGAAATCAGGGAAACAAGCACCGCTCGCGGGTGGAGAACATGGATCCCAAGGAACGCTGTGATGTGACCCGAACTCTCCACACATCGTTCATGGATATGGATGCCGATGGCAACATCATCCCGAAGACACCGCAAGCTGCGATCATGGCAGCCACTGCGTATCTCGCGGCCCACCAACCTCCGGAAGGGGACCCGAAAAGAGCCATGCATAAGTCCGCACTCACCGGACTCGGACTCGTCGGAGCTGCGCTCCACGAAGACGCTCCTGTGGAGCCGAAGAAGAAAGCTCCGGTCAGGCGCGACCGGAGCCCCACCCCTTCATCCGAACAGGAGGAGGAGCACGACCTTCCTCGAAGGAAGAAGAGCTCGCATCACCATAAACGCGACTACGACGCCAGAGACGCGCTTACACAGCGCAAAATCGACAAAGCACGAGCCAAACGCGCATGCTCGTCCGAGTCCGAGATGGATGAAGATGAAGGAGAACTATGTGGAGCTCGATGCTTCAGCAGATCTGTTCGGCGAACATAGATGCCACGCAATTTCAAGCTTCCTTCGGATACTCCGAAGTTCAACGACACGCAAGATCCAAAATCTTGGCTCAGCGATCATCTGTCATCCGTCAAGCTGCATGGCGGTAACAAAGAAACCTCCATGCAATGCCTCCAGCTGCAGCTGACAAGCGCGGCGCGGGTCTAGCTTAGCAGCCTATCATTAGGATCCATCCGAAGTTGGGAGGAGCTAGCTTACAGCTTCATCCGAAATTTCAAGGGCACCAGCAAGAGGCCCGCCTCAATCGAAGAGTTGCGAGCCTGCACTTAGAGAACGGGGGAATCTATTCGCTCGTACATATTACGCTGGTCTACCACCAAGAACTCCGCAGCACATATCTCTGAGGAGAGGGCCATCGACGCCTTCAGAGACGGCGTCAAACGCCAAGATTTCAAGGAGGAACTTGGGCGTTTCAATCCCAAGACACTCGACCACCTCATGGAAATTGCCAACAGTTGGGCAGACGGCGAAGATTGCATCCAGCGAGCGCAATCAGATGAAGAGGACGACTACGGCCGAAGGCGAGAACGCCGCAGCAAGAGGAGATCACGTGTCTACGAAGACCGCGACGGACCCGACATGGTCGCGGCTGGCTACGCCGACCGCCGCAACGACAACAGCCGCAACAGCGGAGGATACCGCGGAGGAAATTTCCGCGACAGCGGACGACCAGCACAGTCGTGGCAACGCCGCGACCGCGACAACGGACCCTCATCATTCGACAAACTTTCGGGTCCATGCACCATCCACTTCTACATCGACAAACAAGATGGCAAAAAGAAAGCCAGTCACATGCTCAAGGACTGCCGCGAGTTCCAGAAACTCAGCGAAAGCATGGTGCAGATGAGGCAACAAGCCCCAACCCCTGCGTTCGGAAACACACCCGCGCCAGGAGAAATAGCACACGGAGCTCCTCCACCGCCACCTATTGGAGGCCCAAACCAACCAGTCGCACCAGCGCAAAACAACGCCGGGGTCGGATACCCCCCACCAAAGGGAGCACTAAATATGATCCAGAAGGGACGCCCGACAAACAGGGTGCAGAAGAAAATCACCCGACAAATCAACTTGGCCGTGGCAACTCCGCCTGCAATCCCTGAGTACCTCAGCGGATCGAAGTCCTGCATCACATTCACTCGCGCGGATCACCCTTGCCAGATCCCTCGCCCAGGCCATGCTGCCCTGGTGCTGGAGGCGCAGATCGGAGGCTTCGAGATGAGCCGCGTCTTCATGGACGGCGGCAGCGGCATAAATCTAAATGTTCGCAAGCACTCTAGCAGCTATGCGGATCCCGCAATGCAGCCTGGAACAATCAGACACAACGTTCCACGGCATTGTCCCAGGAAAGGGCATATTCCCCCTGGGCAAAATAGGGCTCGACGTTATCTTCGGGAAGCCGGACAACTTCCGGCAGGAGCGCCTAGAATTCGAACTGGTGGACTGGCCGTCGCAATACCACGCCATCCTGGGGCGTGTAGCATTCGCAAGGTTCCTGGCCGTCCCGCACTACGCGTACCTACTACTCAAGATGCCAGGACCAAGGGGCGTCATCAAAGTCCACGGGAGCTTCACCCGATCGGACCAATGTGACAGGGATTTCAACAAAATCTCCCAGTCTTAAGGCATGCAAGACGAGCTTGTAAGGCTCCGTGAAGTAACGGACAATGGGGTACCCCCAGTCACAAGGCAGAACGCACCCGACATGTCTTTCAACTCCACCGTCAACACCAAGAAAGTACAGGTCCATCCGACGGATGCCTCCAAGACGGCCTTGATCGCCAATGACCTCAGCACCGCATAGGAAGGCGCGCTCGTCGAATTCCTCCGTGAGCGCTGGGAAATCTTCGCCTGGTGTCCTGCGGACATGCCAGGAGTTCCCAGGGAATTCGCCGAGCACGCACTCAATGTCTTTCCAGACACCAAGCCAGTCAAGCAGTCAATCCGAAGACTGTCGAAGCCACGAGCCGAAGCTATCGGCAAGGAAATCAGTATACTACTCGCTGCAGACTTCATCAGGGAAATCAAAGAAAGCGAGTGGCTTGCAAACACGGTGATGGTCCCGAAGAAGGACACGGACATCCTGCGGATGTGCGTGGACTTCACGTCACTAAATAAGCATTGCCCAAAGGACCACTTCCCTCTTCCACGGATCGACCAGATCATCGATTCGACTGCAGGTTGCGAGAAACTCTCCTTCCTCGACGCCTACTCAGGCTATAACCAGATTCGGCTCAAGGTCGAAGATCAGGAGAAAACGGCGTTTATCACACCGTTCGGAGTATTCTGTTACAACACAATGCCCTTCGGGCTAAAGAACGCGGGTGCCACGTACCAGCGATGCATGCAGGCCTGCCTCAAGGACCAGATCGGTCGCAATGTCCAAGTCTATGTCGACGACATAGTAATAAAAACTAAGGAGGCAAGGACACTTATCGACGATCTCCGCGAGATGTTCAAAAACCTTGATCGCTACAGGATCAAGCTCAATCCCGAAAAGTGTGCCTTCGGCGTCCCATCAGGTCAGCTGCTCGGGTACTTCATCTCTCAACGAGGGATCAAGGCGAACCCGAAGAAAAATCAGAGCCATCATGACGATGGAGAAGCCGAAAAACCTCAAGGGCGTCCAGCAGCTCGCAGGACGAGTAGCGGCACTACGCAGGTTCATCAGCCGCATGGGCGAGAAGGCCCTACCATTCTACCAGCTGCTGCGCAAGGCAGACAAGTTCGAGTGGACACCAGAAGCCAACGACGCATTTGAAAGCCTCAAGCGGCTGTTTTGGTCACGCCAAAGGAGCGCGAGCCCCTGCTGCTGTACATAGCAGCCACACACCAGGTGGTCAGCACCGTACTCGTGGTCGAACGACCCGAAGAAGGCAAGACCCACGGGGTCCAGCGCCCAATTTACTACCTCAGCGAGGTACTAACACCAACAAAGCAGAGGTACCCTCACTACCAGAAGCTAGCCTACGGCGTGTTCATGACGGCTCGACGGCTGAGCCATTACTTCCAGGAGCACCAAGTGATGGTGGTCAACGAGGCACCCCTGAACAACATCCTGAATAATCCAGAGGCCACATGACGGGTGGCCCTGTGGGGCATCGAACTGTCACCCTTGGACATCGTCTATGAGAAGCGACATGCAATTAAATCTCAAGTCCTTCCGGACTTCCTGGTACATTGGATGGAGCTGCAACTGCCAGACACCCCAGAAATGTCGCAGTCATGGACAATGCACTTCGACGGCTCCAAGCGCGAAGCTGGAGCAGGGGCAGGGGTCATACTGACCTCCCCGCAAGGCGACAAGATGAAGTACGTTCTTCAGATGAAATTCAGAGCCTCCAACAACGAGGCCGAATACGAAGCCCTCATCCATGGCATGAGGATGGCAAAGATATGCGGCACAACGCGCCTGGTCTCCAACCTCGTCGTCCAGCAGACGATGAATGAGTGCGACGCACACACCAAAAACATGATCGCATACCGCGCGCTCTACAACGCACTCGAAGGCGAATTCGACGGCTGCGAACTTCGGCACGTTGGAAGGGAGAGCAACTAGGAAGCCGATAGACTCGCCAACATCGGCTCCACTTGCGCAAAAGTGCCACCAGGAGTGTTCCTCGAACATATCTGCGTACCATCCATCAAGCGAAAGTTTCCCAAGGGATCACCCGAAGAAGCAGAACACTCGGGAGCTACGCTACCCGAAGGACACGAAGGACCCGAAAAGCTGCACACAGAGGTAGCCATGGTCAACCTAATGCAGGTCATGGCAGTCGAAGAAGCTTGGACGCGACCATACCTCCAGTTCTTGATAACCGGAGAATTGCCTGACAGCCCAACAGACGCCCGGTGCATATCTCGTCGGTCAAAAGCCTTCACCATGATCAACGGTGAGCTGTACAAGCGCAGCATCACGGGTGTACTTCAACGATGCGTCACCATCGACAACGGCAAGGCCATACTCCAAGACATCCATGAAGGCATCTGCGGCCACCATGCAGGCAGCCGCTCCCTTGTCGCTAAAGCTCTACGAGCAGGATTCTACTGGCCAACGGCCATGAGCGACGCAAAGGACATCGTCCGAAGATGCAACGGATGCCAATGGTTCGCCGACAAACCGCACGCACCTGTGTCCGAGCTCAGACCCATACCTATAGCTTGGCCTTTCGCTCAATGGGGCCTCGACATGATCGGCAAACTGCCAAAACCCTCGAAAGGGGGACACGTCTTCCTCCTGGTTGCAGTCGACAAATTCACCAAGTGGATCGAGGCCATGCCGGTCACCAACCAGAAAGGCAAAACTGCCGTCAAGTTCTTCGAGTCCATTGTCTACAGGTTCGGCGTACCACACAGCATCATCACCGACAACGGATCGAACTTCATCTCCGAAGAATTCCAGGACTTCTGTGAAGGCCTTGGGATCAACATCACGTATGCCTCAGTGGCACACCCGCAAACGAACGGGCAAGTGGAAAAGGCCAACGGCCTAATCGGCGCCGGCATCAAGAAGCGCCTCATGAGCTCACTCGAACAAAAAGCTGGAAACTGGACGAAAGAGCTACCATCTGTCATGTGGAGCTTACGGACTACGCCAAACAGCTCCACCGGCTACACACCGTTCTTCATAGTACACGGAGCCGAGGCCGTGCTACCAGCCGAAGTACGCCACCAGGCCCCGCGGGTCGTCGCTTACAGCGAAGCCGAATCCACGATTGCACTTGAAGACGCTGTCGACACACTCGACGAAGCACGGGATATAGCAGCAGCTCGATCAGCGGTGTACCAACAGAGTCTCCGCAACTACCACAGCCGCCGGCTGCGCCCAAGATCCTTCTTCGAAGGAGACCTCGTCTTGCGACTCAAGCAAAAGCGACCGAATAAATTCGAGTCACCATGGGAAGGACCCTACGTCATCACCGAAGTCATCCCAGGTGGCGCCTATCGCCTCAAGCACGTGGAGTCTGGAGTCGCATACTCCAACCCATGGAATATCTCGCACCTGCGACGATTCTATCCGTAGCAACCTACCCCTTTACTTTCAATAAGGCTTCCAGCCAAGGCTATTCAGCCGAACAATGTACCTCCTCCATTACGATATAAATAAAGCTAAGTGTCTCGCCCCAAAACTTCGGTTCACTATTTTCTGCAACTGTACTACATGCTACAAACGCACTCGGGGGCTCCCCCCACCTCACGATTTCATCGACTGAGGACCAAACGTGTACACCTGAGTAGCTGACAACGTCAGGCAAACGAAAAGGACACATACTCAATCAAAGCACTGCGTGCTCACAAACAAACAAACCTTTACAACAAAAGGCACAACACGCCCAGCCGAAATATACAAATTTTACATCTCTCTCTTTTTACAGGTACTACCTATGTTGAAGAATAATCTGGGCACGCTGCTCAAACAAATCTACAATCTGTTCGGCATACTGCCTTACAGCCGCGTAATGCGGACGCATGTCCCACTCGCCACCATCAGGGCGAAGAGGTGGCCCAGCGGCCACAGCAGCCAAATCCACGTCAGGCCGGTGCAGCCTCACAAGAGACAAAGCAGCCTTCACTCCTGCGACAAGCTCCTGCCGCACCAACTCCTTGACATTGCTTACGCTCCGAAACTTTGACAGAAGACCCGCAAGGCTTGTCGGTACGACATCCAAAGGGAACATGACGTGCAGCACCGAGGGAAGCGATGTCTGCACTTGGCGGAGCACCCGTGAAACTTGATGAACACGATCCTGCACCGTCGCCAGAGCTATGGCGCGATCACGATCCATCCAGAAGAAGCCGCCGGCCTCCATGTACTGTTGAGTCAAGCAATTGACCCGAACAGCTACACGCTCCTTTTCCTCCCTCGGAGCAAGATTCGCACCTGCAACAATCGCACAAAATAAGAGTAAAGCCAGCAGGCTCATCCGAAGAACCGAGCTACAGCTCGAACCAAAGAACAACTTACATTGCAGCTGCTCGGACAGCCGAACCAGCTCCGCCATCAAGTACTCCTCTCTGGCTGCACCACGATCCGCTTTGGACTTCCAAACGTCGGTATGACCGCGTAACCCGAGCAACTCCCTCTCCAGACTACGCACACGATCCCGAAGGAAAGTGAGCTGTGAGGAATCATCCAAGGACGGTCGCAACAGCATTGCGGATGGGGCGTCAACAGGATCAGCACCCGAAGGAACCTAGAGCAGCAACAAAAGAAAGGAACACAGAAATTCAGCCAATGATAAGCCACAACTCAGAGGAATTCATTAAATATATAAGGCCACTACGTGGCACAAGGATGTTGTTCTTCAAGATATTTACAACAAAAGTAGACTACAAACTACCCTACGTCTACTATGCCTAAGATGCGGGACCCTGAGTCGCCTCGGAGCCAGACTGCCTAGCTTTGGCCCCGCCCTGCTGCCGCAGTACATACTCAGACAGCAAATCAATGAGCTTGGGCCCATATCGCTTGCAGCGAGCAGAATAGGCAGCAAAGTCTACCTCGGATCCATCCGCAGCCGTCAGCATCCGAGAGGTGATCTGGGGCAGATCCAGCTCCGCTCCAGCCGCCAAGGCCATCGCCAGCCCGACGGACGCGCCGATGCCCTTCTGCTTGCGCTTGTACGCCGCAGGCGCTTCGGCTGACAGAGCCTCCGCCAGAGCATCCACATCATCAAGGGCTGCGCCCTTCGGGACAAGCTCCTTGTAGAAGCGACCAAGGACCTCTTTCGCCTTGGCAAGGGAGTTGACGACGGTGCTGCAACGATCTTCGACCGCCACAGTGGCATCATCTAGAGCACTACCGTGCTCCAGAGCACCGCGGTCGAACTCGATGCCTGCGGCATCTGAGACAAAAAATAAGAAGAAAAACATGAAGAAAAGCAGCATAGAAGAAGACCCGAAGAAAAAAAAACAAGTACAAAACTAGCACTCACCCGAAATAGCCTTGGCAGCAGCCATGAGCTTCGCCGCCACCTCCCTTTCACGAGCAGCCGCAACGGTGGCCAGCTGCTCCTCACGATCTGCGGCCTCCTGCTGCAGACGCTCATTCGCTTCGGCTGCCTTAGTCAGCTCTAGCTCGAGGCGTTCTTTCGCGCCAATGGCGGCTTCGGCCTTCTGCTCCGATTGACCAAGGCTCTTTTTGAGAGTGTCGACCTCACGGAGGGAATCGTTATGCTCCTCTGCATTTAAGACAAGCAAGTGTCAAAGAACAGGACCAGGATAAATAATAGAGGCATTAAAGACAGATGGATACCTTGAAGCTGCCGAAGGTTCGCCTCCAGCGCCAGGCGCTCTTGCACCAGCCGCTGGGCCTCCCGCACAAAAGGCTGCAGAAAAAGAAATAACAGTAAGAAAAGGGCTTGGGGGCTACGCCCAACACAAAGAAGAAAAAAAAATTCGCACACGAAGACACTCGGGAGCTCCCCCAGTGACATGAAGCAGAAAACTTACATGCTCTGATGGTGACTCCGAAGAACCGCCTGCGAAATTCTGAGGCGCAACCACCTGCACCTCCTGCAACGGAGGATCCGGAGCCGCGCCACCCGAAGTCGCCACCGTCTGAGGAGGAGGAGACGCAATTTTCGACTCCCCCATCATCTCCCGCGCACCACCACTAGGGGAATCATGGGAGGAATGCATGCATACGAACCAATCAGCACAATGTAGCATCCCAGTTGTCTAACACCTGTAATGCTACTTGTTCTAGTAATAAAAGGGCCACTTCCAATATATAATTGTTGCATCATCATCATATCATGCTCATGTCATCATGCCACCTTGCATTTGAGCATCATATAAAACCCCTTCTTGTTTGGTTCTTATCTCATGTGCATTATTAATTGTAGTTGCCTCTTGATATTGTATTTGGTTCTTGATAAATTGTTAAATGCCCAAGTTGATTTGGGGGCATATCTCTTAATAACTCCACCACCTTTCTTTCACCACCTTATAATTCCACCATCCAATTAATATGAGCTTGGCATTTTATTTGAGTTTACCTCTAGCTCATGTTGGTTGGTTGGATTCCACCCATAATCTTATGCTTGGCCTTTGCCCACCTTTTGGGGAATGCAAGGAATAATGCCACATGTTTTTGTGTTGTTTTCACAATATAGCTACATGGCAACTATTGTTTGCATGGGCCATGCAAGTGCCACCTTTTTCCTTGACATTTGAATGTTTTCTTTTGGCTTTGCTTGCATGGATCATCTCTCTTTTGCTTAATCTTGTTTTGGCTTGTAGAATTCTTCACCACACCATCTACCTCTCTATCCCCCTATAGCTAAAACCCTAATCACCATGCTCCATGCATACACATGTGATCATGTGGTGAACATAAGCCTAAACCCCATCCTTCTCCCTACCTCTTTTCTTTTTGATCTTGCTTGGTCTTTGAATGGAGCATGCATGATTCAAACCCCTAGCTTGCACCCTTTCTCTCTAATCCTCTATCTAGATCCCTCTCTCACCAGGCCCATAACCATCCTAGCTAAAACATAAGCTACTCCTAGTCCAAACAAAACCCTAATCCACCCCTCTCTCCTTAACCCCACCTATTTCTAAACCGATCCCCTCTAGCTAAACCCTAGCTAGCTTGTCCCTCCCTCTCTCACCTAAACCTACCACACCCAAAGGGCCCCTCTCTCCCTCTCTCCCCTCCCTCTAGCGGGCAGGCCCACCCCAACTGTCTACCCTCCTATCTAACCCTAGCTCGACCTCTAGCTCTCCTCCTCTCTCGGCCACAAGTCCCCTCCTACCCGACCCACCTCCTGCTCGACCTGGCCCCACCCCGAGCTCCCTGCCTCGCCTACCCCACCTGGCAGCCTCCCTCTCTCCCTCCCTGCCCTGCCGTGGCCTGCCGTGCACGTGAGGTGCAAAAAGGTGGCGCCGAGCGACCTGCCCTCCCCCACGCAAGCCTCCACCTTCCCCTCTCCTTCTTATCCTCTCCCTTCGTCTCTAGCCGTCCCCAGATCCACCCTGAGGCTCTGCCTCGCTTCCCCCTCTGCCCCCTCTTTTTCTCCACCGCAGCGCACCCCGACACCGGCCACGCCGTCGGTTCTAACCAGCGCAAACGAACCAGGAGGCGGGCGCGGAGCCGAGGTTGTCGAGGACGTCTGCGACGCCCCCGTACCCAGCAGCGAGGAGGAGACGCCCCCGCACCGCCGGAACCGACGCCGCCAGACGCAAACCCTAGCCGCTCAGGACGTCTGCCCCGCCGTCGATCTACTGCGCCCCGACCCGATCCGAGCCCACCATCGAGTCCGCGGTGAGCCTCTTCCCCTCCCTGGCAAGGTCCTTCTCGCCGTCGCTTCCTAGCGCCGCCGTGCGTTTTGTCGAACAGCCTCGGTGCGCGGCGGCCGACGTCGATCTCGCGTCGCTGCGTCGCGCAGCGACCTAACTAGGCCCCGTGCGCTCCCCTGTCAACAGCCACACCGCCACCGCAGCGGTACCCGCCTCCGCTAGCGCGCCCGCGTCACGGGTTCGATTCCCCCTCGCCGCGCCAGCCGCTGTTTCTTTTGTCTGTCAGTTGGTTCAGATAGAAGAACAACATTGCTCGTAGTGCACTTTGCACAAAAACCCCCTGGCCTTCTTTTGCCTTAACCCGCAACCCCTAGCCCCACAGTCAGCGTCAGGGTTGTTTTACAAAAAGGCTCCTGAGGTTTTCAAGTATTAACCCGCGGTCCACCTTCCTCCCAACCACTGGCATGTGGGTCCGGGTGAGCGCCGGTCCCCCTGTCAGCGTCTGGGGCTAGCTGAGCCTGGGTACAAAGTTTGGCTGATTGTCTGTTTAAATTCAAAAACTAAATCCAATTATTTAAATTCAAATTCAATTTCTGTTTTAATATAACTTTTGGAAAACAAACTCAAATAATACAATCAATATATGTTTCTGAACCAGAAAAATGTAAGAAATTCAAATATGCCATTCAAATTGCCTTTTGCACATTTAAAATTCCAAGTTGAATTAAATTACCACAAATGCCACTGGAATTTAAATAATTAATAACTTTTGATTTATAACTCCGAATTTAACAAATGATATGTCTAAAATGATCAGCTCGACGAGACCTTTCTGTTTATGCTATCCATGACTTCAATTGCAGCATGCATCATATAAATATAAAGTATACAGCAACTTTTATGACAATAAAATGTGCCCAAACCTTAATAAAATGACTTATTCTTGTATACCACACCTCACCCATGCCATGCTACTTTATTGCCATGCAACTTGTGCATCATTCATCATGGCATGATTGTTTGCTTGACGCATTTTATTCCTATGCTTGTGCACTTTATTTATGTTGGCCCTTGTTTGTTTGGTTCTTCTTCGGATAGACTCTGAGCAGGGGATATATCAAGAGAACCAGGAGCACTACCCAGATCCGTCTCTCGCTTCCACCGAACTGCCAGGCAAGCACTTCCACATGCTTGCATACATACAGTACCTATCGCCTCTATCTTATTCTTGCATCATTGAGTCGCGATTGCATTAAACTGAATCCCAAGTATTGCATAGCCTTTACTTTACACCCCACCAAGCTTGTTCCTCCATCCCATGAGCCATTACTACAGGAGTTGTTTGAGCCATGCGAGTCGTAGAACAGCATGTGTAGGGTATGTGAGAGTCTGTTGGATAACGAGGTACCTAAACAACCTAACCTGAGTAGTAATGGGACAACTAATGAAAGTGGCACCGGTGAGCAATATCTGCTATTTGGTTTTTCCTGCTCACTTGTGTCCCGTAAGACCCCGAGTACTTGATTCCTGTTCCAAGATTTATCGCGCTATCCACATCCGGGAGGTATATGGGACCCCCCTGAGCCAGAGCTTGATTCATTCTTATTTCTTGGGGCCACAAACTAGTTTGAGGTTTTATTTACGATCCTGTACTTATGCCATGTTTTACTGCTTTATTTACGATTGTGCGATGGATAGCACACTGTACTGTTTAGGTAAGCGGAATGTTTTCGCGGTATCGACAAGCCCCGTTTGGGGTTCCCAGTCGTTTACAGCCATTGTCGCAGACCTTGAGTCCGTCTCGGAGCTAGCTTACTTCGTTGCGGGTCTACTCAATGGGGTGGCCCCCTGAAATATTTCTGAATCCTGTGATTGCTTTGTCATGAAGGCCTCGTTGGGTTTTGATTTGGTTTTTCCGAGGTTGATCGAGTGTGTGTTGCTATTGGTGCACCCCGGTCGGGTAAAACTTTCTGAAAGCCATGTCCGCGGTTATGGACGACTTGGAGCACAGTTTCTCGACCATAGACAAGCATAACTAAAGTACCGCTTTTAATTTGACTAAGTAATTGACTAGTAAATAGTGCAACACTCATGGAATGGTTAATAAAATTGCCAACAGATGGGGGGGGGTTGTTCGTCCGCTTCCTCGTCGGTAAGCGAGGAGGAGGATGGATCTGGTGATATTACTGTTATAACTGATGTCTTTAATTCACGGACATCCGTCTATCTTTGGTTAGGCGGATGGTTAGCGTTTATCTATAGAACTGCTAGGGTTTTTCTTTTGCTGCAATTGCGTCACCCCAGGTTGTGTCCCCTTTAGAGGCATAAAGACTTGCTGAGTACCCTTAGGGTCTCACACGATAAATTATTGGTTCAGATGAACAGGTACCCTCGCAGGACGGATACTGGGTGGAAGAGGCTGATGATGTGGGCAACGATCGTTCGGTGTAGAGATTCCGGGAATGGGGATCCGTGAGATCTGTGGGCGGGATGTGCTTCTTTCTATGGCATCTTATGCCGATTTGCTTCTTATCCGTACTCGGACTTTGTTTGCCGCTTCCGCTTGATACTCTGATGTGTGTTCTATGAGGAATTATCCTAAAATATTATACCTATCTAGGACATTTGAATCTTGCCGTATGGCGTTGCTATATTTCCTTTCTTTCTAGATGGTATGGCTCTGATGTACTCTTGTATGGTGGCTTGCATACATACCCACTTGTGTATGTAGTTGATCCCTTCGCCTGCCGATTACGCCGCCCGTACAGGTCCCGTTGAGTTGGAAGTGGTTGGGACGGCCGAAAGGTCTACCCGTGAGTGGCTTTTAGGGCCCCACCGTACTATTTCAACCACTACCTCTCATCCAGGCTTGTAACTAGGAGCGTAATTCACCGAGGTAGTTACAATTGGTATCAGAGCCATCCCGACCTTCAGGGTCTCAGCCAAACGGTCGTTGTCAGTCTAGCAAATATTTTTGGTAGTTATGTATACTAGGGAAAAACAAAACGCGAGAGTAGGACTGCTTCCACTTTTTCTTCTTACCCATCCACCACCCTTTTCTGGTAAGGAAGTGTAACGTTTTCAATCCTCTTCTTAAAATTTCAAACTAGGATTCACGTGTTCTGGGTTTCCGTAGTACCATAGGTTGTGTGTGTGTGTGTGTAATCCCTTGTCTATCTGTTGCATCCGAGTTGATATCTAATCAGCCTTTGGTTATCAACTGTTGGTACATTCCATACCGGCAGGCTTTTGCAAACCGACGCAATCTGTCTTACTCTTTGTTATCCGACGCTATCTTGTTTGGCGTGTTCGTTTCCGTAGTTACCAATCTTTAGGTTTCGTCGTGAGAAGAAGGGGTTAGGATATGTGTTCCACTTGTTCATGTGCGGAGTAATGATTTGAGTGCGGGATGGAGTCGCGACCATACCACTACTTTTATCATTCGCTTTTGTATATTGAATCGGTAGAGTCACTAATCTTGATTCGTTAAGTAATTTTGCACATCTATTGGTATTTTAATGCCGAAATTTGTGGAAAAATTTTCTTTGATATGTTTGTGTACCACACTCCTTCTCAGTCGTGTGCGATATGCTTAATATCTTTTAGGTGCTTTGAACTTTGTTGATATTTTAATATCATCTCAGTAAATTGTATCCTTTAATCTTGGTTAATTCCATCTTGGTACTATTTTGGATTATTATTATTCTCCATTATAGTACTGACTTGTGTTTTATATCAATCTCAGGATGGCTCCACCACGTCGTTCAGATGAGGACATACCACCGGAGTTGGGGGCCGCATTGTCAAACATAGCTAATGCCTTGGCAGCGATGCAGCAGAACCAGCAGCGCTTGGAAGAAAGCGTCAGGAGAAATGAGTTTGCTCCACTCCCTCCACCTCCCAAGCGAGGAGACATCAAGAGCTTCCTGACATTCAACCCTCGTCAGTTTGATGTTTCCGATCGGCCACTGGATGCGTATGATTGGTTACGTGAGACGTCAAGGCTTCTTGAGACTGCTGATGTTCCTGAGCAGGAGTGGGTAAAGTGTGCTACTCACCTTCTAAAGGGAGATGCAGCTCTCTGGTGGGAAAATTACTTGAAGGCAAGCTGCACTGGGTTTCAGCCTACCTGGGGACAGTTCTCTGGAGCGTTCAAAGAGCAATTCCTATCAGAGATTGTGATGGAAAGGATGAAGGAGGCTTTTCTCAACCTGAAGCAAGGAAATGATAACGTCAACACCTACATCAGGAACTTCATGAATCTTTCTCGTTATGGTGGCGATGAGGTATCTGATGACAAGAAGAAGCAGAAGAGGTTCAGGCAAGGGCTCAATGCATCGATCAAGTATGCAATCACACATGCAAGGCCGGCATCTTTTCTGGAACTACAACACACAGCTTTGCAAGAGGAGGCAAGCAGGCAAGTGTTCGAGGAGTCCAAGAAACACAACAGGGATGCATCAAGCTCTTCGGTTATGGCAGCTCCTTCTAAGCGGCGTGTCTGGGTTCCTAACACCCCACCGTCGCTCCCGGCTTCACCAAGACCTTCAAGCTACACGTCGAGGCCACTAAACTCCATCACTGCTGCTCCCAGGGGCTACACCAACAACTACCCTGGAGCGCCTGGCGGAGTCCCTGGCTACGTTGCTCCACGTCCACCTGGTGCTTGTTACACATGTGGAGATCCTGGACATCTGAGTTGGAACTGTCCGTTGAAGAACAAAGCTCTCCCTCAACCCCCGCCAAGATCTGCAGCAAGCTCTCCTACGGTTCGTGCACCACCACCTCGGGCTCTCAACATCAACACCAAGCCCGGGTCTACGGTTGCTCGTGCCAATTGTGTCAACGCCGCTCAAGCTGAGCATGCACCTGGAGTGGTGATGGGTATGCTATCCGTTAACTCAGTCCCTGCACGAGTTTTATTTGATTCTGGTGCATCGCATTCTTTTGTTTCTATCAAGTTTGCAAGTGAGAATGGGTTAGCGGCGGATCCTCTTCTTAAGAAGTTAATGGTCCTTTCTCCTGGAGCAAATATGATAGCATCTAAGATCAGTCATGGCAATCAAGTTGAGATTGGCGGCTCTTCGTTCTCGGCTTCTTTGATTGTTCTGGGCAATTCTGACATTGATGTCATCTTGGGCATGGATTGGTTGACGGCAAATGCAGCTGTGATTGATTGTGCTGAACGCTCGGTTTCTTTGAAGATTCCTGAAGGCCATATAGTCTTTTCTCCAAGTCTGACGCCTGCTATCCAGCTTTTCTCTTTGGCGGCTCTGAATGATGATGCTATGGAAGCTATTCAGAGAGTCCCAGTGGTCTGTGAGTTTCCGGATGTTTTTCCTGAAGAGTTGCCGGGTATGCCTCCGGATCGTGAGGTTGAGTTCGTAATTGAGCTTGAACCTGGAACGGCTCCTATCTCCAAGCGGCCTTATAAAATGGGTCCTTCTGAGTTGGCTGAACTCAAGCGACAACTTGATGAACAAGAGAAGTTGGGTTTCATTCAACACAGTACTTCTTCTTGGGGTAGCCCAACAATCTTTGTGAAGAAGCGTGACAGGACTGATAGACTTTGTGTTGACTATCGGGCTCTCAATGCTAAAACAATCAAGAACAAATATCCCCTTCCGCGGATTAATGATCTCTTCGATCAGCTAGCTGGAGTTGTGGTATTCTCTAAGCTGGACTTGAGAAGTGGTTATCACCAAATCAAGATTCGCAAGGAAGATGTGCCTAAAACAGCTTTCACCACCCGCTATGGCCTGTATGAGTACACGGTGATGTCTTTCGGTCTCACCAACGCACCGGCTACCTTCTCGAGGCTTATGAACTCGGTCTTCATGGAGTACCTGGATAAGTTCGTTGTGGTCTATCTGGATGACATTCTGGTCTATTCTAAGTCGAAGGAAGAGCATGAAGAACACCTGTGGTGTGTCCTAAACAAGCTGCGCGAGAACCGCTTGTATGCAAAGTTCTCAAAGTGTGAGTTTTGGCTTCCTGAAGTAACCTATCTTGGTCATGTTATCTCTGCCAAGGGCATTGCAGTCAACCCGGAAACTGTGAAGACAATTGTTGAATGGCTTCCTCCGGCTAATGTAAAAGAAGTGCGGAGCTTCCTGGGTTTGGCTAGTTATTGCCGTCGCTTTGTTCAGAACTTCTCGAAGATAGCGAAGCCTCTTACCGATCTCCTCAAGAAAGGCAAGAAATACCTATGGACTCCTGAGTGTCAAGCAAGCTTTGAAACACTCAAAGAGAAGCTCACTTCCACACCAGTCTTGGTTCCTCCGGATACATCTAAGCCTTTCCAGATATTCTGCGACGCCTCTTTGCAAGGATTGGGTGCGGTCCTTATGCAAGAAAAACAAGTGGTTGCTTATGCCTCTCGACAGTTGAAGACGCTTGAGATCAACTATCCCACACATGACCTCGAGCTAGCAGCAGTTGTCTTTGCTTTGAAGCTATGGAGGCACTACTTGCTTGGCAACCGTTGTGAGATCTTTTCTGACCACAAAAGTTTGAAGTATATCTTCACTCAGCCTGATCTCAACCTTCGGCAGAGGAGATGGATGGAAGCAATCAATGACTTTGATTTGACCATCAACTACACACCGGGCAAAGCTAATGTCATGGCAGATGCTCTCAGCCGCAAAGCTTATGTCAATAACCTCATGATGGAAGAGCAGCAGCCCCTCTTGTGCGAGGAATTCCGCCAGCTCAACCTGGAAGTTGTGGAACAAGGGCATCTCCTGAACCTTCTGGCTACTCCTCTCTTGGAAGAAAAGATTCGCTCTCGTCAGCTGGGTGATCCGCACACCAGAAACATCATCTCTAAACTTGAGCTTCCGAAGTATGAGTCCTTCCACGTCGATGATCAAGGCACGCTTTTCTTCGACCACCGGATGTTTGTTCCAAACTACCCGGGTTTGAGAGAGCAAGTTCTCAAGGAGGCGCATGATTCGGTTCTTTCTATCCATCCTGGCAGCACAAAGATGTACATGGATTTGAAAACACAATATTGGTGCCCTGGTTTGAAACGGTATTGTGCCAAGTATGTCTCGGAGTGTGATGTCTGCCGCAGAGTGAAAGCTGTCCATCAGAAACCTTTTGGTCTTCTGCAGCCATTGAAACCTCCGGAATGGAAATGGGAGAAAGTAGAGATGGACTTCATCACTGGCTTTCCAAGGTCGCAGAAGGGCAACAATGCAATCTTTGTTGTCATCGACAGGCTTTCTAAAGTGGCTCATTTCTTCCCCGTCAAGGAAACAATTTCTGGAATTCAGTTGGCTGAGCTCTATATCAACATAATTGTCTCTCTGTATGGGGTTCCGCTTGAGATCAGTTCAGACCGTGGGAGCATCTTCACTTCCAAGTTCTGGGAAAGCTTTCAAAATGCTCTGGGAACAAAGTTGAACTTCAGCACTGCTTACCACCCTCAGTCGCAAGGACAAGTGGAAAGGATCAATCAGATTCTGGAGGATATGCTTCGTGCTTGCGTCATCTCTTTTGGCATGAAGTGGGAGGAATGTCTTCCTTATGCGGAATTCTCGTACAACAACAGCTTCCAGAAGAGTCTGAAGATGGCACCATTCGAGGCTCTCTATGGTCGCAAGTGCAGAACTCCCATTGGTTGGTCAGGTGCAGGAGAAAGAATCTGGTTCGGCCCGGACATTGTAACTCAAGCGGAGGAGAAGGTGCATATCATTCTCGAGAACCTGAAGATTGCTCAAAGTCGTCAGAAGAGCAATTATGACAGGAAGCACACGGACATGGTGTATGCCCCTGGTGATCTCGTGTACCTTCGTGTCACTCCCATGAGAGGTACACACCGCTTCGGTATCAAAGGAAAGTTGGCTCCTAGATACATCGGTCCATTCAAGATTCGTGGTAGAAGAGGAGAAGTTGCTTATGCCCTGGAGCTCCCGGAAAAACTCAAAGTCCATGATGTTTTCCACATCTCTCAGCTCAAGAAGTGCTTCAAAGATCCCGGCAGGACCGTGGATCATGAGCTAATCGATCTCCAAGAAGACCTGTCTTATCAAGAACACCCCACCAAAATCCTTGAGACCGCAGAAAGAAGAACTCGCAACAAGTCCATCAAGTTCTGCAAGGTGCAGTGGTCACACCATTCTGTTGATGAAGCCACATGGGAGCGTGAAGATGAACTCCGTGCCAACCATCCTTCTCTCTTTGTGTCTTCTTCTTCTTCCTAGAATCTCGGGGCGAGATTCCTGTTTAGTGGGGGGAGAGTTGTAGCATCCCAGTTGTCTAACACCTGTAATGCTACTTGTTCTAGTAATAAAAGGGCCACTTCCAATATATAATTGTTGCATCATCATCATATCATGCTCATGTCATCATGCCACCTTGCATTTGAGCATCATATAAAACCCCTTCTTGTTTGGTTCTTATCTCATGTGCATTATTAATTGTAGTTGCCTCTTGATATTGTATTTGGTTCTTGATAAATTGTTAAATGCCCAAGTTGATTTGGGGGCATATCTCTTAATAACTCCACCACCTTTCTTTCACCACCTTATAATTCCACCATCCAATTAATATGAGCTTGGCATTTTATTTGAGTTTACCTCTAGCTCATGTTGGTTGGTTGGATTCCACCCATAATCTTATGCTTGGCCTTTGCCCACCTTTTGGGGAATGCAAGGAATAATGCCACATGTTTTTGTGTTGTTTTCACAATATAGCTACATGGCAACTATTGTTTGCATGGGCCATGCAAGTGCCACCTTTTTCCTTGACATTTGAATGTTTTCTTTTGGCTTTGCTTGCATGGATCATCTCTCTTTTGCTTAATCTTGTTTTGGCTTGTAGAATTCTTCACCACACCATCTACCTCTCTATCCCCCTATAGCTAAAACCCTAATCACCATGCTCCATGCATACACATGTGATCATGTGGTGAGCATAAGCCTAAACCCCATCCTTCTCCCTACCTCTTTTCTTTTTGATCTTGCTTGGTCTTTGAATGGAGCATGCATGATTCAAACCCCTAGCTTGCACCCTTTCTCTCTAATCCTCTATCTAGATCCCTCTCTCACCTGGCCCATAACCATCCTAGCTAAAACATAAGCTACTCCTAGTCCAAACAAAACCCTAATCCACCCCTCTCTCCTTAACCCCACCTATTTCTAAACCGATCCCCTCTAGCTAAACCCTAGCTAGCTTGTCCCTCCCTCTCTCACCTAAACCTACCACACCCAAAGGGCCCCTCTCTCCCTCTCTCCCCTCCCTCTAGCGGGCAGGCCCACCCCAGCTGTCTACCCTCCTATCTAACCCTAGCTCGACCTCTAGCTCTCCTCCTCTCTCGGCCACAAGTCCCCTCCTACCCGACCCACCTCCTGCTCGACCTGGCCCCACCCCGAGCTCCCTGCCTCGCCTACCCCACCTGGCAGCCTCCCTCTCTCCCTCCCTGCCCTGCCGTGGCCTGCCGTGCACGTGAGGTGCAAAAAGGTGGCGCCGAGCGACCTGCCCTCCCCCACGCAAGCCCCCACCTTCCCCTCTCCTTCTTATCCTCTCCCTTCGTCTCTAGCCGTCCCCAGATCCACCCTGAGGCTCTGCCTCGCTTCCCCCTCTGCCCCCTCTTTTTCTCCACCGCAGCGCACCCCGACGCTGGCCACGCCGTCGGTTCTAACCAGCGCAAACGAACCAGGAGGCGGGCGCGGAGCCGAGGTTGTCGAGGAAGCCCCCGAGGACGTCTGCGACGCCCCCGTACCCAGCAGCGAGGAGGAGACGCCCCCGCACGGCCGGAACCGACGCCGCCAGACGCAAACCCTAGCCGCTCAGGACGTCTGCCCCGCCGTCGATCTACTGCGCCCCGACCCGATCCGAGCCCACCATCGAGTCCGCGGTGAGCCTCTTCCCCTCCCTGGCAAGGTCCTTCTCGCCGTCGCTTCCTAGCGCCTCCGTGCGTTTTGTCGAACAGCCTCGGTGCGCGGCGGCCGACGTCGATCTCGCGTCGCTGCGTCGCGCAGCGACCTAACTAGGCCCCGTGCGCTCCCCTGTCAACAGCCACACCGCCACCGAAGCGGTACCCGCCTCCGCTAGCGCGCCCGCGTCGCGGGTTCGATTCCCCCTCGCCGCGCCAGCCGCTGTTTCTTTTGTCTTTCAGTTGGTTCAGATAGAAGAACAACATTGCTCGTAGTGCACTTTGCACAAAAACCCCCTGGCCTTCTTTTGCCTTAACCCGCAACCCCTAGCCCCACAGTCAGCGTCAGGGTTGTTTTACAAAAAGGCTCCTCAGGTTTTCAAGTATTAACCCGCGGTCCACCTTCCTCCCAACCACTGGCATGTGGGTCCGGGTGAGCGCCGGTCCCCCTGTCAGCGTCTGGGGCTAGCTGAGCCTGGGTACAAAGTTTGGCTGATTGTCTGTTTAAATTCAAAAACTAAATCCAATTATTTAAATTCAAATTCAATTTCTGTTTTAATATAACTTTTGGAAAACAAACTCAAATAATACAAACAATATATGTTTCTGAACCAGAAAAATGTAAGAAATTCAAATATGCCATTCAAATTGCCTTTTGCACATTTAAAATTCCAAGTTGAATTAAATTACCACAAATGCCACTGGAATTTAAATAATTAATAACTTTTGATTTATAACTCCGAATTTAACAAATGATATGTCTAAAATGATCAGCTCGACGAGACCTTTCTGTTTATGCTATCCATGACTTCAATTGCAGCATGCATCATATAAATATAAAGTATACAGCAACTTTTATGACAATAAAATGTGCCCAAACCTTAATAAAATGACTTATTCTTGTATACCACACCTCACCCATGCCATGCTACTTTATTGCCATGCAACTTGTGCATCATTCATCATGGCATGATTGTTTGCTTGACGCATTTTATTCCTATGCTTGTGCACTTTATTTATGTTGGCCCTTGTTTGTTTGGTTCTTCTTCGGATAGACTCTGAGCAGGGGATATATCCAGAGAACCAGGAGCACTACCCAGATCCGTCTCTCGCTTCCACCGAACTGCCAGGCAAGCACTTCCACATGCTTGCATACATACATTACCTATCGCCTCTATCTTATTCTTGCATCATTGAGTCGCGATTGCATTAAACTGAATCCCAAGTATTGCATAGCCTTTACTTTACACCCCACCAAGCTTGTTCCTCCATCCCATGAGCCATTACTACAGGAGTTGTTTGAGCCATGCGAGTCGTAGAACAGCATGTGTAGGGTATGTGAGAGTCTGTTGGATAACGAGGTACCTAAACAACCTAACCTGAGTAGTAATGGGACAACTAATGAAAGTGGCACCGGTGAGCAATATCTGCTATTTGGTTTTTCCTGCTCACTTGTGTCCCGTAAGACCCCGAGTACTTGATTCCTGTTCCAAGATTTATCGCGCTATCCACATCCGGGAGGTATATGGGACCCCCCTGAGCCAGAGCTTGATTCATTCTTATTTCTTGGGGCCACAAACTAGTTTGAGGTTTTATTTACGATCCTGTACTTATGCCATGTTTTACTGCTTTATTTACGATTGTGCGATGGATAGCACACTGTACTGTTTAGGTAAGCGGAATGTTTTCGCAGTATCGACAAGCCCCGTTTGGGGTTCCCAGTCGTTTACAGCCATTGTCGCAGACCTTGAGTCCGTCTCGGAGCTAGCTTACTTCGTTGCGGGTCTACTCAATGGGGTGGCCCCCTGAAATATTTCTGAATCCTGTGATTGCTTTGTCGTGAAGGCCTCGTTGGGTTTTGATTTGGTTTTTCCGAGGTTGATCGAGTGTGTGTTGCTATTGGTGCACCCCGGCCGGGTAAAACTTTCTGAAAGCCGTGTCCGCGGTTATGGACGACTTGGAGCACAGTTTCTCGACCATAGACAAGCATAACTAAAGTACCGCTTTTAATTTGACTAAGTAATTGACTAGTAAATAGTGCAACACTCATGGAATGGTTAATAAAATTGCCAACAGATGGGGGGGGGTTGTTCGTCCGCTTCCTCGTCGGTAAGCGAGGAGGAGGATGGATCTGGTGATATTACTGTTATAACTGCTGTCTTTAATTCACGGACATCCGTCTATCTTTGGTTAGGCGGATGGTTAGCGTTTATCTATAGAACTGCTAGGGTTTTTCTTTTGCTGCAATTGCGTCACCCCAGGTTGTGTCCCCTTTAGAGGCATAAAGACTTGCTGAGTACCCTTAGGGTCTCACACGATAAATTATTGGTTCAGATGAACAGGTACCCTCGCAGGACGGATACTGGGTGGAAGAGGCTGATGATGTGGGCAACGATCGTTCGGTGTAGAGATTCCGGGAACGGGGATCCGTGAGATCTGTGGGCGGGATGTGCTTCTTTCTATGGCATCTTATGCCGATTTGCTTCTTATCCGTACTCGGACTTTGTTTGCCGCTTCCGCTTGATACTCTGATGTGTGTTGTATGAGGAATTATCCTAAAATATTATACCTATCTAGGACATTTGAATCTTTCCGTATGGCGTTGCTATATTTCCTTTCTTTCTAGATGGTATGGCTCTGATGTACTCTTGTATGGTGGCTTGCATACATACCCACTTGTGTATGTAGTTGATCCCTTCGCCTGCCGATTACGCCGCCCGTACAGGTCCCGTTGAGTTGGAAGTGGTTGGGACGGCCGAAAGGTCTACCCGTGAGTGGCTTTTAGGGCCCCACCGTACTATTTCAACCACTACCGCTCATCCAGGCTTGTAACTAGGAGCGTAATTCACCGAGGTAGTTACACACAAGCACAACAATCATGAAGGAAAATGGACAACAGTACAGCAAGAAACTTACGAGCCCAGTGAGCTCAGGTCAAAGACAGGAGGAGTCCTTCGGGCTCTCTTCTCCTCCTTCTTTTCTTCCTTCTTATCCTCCTTTTTTCTCTTCCTTCTTCCGCTTCGCTGGCGGGTGGGGCGCTACAGCCCGCATAGGAATGGCAGGAATGGGAGAAGTAGAACCTCCATGACCGTCACTATGACGCTCAAGGCCCAGAGGGTTTCTGGGAGTCGGAGGAGTCGAGGCATCCGAAGACTCGCTGGAGCTCCGTGACCGTTTTCGCGTATGGTCCTCACTCGACTCGTCGGCATCCTCCGCCGGAGATCGCGCCGACGGTAGCTCGGACACGGAATCAACCACTTCATTATCCGGGGCACTCGGATACCTTCCGGGCAACGGCGGTACCATGCCCGGCACTTTGAAGCTCTGCAAGATCAGAAGGAACTTTGTTAGCAAACAAAGGAAACAAAAACACAGCCGACCAAAAGCACTACGTGCACAAATCTACACCTGTGGTACGGCCAACGTCGAAGAAAATGGAGGAGTTAGTGACTTCCCCGGGATTTCTTCTCCGGCCTTGAACTTCAGCAGCGCGCGAAGGGCCCTGTCAAGATCCCCCTCGGACATTTTCTCAGCCGAAACCCTCGTCGGATCACGGTGCCCAGAATATAGAAACATCGGGTGCGCCCTCGCTTGGAGAGGCTGCACCCGACGCTCAAGAAAAGTCCGGATGATGTCCACGCCGTTCACCTCCTTCTCCGGAATCAGCTGGAGATCCTCTACCCGACGGTAAAGGGCCTCTATCTCTGCCACCTCACCGTCCAAGATTTGGTTTTTCCAAGACCTTTTTCGCTCAATCATTTGGGAGGGGTCAAACGGAACAAGACCAAAATCTTGCCCGGGCACTACGGAGTCGCGGATATAAAACCATCGCCTCCGCCAGTACTGGACAGATTCGGACATGGAAAAGGAAAAGAAGAGAAGATTGGGACTAAGGGAGATGATGAAACCCCCAATGGGATACACACCATCCGAACCAGATTGCCTCTTCACGGAATAGAGCTTCCGGAAGAGGCCAAAGTGCGGCTCAATGCCAAACCAACACTCGCAAAAAGTGATAAAACACGCAATGTGGAGAAGAGAATTGGGAGACAGATGATGAAGTTGAATCCCATAGAAGAAGAGTAGTCCACGGAGGAAGTCATGGACCGGAAAAGAAAACCCACGCAAAACGAAGGCGAGAAACATAACCCGATACCTAGATGGGGGACGGGGGATTACCTCATTGCCGGGGAGTTTGATGGCCTCCCTATCTTGCGGGATTAGGCCCCGCTCGCGAAGCTTGCGGAGATCGCTCTCCCGCGTCTCTGATCGCCGCCAGCCACCATCGGTGACGCGAGTAGTGGCGGTTCCCTTTTTTCCTCTGGCGGCGCTGGTCCCAACCGCAGATGAAGATTTCTTTGGTTTCCCCATTGCGCTACGGTGGCGCCGGCGGTGAAAACGTAGAAAGAACGACGGAAATGTGGAAGGAATTCCCAGCGCGAAGCAAGAATCGCTCGAGCACAAGGAGGCAGTGAACACAAGAACTGGTGCGGTGAAAACAAACCACGGTTTCCCCCAATGATTATAACAGCGAAGACGACGAACGGCAGCCGTCCATCCAGAAGACCTAACGCCAACGGCAGATCTGACCGTACACGTGTTAGCATCACAACGAACCGTCGTTACCACGCCGTCCACCATGCACGGAAATCGAGGAGACGCCGTAATTATCTCCACGCCGCGCGTGACCAGTCAATTCAAAGTCAGCAAGTGGGACCCACGTTCGTCCAGTCAAGTCATCTCTGGCGTAGCAGACGCTTGAGGTCATCGATCGTCATCACTGATGTCATCAAAAGCTATACTAGCACCAACTACAATTTTTCGGCTCCACAGCTAAGATTACTCACTCGAATCTTCAATTCGACTAAATCTCGGGGGCTACTCCTATCAGGAGCGCTGGCCGCGCACCCGGAGGATGAATAACGACAAAGTATTTTCTTCGAGTCCTACGTCGAGTCTACGACTCCACTACGGACTCGGGGGCTACTCCCATAGGGAGGGTGGATTTAAGCATCCGAAATTTTTTGAGTCTTACGGAATTAACAACTGAACAATGATTGAACTAAAGTCTCTGCTCGAGTCTACGACTCTAACAGACACTCGGGGGCTACTCCCATAGGGAGCGCTGGTCGCGCACCCTACGAATTCTTTGACTGCGATTTTTCGGATCAGCACGCAAAAACTTTTTGGCATCTCTGCCCCAACAAGCGCTGAGTGAGCGACAATCTCCTTGGCCACCCGAAACACCTCCGTGGTGACAAATGTTCGGATGTTGCGTCCGCGACGCAAAGATAAGACCTGCAGATATCATCTGACGGCCTGGCAACATACATGACTGCGCTCTGCTAGTACAAATCCATGTCAACAGGCATGATGAAAAATCCCGACGGATGCATTGGGTACATTAATTAAAATCACTGGAATTCCACTCCTGTAAGTCCTCCGCGGCCTGAGTCGAATTACGCCAGCATATGTTCCAGGTCCGAGTTGAGGGACTCGAACTTGAAGAAGATCGTGTTGTTTCGTCCTAAGATAGTTAACTGACCCTGATCTGTCGGGTGAGTCAGGCACACGCGTCAACAATCCCTACACACATATACTATTAATACATAGTTGCACCCGAAAGATGGAAGAGTCCTCAGCCGAATCTACGATTCGACTGATCACTCGGGGGCTACTGACATGGTTATACCCTACGGGTACATGACTTCAACATACCTGGTTCAGCCCAAGGAAGGCCCACGGCAGATATACGCTGGCCCATGAAGATTTTCGGGTGGCCGAGGCCCATGCTCTAGATCCTGCGCCCGGTGCCACTTCCATGTTTCGACGGCCCACTAAAAGTGTGTGGAGTCTCCATGTGTGATACTGGTACTTAATGATAATCCCTATGGAACAATGTTTTCATTGCATTTTATATAAAAGAATCGTCCATAGATAACACTTGAAGACCATTTTCAGACTCAAGGGTGGATGCCATGAAGATAAATATGTATGTTGTGTGTTGGCACCAAGATCATCGATTTGAAGAGACGAATTCAATATAATCAATAATAAGTTAAAGATGTAGTTCATGTGTGGAACACAAAGAAAACCATGCTCTAGCTTATGTGTCAAGCCTTAGAGATTCAAGATCTTGAGAGTTTTTTACAACAAAATAATTCAAGTTGTGGCTTTCTTGTGAATTTCATGATGAACTCATGAGTTAGGCCATGGTTGATGGGGTCATGGGATACCTAGTACGCATAGGCTAGCTAATATTAGTGTGCCAACTAGGAGCTAACACTACTACATACGAATGACTTGGCCCTCAAGACGACTAACCAAAGGATAAGGCCGCGTCCCCAAAGTCCATACTTGAGGCATTGGCTACAGAGAGACCATAAAAGTTGACATGATCTCTCATCCCCATTGGTTAGAGGCTGCACCTAGATAGGATACAAGAGGTACGCTGACCTCATACTATCACTTCCCGAGAATTCAAGCCGAGCATGTTTCATTCCCAATGACCTCGAATTCACCATATGACTTCATAAGTAGTGCCCCGGTAACCTACCAGGGTAGATCCACACAATCATGTATTGCCACAGTTCTGTGCCCCGTTCAAGTCATGTAAGAGAGGACGAAGACTCCATCGCCATAGTGCGGTTTCCATTATCGGGACTATATAAGGCTATCGATTTTGGAAGAAGACGAAGGCGATTCATTCCAAGATCCATCCAGTTCACGCGCATCATCAAGTCACATATATCCACAGGCTCTTAGAGCCCATTACACTCCATTTTCACCACATCCACATATTGCTTCTTCTCGTGGAGAGGAAAATCTTAGCAGGTCGGCTTCAGCATCTAGTCGACTGACATATACCATTGTAATATTCCGGCAGCGCTTCCACAATCGGTCACATGTACGGTAGTCGATGAAGACCTGCCTCTCCCTTGTTCCAGTAGGCAACGAAGGTAGTAGATTCTGTCGGAATCCCAACAACACGATGGTGTGGTGGTGGTGGAGGAGGAGGAGATATTTGTGCAGGGCTTTGCCTAAGCCGGAGCAGGACAGTGGACGAGAGAGAAGAGAGACAGCGACTAGGGTTAGGCGCCAAGGGACAAGGGGGGTGTGTGTGTGTGGGGGGGGGGGTGCGCCCCCTGACATGGTTATACCCTACGGGTACATGACTTCAGCATACCTGGTTCAGCCCAAGGAAGGCCCACGGCAGATATACGCTGGCCCATGAAGATTTTCGGGTGACCGAGGCCCATGACGCCTTCGGATCCTTGGAGAACAAGACTAGCATAGATAGGAAATTCAAAGGGGTAAAACCCTAGAACCTGTAACCGACTAGGACTATGCCCGGGACCTGCCTAAGTCTATATAAAGGCCAGGAGGGCACGTCCTAGACCTCTCGACTCATACTTTCGCACACACCTCCACGCCAGATCGAATCTGCGCACCCTGTAACTTTCGGTTCCGCCGTAATCAAGAGCAGACAAGCAGGAGTAGGGTTTTCCCTCCGGGGGCCTGAACCTGGGTAAATCTCGTGTCCCCTGGTTGCTTGTCTGTTAACCGTGCCACGATCTCCAGCAGCCCCATCTTCTCCAAAACCCAAGTCCATAACAATGGGCATTGACGAGATTAAACCTCGTTAATTGGCGCCGTCTGTGGGAATCGGGGCTGCTGATTGTGCGATCGTGACGGTCCCGACCCGATCGATCTACAACTCCGCAGCGACGGAGAATCACCTCCTCTTCGGCACTTTCGACTTCACCGCCCACTCGCCGGCCACCATGAAGGATTTCGAGCCCGTAGGCGACGGACTCGAAATTTTGTTTGGGAGCTTCTGCTTCCAGGTGGGACAAACTGGCACACTCCGCCTTCCTGAGCGGGTGCCCGTGCCATCGATCAGGCCCGCCTCGTGGGCTCCACACCCCGTGCTACGCACATCACCATCGACAGATGAGTTCTACAACAGCAGCAGCTGCAAATCCGATCTGTGCGATCTGCCTTCGGATGAAGGGACCTACGGTTCCGGATTTGAAAGCTGCGGCAGCAGCGAACCGATCTACGAGCGCTACCAATGCACCGCAGTCATCCAGGAACAACAAATGCCTAACCCGCCGCCCAACACGAACACGAACCCGCAGGATAGAAACGGCGGAAATGACGGGAACAGAAGAAGCCAGTCCCCCCCACCCGAAGGGGAAAACAACGGCCACGTCATCCAACTTAGCAAAGAAGGATGGGTCCAGGCACGCCGTGCCGTTGCAGGCGACATAGTCCTACCTGTGGACTCCCCACGTGACCTACTGATGGCGTACCACTACCTCCTCATAGAGGAGCACAAGAAGCAAGTCAAGCTGCAGGAGACGCTCTAAAAAACGCAAGCAAGCAGCCGCCGAGTCCAGCGCGCGACGAGCTGCGCTCTCCGCCATGGCACCCGGCTCTAGCACGAACGGAAATTAGGGAAACAAGCAACGCTCGCGGGTGGAGAACATGGATCCCAAGGAACGCTGTGATGTGACCCCAACTCTCCACACATCGTTCATGGATATGGATGCCGACGGCAACATCATCCCGAAGACACCGCAAGCTGCGATCATGGCAGCCACTGCGTATCTCGCGGCCCACCAACCTCCAGAAGGGGACCCGAAAAGAGCCATGCATAAGTCCACACTCACCGGACTCGGACTCGTCGGAGCTGCGCTCCACGAAGACGCTCCTGCGGAGCCGAAGAAGAAAGCTCCGGTCAGGCGCGACCGGAGCCCCACCCCTTCATCCGAAGAGGAGGAGGAGCACAACCTTCCTCAAAGGAAGAAGAGCTCGCATCGCCATAAACGCGACTACGACGCCAGAGACGCGCTTACACATCGCAAAATCGACAAAGCACGAGCCAAACGCGCATGCTCGTCCGAGTCCAAGATGGATGAAGATGAAGGAGAACTATGTGGAGCTCGATGCTTCAGCAGATCTGTTCGGCGAACATAGATGCCACGCAATTTCAAGGTTCCTTCGGATACTCCGAAGTTCAACGGCACGCAAGATCCAAAATCTTGGCTCAGCGATCATCTGTCATCCGTCAAGCTGCATGGCGGTAACAAAGAAACCTCCATGCAATGCCTCCAGCTGCAGCTGACAGGCGCGGCGCGGGTCTGGCTTAGCAGCCTATCATTAGGATCCATCCGAAGTTGGGAGGAGCTAGCTTACAGCTTCATCCGAAATTTCAAGGGCACCAGCAAGAGGCCCGCCTCAATCGAAGAGTTGCGAGCCTGCACTCAGAGAACGGGGGAATCTATTCGCTCGTACATATTACGCTGGTCTACCACCAAGAACTCCGCAGCACATATCTCTGAGGAGAGGGCCATCGACGCCTTCAGAGACGGCGTCAAACGCCAAGATTTCAAGGAGGAACTTGGGCGTTTCAATCCCAAGACACTCGACCACCTCATGGAAATTGCCAACAGTTGGGCAGACGGCGAAGATTGCATCCAGCGAGCGCAATCAGATGAAGAGGACGACTACGGCCGAAGGCGAGAACGCCGCAGCAAGAGGAGATCACGTGTCTATGAAGACCGCGACGGACCCGACATGGTCGCGGCTGGCTACGCCGACCGCCGCAACAACAACAGCCGCAACAGCGGAGGATACCGCGGAGGAAATTTCCGCGACAGCGGACGACCAACACAGTCGTGGCAACGCCGCGACCGCGACAACGGACCCTCAGCATTCGACAAACTTTCGGGTCCATGCACCATCCACTTCTACATCGACAAACAAGATGGCAAAAAGAAAGCCAGTCACATGCTCAAGGACTGCCGCGAGTTCCAGAAACTCAGCGAAAGCATGGTGCAGATGAGGCAACAAGCCCCAACCCCTGCGTTCGGAAACACACCCGCGCCAGGAGAAATAGCACACGGAGCTCCTCCACCGCCACCTATTGGAGGCCCAAACCAACCAGTCGCACCAGCGCAAAACAACGCCGGGGTCGGATACCCCCCACCAAAGGGAGCACTAAATATGATCCAGAAGGGACGCCCCACAAATAGGGTGTAGAAGAAAAACACCCGACAAATCAACTTGGCCGTGTCAACTCCGCCTGCAATCCCTGAGTACCTCAGCGGATCGGAGTCCTGCATCACATTCACTCGCGCGGATCACCCTTGCCAGATCCCTCGCCCAGGCCATGCTGCCCTGGTGCTGGAGGCGTAGATCGGAGGCTTCGAGATGAGACGCGTCTTCATGGACGGCGGCAGCGGCATAAATCTAAATGTTCGCAAGCACTCTAGCAGCTATGCGGATCCTGCAATGCAGCCTGGAACAATCAGACACAACGTTCCACGGCATTGTCCCAGGAAAGGGCATATTCCCCCTGGGCAAAATAGGGCTCGACGTTATCTTCGGGAAGCCGGACAACTTCCGGCAGGAGCGCCTAGAATTCGAAGTGGTGGACTGGCCGTCGCAATACCACGCCATCCTGGGGCGTGTACCATTCGCAAGGTTCCTGGTCGTCCCGCACTACGCATACCTACTACTCAAGATGCCAGGACCAAGGGGCGTCATCAAAGTCCACGGGAGCTTCACCCGATCGGACCAATGTGACAGGGATTTCAACAAAATATCCCAGTCTTTTGGCATGCAAGACGAGCTTGTAAGGCTCCGTGAAGTAACGGACAATGGGGTACCCCCAGTCACAAGGCAGAACGCACCCGACATGTCTTTCTACTCCACCGTCAACACCAAGAAAGTACAGGTCCATCCGACGGATGCCTCCATGACGGCCTTGATCGCCAATGACCTCAGCACCGCATAGGAAGGCGCGCTCGTCGAATTCCTCCGTGAGCGCTGGGAAATCTTCGCCTGGTGTCCTGCGGACATGCCAGGAGTTCCCAGGGAATTCGCCGAGCACGCACTCAATGTCTTTCCAGACACCAAGCCAGTCAAGCAGTCAATCCGAAGACTGTCGGAGCCACGAGCCGAAGCTATCGGCAAGGAAATCAATATACTATTCGCTGCAGACTTCATCAGGGAAATCAAAGAAAGCGAGTGGCTTGGAAACACGGTGATGGTCCCGAAGAAGGACACGGACATCCTGCGGATGTGCGTGGACTTCACGTCACTAAATAAGCATTGCCCAAAGGACCACTTCCCTCTTCCACGGATCGACCAGATCATCGATTCGACTGCAGGTTGCGAGAAACTCTCCTTCCTCGACGCCTACTCAGGCTATAACCAGATTCGGCTCAAGGTCGAAGATCAGGAGAAAACGGCGTTTATCACACCGTTCGGAGTATTCTGTTACAACACAATGCCCTTCGGGCTAAAGAACGCGGGTGCCACGTACCAGCGATGCATGCAGGCCTGCCTCAAGGACCAGATCGGTCGCAATGTCCAAGTCTATGTCGACGACATAGTAATAAAAACTAAGGAGGCAAGGACACTTAGGGCATGCCTCAAGGACCAGATTGGACGAATTGGCCCTTTAGGGTTTGGTGCGGCTAGCCCCTAGGGCATGCCACTGTCCAAGTGACCCCTCCCGGGGTGGTGTAACCACTGGTGTCCCCTTTAGAACATTCTAGAAGTATCTGGTCAAAACACCAAAACTTTTCGCGAACCCCGGAAAACCATTTTCCTTATATGAAACTTATTCTCCGGACCATTCCGGATCTCCTCGTGATGTCCTGGATCTAATATGAGACTCTGAACAACATTGGAACTCCAACTTATATTCCATATCTACTTAAACAACATTGAAACCTTAAGTGTGTCTCCCTACGGTTCGTTAACTATGCAGACATGATCGAGACACCTCTCCGATCAATAACCAATAGAGGGATATGGAAATCCATATGGCTCCCACATATTTCTACGATGACTTCATGATTGAATGAACCATTTACATGCGATACTGATTCCCTTTGTTGCGTGATACTTTACTTATCCAAGGTTTGATCATCGGTATCTCCATACCTAGTTCAACCTCGTTACTGATAAGTACTCTTTACCCATTCCATGATATGACATCCCTTGTGACCTAGTCACATGCTTGCGAAAAATTGGATGACATTCCACCGAGAGGGCCTAGAGTATATCTATCCGTTATATGGATGGACAAATCCCACTCTTGATCCATGTTCTTCAAAACATACTTTCAGAATACCCAATGCCACCTTTATAACCACCCATTTATGGAAGTGGTGTTTGATGTCATCAAAATACTCCTCCGGTGATTATGATTAACATGATCTCATGGTCGAAGGATTAGGTTATTATGTATCTGAAAGTTTGTAGAAAACAAACTCTAAATGACTTGATCTTATGCTATGCTAACAAGATATGATATTGTTATTAATAACATCTAATGTCCATGATCAGGAAACCATGATTATATATTAATCAACAAGCTAGCTTAACAAGAGGCTTACTAGGGACTCTTTTATGTTTATAAAACACACAAGTATTAATGTTTCGTGTTAATACAATTATAGCATGGGATGTAAACATTTGTCATAAATAGAAAGATATAATAATAACCACTTTATTATTGCCTCTTGGGCATATCTCCAACAGTCTCCCACTTGCACTAGAGTCCATAATCTAGTTTGGAAAAACTTTGTGCATTCAACACCTATGGATTTCTGGTGTTGTATATACATGATTGCTAGTGGTAAACATAATCTTCTCGTAGGATGTCAGGTCCGAAAATCTGACTCTCTCCTATTTCCGACCAGTTCAAAGGGTTTCGACACTTCCTTCCATGCATGAATTCAAATGGGGCCATTTGCACAATAGCCTGATAACTATTGTTGTATGAAAATTCTGCGAAAGGCAAACAGTCTTCCCACTTAGATCTATATTCTAACACGCATGCTCTTAGCATATCTTCGAGTATTTGATTTACTCGCTCCATCTGTCCATCGGTCTGAGGGTGATACGCGGTGCTGAAATCTAGGCAGGTTCCTAAACCTTCTTGGACTTTCTTCTAGAATCTCGAGGTAAACTGAGTTCCTCGATCCGATACGATGTTCTTGGGGACTCCATGCAAACTGACGATTCTAGCGATGTATAACTCCGCTAGCTTCGAACTCTGATATGTGGTCTTGACGGGTAAGAAATGGGCGACTTTGGACAATCTGTCCACTATGACCCAAATAGAGTCATTTCCCCTACTAGAAGTAGGTAATCCGGTGATAAAGTCCATTCCAACGGAATCCCATTTCCATTCCGGAATCTGCAATGGTTGCAACAATCTAGTGGGTCTTTGATGTCCCGCCTTGACTCGCTGACATATATCACACTTGGCGATATAGCTTCCGATTTCTCTCTTCATATTATGCCACCAAAATTGCTCTTTCAAATCTTGATACATCTTAGTCCCTCCGGGGTGGATAGAATAAAGAGTATCATGAGCTTACTTTAAAATAACTTCTTTCAACTCAGAATCTGCTGGTACACACAGGCGTCCTTTGTACCACATAACTCCTTCTTTGTCTTCGGTGAATCCGGGTACTTTGCCTATACCGATACAATGCTTGATTCCGTCGATACTAGCATTTCCTTTCTGCGCCTCTTTGATCTGGCTGATCAAAGTGGGTTGAAGTGCTATGCTAGCCAAAAATCCTTCATTCACTAATTCCATTCGAAAATCTTCCATCTCTTTGTGCAAGCTTGGTCGCTCCTTCAAAATCATGGAGTTCAAGCGGCACGGCAGTCTGCTAAGGGCATCTGCTACCACATTGGCTTTACTGGGGTGATAGTGAATGTCCAGGTCGTAATCCTTGATTAGCTCAATCCATCTTCTCTGCCTCATATTCAGCTTCTTCTGAGTGAATATATACTTCAGGCTCTTGTGATCCGAATAAATCTCACAACGATTTCCCATCAGGTAATGCCTCCATGTCTTCAGGGCTAGAACTACGGCTGCGAGTTCGAGGTCATGGGTTGGGTAATTTTGCTCATGTTGTTTCAGTTTTCGAGATAGATAAGATACAACTTTGCCTTCTTGCATTAGCACACATCCGAGACCGATCTTGGATGCATCAAAATACACGTCGAAGGGCTTCGTGATATCTGGCATGATTAAGATTGAGGCTGAAATCAATCTTCTCTTGAGTTCTTGAAATCTTGCTTCACATTTATCCGTCCATTCAAACTTCTTGTCCTTCTTCAGCAATTGGGTCATGGGTCTGGCGATACTCGAGAATCCTTCTACGAACTTGCGGTAATATCCCGCCAATCCGAGAAATGCACGAACTTGGGTTTGAGTGGTTGGGGCTTGCCAATCTTCTACATCTTCACCTTTGCAGGGTCAACGGCAATTCCTCCGGCTGATACAATGTGGCCGAGGAATCCTACCTCCTATAACCATAATTCACACTTGCTAAACTTGGCATACAACTGATGCTCTCTAAGGGTTCCAAGGATGGTCCTCAGGTGTAGCTCATGTTCTTCTTCCGATTTGGAATAAATCAGAATGTCATCGATGAAAACAATGACAAACTTATCCAGGAAGTCCATAAAAATCTTATTCATGAGATTCATGAAATAAGCGGGGGCATTGGTTAATCCAAAAGACAAGACAGTATACTCGTATAATCCATAACGGGTGGTAAAGGCAGTCTTGGGAATATCCCCTGCGCGAATCTTGAGTTGATGATAGCCAGTTCTAAGATCAATCTTAGAAAACACTTTGGCACCGGTCAACTGATCAAACAAATCTTCTATCTTGGGCAATGGGTACTTGTTCTTGATAGTGACATCATTCAACTTCCGGTAATCCGTACACAAACGGTTACCTCCATCTTTCTTGTCCACAAATAGGACAGGTGATCTCCATGGTGACACACTTGGTTGAATCAATCCTATTTCCAAATTGGCCTTCAGTTGCTTCTTCAGTTCTTCTAGTTCAGACGGGTTCATACTATAGGGTCTCTGAGCTATGGGTCCGGTTCCGGGGATTAGTTCAATGATAAAATCGATATCTCGATCTAGGGGCATACCGGGCAAAACATATGGAAATACATCGGGGTATTCACAGACTATCCGGACTTGGTCAATGGTAGGTTGGGATATACTCTTGTTGCACTTGAATTGACGAGTTAAGGTTTCAGATACATGATCGACTGATATTCCAGCTATACTGGTCATGGTTATGGCTTTCTTGGCACAGTCAATCAATCCTTTATGTTTGGACATCCAATCCATTCCTAGTACTACTTCCAAACCTTTAGTTCCGAGTACTATCAGATTAGCATAAAAATCTATGCCATGGATTAGGATAGGGACGGCTTTGCAAATTTGCCTAGCTTTGGTGGTTGAACCGGGGAATTGAACGATCATAACATGCTTCAGTTTGGTTGGTTGAATTTTACTAGTGCATGCAAATTCTTCGGTGACAAATGAGTGCGATGCACTAGAATCAAAAAACACTCTAGCAAGTACTGAATTAACAGAAAACATACCCAACATGACGTCTGGCGCTTCCTGGGCTTCTTCAGCATGCATGAGAAAAAGACGGCCATTGCGGTTGAGTGAATTCCCTGGGGCAAACCTTCTTCCTGGCTAAACACGACGCTGCTGCTGAGCTGGGGCATTGGTATTGGGGGCTGCGGCATTCTTCTTGTTGGAGCACTCGTTGGAGTAGTGACCCTTATTTCCACAGTCATAACAAGTCACTTGCGACTTGTCCTTTGCTGCAACAGGCACAGCATTGCTTCCAGTCCTCGGGGCAGTGTTGGTGTTGACGGCAACATTGTTGTTGTTGAACTTGGGTGGTGCATGGTTGAAATTGCCAGAGTTGCCGGGGTTGTTGTGATTTCCTCTGGGCCTTGGGTTTCCACGGTTGGGATAGGTCGGACGGTTCATTGGGGGTCTGTTGGTTCTCGGGGCAAATCCTGGAGATGGGTTAGGGCGATACTTTGGGGTCTGATGGGTTCCTAGCTGATGCATCATGCGACACTTGCGGTTCTCATTGGCTTGGTTGATCTTTCCTTCCATCTGGATAGCAGAGTCGACAAGGGCTTCAATATCAGCAAAGGGGATATTGACTAACATAGTCTGCATCTCATTGTGCAGAAAATTCAAGAATCTCTCTTTCTTCTTGGCTTCGGTGTCGATCTCATCCGGGGCATACCTAGCTAATGATAAGAATTTTTCATGGTATTCCACTACGGTCATCCTTCCTTGCTTTAGTTCTCTGAACTCATCTCTCATTCTCTTGATCAAACCCGATGGCACATGGGTTCTGCTGAACTTGATCTTGAATTCCTCCTAGGTCATCATCTTTCCTCCGGTCATTGCACGAACGCTGTTCCACCACGCTCTGGATTTCCAGCTAGATAGTGGGTGGCGAACAAAACTTTCTCGTTAGCTTCCACTCCGGCTACTTCCAGGTTATTTTCGATGGTTTGCAGCCAATTGTCGGCATCTAGGGGCTCTTCCAACTTAGTGAAAACAGGTGGGTTGGTATTCTGGAAATTCTTGAGCTTAGATCCATGGTTGTCCTGATTTCCTTGGCCTTGGTTGTTGTGGGCTAGCTGAGCTATCTGCTGAAGGGTGGCTAGGTTGGCTTGACGTTCGGCTCTTTCAGCTTCGCGGTCAGAAACCAACATTTGCAGGATCTGCAACATCGGGTCCGGGGATGAACCACTTCCTCCACGTGGCATCTGAAGATTGAGATAGATCATGAGAAAAGAGGGAAATTTCTAAGGTTCAGGGATTTTGAAAAGTTTTTAAAGTTTGACTCCGATTTTTCTAGCAACTTGCTTTCCATTCATTCATTCATTCATAGCACATGATACAACACCCACCATAAACAAGAAAAACAGATGGTTTTAAGAATCATTCTCGAAACTACGTTACCGTGGGATCGAATACAACTCACTACGCTAGTGCTCAAGTGCTACTACTCCTCGGAGTCGGTGTAGTCGTCATCTTCATCATCCTCATCGTCATCGATGAAGGCAAAATCATCCTCATCGGTGAAGAAGTCCATATCCTGATCCTTCAGAAAATCATCATCATCGCTGAGATAGGAGTAGGGGTCTCCACGAAGATCCTCTCCGGCATTCTCCCTTTCCTCCAACTGCATGTCTCTCTCGTGGATGGTCTCCTCCAAATCCGAGATACGGTGGCGAAGACGAGCAATGATGCGCTCCTTCTTGTCGAGCTGACGGCGGCGAGACTTGCGATCCTTCACTAGCATGGCGATGGTCTGATCCTTCGTCTTGATGATGGCGGACTTGTGGTTAGAGTAGTCACGGCAATTGTCCAATTCCTGCTGACGATCATACATCATGAAGCTAAGGTCGTCCAACTAAGTCTTCAGCTCGAGGTGGTATGGGGCTTCCAGTGGCTGTCCATTAGCATCACGCCTTGGACAAAACTCAAAGTGGGTACCCTTGATCTGGTTGATACTCTGCCCACATAGACGGGCAAGAGCTTCCTGCATGGCCCTGGCAAGTCCATCGAGGCAGTTGTTCTCTCTTAATAAGGTGAACTGAATTCCCTCGGCAGTGGGAGGTTCAACCTTTCCTCGGAGACTTGCAACAATTAGCCACTATAGATCTTCTCCTCCCTGATCATTGAGCTGTGCTCCGAAGAAGTCGGGGTGCAGACGCTCCAGAAGTTCCGAAAGCTGGTCCAAATCCCTCTCAAAGATAAGGTCTCCTCCATTCCCCACCTGATAAAACTTGCTGTACTTCACGTCCATCTATAAGAATATAGGATGAGTAAGTTAGTAGGGTGATCAAGTGTGTCGAATTTTATATCTTTTGCAAAAGTTTTTGAGGAACATGAATTTTCATGAAAGAAGCAAAGTGATAAGAATGGGAATAAGTTTTTGTAAATATTTGCTTCCTTTGGTTTTGAAACTAAGTTTTTGATTCAAACGTCCAGTCTAACTAGGGTCTCCTATGGTCAGGATGGCTCTGATACCAACTTGTCAACACCCGGATTTTTATTCCCAGATTCCTGTTATGCCATACATCGCAATCCTAGGATTACCATTTTTGCGAGACATAACAGAATTGGATACCACAGTACATCATCCATTACAAACCATACATAAGGTCTTACACAAATAAGGATATCATGATCCAGTTCTTAATACAACTCAAGCAGCGGAAATACGTAATAATAAAGGCAGCGTAGGCGAAGCTCCATCTTCGGGGTCACATGCAATGCTGATGATGGGAGATGATCCTAGTTGTCGTAACCTTCCTGGGGTCCATCATCCTGGTACTCCTCTTCATACTCTGTCCACGGAAATAGCTAGGGACAAAGCCATGAGTACTCTTTAAGTACTCGCAAAATACAAACAAGTGAAGGGGGTTTTTGTAGTAGGACACTCAGCTCTAGGGTTGTTTTGCAAAAAGCCAGATTTACCTCTACTAAGTTCAGAAGCAAGAAAGCTAGTTGAAGTTTTATAACACCTAAGTGGGAACTTGTATCTCATGTCACAACCCTGTTATGGTCAAGTCAAATTCTCAATTCATTTCACAGTTATTTTGAAAATATCTGACGGGGGAACATTATGGCTACTCCAACTATCCATAACCACGGACGCGGCTATTCGAATAGTTTGACACTCTGCAGAGATTGTACACTTTCACCACAACATTCGATACATCCACCAGGAACAAATCTTGAATTCACCATACTCAGTATGCGGATAATTAATCCTAACCTTTCAATTACACGCCCTAGTATAGGCACCTCTCCTGTGAGTTTGGCCTCCCAACCATGACCAACTATCATCTTGGGTACTGCACAGGTGGACAATCTTCACAAGGTAGCCTCAGCTCAGACCTTGGCCGTGAGGGAACCAATACTAAGGTATATAAGTTTCTAGTCAAGACCTACCCAATCTTCGGGTATTGTGGTTGTACGGTAAAATTGGAATGGTATCCCATCCAGACAACCATCAGTTTTATATAGGGTTAAGGCTCATGCCTCAACATTTTCATCACCAAAATCATCTGGTATTCGGAAACACATGTCAAAACATCTCAGTAGAATGACTCATCATTCTAAGGTTTTCATAACCATTTTCCACCAAGTATTCCCATCTAAAGTTGATCAAGTTTTATGCTTAGCACTAACATCTACAAGTGGGGGTGAGTACTAATGAGAGGTGATAAACTAGTGGAGTTTTAACTAAGTTCAATCTCATGCCTTAGGATGACATCAAGATTATCTAGCTTAGGCCAAATTTTATGCTCTTTATGCAATCTTCAATTAGTTTTCTAGTATCTACAAGTCACTTAAGTAAACTCTAAGAAATAGCTTTGATAAAGAAATAAATTAGAAGCTTGCAAGTAAAACTAGGATTGGGTATCAAGTGGATATGATCACATATGCTTAAGGAATATATTTGGCATGGTAACAATCAGGTATTAGCTTGCATAGGTCAACTTGATTAGTAAGGCTTGCCTTGTGCAGAGCAGTGGTTGAAGTTCTCCTCGGCTTCTTCTTTGTAGTATCCTCCTTCCTCCTCGTATCCTTGGTCGGTACTAGCGTCTATAAATAAATACGAGGTACAAAATCACCAAACAATACTTAAAAACTTTCAATCATCACACAAAGGGGTTCTATAGATGATCTAGCATCATCACTAACATTACAAGACTAAAGCATTTGTCTTATTGATTTATTTTTAGAAAAGTAATTTCTACTCATTGAAAAACTACTTAAGATTTAATATTCTCCAAACCAAACATGGGATCATGTTGAAACATGTCATCACCACATATTTCAGTACATGGGGAGGTGATTTAAAGTGGTGTCACAATTTAATAAGTTTTAACTTTTTATTTTAAATAAAATAAGTGACTAGAAATGCCTATGTGGCATTCTTTTATTACTCGAACATTATTTCTGTAAGTAAACCCATATATTTATATATATATTCTGAAAGGTATGGTTAAATGTGATTTTTGAGAGTTGGAATCAACTCAAAAGCTATTATGGTTTAAATTTGAAAAATGTTTGAAGGCAGAAAAGATTCTGCCTTGTTACTTTTACTAAGGGTGATCTACAGATCCAAATGATTTGAATCCAACGGGCTTGGATTAAGCATTTCAAGACCTTTCTAAAAAAATTCGTTTCATTCAATTTGGTTCACTGAATCGAGCTGGTTTGATTTTTGAAACTAGGAACAGAACTGTGTTTGAATGAAAATAGAAAAAATCTAAATTCAAACGAGTGGGCTGCGCGGGAAGGGTTATTGGGACGGCCCAGTGTCACTATGTGGCGTGGGGCGCAACTGACAGGGGGTCTACTGGTCAGTGACTCTTTAAACGCGAAGCGGTATGGGGCGATATCGGCCGCACGATCTTAGTGTAATCGAACGACTACGGCTCATCGTCCAGGTCGGGCAGCACCGCGAGACAGAACCCTAACGTGGCAGGTGGAGGTCGTGGGAGGCTCACCGGGGCTCAGGCGAAGGTCGGCGATGCGGGCAAACGCCAAAGTCGACGACGACGAACCTCCTGGTACCGGCAGCTCCTCCTGGGGCGGCTCCAATCGATGGCTTCCTTCTTCTCTAGCAGCGGCGGGCTCCTGTGAAATTCCGGTGATGCACTGCTTGCCTTGCTCCGGGAATGGGGTGGGGTGGTTCTGGGTGAGAGGGGAGTGGAATGGTGTGAAGAATTCGAGCAGGGGAGGCCTCTATTTATAGTGGCGAGAGGGGACCGACGGGCGCAAGCTGAGCTCGTCGTGGTCTACGGTACAGAGGGCTATCGGCGTGGGCGACGGTAGGGGGCGGTGCGGTGCTCCCTGGCGAAGCTCAACGGTGTGGTGGCGAGGCGTGGGGCGGTGCTGATCGGTCGGAACTCTATGGTGCTCTACGCGTGCCCGGCGGAAGTTTTAATGGCACACAGCGCGCGTGGTCCGCGCGGCGACAAACGGGCGTGTCTGCGGGGTTGCTGGGACGGTGGTGATCACGCGTGCACGCGGAGAGGGGTGCACGCGGTCTGTGGGTCCTGGTCGAGCATGGCGCACGGGGCGCGCTCTCGGCATGCTCGCAGAGCGGCTTGGCATGGCTCGGGTGTGTGGTCCAGTGGCTGGCATTGCTCGCGGCTGGGACAGGGAGTGGCGGTGGGGTGCTAGCTTGCTCCCAGACAAGGTTGGCGAGGCTAGTGTTGCTCGTAGGTTGCTGTCGATTATGGGTTGGCAATGGTGCTCTCGGCCTGTTCACCATTGATGACAATGGCCAGCTTACAGTGGTGCTAGTGAGTAGTTAGGGTTGTTAGATGATCTACTAAGGCTAGTGGTGTCCAGAGAGGGAACAAGTTAGGCCAGAATCACTTCACACTATAGTGTTTAGGATTTGTTTGATTTGCATCTGCAAGGTGTTTGATGAAATGGCCGCATGAACTCAAGTTTTGAATTTTGAAAAGATTTTTGGTGGGTGTGCTAGGAATGTACTGGTGATACTGTGGATGCTTGGGTTTTGATTTGAGCTTATTTGAGTGGTTTTTGAAAAAGTGGGATCTTCCCATATGATATAGATTCAATTTTAAACTGTCATTTAAACTATGCATTTGAATGATTTTGGATGATCACAAAGTGGGCCTTGGTACCTGGTTATGAGTACTATCAAGGGGTGCAAAGATCCAAACAAGTTTCTGTTAAGTTTTGAAAGTTAGAGATAGCCAAAGTAGGCATGGGAGTTAATTTGGCCAAAGTGACCATTCACTTATTTTGTTGGTTTTGATTTGTTTGTCTTTGGGAAAAGTGTGGGGATTGTTTAGATGATGTTTATTTCACCTAAGAATCATTTTACAAACAAAGAAACACACAAGCATGGCAATTCAAAGGAATCCAAATTGTAATGCTTACACATATGCATGCTTTCATATTTTTAATTTGAAAAGTTTTTGTTAACCCTAATTTTGATGATTAGAGTTTGATGATCCAAGTTTAATATTTTTGGGATGTTACAAATAACCTCAGGTCTATGTATTACATTGATTGAGATATACAAATGACAACTTGTTCGTTGTACCTCAATATGGGTCAATCCGACTTGCTAAACTCTTTAGTCGAATCTATGTAAGTCAGAATAGCATCTCCATGCCCATGACAAGTGGAACCGAGTCATCAGCTGACTTTCACATTGGTCTAAGTTGTGTGTCCAGCACAACCTCGATGACCAAGGATATTTAGTACAAACAACATAATGTATAGTTCCACAACCGAATCACATATTCAATGATATACATTAGATTTTTATACAAGGACAACTTAATATCTTTATGAATACAATGGGAAATATCATCGTACATGATTGCCTCTAGAGCATATTCCCAACAGTCTCCCAGTTGCACTAGAGTCAATCTTCCGACATCACATGTCTAGGCATCTAATGCCCATAGCTCTTAGGTGCACCTCATGCTTCGGTTGTGGTAATGGCATTGTCAACGAATCTGCAACATTTGCATCCGTGTGTACCTTGCATAACTTGATATCACCTTGATCCACGAACTGGCGAATCAGGTGGTACCGCATGAGTATGTGCTTGTTCTTCTGGTGTTGTCTAGGTTCCTTGGATTGTGCAATAGCACCATTGTTGTCACAATACACGTCTAACGGATTGGACGAGCCCTGAACCACACCAAGATCGATGAGGAAATTCCTCATCCAGACAACTTCCTTTGCTTCCTCCGAGGCGGCAATATACTCAACCTCTGTTGTAGATTCAGACACAGTCTCCTGCTTGGAACTCTTCCAACTCACAGCACCTCTGTTTATAATAACCACGTATCCTGATTCCGAATGAGAATCATCAGAGTCGGTAAGATAACTCGCATTCGTGTAACCCTTTACACTGAGTTCATCTTCACCACCATAAACCAAAAACATATCCTTAGTCATTCTCAAGTACTTTAGGATATTTTTAGCCGATGTCCAGTGGATTTCTCCAGGATCAGCCTGGTATCTGCTCACAACACTTAGAGCATATGAAACATCCGGCCTAGTACAAATCATGACATACATGATGGATCCAACTACAGAAGAATATGGAATCGCACTCATCCTACTTTGCTCATCAGTCGTCGGAGGACACTGAGTCTTGCTAAGTTTTACACCATGGGACATTGGTAATAACCCCTTCTTAGACGATTCCATGTTGAACTTTTTCAACACTTTGTCCAAATAAGTACTCTGACTCAATCCAATGAGCCATCTTGATCTATCTCTATAGATCCGTATACCGAGAATATATGTTGCCTCACCCAAGTCTTTCATTGAGAAACTCCTTTCTAATGATTCATTGGTTTCTTGCCACATCTGGACATCATTTCCAATCAATAATATGTCATCCACAGATAAGATTAGAAAGTTTACTTTGATGCCACTAAACTTCTTGTATAAACAAGAATCATGATCACTCTTGATGAAGCCAAATGATTTGACTACCTCATCAAAGTGAATATTCCAACTCCGAGGTGCCTGCTTCAACCCATAAATGGAGTTCTGAAGTTTGCACACTTTGTCAGCATTATCCGGATCGACAAAACCCTCGGGATGTATCATATACACGTCCTCGGTTAAATTTCTATTAAGGAAAGCCGTTTTGACATCCATATGCCATATCTCATAATCCAAATAGGCTGCTATAGCTAACATGATCCAAAATGATTTAAGCATCACTACTAGCGAGAAAGTCTCATCGTAATCAGCTCCTTGAACTTGTCGGAACCCCTTTGCGACAAGACGTGCTTTATAGACGGAAACCTTTCCATCCATATCTCTTTTCTTCTTAAAGACCCATTTTCACTCGACGGGTCTTGCACCATCTGGCAGAGCAACCAAATTCCAAACTTGATTTTCATCCATGGACTTCAACTCGGATCTCATGTCTCCAAGCCATGACTCAGAATAATATCCCACCATCGCTTCCAAATAGTTTGCCGGCTCATCACTGTCTAACAGTAATACATCACGAACACTTCGTAACCTCGCCGATCTTCATAGTACAGGTGCTGCTGCCGGCTCATCTTCCATGACCGGCTCAACCTCCAAGGTTTTTGCCGACTAGCTACTAGCCGGTTCCATTCGAATTTATTCAAGCTGCACCGTACTCCCACTGACTCCCTGACTGAGAAAATCTTTCTCTAGAAAGACACCATTCCGAGCGACAAACACTTAGCCCTCTTCTCGGTTGTAGAAGTAGTAACCCAAAGTTTCCCTTGGATACCCCATGAAAATACACTTATCCAACTTGGCCGTAAGCTTGTCCGACTGAAGTCGCTTGACAAAAGCTTGACAAACCCAAATCTTAAGAAAAGACAAACTCGGCTTTTTGCCTGTCCACATCTCATGCGATATCTTCTCTACCGATTTTGATGGTACTCTGTTTAGTGTGAACGCTTCTGTTACTAGACAATAACCCCAAATGACAAAGGAAGATCTGTCCGACTCATCATTGATCGTACCTTGTCCAACAAGGTCTGATTCTGCCTTTCCGAAACACCGTTCCTTTGCAACGTTCCTGCCAGAGTAAGTTGAGGAACTATTCCACAACTTTTCAGATGATCATCAAACTCATGGCTCATGTACTCGCCTCCTCGTTCCGACCGAAGAAACTTTATTTTCTTGCCGAGTTGATTTTGTACTTCATTCTGGAATTCTTTGAACTTTTCAAAGGCTTTTGACTTATGTTTTATCAAGTAGATATATCCATACCTACTCAAATCATCAGTGAAGGTAATGAAGTACTCATAAACACCTCTGGGTGTCGTGCTCATTGGTCCACATACATCACTGTGTACTATTCCAAACAAGTCGGACACCCTTTTACAACTCTTTGCAAAAGTTGTCTTGGTCATTTTGCCGAGTAGGCAAGATTCGCATGTCTCGAACGACTCCAAGTCAAACGAAGTTAGGAGTCCATCATCATGGAGCTTCTTCATGCATTTCCAACTTATATGACCAAGCCGACAGTGCCAAAAGTAAGTCATATTTAGATCATTTGGTTTCAACATTTTAACATTTATGTTATAAACCAACTCACCATCAAGATTCAAAATAAATAACTCATCCTGTATGGGTGCAAAGCCTTGAAACATATCATTCAAATATAAAGAACAACCATTATTCTTGATATTCGACTCATAGCCTTGCCTCATCAAACATGAAGCAAAAATAATGTTTCGACTGAGCACTGGAACATAATAACAATTATTCAGTTCCATAATGAATCCGGAAGCTAAATCAAGTTGCATCGTGCCGACTTCTAATGCAGCAACTCTTTCTTTGTTGTCGACTCGAATATCAACCTCGCCTCTTGCTATGCTCCTAGTTCTTACCAGTACCTACAACGAGTTGCAGATGTGAATAACTGATCCATTATCATATACCTAAGAACTATTAGGTGCATCAGCAAGACATATGTCTATAACATTGCAAACAAGTGTACCTGAGTCAGAAGTCATACCTCCACTCTTGGCTTTGCCAGCCAAAGTACTTGATGCAATTCCTCTTCCAGTGGCCATCCGCCTTGTAGTAGAAGCAAGTGGATCCGGCTGAAGGAGATGGCTTAGTCCCTGAGGAAGCGCTTGGGACCGGGTCCCGAGCCTTATTTCCTCCCGACTTAGCCTTCTTCTTAGTCCAAGAACTCTTCTTGAACTTAGCCTTTTTCTGCACCATCAACACTTGAATGGCGTCCTTCTTAAGATCCGCCTCTGCCTGCTTGAGCATCTCGTGCAATTCAGTGAGCTTCTTATCCATACCATGCATGTAGTAGTTCGAAATGAACTGACCATATGCACTAGGAAGAGAGTTCAGAATTATATCCATAGAGAACTCTTCGCTAATGGGGTAGCCAAGACTCTCCAGCGATTGCACGTAACCAACCATTTTGATCACATGCGGACTCAGTGGATCACCATCCTTAAGCTTGCAACTCACAAAAGCCTGAGAGACTTGATACCTCTCAGTCTTCGCCTGAGCCTAGAACATTCTTTTGAGGCTTTCGATCATATCGTAGGCCTTAACATTCTCAAATTGCTTTTGCAAGTACGGTTCCATGTGAGCAAGCATAAGACAACTAATATCCATGGACTCATCCTTAGCCCGACGGTAGGCATTGGTGGCAACGACAGTCGCATTCTCATTTGGCTCATTTGGAAGTGGGTTTCCTTCTTTTCTTATTTGAGAACAATTCTTAGATTTCAATACCAGTTATTAAAATTAGAGTCGTTTAGTTTATCTTTCTCAAGAATGGTTCTCAAAGCAAAACCAGATATCTGAGAGTGACTTCTACTTGGTGCCATGATCTACAACAGAAAATATGCAAAAAACTTAAGACATGTATTCATAAAAGAGCAAGCATATTAAACATTTTAATATTTTATGCTCCCACTAGAACCAACACCCCTCCGATGGTTGCTTAGTGATTCAGGATCCTAAATAAGAAAGTCGGCTAGTGAGCTTTAGCATCACCGCTAGCCGCCAAGTGATCTAGGTAGAAAACTCCTTGTCAATCGCATCTCATGCGACTCTTGTTGGACAGGTGGCATCACATGCCCTGGCTCCCATCCAACCTTTCCCCGAGCCCCACAACCATTGTGATAGACCCGTCTAGCTTACCGAGTGTTTCCGCAGTAAGAGTCCGACTCGAACCCACCTAGTCGGAAAGAATTGGCAGCACCTCAATTTTATGAGCCCACTACCAACAATGTCCAACTTGTGATGGTGCAAACACTGGCGGGAAAACTGACTAGACCTTCTTTGAGGGATTAAATTTTAGTGACTATCAAATAGAGGTAAAATAGAGACATATCAGCAACACAAAATAAAGCAATTATAATGTGAAATGGTATGGTTCTCTTCATGGCGATCTCCATCTCCACAAAGCCTGTAATCCGACTCGTGCCAACTCTTGTCACTTGCCGTCTTACACCATGTCGCCGACTTGTACATCGACTTGCATGTCATCCGGATTCTCCAAACAGCTACACTAGCTTAGTAAAGTAAATTACATAGAGAATCCGACACGCATGTCGTTATACAATAAAATGACAGCACCTAGGCTCCAGCCGGCTGACAAAACCATGATTCGCAGATCACGTATGGATTACAAACATACATCACATGCACATGAACCATACCATTCACAAATTCATGCAAAAACAAGTTATGAATAGATACGCTATCTATCGGTGTTGTGAAACTCGCAACGACATCTATGGCGCTATGTCAATCGCATCTCATTTCAACCATCATTCTGATTCGATCAAACTCTTTGATCTTCGATCACCCCTTTTGGATTTACGTGTCACAGTCTACCCGATGGCGGAAACCGACTGGTAGGGGTACGTCGTTCCACGACCTCAGCATATGATCACGGAAACCAGATCTACCATTACCTGAATATAGTTGATCCAATCAACATCGTAGAAAACCGATCAATCTCATAGATCGACCACCCAAAATAGCACATAGATCCAATCTACAGCCAACCGCATATCACATATGCGTGATCTCGAGCCCAAAACCAGAAGCTATGTCTCTAATACCACTGTTGGGACACGTAGAGATAAAACAAAACTTTTTCCTCTAACGTGGTGATCCCAAGATCTAGCTGAGGTAGAACGCCACGAGGTTTACCACTAGATGTGCGGTTGCGGATTACTGATGTAGCATGTCAGTTGATGCAGTGCAGTCCTCACGATCTGATCTGATCGACCTGGTCCTGATCATACATCACCGCTGCTAGTATCCACACGTACAAGGAGGAGCGCCGACAACAAACTACTAGGTTCGTTACGACGACTGGACTGCTGTGGAGCTAGGGTTTCCAACTCATGGAATAACCTAACCGATCAACCCTCCTGGGTTTTTGTGTCCCACTATATATAGGGAGTGAACGTGGGATCTAGTCACTCGTGGACCATTCACTAAAGCCCATATAATACTAGTCACCATGAGTCCGACTCACTGACTCAGTCCAAATCCGGCTCAGGTCCAACCCAACCAGATTTCTGGTTCAGATCCAATCCGAACTTACTCCCGCTCTTAAGTGTATGACCCCACAGGCTCATGGCTACTTGGACATGATTGGAGTCCGACTCTCAATCCATCAGTCTGTAGCGGCTCCTAGCAGAACGTGTAGACTCAAGTACCAAAGAGTCATGACGACTTGACTTTCCAATGCGACTTGCATCCGAGTGCCTTTTGCCTCACGATATACCTTGTCAGACTATAGGCGAATATTTTTCATCCCTTAAATAGTCTGACTCTCTTCTCGATCCGAGATAAGTGATTCATCCGACTAACTCTTAGTCGATCGCCTCGGTTAACACTTAACCGAGTCCCGCATAGCCATGCTTTCTGAATCATATCATCCGAGAGGGCCCAGAGAATATCTCTCCAAGTGGAGGGGCAAAATCCCATCTTGGTTATTCACATCACGCAGCTTGATTCTCAGTCAATCCGAACTCTTCCTTTATAACTGCCTAGTTACGGATCAACGTTTGATAGAACCTAAGTCGGTGATCCTCAACTCAGACTATGGAATAACCTCAGGTCTAAGGATTACATTGATTGAGATATACAAATGACAACTTGTTCGTTGTACCTCAATACGGGTCAATCCGACTCTATAAACTCTTTAGCCGAATCTGTGTAAGTCGGAATATCATCTCCATGCCCATGACAAGTGGAACCGAGTCATCAGCCGACTTTCACATTGGGCTAAGTTGTGTGTCCAGCATAACCTCGATGACCAAGGATATTTAGTACAAACAACATGAATGTATAGTTCCACAATCGAATCACATATTCAATGATATACATCAGATGTTTATACAAGGACAACCTAATATCTTTATGAATACAATGGGAAATATCATCATACATGATTGCCTCTAGGGCATATTCCCAACACATTGGACATAGGATAGAGGTAATATAATCCACACTACTTAACTTGAGACATATAATAGATGAATATCCTCAGTTCTTCCTAATGTAGCCAAGACTCCAATGCTCTCCAAAACACATATATCGATCAAGTTTTTGCTGGTTGGTCCCCATCCAAGTTGGGTCCTAAGAAGGTAGTCACAGTAGGCTTGGCAACCCAAATGGTTCTTATCTTGAACCCACACTAAGCACTATTTTTTTTGGAAAATACATGGCCAACCTCATCCTTATGAACAAAATAACATCATAAATCATGATAGGGTTAGATGAGGAGATACAAATGGTGCATGAGGAAGAAATGTGCCCTTCCTCGCAGCAAATGTAGCAAGTTCTTCTCTTGCCATCTTTATTTTTGGGTGAAGCAACAACTTGAGAAAGAGTTTGAGTCTTATTGGGAGGAGTACTATCTCTAACAAGAGGTAGAGATTGAGCCCGCTTCCCTTGTTGCTTCTTGCTAAGGGGTTTCTTCTTCAATGGGAAAGACTTAACATGATGCCCTTCTTCATTGCACTTGGATCAAACAATGTTGGCCGGATTCTTGACTTGATCTTGGCCATATTTCTTGTTGCCCATGTGGTTCAACTTGATAGTGGACTTTTTCTTGTTATTGGAGTTGAATCCAAGTCCACTCTTGTCATTGGGGAATTTTTGCACACTCAATATGTTGTTGAGTGTGGCCTTCCCTTTATGACCCTTTTTCAAGTCATTCTTCAAAGAAGTGCCTTGAGCTCTTTAATTTCCTCTACATGGTTAGTGTGAACAACAATACTAGAGGAAGTAGATGCTACATTATTAGAGCAACAAGGCACGGGATGCAATTCATCACAAGATATAGAAATGGCACAAGTGGATGAATTACAAGGACTAGCACATGGCAATATGACATCTGGAGTATAGTTAGTGCTAAGGTCCACATGAGGCTCATTAGATGTTACCTTTGACATAATAGCCTCATGAGCTAATTTTAGCCTATCATGGGAGGCTAGTAGATCCTCATGTGAGCTTGATCGCTTACCATGACTTTCCTCCAAGATCCCATACTTGCTAGTTAGCAAAGCAAGTTAAGTCTTTAGCTCAACATTATCCTTCAAAATAGATGCTTAACAAGAAATAGAGTTAGTAGTACAAGCAACATAATTAATTGCAAGAGGTGAGAGCAACTTTGAAAGCTTTTTTGAGTAAGAGGCTTTAAGTTGCTCACGTGACTCGGTGAGTTTGATGAGGTCACCCTTGATGACCCTTGAGCAATTTTTGAGGTTCTCAAAATCCTCAAGGAGTTTAGCATAAGAAACTTGAAGGTCATCCTTTTTTATTTTGAGATCACTTGCCACCTCAAGATCTCTATCATGAGATTCCTGATGACCCACAAGTATAGGGGGTGTATTGTAGTACTTTCGATAAATAGGAGTGTCGATCCCAACGAGGAGCAGAAGGTGTTGATTAGTGGTATGGAGCAGGAAATCTCTATAAATACTTAGCAAACAGATTTTTAGGGGTTTTCTGATAAAGCAAGGAAATAAAGTGCGAGTAAATAAAACAAAAAACAATTGCAGCAAGTGGCCCAATCCTTTCTTAGCAAAGGACAAGCCGGTGGAAATACTAATCAGGAACAAACGTTCTCGAGGACACATGGGAATTCTGTCAAGTGCTTTCGCTTCAAATAGCTGAGTAGTCTTCTTTGATTTTATAAGTGTTGTGTGGGTGAACCTGTGCTAATGTATCGACCTTACTTGGACTAATACATACTTGTGATTAAACCCCTTTCAAGAATCCACAACTACAAGAAAGAAATTAAGATATAAACCTAACCACAGCCTTAAACTCTGAGATCCTACACTCCCTCGTGCAATGGTGTCCTAACGGGGGTTTAGGTTTCTGTCACTCCGGCAATCCCACAATTAGTAGCCTAATACACAATGCATTCCCCTAGGCCCACAAATAGTGAAGTATCATGTGGTCTACGTTCACATGACACCACTAGAAGAATAGCACCACAACTTAAATACTAAACCATTGAATAATACCTCAACACAAATCCACTACTAACAACATGACTTCTCCCATGTCCTCAAGAACTAAAAGAACTACTCACACGACATCATATGGATCAAGATCAAAGATGGTGATGGATAACAATCTTAACATAAACAATAATTTAATGGTTCCACTCACAAGCATCAACTACAATAGTAATCAACATCGGGAAAGTTTCTCCTAAGAACTATGCAAGATTCAACACAATTGTTACAGCCGGATGGAGTGGTGATAATGGTGCTGGTGGAGATGATGGTGTGTATGGTGATGATGATCCCGATGACGTCTAGCTTAATGACGGTGTTGATGGCGACGATCTCCCCTCTCCGGTAAGGAATTTCCCTGGCAAAAAACTGTCTGCCGGAGAGCTGTTTCTCTCTTAGTGTTTCCCGCCCCGTAGAGGCGGCGAAATCTTTCTATGGTCCCCCCCCCCCCCCCCCCCCGTGTATTAGGGTTTGGAGGAGAAGATATAGGCGAGAGGGTAGAGCCAGAGGTAGGCCAGGTGGGCCACACCCCCTGTAGGTGCGGCCTAGGGTGGGCCCCCTGTGGCCCAACTCTGCCTTCCCTTCTGGCATCCTTCGTCTATTTTTCGTAGTTTTTGTGGTATTTTCCTGATCTTCGCGAAATTGCATCAAAACACCTTTTTTCCATCAGAATCCTGAATCCAGAAGTTTATCCTCCAAGAATCATGCAACATGCAAAAACTGATGAAAAGACATAAGTAACACCTATTAATATGAAATATATCAATGAATATAGGCAAATTATGATATAGAATGGTGATGCAAAATGTACGTATCAACTCTCCCCAATCTTAGACATTCGCTTGTCCGCAAGCGAAAACTGAGCTCAGTAAACATGTCCATATGTTTACGGAGTGAAGTGTCGATAAAAAGAATACGGACAAGAAGCATCACACTTACTATTACACAACTCATAGAAGAAAGCAACTCACCATTATATAATTTAGCTTGAAACAAGTATAGGAGTCACAATAGAGATGCATAAAGATAAATCATAATTGGGATTGGCAGACTTTGTTCTTTGTCAGAGATCAGTTGGCAAACAGTTTTCAAACAAAGCTTTTGTAAAGAAGTTTTAAAACAGGAGTACTCATTGTTCAAACATAAAAGGTTTTCACAATGATAGCTTTCAAAGTAATACTCATTTAGATAAGAGTCTTGTGCAAACAAGGAAGATAAATAACATGATTGAATAAATCATCATATGAATGCTTAAAACACAACAACTCAAATGCTTGCCGGAGACAGAGAGAAATAGGTTTACTGGCTCAACTTAGAAGTAGAAGAAAGGGCCCTTCATAGAGGGAAGCAAGGATTTCAAGTTCATAAAGTGCTTCCAAAAGAGTATGGTACTTACCAGCTTTGATCTCTCATTGCCCCTATCATAAGCATCTTTAGGTGATTAAGGTTAAAGTTAACAAATATGGAGTATATGCTTGACAAAATATAAGTTGGCAATCTCAAGTCCCTTGAGTACGAGGGTCGCTCCTCAGGCTAGTCAACTTTAGTTATCGGTAAGTTCTTGTCATAGTAAGTACATGCGTATCATAAAGAACCGCCAACAGGGTACCCCTTGTGTCGTGGTATTGCCGACGAGTACGCCATGGAGGGGTCCTCACAGAGCGTGTTTAGGTACGTGGGGTAAGGCGCAAGGTTGGCGGGTATGAGGTAATACAGCTTACCCAGGTTCAGATCCCACGACGGTGGCGGGATCCTACTCCTGCTATAAATCACTATAATGGCAATACGCCGAGTTACAGAGATCGGTTTGCTGTGCGCGATATGAGTTGTGTTGATACCCTAAAGGCTCCCATAGGTCTGGCTTATATAGTCGCCAGATACTAGGGTTATAGGCAAAGTCCTTGCTGGACAGGTTACATAGTCCTACACAATATACAACTTGTCTATCGTGTCTTGCACTCCAAGGTTCCGGGTACGTTGGTGAATCCTCCATAGTCTTTCTTTATCTGGCATGGACCTCCCTTCTGGATCAATCTAACTAGGCTGCCCAGCAGGCCATAGGCCTTTCTACCAACTGTGGGTCACCTGGGTTATCCGGATTAGACATGCTATGGTGATACCCATTTAGCATATCCGGATTAGAGACATGCCGGGTAGGAGCGCGAGCTTTGTCTGAGTTGTTGACTCAGCTGCCGCATAGTTGTTGATGGTGTGAACCATGCCATCAAAAGTGAGGAGACCCGCGGCCTGCTGCCGTCTTAGTGTATGCCAGAGAAGCGTACTGTGGTCCAGTCCTTCCACAAAGTGATATATGGCCTCATCATTGGGGTAATGCTCTAGGTCGGCCCGCATACGGAGCCACCTGGCTAGGTAATCGCGGGGGTTTTCACCCTCTCTCTGAACGCAACGCGCCAGATCGAAGATAGTCACCATGCCGACGAACTTGGATCTCTGCTGTATAGACGCACGGGCGAAGCCGGTGGACTTGCAGCGATCTTCCAGCATTAAATCCTGCACAGGGGCGGTTTGGATGGGCCTTGAATTTTTCTAATCTATGCCGACAAACTCAGAGGAGAGATCCGACTTCGATCCTTCCGCAAACGTATCTTGCCCATAGGCGGTCCGTGCATGTCTTGACGCTACTCCGACTTCCAGGGAACTAGTGCCCGAGTCGGTTTCGCCGATGAAGAGGTGGATGTCCCCGATTGGGACGATCAAGCAGTGGGTGGGGTTCGTCTTTGCTGGGATCCAGAACTCGTCGAGAGGGATGATCGGAATGTTGCCGGAGAAGAGAACACGGCTGATGGCTATGGTTTTGCTAATTCCTGTGAAGAGTTTGGACCTCGCCCGTTGTAGATCCTGAAGCGCCTCTTGCCCCACGGTAGGTGCCAACTGTCATGGTATTGCCGACGAGTATGCCATGGAGGGGTCCTCACAAAGCATGTTTAGAGACGTGGGGTAAGGCGGAAGGTTTGCGGGTACGAGGTAACACAGCTTACCCAGGTTCAGATCCCACGACGGTGGCGGGATCCTACTCCTGCTATAAATCACTATAATGTAAATACACAGAGTTACATAGATCGGTTCGCTGTGCGCGATATGAGTTGTGTTGATGCCCTAAAGGCTCCCATAGGGCCGGCTTATATAGTCGCCATATACTAGGGTTACAGGCAAAGTCCTTGCCGGATAGGTTACAAAGTCCTACACAGTATACAACTAGTCTATCGTGTCTTGCACTCCAAGGCTCCGGGTACGTCGGTGACTGCTCCGTAGCCTTCCTTTATCCGGCATGGGCCTCCCTTCTGTATCCATCTAACTGGGCCACCCAGCAGGCCATAGGCCTTGCTACCAACTATGGGCCACCCGGGTTATCCGGATTAGAGACATGCTATGGTGATACCCATTTAGCATATCCCCAACACCTTGCACATGATATAGGAGCTATCCCATAATCAAAATGACAAGACAATCATACAATAAGCATCTCAACGATCTTTTTCTTTGCTATTTTCATAGGTTTTTATTGAGGATGCTTCATAGATTGCTCATTATGGTTATGCTGCAAGTTTCCACCATGATTAGGCATGGCTTAGGATAGTGGCCCAGGCGTTTATCTAACACACATACATAACTCCATGGACTTACAAGCTCCCCTTTTATTACACACCGACGACATCCGCAAACAAAAGAGCATGATATCAACTGTGTACAATGTACATGTGCAATGTTGAAAGCGTTCCCCGTGACAACACTGTTCTGCTAATTCCAACGTATAGGTGCAAGCATAGACAACTTTGATGACACGATGGTTCAAGTTTATTAGGGGCAAGAAAATAAGGTGTGCCATCAAGTTCGTGAGAGCTTTACTAACTAGTTTTCATAGAACAAAATAATTTTTAATTTGAAAGATAGATGAAGCTTGAGAATTTACTTGGAATAGCAATATAGCTAATAGGTAGATATGGTGGACACAAATGGCACAGGTTTTGGTCTAAATGGGTTGGATGCATGAGAAGTATTCCCTCTCAAAACAAGTTTTTTGCTGGCAAGTCTGGGTAGCACGCAAAAGAGTTGAAAGAAACAAGCAAACATACAAGTAATAAAGACAAACATGCAATCTTCCTTGAAGACACAAAAGATCTTAAATAAAGAATACTAAGCTTATGATCCAATCAAGAAAGAAAATAAATGATACAAAATACCTGTAAGCTTTTCCTATTTTCCTTTAAAAACTTAAAAAAGTGTTTCTTCTGACCAGAGCTCGGTTTGCCAAAACCAGTTTAGATCTACTTGATGCTCCCAAAGTGATACCAATACTGATCAACAAGATCAATCATATAATAGAGATTGCAAACTAAAATAAGAAGTGAAAAAAGTAAAAGATGAAACTTCTCATTAATATTACATAAAGGCATTCACACCAAGGGATACATAGATAACCAACTAAAGGAGTACTTTCACAATGCAAACCAACCTATAAGATAACTTCTCTACCCAAGATATGAATCTACTAAAAAGTTAAAAATATAAATGATAATGATGTGATACCACGGCACTCCCCAAGCTTGGAACAAGCCAAGGGGATGCCAAACTAATGATGAATTACTCCTTCGGTGGCGGTGTTCCCTTGTTTAGGGTCAGAAAACCCTCCAGCGTCATATGAAGCCTGTTATACTCCTCTTGAAGTATATCCACCTTCATCCTTAGAGCATGGTACTTATCACAAAAATCATCAGTGGTTCGAAGGGATTCCACTGCCTTAGGGAAGGATCTGAAGTTTGGAACAGAGGTCATCATCCCCTGCATATTATGAGAAAAAGCACGTACAGTGTTAATTTCCCCTACAAAAGTAGGTTTCCTTGCCCTTGATCATGTGGCAGCTTGTCCCTTTATGCCTGCCGACATGTCCTTTACTTTCTCCTCAATGCTCCATCCCATGTCTTCGTGCCTAGAAGCGATCATTTCTTCTTCCACGAGCTTCTTGCCTTTGTCGTTGGCGGAAACCATGGTTCTTTAAACTAGAGAAGATTTCCTGCCAGAAACAGATCGAAATGAAAACATGACGAGAACACGATATACGAACCTCGGGGGATCCGGGGGGTTATATATTACGAAGTTTCAATGCATAAGGAAGGTATTATGCGAAAACGAGGCGGAGACGGACTCCAGGGAGGTTACACCCCCTGTAGGCGCGGCCAGCTAGGGCCCGCCCCTAGGGTGGGTGTGGCCCACCTGGCCTCCGTTTCCTCCTCTATTTCGTCTCGTAACCTTCCGTATGTAATAAAAACATCAAAAATACAAAAAGATAAGGTTTTCACGAACCTTCAGTTTGCAGCACTTTACCTACTCAATGACGAACTCTGCAGATTCCTTTTCTCCATCTCCTGAAAATTCCTTTCATACAAGGCCTTACACAAACCTCAATGGCAACATTAGTGTATGCAAAAAAAACAATAAACCTTTAGGTACACACTTCAATTGAAATCCGTCAAAACAAAAGCTATTGTAGAAACTCCTTTCCAAAATCCCAAAAAGAATCTGAAAGGGAATCAACATGAGAGGCAAATGCAAATGATGGCAGAAATCTGTCAAAACAGACCAGCAGGTAAAGATTTATTTTTTCGAAGAACTTATGTTGCTCAAATCAAAAAGTGCAAAACTAACGAAACTTTTATAACAACTTGGATAACAATTATAGAAAATTACAACTCCATCTGATTTACTGAGATCCTTCACGAATTTTTACAATGCAGCACAAAAATCTGTCCCAGGACATCCACTTTTCACAACTCCTCTACTTCTCAAAAGTAGTTGATCTTGACACAAAAACCAAAAAAAAGTATAAGGAGCGGTTATTAATATGGTAATAACTTCCAATACTCAACAAAACTATTGGGTTATCTCCCAAGAAGTACTTTTCTTTACTGCCTTTAAGTTAGGCTTGATAATTTCAAAGATGCTCATATATGAGATTGAAGTGAAAGAGAGCATCAAGAAGCAAATATCCAACACATTTGAGTCTAACCCACTTCCTATGCAAAGGAGTCTCATGATAAAACAAATTATTGAAACAAAAGTCCACTAGCATAGAAAGACAAAAAAATGCAACTTCAAAGCTTTCAACATAAAATGAGGAAACTTAATATTATTAAGATGCATAAAACCATGTTTCCCTCTCTCATAATAACTTTCAGTAGCACTTTGAATAAAGTTGACAATATAATTTTCACAAGAAACAACTTTACCATCAGAATGAGCATATTTACAATCATCAAAAGAGGTCCAAGGTCATAAACTGGATCAATAGAAGCAAGTTGTTCCACCCTAAAATCTTCATTAGACAAGCTATTTTCATAAGGAGCTTTAGCAAATTTGGAAAAGTTAAACTCATAAGAATCTCCATCAAACTTAGTTAAAAGTTTCTCCTTTTTACAATCTATAATAGATCCACAAGTGTTAAAGAAAGGTCTACAAAAAATGACAGGACAAGTTTTAATAGCTGCTGAACTAAGCACTAGAAAATCAGCAGGATACTTAATCTTACCGCAAAGGACATCCACATCTCTTAGAATACCAATAGGGCAAATGGTTTCCTTATTAGCAAGGTGAATAACGACATCAATGTCCTCAAGCTTACAAGTACCAATTTCATGCATAATTTCTCTGTAAATCTCATAAGGAATAGCACTATAACTAGCACCAATATCACATAAACCATAATAGCAATGATCGCCAATTCTAATAGAAAGCACATGGACACTAGCTTTTCTAGCTTTACTAGGATGAGAAACAATATTAGAAGCGTCTTCAAAGAAGACAAGGTGCCCAACTTCTATGTTTTTAGTGACAAGATCTTTCTCAATGGATACTACAGGTTCAATATTTATTTGCTCATCGGGTTCCACAGTTTTCTTTGTACCTTTGTTAACCGCACTAATAATCATAGAGTACTCCTTTATCCTGGCTGGGAAAGGTGTTTTCTCAACATAAGGTTTAGGCAAAACACGATCAATAGTACAAACTTCAGTGCTTCTAGCAGGAACATGATTAACAACATCTTTATAAGGTGCATGGTACTTATTCCACTTCTTTTTAGGAATTTCTATGTAAGAGGAAAAATCCTTAAAAAAATTGGCAATACTTTGGGAATCAAGACCATACTCAGTACTAATATCACGGAAGTAATCAGTTCCCATAAAATATTTAATGCATTCATAATCATAATGTATACCTGACTTTCTTCCTTTTTCATTCTCCCATGCTTCAGTGTTCTCTTGAATACAGTCTAGGATACCCCATTTAGCTTCTTCCTTCATACGTGTGAATGATCCAGCACAAGAAGCATCTAGTAAATCTTTATCATGAAGAGAAAGCCTTGCATAAAAGTTATTGATAATAATATTGTTAGGGAGTTCATGAATAAGACATTTAAGCATTAGTAACTTCAATCTCCCCCAAGCTTGAGATGTACTCTCTCCATCACGAGGCCAAAAGTTATATATTAGATTCATATCCTTATGAATCTCACTGGGAGGATAGAATTTAGAATAAAAGAGAGGTACTATTTCCTCCCATTCCATGGATTGTCCATTCTTCAACATCTTATACCATTCTTCAGCTCTTCCTTTCAACGATATAGAGAGTAACTTCTTCTTCACCTGTTCAGTTGTGATACCTGCACACTTAAACAACCCGCATAATTCATGGATAAAAAGCAAGTGATCACTTGGATGGACCATTCCATCCCCTAAATAATAATTATCCATAACACGATCAACAATACTTTTATGTATCCTAAAAGGATCTATCTCAACAGGCGGTGGTTCATCTACTACCCTAACAGTGGTAATAGTTTTCCCAAATAGAAAAAAGGAAACAAAGTAACAAACAAAAATAAAAATCAATACTCACATTAGAAGTTTCCTTTACCAGTTCCACTCTTCAATAGCGCTTCACTCCCCGACAACGGCGCCATAAAATAGTCTTGATGACCCACAAGTATAGGGGGTGTATCGTAGTACTTTCGATAGGAGTGTCGATCCCAACGAGGAGCAGAAGGTGTTGACTAGTGGTATGGAGCAGGAAATCTCTGTAAATACTTAGCAAAAGGATTTTAGGGATTTTCTGATAAAGCAAGGAAATAAAGTGCGAGTAAATAAAACAACAAACAATTGCAGCAAGTGGACCAATACTTTCTTGGAAAAGGACAAGCCAGTGTAAATACTAATGAGGACCAAACGTTCTTGAGGACACATGGGAATTCTGTCAAGTGCTTTTGCTTCAAATAGCTGAGTAGTCTTCTTTGATTTTATAAGTGTTGTGTGGGTGAACCTATGCTAATGTACCGACCTTACTTGAAATAATACATACTTGTGATTAAACCCCTTGCAAGCATCCGCAACTACAAGAAAGCAATTAATATATAAACCTAACCACAGCCTTAAACTCTGAGATCCTACACTCCCTTGTGCAATGGTGTCCTAACGGGGTTTCAGGTTTCTGTCACTCCGGCAACCCCACAATTAGTATCCAAATACACAATGCATTCCCCTAGGCCCATAAATGGTGAAGTATCATGCAATCGATGTTAACATTACACCACTAGAATGTAATATCCCAAAAATCATGATTTATAAAGTTTGCATATCATTCATGCATTCATAAGCATTTAGGATCATTTTCAAATAAGATTTCAAAACAGAAGCAAATGGTTGCCTATTATTTTATGTAGGAAAGACAATGACTTTATTTTTCACCCTCTATATATGAGAATACTTTGTTTCAACCAGAAAGGTTTGAATATAGTTTTGAATGTTGATTCCAAAGATTGTTCAAAATTTCAAAACAACAATCTAAATTCAAAACCATTCTTATGCATATTATAAATAAATAATTAAGGCAAGGTTTTATTTTAATTTCAATGGCCCAATGTATTTTTGAGTGAATAGCAATGTTTTATACTCAAATATGTGCATGGTTCACTCTACAAAAATCTAGAGAAAATTTGAATTCAAATTCATTTGAAAAGCTTTTGAAAATGATTTTGGAAAATCAAAACAGAAATAGAAAAGGAATAAAGAAAAGGAAAAGGGCCAGCGTTGCCAATCTGGCCCAGCACTGGATCCAGCCCAACAACCAGCCCACCCGGGGTTCCCCTCTCCCTCTGTTTCTCACCCACGCGAGCACACCCCTCTCGCTGACGCCTCAGACCCACCTGCCCCGTCATCGTCGTCCCCAAACCCCGCCCACGACCTGGCCTTGCCGTTTCTTCCCCTCCTTCACTGCCGCGGTTAAATTCGAGTTATTGCCATTTATTCCATGCGCAATCTCCGCCCCTGATCTGGATACTTAATCACCTCCCCTCGCGGCCATTTCCCCCAACACAACCAGGTAGAAGCGCCGCCAGGCTCAGCGAATTCACGCTTGCACCACCGCAGCACCCAGTAGCTCCGGCGACTGATTCTGGTGAGCTCTGAGCACCCCTTCCTTTATGCTTGACCCTGTCGAGCTCGCCATGTATTTTTGCATCTTCTAATGCCTCTGGTTTGCCCGCGCATGACCCAGGTCACCGTCCCCGTCCACCTCTGCAAGCGACAGAGCCACCACTCAACTCCGACGAGCGATTTAGGTAAATCCCGACCGCCCCTTGCCTTCTCCTTGACTCTACCATGTTCGCCTAATCGATGTGCACGCGCTGATGCCTTTGCCTTGTGTTAGGGCGGACCAGAACGTCGCCAATGTCGCCGTCCACCCGAGCCCGACGCTGTCCGCAACTCCGACGACCCCTAGCCACCGCTATAGCACGCCCCCGTCCCAACCGCGACCACGTTGACTTCCTCGTGCACGTGCGAGTCTGGTAAGCAACATCACCATCCCCAACCCTCTCTAGAATCGCCGGAACGCCACTAGTAGTGCGTCGCCGCCAGCACCGCCAGACTATGGTCGAGTGAGCCAGCGCCGTTAGATCTAGATTGTAGGGTATAGATTAGATTTAGATCAAAGCGTTTTCTTTAGATCAGGTGCGTAGATCCAACGGCGCGGAAGTCTGATCCCGCGCAAACCGGTACGAGCCAATCAGATTGCGCTGCGTGTCAGGTTTTTCTGTTTTAAATTTAGATTTGAATCTATTAGTTATTTAAACTTGTAAATTCAATAACTTTTGTTCTGTTTATCCAAAAAAATGCAAATAAGATATCAATGGAAGCACGAAAATAAATCCTACACATCTGTGGGATTAGTTTTGTATTTTGTTTCTGTTAAATGGAATATTATGCAGAGACATTTGTAGGCCTATTTTGTGCATAATTTTTTTTTTGGAAAATGTTTAAAAAGCCAAATTAAGTTTATTTGGTAAATAAATGTTTAGTTTATTGATCAGTACTATTTTACTTGTCTTGGTTGGTTTAGAAAAATCATCACATGGCATTTGCATGCATTCATATATTTTTGTTTGATTATTTGAAATGTGAATTTGGTGCTATCATTTTATGTGTATATTTTGGTGCTAGTGGTGATTGTGACTGTGAGGATTGTTGTTACTCCCCCAACTACCAAGGAAAGTGGTGCTTCATATTTTTGTATCCATATTTTGACTATGCATTAGAAATATTTTGTATAGGGCTTGCATGATAATTTTTGCTAAGTATCTATATGCTATGCTTGGGAAATCCTAGTAGTTGTATAATTGTTAGATTTTTCTGCAAGTTAAGATACTTGCTATTACCATGCTTAGCCTAGCTAGTAGCAACCAAGGCTGGATTATATACATGCTATGGAAAAATATTTCCAAGTCTTTGACTTATGTTTTTCCTTAGTAAAACAAGTAAGTGAATGAAACACCTTGGTGGAATGGTAATTGGTTGGTTGAATTTTTGTTGAGTGGTTACCAGGGCCCATTTTTCAATGGTTTACCCTGTGTATCTCACTTGTGGAATTCCACCCAGGAACAAAGGGATTTGAGATGCCATACGTTAAGAAGCTTCTAGTGCAGCCACATGGCATTATGGGCTCTGCCTGGATCATATAGGTTGCAATAACTTAGCCAAATGGACAGTTGGTGGTAGGGGGTGATAGGTTTGGAACGCGTCCATTTTGGTCTAAGGGAAGGCTTCTGAAAGGTCCTGTCTCGATGCATGTCGAGTCTTGTGGGGAAAGTGCACCGCCTCTGCAGAAGGAAGAATCTAAGTACTTAGCCGTGTCCCCGGCAATGGACAATTTGAGCATCAAGACATGGAAGCTATAAAGAATCTCCTCATCCCAATTTCTAAGTTAAAATCTTGTGGTTGAACAAGGGTAAAGGTTCACCAATGTCTATTGGTGGTTCCTTGGGAGTTTTGCCAAACAAAAACTTAGTGTTTTCAACTGATAGGTAAAACCTATTTTGAACAAAGCAAGCCTAAGCTACACTTATCCAAATTCATGTAGAAGCTAGATACTATTATTCTACTAAGGTATCACATGCCAATACTATTCCAATGTATTGACCCACTGTGGCTATAACTTGTGATGTTGCAGGTTACTCTGATGAGGATTAGGGTTATGAGTCTACACTCAACATGCTTGCCCATGTCACATGAAGATGAAGACTTTTATTTATATTTGTTAAGTTAAACTCTTGTACTAGCCTATGGCTATGGAGTTTTAAAAGACTATGTTATCTCTGGAATGAAGATGTAATAATGACCTTTGTTTCTGTGTACTTCATCTTAAACTGTGGATGCTAGCAATTGATCCAGGGACTAGCATTGCAATCACAGGGTCCTTTACCTTTATAAAGGTGGAGTCTTACAGATGGTATAAGAGCACTGTGTTGCCTGTAGGATTATGACCCTAGGGTTGGATTAGAAACCACTAAGGAAAAATTTTCAACACTTTGAAAAATTTCCACACTTGTCTTTTTCTTCTCGTAAACTTTTCTAATCTTCTTTCTCATCTCAATTTGTAGATGAACTCCATCAACGAAGCCGTGAGGAAGGGACCACTCATGACCATGACTTTGGAGTGTGAGACAGAATTTCCCAAGGCACTCAAGAACCTTATGGTTACCATGGGGATACATGGTGCAGCTGTGTACAAGGGATTCCCTGTGATGGATGAAGGAGAAGAGTATTGGTGGGTGTAACTTCACTTGTACAAAAACAAGGAAGACAACCACAAGGAGTTAGGATTCTCCATGGTCACCAACTCCGAAATGCACATAACATTCTTTGACTCTGCAAGAAATGAAGCTTGGAATGCTATCAAGGAGCTTGGTGATAGACTCAAGTGCAGAATGCTCAACACCCAAAATGACCTTAGAGAAGAAAAGAACCATACCCAAGAATTAGAGACTACCAACCAACAATTAAGGGGAGACATCATAGATTTAATATGGGAGTCTTGTGAACAAGATAGGCAGATGGCTACTAAGGATGCCCTGATAGCTATTTTGTCTAGTGAGTGAGAGTTGTAACGTACTTCATTAGTTGGACCACCACACTTATCGTTTTTACTTCCAAATTTTTGTCTAAGTTATGTTGAACCTTGGATGTTTGTAATGGATTTGTGTATGCCATGACTTGTGTGTTTGATGCTAAAAGATGTGCTTATGATATTATGACTTGTGAATTTTCTCTACTTGTGTTGGTTCTAACTTTTCTCTGTCTTATAAAAATAGATGCCTAATGTTGTTATCAACACGGACGAGGAGTTCAAGGGAACTCGTTTTGGTACTCGTCTCATTGAGCTCACTAGTGTGCTCAACCTTGAACTTCCTAGCATCATGACACTTACACTCACCAAGTTTGAGAGTAAGGACCTATGGGGCTTCAAAGTCACACAGCCGGGACGCCAGACAGAGCCAACCACGGAGGCCATCACTTTCAAGCTGATGCATGACGACAAGGAGAAAGTCTTAGATGTAGCCATGCAGGAGTTACTTGGGAGCCTGGTAGGGAGGCACTCCACCGAGCTTAGAGGTCTTTACTTTCACCCCTTCGGGAAACGCAACGAGGAGGGTGAGGCTATAAAGTACGAGGATGCTGCTAGAGAGACGATGGAGCCGATTCGCCTATACCTTCAGGACCTAGAGGGTCTTATTATACACGTTGATACTGATAGGACCAACATCATGCTTAGCAATGACGAGCTCTAGGTTCAGCTCCGAGAGAAGTACAAGCTCTTCGTGGAGCAAGACGAGATTGTCAAGGAAATGGAGGCCAAGTTTGAAAGCCAGGACAATAAGTTCAAGAGCCAAGAGAAAAGAGTCCAAGACAGGAACAAGAAGATCCGGGAGATGAAGGAAGAGTTAGAGGCCAAGGACTTCGAGCTCGAGCATCAGCAGGGAGTGATCGAGAGGCTTCGCTCACAGAAGAGGGTTCTTAGGGCCAAGATTGAGGCCTTGACTGCTAGTGTTGATTAGTACAAGACCGCCATGGAGAATGCAGGTCTTACCCTCGTTGATGTGGAGATTGATGCGGAAGAGTAGTGTAGACTATTCGATTTATCTTTCACCTACCATACTTTGATTATTGAGTCGCAATGACCATCCAACATGTGGATGGCTTTCTATGGTTTGTTTGTGTTTTCAAAACTTGTTGTTTATGTCGTTCAAACTCTATGTTTTTTTATGCTTGGATATTGTGATTGTTCTATGTGATGTATTGTGCATGTTAAGCATCTATGGGTATCTCATTCTTATCCTTATTAAAACCACAGATGCCTCCTCGACGTGCCAACCCGAACCAAAACAACAACAACAATGTCACTCCCAACATGCAACAGTTGATGACAGCACAAGCTCAACTGATGCAGATGATGACAACCTTCATGCAGAACCAGAACTAGAATAACAACAACAACAATAACAACAACAACAACAACCAGAATAATCCACCAGGATTTGACATGCTCACCAGATTTCTAAGACTGAGGCCTACAAAGTTCTCGGGAACCACTGATCCAATGGTGGCCAATGACTGGTTACGCTCAGTGAACAAGGACTTAGTGACTGTAGGCTGCACCGACGAAGAGAAGGTCAGGTTTGCAGCACATCTGCTTGAAGGGCCAGCAGCAACTTGGTGGGACAACTTTCAGATCACCACTCCCATTGAGGATGTGACTTGGGCTATCTTTGAGGATGGATTCCGTACAGCTCACATCTCATCCGGAGTGATGAATTTGAATAAGAATGAGTTCCACAATCTGAAGCAGCGTCACCGCAGTGTGGATGAGTACATTGAGGAATTCAACAATCTGGCGCGTTATGCACCGGATGAAGTTGTTACAATTGCCAAGAGGAAGGAGAAATTCCTTGAAGGACTGAATGATGAGTTAAACATGCAGCTGTCTGTTGCCTATGTTCCAACCTACCAATCACTTTGTGACAAGGCTACCATCTTGGAGAACAAGATGAAATAGGTTGAGAGCAGGAAGGGAAAGCATGGCTTTGATAAGCACATCTCGGGATCGTCTCACAAGCGTTCCCATCATGATGATAGTGGGAGTTCTGGATCCCACAAACATGGAAGTACAACAACCATCACAGCCACAACCGCCATCATGACAACAGGAATCACCGTAGTCATGATAATGACAAGTATAAGAACCACAAGAGTGGACACAAGATCCACCACAGTGGAAGTGGAAGTCAGCCTTCAAAGAGAGATATCAGTCAGGTCGAGTGTTTCAAGTGTAAGAAGATGGCCCAGAAAAGAAAGTTGAAGGTGCCAACAAGCCCAATCCCTTCCAAAAGGGACAAGTGAACCACATCAATGTGGAAGAAATATATGAGGAACCTGATGCTGTGGCTGGTAAGTTCAAACTCAATTCTGTGCCAGCACTTGTTCTTTTTGATACCGGCGCATCACATTCATTCATATCAAGAGCATTTGTTGATATAAATGGACTTCTAGTTGAAACTATTGGGTGTACTATAAAAGTAAGTTCTCCTGGTGGAGAAATGATAGTGAACTCAGGATGTCATGACCTAGTGATAGAATTTGGGAAGTATAAGTTTCCCGTTAATTTGATAATCCTAAATTCCCAAGGATTGGATGTCATTTTGGGAATGGATTGGATGACTAAGTACAAGGGAGTGCTAGATTGTGCCAATCATACTGTCACACTCACAACCTCGGATAATAAAGGATTAGATTCAAGACTAACTTTGAATCGAAAGGGAGTAATCTAAATTCTCTTAAGGGGGTTAGCATAGACAGTATGCTAATTGTGAGGGAATATCCGGATGTGTTTCCGGAGGAATTGCCGGGAATGCCACTAGATAGAGATGTGGAATTTCTGATTGACTTGCTGCCAGGATCTAGACCGATAGCAAAGAGACCTTACAAGATGTCAGTTGATGAGTTGAAAGAACTCAAGAAACAACTTGGAGAACAGCTGCAGAAAGGTTTTATTCAACCAAGTTCTTCATCCTAGGGAGCACCAGTCTTGTTTGTTGAAAAGAAAGATAGAAGTCAAAGGTTATGCATAGATTACCGATCACTCAATGAGGTGACTATCAAGAACAAGTATCCTTTGCCCAGAATCAATGACTTGTTTGATCAGTTAGAAGGAGCCCGTGTGTTCTCAAAGATTGATCTTCGATCAGGCTATTTTCAGCTAAAGATAAGGGAACAAGACATACCTAAGACTGCTTTCACCACTAGGTATGGATTGTATGAGTACACCGTGATGCCATTTGGTTTGACAAATGCACCAGCCTACTTCATGAATATGATGAACAAGGTGTTCATGGAATTTCTTGACAAATTTGTTGTCGTGTTCATCGATGACATTTTGATCTATTCCAAGAGCAATGAAGAGCATTTGCGATTGATACTTGAGAAGCTTAGAGAGCATAAACTGTATGCCAAATTCAACAAGTGTGAATTCTGGTTGAATGAAGTTGGATTTCTTGGACACATTGTGTCAGGAGATGGTGTAGCAGTTGATCCCGCAAAAGTGTCAGCTGTAACTGAGTGGGAATCTCCTAAGTCAGTGAAAGAAGTTCGTAGTTTCCTTGGCTTGGCAGGATACTATAGAAGGTTCATTGAGAATTTATCAAAGGTAGCTAAGCCAATGACGGAGTTACTTAAGAAAGACAAGAAATTTGATTGGACTGAAGGATGTGAACTCAGTTTCCAAGAGTTAAAGAAGAGACTAGTGACAGCACCAGTCTTATGTCTGCCAGATTTGGAGAAGGATTTCCAAGTGTATTGTGACGCATATCACCAAGCATTAGGTGTAGTTCTGATGCAAGAATGGAAAATTGTGGCTTATGCCTCGAGACAACTCAAAACTCATGAAGTGAATTATCCTACTCATGATTTAGAGTTATCCTCTGTTTTCCATGCACTCAAAACATGCAGAGATTATCTTTTGGGAAAGCGGTGTGAAGTGTTCACAGATCACAAAAGTTTGAAGCATATCTTCACTCAGAAAGAAATCAACATGAGACAAAGAAGATGGCTAGAACTCATCAAGGACTATGACTTGAGTTTGCAATACAACCCGGTAAAGCAAATGTTGTAGCAGATGCATTAAGCCGTAAGGTTTATGTGAATGGCCTTACTAAGGGAGAAGTTCCAGATGATCTGTGTGCCCAATTCAAAGATCTCAGGTTGGAGATAGTGCCATAAGGACATCTCATGTCATTGGATGTTCAACCCACCTTGTTAGACAAAATCAAGGAAGCCCAAAAGACGGACAAGGAAATTGAAGAGATTAAGGAAAAGATTGGCAAAGGAAAAGCCAAAGGATTCCATGAAGGCGAACATGGTACTTTATGGTATGGAAAACGTATCTGCATTCCGCAAGATCCGGAGCTTCGTAAACTGATTTTACAAGAAGCACACAACTCACCATATTCCATTCATCCGGGTATCACCAAAATGTACATGGATGTGAAGGAAAGATTTTGGTGGAATAATCTCAAAAAGGACATCACCGAACATATTGCTTTGTGTGATGTATGTAGCAGAGTGAAAGCGGAACATCAGAAACCAGCAGGATTGTTACAACCACTACCTATTCCTGATTGGAAGTGGGACAAGATTGGCATGGGTTTCATCACTGGACTGCCAAGGACTAGATCGGGATATGATTCCATTTGGGTCGTAGTAGACCGCCTAACTAAAGTGGCTCATTTCATACCCGTGAAGACAACCTATACAAGTGGTAAGTTAGCCAAGATTTATATGAATTGTATTGTGCGTCTGCATGGAGTACCCAAGAGTATTGTGTCTGATAGGGGAACTCAATTCACTTCCCATTTTTGGAGACAACTTCATGAGTCATTGGGAACGAGATTGGAATTCAACACGGCTTTTCATCCCCAGACTGATGGATAAACAGAAAGGACCAACCGGATTCTAGAGGATATGTTGAGGGCATGTGCCCTAGATTATGGTGCTAGTTGGGATGAAAGTCTGCCTTATGCAGAATTCTCTTACAACAACAACTATCAAGACAGTATTGAGATGGCACCGTTTGAATTTCTCTATGGGAGAAAGTGTACTACACCATTGCTATGGAATGGTGTTGGAGAAAGAAACTTGTTCGGGCCAGAACTAATCAAGGAAGCTAAAGAGAAAGTCAATTTGGTAAATGACAGATTGAAGATAGCACAGTCCCGACAAAAGAGCTACGCAGATCCAAAGCATAGGGAAGTCACCTATGAAGTGGGTGATAGAGCTTATCTTAGAGTATCACCACTTCGTGGAGTGAAGAGGTTTGGAGTGAAAGGAAAATTGGCCCCAAGATATGTTGGACCATTCAAGATTCTGAGACGTAAAGGAGAAGTGTCATATGAGATTGAATTGCCTGAATCATTGTCTGCCGTTCACAATGTGTTTCATGTGAGTCAGTTAAAGAAATGCCATCCGAAAATGGAAGAGACTTCTTTGATGGATACTATACCTTTGGAAGAGGTCCAATTGGAAAGTGATCTCACTTATGAAGAAAAACCTATCAAGATTATTGAGACTACATAAAGAGTTACTCGGACAAATACTATCAAATTCTGCAAAGTTTAGTGGAACCATCATTCCGAGGAAGAAGCAACATGGGAAAGAGAAGATGATCTTCAGAACGTTCACCCTCACCTATTTGCTAGCCAATCCGAATCTCGAGGGCGATATTCACCTTAAGGGGGTTAGATTTGTAACATCCCAAAAATAATGATTTATAAAGTTTGCATATCATTCATGCATTCATAAGCATTTAGGATCATTTTCAAATAAGATTTCAAAACAGAAGCAAATGGTTGCCTATTATTTTATGTAGGAAAGGCAATGACTTTATTTTTCACCCTCTAAATATGAGAATACTTTGTTTCAACCAGAAAGGTTTGAATATAGTTTTGAATGTTGATTCCAAAGATTGTTCAAAATTTCAAAAAAAAATCTAAATTCAAAACCATTCTTATGCCTATTATAAATAAATAATTAAGGCAAGGTTTTATTTTCATTTCAATGGGCCAATGTATTTTTGAGTGAACAACAATGTTTTATACTCAAATATGTACATGGCTCACTATAAAAAAATCCATAGAAATTTTGAATTCAAATTTATTTGAAAAGCATTTGAAAATGATTTTAGAAAATCAAAACAGAAATAGAAAAGGAATAAAGAAAAGGAAAAGGGCCAGCGTTGCCAATCTGGCCCAGCACTGGATCCAGTCCAACAACCAGCCCACCCGGGGTTACCCTCTCCCTCTGTTTCTCACCCACGCAAGCACACCCCTCTCGCTGACGCCTCGGACCCACCTGCCCCGTCATCGTTGTCCCCAAACCCCGCCCACGACCTGGCCTCACCGTTTCTTCCCCTCCTTCACTACAGCGGTTAAATTCGAGTTATTGCCGTTGATTCCATGCGCAATCTCCGCCCCTGCTCTGGCTACTTAATCACCTCCCCCTCGCGTCCATTTCCCCCAACACAACCAGCCAGAAGCGCCGCCAGGCTCCGCGAATTCATGCTTGCACCACCGCAGCACCCAGTAGCTCCGGCGGCTGATTCCGGTGAGCTCCGAGCACCCCTTCCTTTCTGCTTGACCTTGTCGAGCTCGCCATGTCTGGTTTTCCCGCGCATGATCTAGGTCACCGTCCCCGTCCACCTCTGCAAGCGACAGAGCCGCCGCTCAACTCCGACGATCGATTTAGGTAAAACCCGACCTTCCTTTGCCTTCTCCTTGACTCTACCATGTTCGCCTAATCGCTGTGCACGCGTTTATGCCTTTGCCTTGTGTTAGGGCGGACCAGAACATCGCCAACGTCGCCGTCCAATCGAGACCGACGCTATCCGCAACTCCGACGACCCCTAGCCACCGCTACAGCACGCCCCCGTCCCAACCGCGACCACGTTGAGCTTCCTCGTGCACGTGCGAGTCTGGTAAGCAACATCACCATCCCCAGCCCTTGGTAGAATCGCCGGAACGCCACTGGAAGTGCATCGCCGCCTCCAGCGCCGCCAGACTGTGGTCGAGTGAGCCAACGCCGTTAGATCTAGATCGTAGGGTATATATTAGATTTAGATCTAAGCGTTTTCTTTAGATCTGGTGCATTGGATCTGATTAGATCCAACGACGCAGAAGCTTGATCCCGCGCAAACCTGTACGGGACAATCATATTGCGCCGCGTGTCAGGTTTTACTGTTTTAAATTTAGATTTGAATCTATTAGTTATTTAAACTTGTAAATTCAATAACTTTTGTTCTGTTTATCCTAAAAAATTCAAATAAGATATCAATGGAATCACAAAAATAAATCCTACACATCTATGGGCTTAGTTTTGTATTTTGTTTCTGTTAAAATGGAATTTTATTTAGAGACCTTTGTAGGCCTATTTTGTGTATACATTTTTTTGGAAAATGTTTTAAAAGCCAAATTAAGTTTATTTGGTATATAAATGTTTAGTTTATTGATCAGTACTGTTTTACTTGTCTTGGTTGGTTTAGAAAAATCATCACATGGCGTTTGCATGCATTCATATATTTTTGTTTGATTATTTGAAATGTGAATTTGGTGCTATCATTTTATGTGTAGATTTTGGTGCTGGTGGTGATTGTGACTGTGAGGATTGTTGTTACTCCCCTAATTACCAAGGCAAGTGGTGCTTCATATTTTTGTCCCAATATTTTGACTATTGGTGGTTCCTTGGGAGTTTTGCCAAACAAAAACTTAGTGTTTTCAACTAATAGGTAAAACCTATTTTGAGCAAGGCACGCCTAAGCTACACTTAGCGAAATTCATGTAGAAGCTAGATACTATTATTCTACTAAGGTATCACTTGCCAATACTATTCCAATGTATTGACCCACTATGGCTATAACTTGTGATGTTGCAGGTTACTCTAATGAGGATTATGGTTATGAGTCTACACTCAACATGCTTGCCTGTGGCACATGAAGATGAAGACTTTTATTTATATTTGTTAAGTTAAACTCTTGTACTAGCCTATTGCTATGGAGTTGTAAAATACTATGTTATCTCTAGAATGACGATGTAATAATGACCTTTGTTTCTGTGTACTTCATCTTAAACTGTGGATGCTAGCAATTTATCCAGGGACTAGCATTGCAATCACAGGGACCTTTACCTTTATAAAGGTGGGGTCTTACATAGAAGAATAGCACCACAACTTAAATACTAAACCATTGAATATTACCTCAACACAAATCCACTACTGACAACATGACTTCTCCCATGTCCTCAAGAACTAAACAAACTACTCACACGACATCATATGGATCAAGATCAAAGATGATATGGTGATGGATAACAATCTAAAAATAAACAATAATTCAATGGTTCCACTCACAAGCATCAATTACAATAGTAACCAACATCGTGAATGTTTCCCCTAAGAACTATGCAAGATTCAACACAATTGTTACAGCAGGATGGAGTGGTGATGATGGTGCTAGTGGAGATGATGGTGTGGATGATGATGATTGTAAGATCCCTCCTTTGTAAAGGAAAGGATCCCTGTGATTGCAATGCTAGTCCCTGGATCAATGCTAGCAACCACAGTTTAAGATGAAGTACACAGAAACAAAGGTCATTATTACATATCATTCCAGAGACAAACATAGTCTTTTATATACTCCATGGCCTCAGGCCTAATACAAGAGTTCAAAATATATAACAAGATAGATAAGTCTTCATCTTCATGTGCCACAGGCAAGCATGTTGAGTGTAGACTCATGACTCCTAATCATCATCAGAATAAACTACAACATCACAAGTTACAGCCACAGTTTGGTCAATACATTGGAATAGTATTGGCAAGTGATACCTTAGTAGAATATTGGTGGACTAGATACTATATGCATTTTGGCTAAGTATAGCTTGGGCTTGCTTTGCTCAAAATAGGTTTTACCTATTAGTTGAAAACACTAAGTTTTTCTTTGATAAAATCTTTCCCAAGGAACCACCAATAGACATTGGTGAACATTTACCCTTGTTCAACCACAAGTTTTTACTTAGAAATTGGGATGAGGATATTCTTGATAGCTTCCATGTCTTGATGCTCAAGTTGTCCAATACCAGGGACATGGCTAAGTACTTAGATTCTTCCTTCTGCAGAGGTTGTGCACTTTCCCCACAAGACTTGATTTTCACCAAGACAGGACCTTTCAGAAGCCTTCCCTTAGACCAAATGGACGCGTTCCATCCTATCATCCCACTACCACCAACTGTCCAAAGGGCTAAGTTATTGCAACCTATGTGATCCAGGCAGAGCCCATATTGCCAAGTGGCTACACTAGAAGCTTCTTAACATATGGCATCTCAAATCCCTTTGTTCCTGGGTGGCTTTCCACAAGTGATATACACAAGGTAAACCATAGAAATGGGCCTTGTGTAACCACTCAACATAAACCATTCCTTCCATTCCACCCAGGTGTTTCATTCACTTAGTTGTTTTATTAAACAAAACTCAAGTCCAAAGACTTAGAAATATTTTCTCATAGTATGAATATATATCCACCCTTGGTTGCTACTAGCTATGCTAAGCATGGCATTGACAAGACTTAGAAATATTTCTAGCAATTCTACAACTACTAGGATTTCCCAAGCATAGCATATAGATCAAAATATCCATGCAAGTCTAGCAAAATATTTCTAATACATAGTTGAAAAACATAGGAATAAATCATGAAGCACCACTTGCCTTGGTAGTTTGGAGAGTATCTACAATCCTCACAATCACAATCACTATTTGCACCAAAATCTACACATAAAATAATAGCACCAAAATCACATACAAAATAAATACAAGCAAAAATATATGGATGCATGCATAATGCCATGTGATGATTTTCTACACCAAACAAGAAAAGTGCATGGTACTGAATCATAAACAAGTACAAAACAAGCTAAATAAACTTTATTTGAATATTAAAACATTTTCCAAATAATTATTATACACAAAATAGGCCTACACATGTTTCTGTAAAAACAACCATTTTAACAGAGGCAAAACATTAAACACATTGCATAGATGGGAAGGATTTTCTCTCCTGTTTCCATTGATATAAAATTTGTCAAATTTGGACATGGCATTCAAAAGTTATGAATTAAACAAAGCCAAACATCTATTAGATCTAATTCAGAAATTTAAAACAAAGAACATGCCACGCGGCAGTCTCTGGTTGGCTGGTACCGCTTCGCACCGGATCGCGTTCGCGCACCGTCAGATCAACTTAAAATCTAACGGCTCAGCTCTAACCATACCCCTTCTCCTATCTTCTAATCTCGACCACTGGATCTAGATCCAGTGGATCTAAACGCTTTGACCAAAACCCGGCGGCGCAAATGGCCAGAACGGCGGCGACGGCTCTGCCAGCGATGGATAGGTGAATATAGCGAGGGCTGGGGGCAGTGGTGATGCTTACCAGACTCGCACGTGCACGAGGAAGCTCAACATGGTCGTTGTGGAAACGGGGGCGTGCTGCTGTGGTCGTGGGAGCTTGTCAGAGTCGGGACGGCGTCGGGCTTAGGTGGACGGCGATGTTGGCGATGTTCTGATCCGCCCTAACACAAACGAAAGGCATCAGCGCGTGCGCATCGTTCAGGCGAACAAGATAGGGTCAAGGAAAAAGCACGGGGCGGTCGAACCTCACCGGAATTCCTTGCCGAAGTTGAAGACGGCATCGGGAAGTTGCGGTGCTTGACGGAGTCGATGCTCTGGTGCGAAATAAGGAAAACGGCGAACGTAAGAATATGCGCAAAGTGATAGCGGACAAGCTTGCATGAACCAGAGAGCGAGGCGCGCACGAGGCTTACCACAATCGGTTGCCGGAGTCTGTCGGTACCGCGGCGGTGTGAGGGCAAATTCTAGCAGCCTGGTGGCGCTTCTGGCTAGCTTTGTTGGGGAAAATGGCCGCGAGGGGGAGGGGTTTAAGTAGCCGGAGCTGGGCATGGAGTTACTCGGCGAATCAATAACATTTACTCGCGCAATCAACGGCAGTGACGCGGGGAGGAAACGACGGAGGGCTCAGTCGTGGGCGGGGTTTGGGGACGACGCTGACGGGGCAAGTGGGTCTGGGGCGTCAGTGAGAGGGGTGTGTTCGCGCGGGTGAGAAATAGAGGTGAGGAGGGGAACCCCGGGTGGGCTAGTTGTTGGGCTGGATCCAGTGTTGGGCCAGATTGGCGACGCTGGCCTTTTTCCTTTTCTTTACTCCTTTTCTATTTCTGTTTTAATTTTCTGGATCCATTTTCAAATAAATTCAAAGGTCATTTGAATTCAAATCCTTTCTGGATTTTTGTACGGTGTAGCATTCACATTTTTGGGCATGAAACCAAGTGGTCTCTCTGTACTAGCTTGGTCCCTTTGATTGAACAAAATAAACAGTGATAAAGAACTTGATTTGAATAAGTTTTGAAAATGGTTTTCAAATCATATTTGTTTTGTAAATTTTTCTCCCAACTCCAACAATCAAACAAAGTAATAAGAGAGCAAGCAAGGCTTGGTTTAAAACAAATAAACTCTTCAATTGAAAGTGGCATTAGTTTGATAGTTGCTCACATAAAATAATGAGCATCAGATGCTCCTGTTTTTTAAATGATTTTGATATGGAAACCCTAAATGATCATGGATGCATGAATGATATGCATGAGTTTTGAAACATGATTTTAGGGATGTTACAAATCTAACCCCCTTAAGTTGAATCTCGCCCTCGAGATTCAGGTTGGCTAGCAAATAGGTGAGGGTGGTCTTTCCGAAGATCATCTTCTCTTTCCCATGTTGCTTCTTCTTCGGAATGATGATTCCATTGAACTTTGCAGAATTTGATAGTCTTAGTCCGAGTAACTCTTTCTGCAGTATCAAGAATCTTGATAGGTTTATCCTAATAAGTGAGATCACTTTCCAATTGAACCTCCTCCAAAGGTATAATATCCTTTAAAGAAGTCTCTTCCATCTCTGGATGGCATTTATTAAGCTGACTCACATGAAATACATTGTGAACAGCAGACAGTGACTCTGGCAATTCAATCTCATAAGCTACTTCTCCTTTACGACTTAGAATTTTGAATGGTCCAACATATCTTGGGGCCAATTTACCTTTGACACCAAACCTCTTCACTCCACGAAGTGGTGACACTCTAAGATAAGCTCTGTCACCTACTTCATAGGTGACTTCTCTACGCTTAGGATCTGCGTAGCTCTTTTGTCGGGACTGTGCTATCTTCAATCTGTCCTTAACCAGCTTGACTTTCTCTTCAGCCTCTTTGATTAGTTCTGGTCTGAACAAACTTCTTTCTCCCACACCATTCCATAGAAATGGGGTGGTACACTTTCTCCCGTAGAGAAACTCAAATGGTGCCATCTCAATACTGGCTTGATAGCTGTTATTGTAAGAGAATTCTGCGTACGGCAGACTTTCATCCCAACTGGCTCCATAATCTAGAGCACATGCCCTCAGCATATCTTCAAGTATTTGGTTGGTCCTTTATGTTTGTCCATCAGTCTGAGGATGAAAAGCAGTGCTAAATTCCAACCTCGTTCCCAATGACTCATGCAGTTGCCTCCAAAAATGAGAAGTGAATTGAGTTCCCCTATCAGACACAATACTCTTGGGTACTCCATGTAGACATACAATTCTACTCATATAGATCTTCGCTAACTTAGCACTTGTATAGGTTGTCTTGACGGGTATAAAATGAGCAACTTTAGTCAAGCGATCCACTACTACCCAAATAGAATCATATCCTGACCGGGTCCTTGGCAATCCGGTGATGAAATCCATTCCAATCTTGTCCCACTTCCAATCAGGAATAGGTAGTGGTTGTAACAATCCTGCTAGTTTCTGATGTTCCGCTTTCATCTACTACATACATCACACAAAGCAATATGTTCGGCGATGTCCTTCTTGAGATTATTCCACCAAAATCTTTCCTTCATATGCATGTACATTTTGGTGTTACCCGGATGAATGGAATACGGTGAGTTGTGGGCTTCCTGTAAAATCAGTTTCCGAAGCTCCGGATCTTGTGGAACATAGATACGTTTTCCATGCCATAAAGTACCCTGTTCATCTTCATGGAATCCTTTGGCTTTCCCCTTGCCAATATTTTCCTTAATCTCTTCAATTTCCATATCTGCCTTTTGGGCTTCTTTAATCTTGTCCAACAAAGTGGGTTGAACATCCAAAGACATGAGATGTCCTTCAGGCACAATCTCCAATCTGAGGTCTCTGAATTGGGCACATAGATCATCTGGCAATTCTCCCGTAGTAAGGCCATTCACAAAAACCTTATGGCTTAGAGCATCCGCTACAACATTTGCTTTACCGGGGTGGTATTGCAAACTCAAGTCATAGTCCTTGATGAGTTCTAGTCATCTTCTTTGTCTCATGTTAATTTCTTTCTGGGTGAAGATATACTTCAAACTTTTGTGATCTGTGAACACTTCACATCGCTTTCCCAAAAGATAATGTCTCCATGTTTTGAGTGCATGGACAACAGAGGCTAACTCTAAATCATGAGTAGGGTAGTTTACTTCATGAGTTTTGAGTTGTCTCGAGGCATAAGCCACAACTTTCCCGTCTTGCATAAGTACTGCACCTAATCCATGATGAGATGCATCACAATACACTTGGAAATCTTTCTCCAAATCTGGCAAACATAATACTGGTGCTGTCACTAGCCTCTTCTTCAATTCTTGAAAGCTGAGTTCACAACCTTCAGACCAAGAAAATTTCTTATCTTTCTTTAGCAATTCTGTCATAGGCTTAGCTACCTTGGAGAAATTTTCAATGAACCTTCTGTAGTAACCTGCTAAGCCAAGGAAACTACGAACCTCTTTCACTGACTTGGGAGATTCCCATTTAGTTACAGCTGAAACTTTAGCAGGATCAACTGCTACACCATCTCCTGACACAACGTGTCCAAGAAATCCAACTTCATTCAACCAAAACTCACACTTGCTGAATTTGGCATACAACTTATGCTCCCTAAGTTTCTCAAGTATCAAACGCAAATGTCCTTCATGCTCTTCTTTGCTCTTGGAGTAGATCAAAATGTCATTGATGAAAACGACAACAAACTTATCAAGGAATTCCATGAACACCTTGTTCATCATATTCATGAAGTATGCTGGCGCATTGGTCAAACCAAATGGCATCACAGTATACTCATACAATCCATACCTTGTGGTGAAAGCTGTTTTAGGTATGTCTTGTTCTCTTATCTTGAGCTGGAAATAACCTGACCGGAGATCAATCTTTGAGAACACACAAGCTCCTTCTAACTGATCAAACAATTCATTGATTCTAGGCAAAGGGTATTTGTTCTTGATAGTCACCTCATTGAGTGAACGGTAATCTATGCATAACCTTTGACTTCTATCTTTCTTTTCCACAAACTGGTGCTCCCCAAGATGAAGAACTTGGTTGGATAAAACCTTTCTGCAACTGTTCTCCAAGTTGCTTCTTGAGTTATTTCAACTCATCCACTGACATCTTGTACGGTCTCTTTGCTATTTGTCCAGATCCTGGTAGCAAATCAATAAGAAATTCCACATCTCTATCTGGTGGCATTCCCGGCAATTCTTCCGGAAACACATCAGGGTATGCACTCACAGTAGGCACACTGTCTATGCTAACCCCCTTAAGAGAATTTAGCTTACTCCTTTTTGCTTCAAAGTTGTTCTTGAATCTGATCCTTTTGTTTTCTGGAGTTGTGAGTGAGACAGTATGGTTGGCACAATCTATCACTCCCTTGTGCTTAGTCATCCAGTCCATTCCCAAAATAACATCCAATCCTTGAGCGTTTAGGATTATCAAGTTAACGCGAAACTTGTACTTCCCAAACTCTATGACTAGATCATGACATCCTGAATTTACTATCATTTCTCCGCCAGGAGAACTTACTTTTATAGGACACCCAATAGTTTCTACTGGTAGTTCATTTCTTTCAAAAAATGCTCTTGATATGAATGAATGAGATGCACCAGTATCAAAGAGAACAAATGTTGGAACAGAATTGAGTTTGAACTTACCAGCAACAGCATCAGGTTCCTCATAAATTTCCTCCACATTGATGTGGTTCACTTGTCCCTTTTGAAAAGGGTTGGGCTTGTTGGGTCCTTCAACTTTCTTTTCTAGGCATTCATTTGCATAATGCCCCATCTTCTTGCACTTGAAACATTCAACCTGACTAAGATCCTTCTTGATAGGCTGGCTTCCACTGCCACTTCCACTTCCACTGTGGTGGCTCTTATATCCACCTTTGTTATTCTTGTACTTATCGTTGTCATGACTACGGTGGTTCTTGTTGTCATGATAATGGTTGTGGTTGTGGTGCTTGTTGAACTTACCATGCTTGTGGGATCCAGAACTCCCACTGTCATCATAATGGGAACGCTTGTGAGATGATCCCGAGCTGTGCTTGTCTGAATGCTTTCTCTTCTTGCTTTCAACTTGTTTCATCTTGCTCTCCAAAATAGCATCCTTGTCACAAAGAGACTGGTATGTGGGAACATAGGCCACAGCTAACTGCAGGTTCAATTCATCATTCAACCCTTCAAGTAACTTTTCCTTCCTCTTAGCATCAGTGTCAACTTCATTCGGTGCATATCGCGCCAGATTGTTGAACTCCTCAATATATTCAGCCACGCTGCGGTGGCGCTGCTTCAAGTTATGGAACTCTTTCTTCTTCAAACTCATCACTCCGGATGAGATGTGAACAGTACGGAAACCATCTTCAAAGATAGCCCATGTCACATCCTCAATGGGAGTGGTGATCTGGAAATTATCCCACCAAGTGGCTGCTGGTCCTTCCAACAAGTGAGCTGCAAATCTGACTTTCTCTTCATCAGTACAGCCAACAGTTACCAAGTCCTTGTTCACAGAGCGTAGCCAATCATTGTCCACCATAGGATCAGTAGTTCCTGAGAACTTTGCTGGCCTTAGCCTTAAGAACCTGATAAGCATGTCAAAACCCGGTGGGTTGTTCTGATTGTTGTTGTTGTTGTTGTTGTTGTTATTGTTGTTGTTGTTGTTGTTCTGATTCTGGATGAATGTGGTCATCATTTGCATCAACTGAGTCTAAGCTGTCATCATCTGCTGCATCTCAGGGGTGATGTTGTTGTTGTTGGGGTTGGGATTGGCACGTCGGGGAGGCATCTATGGTTTTCAATAAGGATAAGAATGAGATACCCATTGATGCTAACATGCACAATACACCACATAACAAAACACAATCATGCATCACAGTAGTAAAGGTTCAACAACAGAGACAACAAGTTTTTGGAAAAGTAAACACACCAATAGCAAGCCATCCACATGTTGGATGGTCATTGCGACTCAATAATCAAAGACATGATAAAATAAAGGTAAATGAGTAGTCATCACTACTCATCTGCATCAACCTCCTCATCAACAAATGTAAGACCTGCATTCTCCATTGCGGTCTTGTATTCCTCGACATTGGTGGTCAAGGTCTCTACTTTGGCTTTGAGAGCCCTCTTCTGTGAACGAAGCCTCTCAATCACAGTCTGCTGATGCTCGAGCTTGAAGTCCTTGGCCTCTAGTTCTGCAGTCATGTCTCGAATCCTCTTGTTCCTATCTTGGACTCGCTTCTCTTGACTCTTGAACTTTCTATCCTGAATCTCAAACTTATCCTCCATCTCCTTCACTATCTCATCTTTCTCCGCGAAGAGCTTGTCCTTCTCATGAAGCTTCACCTGGAGTTCGTCATTGCTAAGCATGACGTTGGTCCTATCAGTGTCTATGTGCCTAAGAAGAACCTCTAAGTCCTGGAGGTATAGGCGAATTGGCTCTGCCGTCTCTCTCGAAGTATCCTCGAAGTCAATGGCCTCACCATCATCATCACGTCTACCAAAGGTGTGGAAGTGAGTACCTCTAACCTCTCGAGAGTGTCTCCCTAGTAAACGTCCAATCAAATCCTGCATGACTACCTCTAGGCCTCTCTCCTTGTCATCATGCATGAGCTTGAAGATGATGGCCTCCGTGGCTGGCTCAGTCTGGCATCCTGGCTGATTAACCTTGAAGCCCCAAAGGTCTTTCCTCTCAAACTTGGTGAGGGGAAGCATCATGATAGTAGGAAGAGGGAGATTGAGCAGACTAGTGAGCTCAATAATACGAGTGCCAAAACGAGTTCCCTTGAACTATTCAGCCGTACTGATAGTAACATTAGGCATCTATTTAATAAGATAGAAAAAGTTAGAATCAACACAATTTAAGACAATTCATAAGACAAGTCATCACATGCATAACTTTGGAAATCAAAACACACAAGTCATGGCATACATGGATCCATTACAAACAACCAAGGTTCAACTTATTTTAAACAACATTTGGGAAATAAAATGATAGGTGTGGTGGTCCAACTAACGAAGTACGTTACAATCCCATCTCACTTGCCAGGTTGGCTAACAGGGCATCCCTAGAGGCAATCTGTTTGTCTAGATCACAAGACTCCATTGCTAAGTCTATGATGTCCTTCCTTAAGCTTTGGTTGGTAGCCTCTAACTCTTGGGTATGCTTCTTTTCTTCCCTAAGATCATTCTGGGTGTTAATCATTCTGCACTTGATTCTATCACCAAGTTCTTTGATGGCCTTCCAAGCTGCATCCCTTGCTGAATCAAAGAATGTGGTGTGCATCACTGAGTTGGTGACCATGCAGAATCCTGAGTCCTTGTGGTTGTCTTCCTTGTTTTTATACAAGTGAAGTTGCACCCACCAGTACTCAACTCCTTCATCCATCACAGGAAAACCTTTGTACACAGCTGCACCATGTATTCCCATGGCAACCATGAGGTCCTTGAGGGCCTTGGGGAACTCTGTCTCACATTCCAAAGTCATAGTCATGAGTGGTCCCTTCTTCACGGCTTCGTTGATGGAGTTCATCTACAAATAGAGATGAGAAAGAAGATTAGAAAAGTTTACGAGAAGAAAATACAAGTGTGGAAGTTGTTGAAATTTTTTTCCTTAGTGGTTTCCAATCCTAGGGTCATAATCCTACAAGCAACACAGTGCTCTGATACCATCTGTAAGATCCCTCCTTTGTAAAGGAAAGGATCCTTGTGATTGCAATGCTAGTCCCTGGATCAATGCTAGCATCCACAGTTTAAGATGAAGTACACAGAAACAAAGGTCATTATTACATATCATTCTAGAGACAAACATAGTCTTTTACAAACTCCATGGCCTCAGGCCTAATACAAGAGTTCAAAATATATAACAAGATAGATAAGTCTTCATCTTCATGTGCCACAGGCAAGCATGTTGAGTGTAGACTCATGACTCCTAATCATCATCAGAATAAACTACAACATCACAAGTTACAGTCATAGGGGATCAATACATTGGAATAGTATTGGCAAGTGATACCTTAGTAGAATATTGGTGGACTAGATACTATATGCATTTTGGCTAAGTATAGCTTGGGCTTGATTTGCTCAAAATAGGTTTTACCTATTAGTTGAAAACACTAAGTTTTTCTTTGATAAAATCTTTCCCAAGGAACCACCAATAGACATTGGTGAACATTTACCCTTGTTCAACCACAAGTTTTTACTTAGAAATTGGGACGAGGAGATTTTTGATAGCTTCCATGTCTTGATGCTCAAGTTGTCCAATACCAGGGACATGGCTAAGTACTTAGATTCTTCCTTCTGCAGAGGTTGTGCACTTTCCCCACAAGACTTGATTTTCACCAAGACAGGACCTTTTAGAAGCCTTCCCTTAGACCAAATGGACGCGTTCCATCCTATCATCCCACTACCACCAACTGTCCAAATGGCTAAGTTATTGCAACCTATGTGATCCAGGCAGAGCCCATATTGCCAAGTGGCTGCACTAGAAGCTTCTTAACATATGGAATCTCAAATCCCTTTGTTCCTGGGTGGCTTTCCACAAGTGAGATACACAAGGTAAACCATAGAAATGGGCCTTGTGTAACCACTCAACATAAACCATTCCTTCCATTCCACCCAGGTGTTTCATTCACTTAGTTGTTTTATTAAACAAAACTCAAGTCCAAAGACTTATAAATATTTTCTCATAGTATGCATATATATCCACCCTTGGTTGCTACTAGATAGGCTAAGCATGGCATTGATAAGACTTAGAAATATTTCTAGCAATTCTACAACTACTAGGATTTCCCAAGCATAGCATATAGATCAAAATATCCATGCAAGTCTAGCAAAATATTTCTAATGCATAGTTGAAAAACATAGGAATAAATCATGAAGCACCACTTGCCTTGGTAGTTTGGAGAGTATCTACAATCCTCACAATCACAATCACTATTTGCACCAAAATCTACTCACAAAATAATAGCACCAAAATCACATACAAAATAAATACAAGCAAAAATATATGGATGCATACATAATGCCATGTGATGATTTTCTACACCAAACAACACAAGTTCATGGTACTGAATCTTAAACAAGTACAAAACAAGCTAAATAAACTTTATTTGAATATTAAAACATTTTCCAAATAATTATTATACACAAAATAGGCCTACACATGTTTCTATAAAAACAACCATTTTAACAGAGGCAAAATGTCACATCCCAAGATTTTCCAAATCTTGTAATGTGAAAAAATTAAAATAAACAAAATAAATTATTGTTGAAAATTAGGGTGAAAAGGAACTTTTTGTTTCTAATTGGAAACTTAAAAACCCATCTTGAACAAACTTGGTAAATTTTGAATTCAACAAAATCCAAATCAAGAGAAATGCATTCCTCATAAAATGCATCTGGAAATTTAAACACTTGGAAAATAAATCCAAAACCCTAAGCCCTAATGGAATAAAAACATTTCCAAGTTATCTCCAAGCCTATGGATTTGATCCATATAAAAATTTGTCAACAAACATTTACAAATGATCAAGAATGACAAATAGAAATATTATAAAGCCATATAAATTGGTTTCACTTAATTTGGAGCCATAGATAAAATCTTATGAATTTAATAAGATAAAGGAAAACTAATTTCCAAAGCTAATAAAGAATCTATCTATAAATCCATACCAAATGGTGAGCAAATAATCCTAAAGATATTTAAAAGGATAAATAAATCTCAAATAAGAATTTACAAATTGAAATCACCAAGTTTGGATCTCTAAAATAAAAAGATATGGATTTTATAAGATGAAGATAGAAATATTAAATAAAGAATATTTGAAAGACCAAATAAATCTTGGCCTAATCCATTAAGCAAATGGAATGAATATAATCCAAATCAAATAAAATAAAAGTATAAAGAATTTCCAAAATAAAATAAAATGGCATTAACCATTCTATCCCTATTTTAATAAGGACAAATATCTAATAAGAATAATTATATAATTCATGAGAATATAGTATTTTGGAATATACCCAAGTAAAATAAAAGTTGTTTAATTCAACTTAATTAAGATTAAAGAAATCTTCCAAATAAAATTTAGGGAATTAAAACTATATTAAATTCCATTGGAATTAAAACAAATACCCAATTCAAATGATTTATGAATCATATCAAATACTTTCCAAATAATTCAAGATGAATTATTTGACACCCTATTAAACAAGTAAAAACCTACTGAAAAGATTTGGAAGGTTTAATAATTTAAATGGATATTTAAAAATATTATTAAATCTTATCTAATTAAAACTAGAGCCTATTTTTGAATAGTTAAAAGACTTAAAAAGAATAAATAAATTATTCTAAAAATGATATCAGAATTTTTTATTAATCAGTATTTAAACCTACACAAATTTTGGCAAAGGATTGAATTCAAATGAGTGTTTGATTTGTTTATTCAAAATCAAAACAGAAAAATCAAATGAGAAAAAGAAAAACAAACAGAACAAAAAAATGTTAAAGGACCTAGCCCAGCCAGTAGGCCCAACTAAGACCCAACAGCCCACCGCACACCCCCTCCCCTGAATCGTTGTTCTCACCGCGAAAGAAACCCGCACAGAGTATGACCGTTGGACCCTACTTTCTTTTTCTCTCTCTCGCTGACAACGCAGCCCCACTGCCCCGTCATCATCTTCCTCCCCACGACCTGTTCGTCCGAGCGTTCACTGCATTGATTTCGCGGGATAAATTCACGAGTAATGGCGCAGTTAATCCTCCCCCTGACCACGCCTTCTTAATCGCATGCCTCCCCTCTCTCTTTCCCCTCCGTCGCCTCACCCTAGTACGCCCCCAGGCTGCCCAATTTGCCCCTGCACCGCCCTCTGTTCCGACAGCGATTCTGACAGCCCCTCATCGCCCCTTGCCTCCTCTACCACGCTCACATGGTCCCCATCCTCCGGCGCACCCCACTATACCTCCAGTTCATCCCCGCGCACCCCAGAACCTCGGCAACGACAACGACCACCGCCGCTACCGTCTGTTTCCTTCTCCGGCGAAGCCTCGGGTAAGAATCAGACTGCCCCTCCCTTTCTCTTTCACGCACGAATCTTCGCCACATCCCTACGCATCTAACGCCACCTTTATTTCTCTCTGGCGTGCACCGTAGCCTCGCCACCGTCTTCAACAGAGAGCACCCGACGGCAGCAAGAACTCCGGCGAGGAATCGCCAGTGACCCCGTGCGCCCCCTGCACTCTCACGAGCACCTTGAGCATCACCGCGACTCTGCAAACTCGGTGAGCATCTCCCTTTCCTCTCTTGCTTCCTGCATCGCCGAAAACGCCTCCGCCAGTCTCTCCGCCGCCAGTCGCCGCCGCCAGCGCCGCTGCTTAGTGGTCAAACGCGTAGCAACCGTAGGATCTTGATCGTAGTGTTGCGATAGAACGTGAACGAAAGGGTATCCTTTGATCTGCACCATGCGTAGCCATTTAGATCTGACGGTCCAGGAAGGTTGATCCGAGCGAAACGGTATCAGCGAATCAGAACCAGCCACGTGTCGCTGTTCGTTTGATTTAAAACAGATTTGATCTATTAGATGCTAGATTTTGTAAATCTATAACTTTTGATCTACACGTCCAAATTTTGCAAATTTTATATCAATGGATTCAGCAAGACAAGCCCTAACCAACCATGCACTTTGTTTAGTAAAAAGCATCTGTTAAATTGTTTGTTTTTACAGAAACTTGTGTATGCATGTTTAGGATATAAATTTTGTTCCAAAATGATTTTGAGGATAAAATCTTTGGCAAATGGTGTGTTTTGAACCTACTGACCATAGGAAACAAATTGTTGTTTCAAAAATGTATTTGGTGAAATAAAAGAATGAATCTTTGATTTAAAACATTTCTAGTCAAATAAAAATATGGTTTAATTATTAAAAATGGTTTTGGAAGAAAACCTTTGAGAACTGTTTTGGAAATAAACTCCCTGACCCTAAACACAAGGTTATATGGTTTGAAAACATATTTTGTGAAACCTATAGAATTTTGCCTTATTAAAAGCATTTCTTCACCACATAAAATAATGACTCGATTTAAAAATGGTTTATGAAGTGAAATCTTTTGCAAATGATTTTGCCACTTTATAAAATGATCATTAGGTGTTTTCCAAATGTTTATGACCCACTATAAACCACCTTTTCAAATAAAACAATCTCTTGCATGCTTGCATGCATTGTTTTGTTTCTATCATTTTATGTGATGAATTGCTTGAATGGTAGATTGAAATATTGTTTGCTTGATTGAATTGTAGTGATTTCAAGTGAGTGAATATTGCAAAGAACAAGGAAGTGAACTTATACTCTCTACCAAAAAGGCAAGTGATTCTACATACTTTTGTCCCATTATTTTCACTATGCATTAGTGATATTTATAAGTAGGACTTGCATGGAATTTTGCTAAGTATAAACTATGCCATGGGAAATCCTAGTAGATGGAACCTTAGTAAAATTTCCTAAGTCAAGATTCCTATTACTATCATGCTTAGCTTAGCTAATAGAAAACAAGGGTGAAATATATATCCATGCTATGGAAAAATTTCTAAGTCTGAGGACTTGTGTTTTGTTTAATAAAACAACTAAGTGAATGAATTACCTGGGTGGAATGGAAGGAATGGTTTGTGTTGAGTGGTTACACAAGGCCAGGGGACTGGTGAACCTTGTGTATCTCACTTGTGTATGGCCACCCAGGAACAAAGAGATTTGAGATGTCAAATGTTGAGAAGCTTCAAGTGCAGCCACTTGGCATTATGGGCTCTGCCTGGATCATATAGGTTGCAAGAACTTAGCCAAATGGACAGTTGGTGGTAGGGGATGATAGGTTGGAACGCGTCCATTCTGGTCTATGGGAAGGCTTCTGAAAGATCTTGTCTTGGTGAAACCAAGTCTTGTGGGGAAAGTGCACAACCTCTGCAGAGTGAAAAATCTAAGTACTTAGCCATGTCCCTGGCAAAGGACAATTTGAGCATCAAGACATGGAAGCTATCAAGAATCTCATCATCCAAATTTCTATGTTAAAAATCTTGTGGGTGAACAAGGGATTGAAGGATCACCAATTTCTATTGGGAGATGCCTTGGGAAAGATTTTGTCAAGCAAAAACTTAGTGTTTTCAAATGATAAGGAAAATCTATTTTGAGCAAAGCAAGCCTAAGCTCCACTTAGCCAAATGCATATAGATGATAGACTCCACTATACTACCATAGTATCACTTGCCAATACAATTCAAATGTATTGACCCTTGTGGCTGTAACTTGTTATGTTGCAGGTCTGTTTGATATTAGTGAAGTTTAATGATTAGGATTACAAGTCTACAACCAACATGTCTGCCTGTGGCACTTTGAAGATGAAGGACCCCATGCTATTGTTATATTCTGCTGCTTTGTAATGAGATAGCCAAAAGAGCTATGTAAGATGTAATAAATTATTTTATTCCTGGTTATAAAGTTGTATTATGACCTTTGTTTCTTGATATTACATCTTAACTGTGGATGCTAGCTATTGATCCAGGGACTAGCATTGTAAACACAGGAATATCTACCTTATTAAAGGTTGGGAACCTTACACAAAACATTAAATACATTGCATAGATGAAAAGGATTTTCTCTCCTGATTCCATTGATATAAAATTTGTCAAATTTGGACATGGCATTCAAAAGTTATGAATTAAACAAATTCAAACATCTATTAGATCTAATTCAGAAATTTAAAACAAAGAACATGCCACGCGGCAGTCTCTGGTTGGGTGGTACCGCTTCGCACCGGATCACGTTCGCGCATCGTCAGATCAACTTAAAATCTAACGGCTCAGTTCTAACCATACCCCTTCGCCTATCTTCTAATCTCGACAACTGGATCTAGATCGAGTGGATCTAAACGCTTTGACCAAAACCCGGCGGCGCAAATGGCCAGAACGGCGGCGGCGGCTCTGCCGGCGATGGATCGGTGAATCTAGCGAGGGCTGGGGGCAGTGGTGATGCTTACCAGACTCGCACGTGCACGAGGAAGCTCAACGTGGTCGTTGTGGAAACGGGGGCGTGCTGCTGTGGCCGTGGGAGCTTGTCGGAGTCGGGGCGGCGTCGGGCTTAGGTGGACGGCGATGTTGGCGACGTTCTGATCCGCCCTAACACAAACGAAAGGCATCAGCGCGTGCGCATCGTTCAGGCGAACAAGATGGGGTCAGGGAAAAAGCACGGGGCGATCGAACCTCACCGGAATTCCTTGCCGAAGTTGAGGACGGTGTCGGGTAGTTGCAGTGCTTGACGGAGTCGATGCTCTGGTGCGAAATAAGGCAAACGGCGAATGTTAGAAGATGCGCAAAGTGATAGCGGACAAGCTTGCATGAACCAGAGAGCGAGGCACGCACGAGGCTTACCACAATCGGTCGCCGGAGTCTGTCGGTACCGCGGCGGTGTGAGGGCAAATTCTAGCAGCCTGGTGGCGCTTCTGGCTAGCTTTGTTGGGGAAAATGGCCGCGAGGGGGAGGGGTTTAAGTAGCCGGAGCTGGGCGTGGAGTTACTCGGCGAATCAACGGCATTTACTCTCGCAAACAACGGCAGTGACGCGGGGAGGAAACCGCGGAGGTCTCAGTCGTGGGCGGGGTTTGGGGACGACGCTAACGGGGCAAGTGGGTCCGGGGTGTCAGTGAGAGGGGTGTGTTCGCGCGGTGTAGCATCCCATTTGTCTAACAACTGTAATGCTACTTGGTCTAGTAATATAATGGCTACTTCCTACACATATTTGTTGCATCATCATCATATCATGCTCATGTCATCATGCCACCTTGCATTTGGGCATCATACAAACCCTTTTGTTTTGGTTCTTATCTCTTATGCATTATTATTTGTATTTGCCTCTTGATATTGTATTTGGTTCTTGATATATTGTTAAATGCCCAAGTTGAGTTGGGGGCATATCTTTTATTGACTCCACCACCCTTTCTTTCACCACCTTACAATTCCACCATCCCATTATCCATGAGCTTGTAATTTTCTTTGGGTTTTATTTCTAGCTCATGTGGTTTGGATGGATCCAATTCTAAATCCTTTTGCTTGGCTTGTTCCATATTTCTGGAATGCATATGTATGAATGCCCTGAATCATTGTTTTGTTTTCACAAGATTGAAACATGGCATTTAATGCTTATGCATGGCCCATGCAAGCTTGCTCCAATCTCTTAGGGAGTGCATTAAATGTAATGCATGTCCCATGCAACCATAACCATCCTTTGTCCTCTTTGAGTTTTATTTGAATTCTTGAGTGGATCATCTTCCATCTCATCTCTCTCCCTCTGTTTTGTTTTCTACAAGCTTTGGATCCATGTGAAGGTTCACTAATTCTACAAATGATTTTATCCAAATTGCAAAACCTCAAATCTTCATGTTCTTGTAAAATGCCCCAATTGACACATACACACTATGTATGTGGGCATTCTCTCTCCTTATGCCTCTTGTTCTCTCTTGCCTCTCCTCATGGTCAAAACCTCCGTTCCAAAAATCCCCTGAAAAAGTTCCAAAGAATTTGAAATTAGAAGCTGGTTTAAATTTGAAATAGAATGAAAACAAACAAAACAAATAAAAATAAAAAGAAGAAGAAAACTGTGAGAGAGACGCAGCAGCAGCCTACCTGGGCCTTACCTGGCCGCAGCACAGGCCCACTCGGGGACCTTCTCTTCCTCCTCCGGCCCACCTCTTCCACGGCCCAGTACCCCTTCGCCCTGCCAGCGCTCCTGTTCTTCTTCCCTGGCGACTGACGCCGTTCCTCAGCTCCCTCTCTCTCGCGGCAGGAGACGGAAAGCAGACGGAGCAGGTCGCCGTCCCTTCCGTCAGTCGCGTCACCACAGCCACCTGCCCCTCTTCTTATCCCCCAAGCCGCGGAGTCCCCTCCCCCAGGAACCCTAGCTTCTCCCTCTCTGTGTCGCCGCCATCCCCTTTTTCCTGTTCTTCCACCGCAAGCAGGCCATGGCCACCATCTAGCGCTGCCGTATACCCTACCTCGCCGCCGTCACGACTGCTACTGGGGGCCTTTCTTCTGAAGTAGTACGGTACCAGAAGCTAGGTGGAGGAGGCCGGGAACAGCTGCAGAACCCCAACGACGCCGTGCACGCACGCCGCAGTAGCAGCACACTTCACCGGCCACGCCAACTCGCCGCCTGCTTCCTCTCCGCCTCCCGCACGCTCTGGCTAGGCCGGGGACGCGCGCAAGGTGAGCCTGAACGCCCTGGCTTCTCTCCGTCCCGTGTATCCTCTCGCTCGCCGTCGCGCCGCGCCGCGCTCACCTTCTGTGTCTAGAACGCGTTCGACAGCAGCAGCTTTTTCCGCCTCCGTTCTTCATCGTGTCCCGCGCGTTGTAGGCCTCCTACGGCGATGACCCCTTGATGGAATTTGTAGGCCTTGTGTTCTTCTTCATCTTTCGTCTTTGTGACGTAGCGAAAATCGCAGCGGATCGCTCGCCATCGTCTCCAGAAGATCAACTAATCTTCTGAAAAAAATCTGAACCCTGACAACAGTTTCGTGGCCGCGTTTTCTCCTTTGTTCATCGCAAGATCGGTTCAACCACAGACCATCCTAGCGAGTTCCTTTGATTCCTGGTTGGAGCCTGATGTCCCAGCTCTCTGGCGAGCCGTCCCACTCCCGTTTCCGCTAAGAATTAAGCTCAGAATCCTTAACCGAAGTTGCGTCGTTTTGCTGTCAAGTTTCAGACTTTCGCTGCAACAGTTGGACAGTTTTGAACCCCCTCTGTTTCTCGGTGATTACCGATCTCTGTAGCCCTCCTCTGTAATCTAGCCTAAACAAAAATTGTAGGTCTCTGTGTCCTCTACAACTTTGGTTTTTGCGTAGGCACGAAATTCCTAACCGATTACTCGCTAACTTCATCCAAAAATCGAGTTCAGCTAGCAGTTTTTCGCTCTAACATGTTCAGTTCGTCAGGCTCCAATCGAGCAGCTCCGGCAGTTTTGCACATAAACCCCTCGCATTTCTGTTCTGTCAACCCGCAGCCCTCCCAGCCGGTTTTTTTTATAAAAAGGCACCCACGCTATTCCATCCTCAACCCGCGGTCCCCAGCCACCTGTCCTGTGCCCAGTCAGCGCCTGACCCCACCTGTCAATGATAGTGGCTAGAATTGCCTGAGTGCAAAAAGTATTTTCCTGTATCTGTTTTGAATTCATTTCTTTTCAAATTAATTCAATTCAAAATTCAAATCTGATTAAATCTAAATGAATTCATAACTTTCAAATGGATAGGAATCTGAATTCAAACTTAATATGAAATATGTTTTATTTTTGAATATCAATTCAAATCTTTAATCAAATAATTTCAGAATTAATTTAATTAGTCAACCTTTGACTTTGACCCTATTTAATAATTTTGACTATAAAATAAATTTAAATTCGTAATTCCAAATAATACAAATAATATATGTTTTCAAATCAGAAAAATGTGAGAATTTCAAATATGCCATTCAAAATATTATTTGCACACTTTAAATTTCAAGTTGAATTAAATTACAATAAAATGCCCCTGGACCTTAATAAATTAATAACTTTTGTTTTATAACTCCAAATTTAACAAATGATATGTCTAAAATGATTAGCTCGACGAGACCTTTCTGCTTATGCTATCCATGACTTCAATTGCAGCATGCATCATAAAAATATATAGTATACAGCAACTAATATGACAATAAAATGTGACCAAAACTCAATAAAAATGTTATTTCTTGTATTCTACACCTCACCCATGCCATGCTACATTATTGCCATGCAACTTGTGCATCATTCATCATGGCATGATTGTTTGCTTGTCGCATTTTATTCATATGCTTGTGCACTTTATTTATGTTGGCCCTTGTTTGTTTGGTTCTTCTTCGAATAGACACTGAGCAGGGGATATATCAAGGAACCCAGGAGCACTACCTAGATCCGTCTCTCGCTTCAACTGAGTTGCCAGGCAAGCACTACCACATGCTTGCATACATACAGTACCTATTGCCTCTATCTTATTCTTGCATCATTGAGTCGCGATTGCATTAAACTGAATCCCAAGTATTGCATAGCCTTTACTTTTAAACCCCACCAAGCTTGTTCCTCCATCCCATGAGCCATTAATACAGGATTTGTTTGAGCCATGCGAGTCGTAGAACAGCATGTGTAGGGTATGTGAGAGTCTGATGGATAACGAGGTACCTAAACAACTTAACCTGAGTAGTAATGGGATAACTAATGAAAGTGGCACCGGTGAGCAATATCTGCTATTTGGTTTTTCCTGCTCACTTGTGTCCCGTAGGACCCCGAGTACTTGAAACCTGTTCCTTGAATATTCGCGCTATCCACATCCGGGAGGCTTATGGGACCCTCCTGAGCCAGAGCTTGATTCATTCTTATTTCTTGGGGCCACAAACTAGTTTGAGGTTTTATTTACTATCCTGTACTTATGCTGTGCTTACTGCTTTATTTACGATTGTGCGAGGAGAACCTGTACTGTTTAGGATCGGGACACGTTTTCGCGGTGTCGACAATCCCAGTTTTGGGTTCCCAGTCGTTCACAGTCGTCCACCCAAACCTCGGGTCCGTCTCGGAGTCAGCTAACTTCATCGCGGGTGTACTCCAAGGGGTGGCCCCCTGAAATATTTCTGAATCTTGTGATTGCTTTGTCGTGACGGCCTCGTTGGGTTTTGATTTGGTTTTTCCGAGGTTGATCGAGTGTGTGTTGCTATTTGTGCACCCCTGCAGGGTAAAACTTTCTGAAAGCCGTGTCCGCGGTTATGGACGACTTGGAGCACAGTTTCTCGATCATAGACAAGCATAACTAAAGTACCGCTTTTAATTTGACTAAGTAACTGACTAGTAAATATTGCAATACTCGTGGAATGGTTAATAAAATTGCCAACGGATGGGGGTTGTTCGTCCGCTTCCTCGTTGGTAAGCGAGGAGGAGGATGGATCTGATGGTATTACTGTTATCACTGTTGTCATTAATTCACGGACATCCGTCTATCTTTGGTTAGGCGGATGGTTAGCGAGTATCTATAGAACTGTTAGGGTTTATCTTTTGTTGCAATTGCGTCACCCCAGGTTGTGTCCCCTTTAGAGGCATAAAGACTTGCTGAGTACCCCTAGGGTCTCACACGATAAATTATTGGTTCAGATGAACAGGTACCCTCGCAAGATGGATACTGGGTGGAGGAGGCTGATGATATGGGCAATGATCGTTTGGTGTAGAGATTCCGGGAACGGGGGTCCGTGAGATCTGTGGGCGGGATGTGCTTATTTCTGGGGCATCTTATGCCGATTTGCTTCTTATCCGTACTCGGACCTTGTTTGCCGCTTCCGCCTGATACTCTGATGTGTGATGTATGAGGAGATATCCTAAACTATTAAATCTATCTAGAACATTTGAATCTTGCCGTATGGCGTTGCTATATTTCCTTTCTTTTAGATGGAATGGCTCTGATGTACTATTGTATGGTGGCTTGCATACATACTCATTTGTGTATGTAGTTGATCCCTTCGCCTGCCGATTACGCCGCCCGTACTTGTCCCGATGACTGGAAATGGTTGGGACGGCCGAAAGGTCTACCCGTGAGTGGCTTTTGGGCCCCACCGTACTATTTCAACCATTTCCGCTCATCCAGGCTTGTATCTAGGAGCGTAATTCACCGAGGTAGTTACACGCGGGTGAGAAACAGAGGAGAGGAGGGGAACCCCGGGTGGGCTGGTTGTTGGGCTGGATCCAGTGTTGGGCCAGATTGGCGACGCTGGCCTTTTTCCTTTTCTTTACTCCTTTTCTATTTCTGTTTTAATTTTCTGGATCCATTTTCAAATAAATTCAAAGGTCATTTGAATTCAAATCCTTTCTGGATTTTTGTAGGGTGTAGAATTCACATTTTTGGGCATGAAACCAAGTGGTCTCTTTGTACTAGCTTGGTCCCTTTGATTGAACAAAATAAACATTGATAAAGCACTTGATTTGAATAAGTTTTGAAAATGGTTTTCAAATCATATTTGTTTTGTAAATTTTTCTCCAAACTCCAATAATCAAACAAAGTAATAAGAGAGAAAGAAAGGCTTGGTTTAAAACAAATAAACTCTTCAATTGAAAGTGGCATTGGTTTGATAGTTGCTCACATAAAATAATGAGGATCAGATGCTCCTGTTTTTGAAATGGTTTTGATATGGAAACCCTAAATGATCATGGACGCATGAATGATATGCATGAGTTTTGAAACATGATTTTAGGGATGTTACAATGATGATGATCCCGATGAAGCCTATCTTGATGATGGTGTTGATTGCGACGATCTCCCCTCTCTAGGAAGGAATTTCCCCGGTAGAAATCTGTCTGCCGGAGAGCTCTTTCTCTCTCGATGTTTTTTGCCTCGCAGAGGTGGCAGAATCTTTCTATGGTCGCCCCCCGTGTATTAGGGTTTCAAGCAGAAGATATAGGCAAGAGGGCGGAACCATAGGTGGGCCACACCACCTGTAGGCGCGGCCTAGGGTGGCCCGCTCCTGGGGGGGTGTGGGCCCCCTGTGACCCAACTCCACCTCCCCTTATGGCATCCTTCGTATTCTGGAAAAATAGGGTTTTCCATAGTTTTTATGTTATTTTTCTGATCTTCGCGAAATTGCATCAAAACACCGCTTTTTCCATCAGAATCCTGACTCCGGCAGTTCATCCTCCAAGAATCATCCAACATGCAAAAACAGATGAAAAGACATAAGTAACACCTCTTAATATGAAATATATCAATGAATAGAGGCAAATTATGATATAGAATGGTGATGCAAAATGGACGTATCAATTCCGTCACTCTATAAAACTCTAGAAAAATCCTCCTCAAGAGATTCCTTAGTGGTTTGTTTCTCTTTAATAGCTTCATTTAGATTTGCAATTTTATTAGCATACTCACGCTCAAGGCTACTCATTTTATCAATGGTGTTCTCATGCCCCTCAATTTGTGCTTCTAACTTATCAATATGTTCTTTGCTCTTAATATCAAAGTCCAAGATTTCAACGAAGTTAGAGCAAGCAATATTATTATTAACAAGAGCATGATAAACAATATCGCCCTTCTCATATAAAAAATCAACATCAATCTCCTCTTCCTCATTATACTCATCCTCATCATCACAAGAGGTATAGTTCTCCAGAGTAGGAGTTACCTTTGAATCCCTAGACATAAGGCATAGGTGGGAACCGTAAGATGATGATGAAGAATTACTTGAAGCTTCATTCAATATCGTGTCTTTACCAATAGAATCTTCAGTTTCCTCTACATTTTTAGACACACAACAACTAGAGGAAATAGAAGCATTTATATCATGGTAACAGGGAAAAGAGAGCATATCATCATGATATCTATTGAGGAAATTTATGCATGATATGCAAGGACTATCAATACTAGCATGTAAATCATATATAGTGCTAGACATGTTTAAGTCCAAAGATGAAGCATTGTAATGAGATAGAGAAGAGGAACAATAAGGGTAAACTCACTATCAACATTACAAAGTTCACCACCACTCACCATTTCATTACCTTGAGTCTCACCATACTTTGGTGAAGTGGAAGAAAATGAGAACTCATCTCGATTGGAAGTGGAAGCAACACAATCATCCTCAAATATATTGGACACAACATATTTATCTTGAAGTTTTGTCCATTACTCATGAGCGCTCCAAAAAGGAATGATTAAAGATCTAACTACATAGCTAAAAGCATTAACAAGCACATTAGAAGCTTGAGCATCAAGATATAAGTTTTTCTCATCCTCATCAGATAGATTTTTGAAATCCATAGGACGAGAAAAACCTATATCTATAATATGCTCCAAATTTGGGCCCATGTCCCAAAAATTAATAAGCATACAAGTTTTCCAGATATCATAATTTATGCCATCGAATATGAACATGTCATTGTGCACTAATCCCTTAGCCGACATCATTACTCGCAAAGATGTGAAGTCTAAAATGAGAGTCGGGCTCTGATACCAATTGAAATATCATGGATGACGCCTATAGGGGGTGAATAGGAGGTTTAAAACTTTTACGATAGGGTCTCAACAAAGGAGGAATTAAACTAGTGTTTACTTTGTCAAGCACAAAACCTAGAACAACTAGGGTTCACCTATGTGCACCAACAACTTATGCTAAGCAAGACAAGCAACTATGTGATAGCAAGATAGACTTCAAGCACGAAGGCTATCACAAAGTAAGGAGCATAAGTAAGAGCTTAGGTATAGAGATAACCAAGGCACGCGGAGACGATGATGTTTTACCGAGTTCCTCCCAACAATAGAGTATGTATTGTTTGGAGAGGGGGTGATTTCAAACCACCAACGCCACAAAAGGCCTCCCTTGTTCTCGTGTGAATATCACCCCAATGGGATTGGTCCACACTTCCACTATCGGTGCAATTTTCGGTGGCAATCCGGAACCTCTCACAAGATTGGGGAACTTCTCCACAACTCAATTGGAGGCTCCCAACAAACAATCTTGGGGAAATCTACACAACTTAATTGGATGCCCCAAGTAATCCACAAACCTCCATAACAGCTATACCGTCTAGGGTTCCAAGAACCCAAGAGTAAAAAAGCTTCTCACGTTTCACGCAATCAAATCCTCACCGAGAACTCAAACCGATGCACCAAATTCAATGGTAAGAACACAAGAAGTTCTCAAGTCCTTCTCTCCCAAATTCCACCAAAGCTACAAAAGCTTATGGGGGAATAAAAGAGGAAGACCAATGGAGGAAATCCACAAAAGACTCTAAGATCTCGATCCCAAGATTTTCTTCTCACATAGAGTAGAGATGGATTAATGAAGTTGTAGATCTAGATCTCCTCTTTCAAATCCTCCAAAAAGACTCAAGAAATATGGGAGGGATTAAGAATATTTGCAAACTCTATAAGGTAGAAACAATGGAGGAGAGAGAGGATGCAAGCCACCGGACCCTTGGGGAAGAAGGGGGCCTTTTATAGCGCCCCCATGACAACTAGCCATTGCAGACCACTTATCCTGAAGTTTCTGGCCTTTAGAACTGGAGTCTCCGGCCCCCAAGACCGGAGTCCCCCCCCCTAAAAAACAAATATAAAAATCAATACAAAAATAGCCATAACTTTTGCATCTGGACTCCGATTTTGATGATCTTGGGCTTGTTTCGAAGATAGTAACGAGCTATACAAGATCATGCAGAGAACCATAATAGTGCAACAAAGGAGGATATAACCAAATTATTAAAGGTTTAACCTATCTAAAAGACAAACCAGTAAAACCTCCAATATCAAAAACACAAAAGAGAATCCATATGCAATCCGTTTTCAATGAACTTGAGCTTGTCGTGGAGGTTGACACAAGATCTAAATCCTCTCATGGATAAGAACCAAGAAAGATGATGCCAAGTTTGCAAAGGTTTGAGCTCTCACCAAGGGATATGATCAAGTTACTCACTCGAAAGCCCCTCTTGATTGTACGGTTATCTATCCTATAAACCGGTATCACCAACTAACACCACGAGACTGGTAATAAAGAAACCATATCAAGATCATACCTTTGCCTTGCGCATATTCCACTTGATCTAGATGATGACGATCTTCTACACCTCGAGATGGAGCACCTTTCTTGATTGCGCTAGCTTGGTGAGGACTTGGAATTTGCTCCCCCATACTCCACTATGGAAGAGCCTCTCTTTTAGGAATATCCTCATATATACATGATCACCATAAGTATGGAAAGCTTCAGGCATATGATCTCTTTGAGATGGCACATCTTAAACTTGCACTTCATTTCTTCTTTATTTATTATGTTGGTATCTTGAAGGTACACATGAGATATCGCACCATCTTGTTATTCAAGACACACTTGCCATAGACTCAACTTCTACTTTACTAATCTCTGGATCATTCCTTGAAATCCTTGATCAACACTTGATCTTCCTCACTTTCTTGTTCTTCCAACCTTGAAGCCAACATATGGTTCAAGCATTGCCTATGGACAAATCCTACAAGTAATACTCAATGCAAACATAAGTCCATAAACATTGTCATTAATTACCAAAACTACACATGGGGGCACACATGTTCTTTCAATTATCACATAACTTAACATGAATTCTATCCCATGAAATCTACACCATGAATGGGTAAGCATACAACTCCTATGTTGTTTTCTACTAATCCGTCTAGATGCATATGGCGATCCTAAATGGGTTGCATAGCATAATTCTAGAGTAAACCTAGATGTTTTCATTGAGGCAATGGTGAGCTTCAGGAGTTGTTGTCGGCATCGATTTTCCGCATGATAAAGAGGGTGAAGCGGCTGTGAAGAAGTGCTAGAATGAGGGGATTAAGTTATACCAAAAACAAGCAGTGCAGGATTACTGAATCAATAATGGTGACTTGCAAACGGCAGCGGTCGACACTGATTCTGGAAATTTTCATAGCCTGGAGGTGCAACAGAGAGGGATATGTGGGATAAATGGAGAGGGGTTTGAGGGGATCTAAAGAGGAGGGTGGTGTAACACCCCGACCTCTCCGGACCAGCGGCTGTTACTCTTGGAATCTCTCTAGGATCTCTAGATTGGCTGCACAGACCAACACTAGGCTTTTCTGCATACTTTTTCATCACTCATGCGCACCCAGGAAGAATTTCCCACTCGGTCACCCATCCTGAAATCGCTCTACGACAAACATGCTTAACCTCATAGTTCCTTTTTAGATGAGATTCCAGAAAGAATTGCAACTTGTTGGTATGGGTATCCTATCAATCCTATTTAGCTATACACCGGGATGTCACAGACACCCACCCTTATAAGATCAATACCCTCATCGATCAACCACAAGCTAGGAATGTCCCCTCTTGGCACATGTCTGTGCGTCTAGTGCCGGCATATGTGCCATTCCATGTGCCATGACGGGTCACACGCACCATGCTACACATGTTTGTGCCACTAACCCGCACACAGTCGTGTAATCGTGAGGATCAGCTCTAGTACCACTTGTAATACGCTGGTCTCTTCGGATAGGCGGCTATCATCCTGGGAGCTCTTTAGGATCTCTAGACTAGCTAGCCTCACCGACCAACGCTAATCTTTTCTGCGCACTTTATCCTCACTCGCACACATTCGGAAGAACTTACCGATCGGTCACCCATCCTTAGATCGCTCCAGGCCAAGCATGCTTAACCTCAGAGTTCTTTTTAGATGAGCTTCCGAAAACAAAGTTGCAACTTGTTGGTATTGGTATCCTATCAATCCTATTAATCCATGTGATGAGGGTAACCTCGGCAATGCCCATGGTTATGGACTTAGGGTTTCGTGGAAAAGAGAATGTTAGGGATTTTTTTGGCTGATCAGACAAACAAGGCAGTCGATGTAGTATGATTATGGAGAGTCACCGGTTCGCTAGTTTCGATCTAGCTTATGGTGGATTGCTGGAAAAACTAAGGTGCCCTCTCCATCTGGTCCTCCCAGCCTTTATATGAGAGGTTGGGTCATGGAGCTGTATCCGGAGAGGTTACATGTTTACAAGTACAATACAAACTCTATGTCGGTTCATGATCCTTTGTTGATCGTCAAGATAAGATTTTATTCCGTCGAATACTTCTTGGATTTCTTTGGGCTTCATGGGCTATAAACCTTTATGCGCTTGGGGGTAACTAATCATAGAAACCCGATAGGTCATACCCATGTCAGTATCCCCCGAGACTCCACCTGAATCATAGATTCGGGTTGAGTCTCAAAAACACCTTCTAGCCGTAAGACAAAGTTTTGATGTAAGCAGATAATTTTATCGTTCATTTTGTTGTCTTAGGGATTTGTTTTAACGAGCCTGTTGCATCCAACGGATCAGGAATCCGTTAATTGCTCTTTGTCAAAAACAGCTACATCAAATTCAAGTCCCCGGGCTTGAACTCGGTATTTACTAGCATAATTCAGTTAGATCCATGGAGGTATTATCGAATACTGAATTCCAGTGTTTATTTTGGGTACCCAACGCATCCGTCATGATTTTTCATTGTATCGTGGATATGGATTCCTGGCTGACGAGGGTTCGACTCGTCAATACCCATTGTTATGGACTTGGGTTTTGGAGAAGGAGGGGACGCTAGAGATCATGGAACGGCTAACAAATTCGCAGCACGTGGACACGAGGTTTACCCAGGTTCAGGCGTTCCACGATCTCCAGCGTCCCCTCCTGGGTAAACCTAGGGAAACCTCGTGTCCCCGTGTTGCGAATATGTTAGTCGTTCCGCGATCTCCAACATCCTCTCCTTCTCAACCCAAGTCCATAACAATGGGAATTGACGAGTCGAACCCTCATCACTGGCAGAGCGCATTCGTGTGCGATTACCTGGCCTCGCAGGATGGATCCTGGGGTCTTATATTCATGTCATGGATACGACATCTAGACATATTATCGAGTTTATAGCTCCTATGCGACGTCTTTACATGGAATTGGAAGGAACACGACATCGTTGAAAAGAATAGCTCGCATGCGACACTTCTGAAGCGGCAAATAGCTCTCGTGCGACACTTCCACTTAACCCCACGAGACCGTCAACGAATTCGAATCAGCTGAGCACAGTAGGACCCACAACCTCTCCACGTCACGGTGGAACTCACCTGATGTCCACCTCATATTGTGGGACCCACAATGTGAAGAGAGCCGTTAGCCCCGATCCGTCCCCGCACTCGAGCACTCCCGCCACCATTCCAGCATCTCATCCCCTTCCGTTTTCTTCTTCGGCAAGCAAGTGCGGCAACGTCGGTGAGGGATGTCAAGCTCTGCTTCAGCCTCCCACCGCTCAAGGCCTCGGTATGGTGCGGTGCCGATGAGGAGGTGCCCCGATTGCCCCCGTACCGCGCCCCTGAAGCGGCTTGTCACATCCACCGACAAGAACGACAACATTGGCCGGGAATTTGTTAAGTGTGAGGGCAAGCCCGAGCCGGGAAAGGTGAGATCTGAGTGTTCCAAGCGCCACTTTCTCGCTTTTCTTTCGAAATTTCATGCATTTCATCGAATTTGGGATTTAGGGTTCATCTCTGCGATTTCAGGAACTGCCAAAATGTGGGCATTTTGAGTGGCTTGATGAGTACATCGAGCGAATTGGGGTGGAGGTAGCATCCCGGGAGCTCGAAAACCCGTCCGTGGTGGAGCAATTGGGATGTGGCAACCTCATTTCTGCTGGTACTACGGTGGATGCGGAAGTGAAGGCCGAGCTGAAGAAGATGAACAAGCAGCTAAGGCAAATCATCGAATTGAAGAAGCAGGACAATCTGATGGCCGGTTTTTTATTTTTGTGTAATTTCTCTCAGATTAGTTTATCTCCTGATCATTAGTCATTAGACAGCGCAATCAGTGTTCGAGTGATGCTTTGTAATGGATGTAATGGTCTATGTCTTTGGCTTGAATAAAATGCAACACAAATTCGGGCTAATTTTGAGCTGCTCTGTTTTCGAAATCAGTGTTCCTTCAGTTTCGTCAGTTTTGTCAGTGTTCCTTCAGTTTTATCAGTGTGCAGGGGGCGCCCGTGTGCAGGGGAGGGGGAGGGGTTGAAAAGTTAAAAAAAACAATTGACGAGGAGTGATTGAAAAAGGTCAGGCTCAAATAGAACTTAGCCAGGCCAAAATGGTCGTATCCAGACCCAATAGTAACTAAATGTAGATTGGGAAAAAAATTGTACTCACGTTACAGTCTAAATAGGGACATGTGGGTATGCAGATACTCGTGCTCAGGTCGCAATCTTTTATTATTTGCGAAAGTAAATATATAAATGAAGTCCAAGGGCATCCATTTAACTAACATAACTTGGACGCCCCTTTAACTTATGTAAATATGTAAATGTCTTTTTTGAAAATGAACCATGTGTTGTTTGAGAATAACCAACCATCATAATGTTAACTTATTCTTCCGTTTGAGCTTTTCTAATTTCACTCATTTTATAAAATATTGCACGAGGATTATATGAGAACTTGTTTTTGTGTCTTCTGTTTTATGCACTTGTTGTTTTGGGTGTTTTGACAAATGACAATACAATAAAACACAGATTACAATAAAACACGGGATAGATAATATATTAGATAACACTTATATTAGATAGCCCGATAACATTGGGATAACATTACAATAAAAAGAAAAGGGTACAATAATATAGAAGGGAAGGGCAACTAGGCGCCTAAACCCTGGGCTAGACCCTAAACCCAAACCCTGGCTACCCTACTCCATCGGCGGTGGAGGCGGTGCCGGTGCCGCCGCCCTCCGAGCCACCGCTGCATTCCAATCCGCAAGCCTCTCCTGTCGCCGCTGCTCCTCCTGGAAGGCCCAGCGATTGGCCTTCCGTCGTTCCTCCTCCTCCCGTCTGCGCCTTTTCTTCAAGGCGCGCTTGGCCTGCTTCTCCTTCCACTTGGCATAAGCAGCCTCCTCCTTTTCCTCCTGCTTCTTCGCCGCATTCCAGTACTCTTCGGAGGGGCCGTCGTCGGGGAGGTTGCCGCCGCCGGGGAGGGGGTTGTGGACGAAGGGGCCCTCCGCCCAGGGGCAAGGCGGGGCTTTGCGTCGCCCCTCCCCCTTTTTGCCACGCTTGGGGCGCGTGGGCGCCTCCTGCTCCCAGACCTGCCTATGGTCCGGGTGGTTGTCCTCGTCGCTAACTTCGCTATCGGAAGGGAAGCGGAGGGGGGAGGTCGCCATGGTCGAGTATTTTGGGGCTGGGAGGAGGCAAAGGGACGGGCTCGAGGTTGAAGATGAGGGGCAATATGAGATGAGGAGGCAAAGGCGTTTTGCCTATTTATTGAGGACGGGGCATGAAGGGCGTCATGGGAATCCAGCGTTGGCGCAGCCGCGTGCGCTGCGTTGCATGTAGGCAGCAGGCGTAGCCGCGTGCGTGATCAATGCGGTCAGTGCAAAAAAATTGCTAGGATACAACGTGACCCCTGCACCGTCGCCCCCGCCCCTGCATGCATGCATGCATTAATGCGAAAGAGAGAAAAACCGTCCAAGGTAGTTGTTCATTGGAAGTGAAAAATAAAAGAGAAAATAGAATTTGGCCTTGATTTACTCGGTAATAAATACAGGAATCTAGTACCAAGGTACTCGTTCGTTTTTACACACCGCATGCAACAAACTCGTTCGTTTTTACACACACAAGAAAAATCGGTGGGAGTAATCAGAGGAATGTCAATTGGAGGGAATAGAGGAAGTATGAAACTTAGTTTATAATATTTTAGATTTTGATTTTTTTCTTATATACGTAGTCAAATTTGATATTTTAGATTTATAAATATTGACTTTTTCTATGGCGCATGAACCAGATGGGAGTAAGTTTGACTGAAGAAAGTTGTTCGACATACACTTATTTAATGCGACGAATGGAGTAAATACGCTGCAGCGCTGTTGCACGCAAAATAGCTAGACTGCGACGCGAGAGCCAGCTGCATGCATGGTGCAGCCCGCCTTGCCCAGCGCCCTCGCATGCCACGCTCGGTCCAACGGTCAATGGAGTGTGCCACGCTGTACGTTATATTTATTACATATTTTAGATTTTGATATTTTTTCTTAGGCTGGTCATAGTGACATGCATACTCCCTCTGTCCACAAATAAGTGTTGGTTTGGCTTGAAAATTTGTCCACAAAAAGTGTACTTCTACCTTTCCAATGCACTTTAAAGTAGAAAAAATTAGTGACATGCATATGTTACTAGTCTAAGTTACTACTCCATAATGCAAAATAACATAGATGTGGTATCATGCAAAATCCCATTTATTACAATGTAGACTCATTCTGTCTTGAAATTTGTGATGTTATGGTAACATTGCTAGTTACCACAAACCTCTCTCTCATCATTTAATTGCATGCCATGTCATCTAAATGCTTAATTGACAATACATGTAGGACAATGTTACTATCCAAGTTACTCCCACTATGACTAGCCTTATATACATAGTCAAAGTTTATAAATATTGACTTTTTCTATGGCGCATGAACCTGAGGGGAGTAAGTTTGACTGAAGAAAGTTGTTAGACGTACACTTATTTAATGCGATGGAGGGAGTAAATATGCTGCAGCGCTGTTGCACGCAAAATAGCTAGACTGCGACGCTAGAGGCAACTGCATACATGGTGCAGCCCGCCCCGCCCAACGCCCTCGCATGCCACACTCGGTCCAATGGTCAATGGAGTGTACCACGCTATACCTTATGTGTTCATGGAAAAATGATGAAGCCAATCAGATTCCAGAATCATCCATCCCACGGATCGCCAAGAGCTAGCCGCGAAATCCTTCTAAGAGACGCCAACCAACCAGGTTGCAGAACAAGCCCTTCCACGGATCGTCCAGAGCCACCCGCGGAATCCTTCTAGAAGACGCGATCGGATGGCCACAGTGTCGCGCTAGGGTTAGATCTACGTTCCTCATTCGGCCTTAGGGTTAGCTAGGTTTAGGATGCAGTCAACGGGGTTTCACAAGTTTGACCAGACATTCAAACGTGCATAACTAATTCAAAAAAATCAAAAAAATACAAACCCTTCGCATGGTGTCATGTTATGTGACATAGTTGTGAGGAAAAATATCAAACTTGGTCTATTGATCATATTTCAAAAAACCCTTCACAAAATGACCTATCTCCTCCGAGGTTTTCTAGCTTTTGGGTCAATTGACCAATGATATGGCTAGAATCAAGGCATAGTTTGTGATAATGTTCCCATATTTTGCATGCATGTGTATAATGGGATGACTAATAATGTTGTAGTACAAACTTTTCCTTTTCTACGCATAGAAAATCCATTTTCTATTTTCTGAGTGCCGAAAGAGGGGAGGGATTTGTGAAGCAACCACCCAATTGAAGTTTCAAAATGGTAACATACTATTTTTAAAAAATACTAGACCACCTAGAATGTACAATTTCCCAACTTGAGTATCTCAAACCTTTTATTCCATCCCTGGTGAAAAAGACAAATCCTGCTGAATCGGCTGGAAGTGGGTAAGATATGAACTACAGGTACATGATTTCATGCTGATGTTTTTTTGTAAAAATCATTTTTAGGTTCACAACATGCTATTTCATCAGATATCCAGTTCTAGTTTTGGGAGCCTCAGCCCCTAGTTAAGAATATTTATGAAAACCCTTCAAAAAGTTTGACCAAACATTCAAATGTGCATAACTAATTCAAAAAAATCAAAAAAATACAAAACCTTCGGATGGTGTCATGTTATGTGACATAGTTCTGAGGAAAAATACCAAACTTGGTTTTAGAAATGGTCGAAAAAAACTTGCTTAGAAATGGGGTGGTTTACCCTAGCTTTGGAGCCCATTTCTACCACATTTTGGGGGAGGGTGAGTTGTACTTCACAAAAGGGATCAGGGTGAGGATGATTTGTACTGTACATATGATAAAAACGTTGGAAGCTCATACAAACATAGAAAAGTGACATAGCTACATTTGTTGGAATTCAAACTTACCATCATATTTGAATTTTGTCCAAATTATCAACAAGTGACAAATTATTATAATAACAAATGTTTACAACAACAACAACAACAACTGCCAAATTATTACAATAACAAATGTTTACAACAACAAGTGCCAAATTCAAAGTCTATTTCTTTTGGCTCTTCTTACCCCTCGTTTTCTTCTCCTTCACAAGTTTCACACCACACAACAGGTTTATGCTCTTCTTTTTCTTACCATTACCATCTGGCCTCCCCACAGCACGTCCAAGAGTCTCCTTCACCTCCTGCACCTCCTTAACAACACAATCTGGCACCAGAGCCTCATCAACATGGTCAGTTTGCACCAGAGCCTCATCAACATGGTCAGTTTGCATCAGAGCCTCAACAACAGGCTCATTATGCACCAGAGCCTCAACAACAGGCTCATTTTGCATTAGAGCCTCAACAATAGGCTCATTTTGCACTAGAGCCTCAACAACATGCTCATTTCCCCTCATTTTGCACCAGAGCTTCCAAATCAGAAACGGTGTGCCCTAAAGCCTCAACAGTTTGCACCTCAGCAGCACCAAACATGATCTGGTTACTTCTGTTCTTTCTTTGGCCATTGATTCTTGCCCTTTTCACTGGCCAGCATTCGTCAACAACAAGAGGTGGGCCTTTTTCTCCACGCTTCCTCCTGAAAACAAGCAAGTTAGCTAGGGGAGAAAAATCATCAACAAGAAATGGGATAGATTTTGGATGAACATACTTTGGCTTTTCAGCAGTGTATCTGCACTTGGTAGAGCCAGCTCAGTGTCCAAGTTCTTCACAGAGTTTGCATCTATTCTTGTTACCTTTTTGGGCCCTTTTTGGCTTGGCATCTTTCTTTTCATCTTTCTTTCCCTTCTTGCTGCTCCCACCTTTCTCAAACCAAGCCTTGAATCTACTCTCCTTGGGCCTGCCAGCCTTTCTTTTCATCAAAGGAGGAAACAAGGAGAACTGAATGTCCACTTCAGGCCACTGAGACTGATCTGTAAGTGTTGGAATTGGTGTTCCATATGTAGCCTTGAATTTTGCTACAGAATAATACTCATGCAAATATGGGTGCATATTTGGCTTGTGTTTGGAGGCCAAGAAAAGTATGGCATGCTCACAAGGCTTCCCGGTGTGTTGCCAATCAAGGCATGTGCATTCATGCAATTGAGTGTCAACAACATGCCTCCTACCAGTCTTTGTATCTCTGACTTCAGCACCCCACAATGAGGATTTCTCAACACGCAAATGTGCAAGATTTCTGCTCCTGTTGACCACCTGCTGCACAACATCAGGAAGCTTATCTCCTTGAAGAACATCACCAAGACTTATTCTCAATTCCCACAACCTCATGATCATGATCCTGATCTGGTCAACCATGTCATGGACAGGCAAGTCTTTTAACTCCTTCACTTTGTTGTTGAAACTTTCTGCCAAATTATTGTTGATATGATCACATTTGATGGCAGTGTTAAAACCAGATCTGTACCATAAAAGAGAATGGTAGGTTTCCAACCATGTACAAAACTTGACGCTATCCTCCTCAGAGCATGCCGCCTTAATCTTCTCAAGGTGATATGAATGTGTCTGTATGGTGTAAGATCTTGCTGCTGGCCACATGCGTCCAAAATCATCTCCTCTGAATTTTTTGATCAAATTCATCCACATATGGCTGAAGCACTCCCTCTGCTCAGCATGAGGGAAAACAATCTTCACTGCATTTTCTAAACCTTTACATGCATCTGTGTGCACTGCCAATGGAGAGACTGGCCCTATGCATCTTTTCAACTGCATCATGAACCATGTCCATGATGCCTCTGTCTCAGACTGAAACATGCCAATACCTACAGGGAACATCCAATTGTGTCCATCTAAAGCATTGCATGATGCTAGTTGACCATTCCACTTTCCAGTCAAGAAAGATGAGTCTATACTCAAATATGGACGGCATCCTGCTTTGAAGCCATCGATGCAAGGCTTTAAAGCCATGAAGAATTTAGAGAAGAAGACTTTCCCATCAGCTGTTACCTCAGTATCTATCTCCACAACACTGCCAGGTGACCTCTTCTCTACTTCAGCTTTGAAGTTATAAAGCATTCGAAAGGTATTTGCCTAATCACCATATAGCTCTTTCATTGCCCTTTGCTTTGCCTTCCAAACTGTAGTATAATTCAGCTTAATGGGGTACTGCTTTTCCAAGTCTATTTTCAGTCTCTTTGCAGTGCTGTTTGGTCTTGTGGCTAAAATGGGCTTGATCTTTTCTGCAACCCATAATTGTGATGTCAACTGTTTGAGAACTCGTAATGCAAGTATGAGGTTTTGTAATTTGATTCACTCTTATTGTCCTTCCATCAGGTTGGCGTCTAGCAGATATATACCACTTGCAAGGCTTGGCACCACCATCATAACCTACGCATTTTGCATAGAACTTCTTTTTATCAGTCCACATAGTCTTGGTAGCAAACTCACGTTTGACTGCATATGTCCTGAAACACATCCTGAATTCATCCATGATTGGAAACAATCTTCCAACTTCAATAACTGGGTCCTCTCTGTCATAAACTGTTACTAGCTCATCATCATGTGCATCATCTACATGAACTGCAGCATTTTCCAACAACTCTAGATCTATATCTGCCTCTTCATCTCTTAAATGGTTGCCACCATCATTTGCAGCTTCATCCCTCTGTTTCTCCTTGTCTCTGTCATCTATAGGAATACCAAAAAGCTTTGCCATTTCAATGTCATCTATTGGTGCAATGACCAAATCAGTCCGGTCATGTATCTCAACTGAATTCCAGTCAACAGTTACAATCCTTTGTGCATTAGCATCTGCAGCATCCCCTTGTGCATTAGCATCATCCTCCACTGTTAACACTTCCAACTCAGTAAGTATAGGCATTACTTGCCTTTGTGCAGCCTAATCATCCTCGACCATCTGAGCAGCCAGCTTCGAGGCCATATATCCAACCCTCGAATCAGGTTTCAGATCAATGAGCTCTGCTAAAAACAGAATAGTTTTGCTTGTCCAACCGTTTCTCTCATTGATTTCATCAACTATATGTTCCCCTGTCTCAACCCTAACATAGTCACATTTGCAATCATCAAATCGTGACAAAGAAACTTCTTGCTCTGGCCCCCAAACCACACTATCCCAATTTTTTCCACCATTTTCCTCACCGCCTCCTCTCCCATGTTTATTAGCTCTTGGGGATCAACATTTTCTAATTCCACCTCCCATTTAACAACTGTGTCTCTCTCAATGAGTTGCGTCCTGCCATCAACTAAAATAGACCTAGAGGGAAAGAAATTGATGCGAAATTCGAAGGTTTGGCGCGCAACATTGTCTCCCCTGTTTTTGGCGGGCACTGTGAGCTAGCGCAAGCGAACAAAGAGCACAACCTTAGATAAATTAAGTGCAGAGATACGGGATATACCGATTAGAAGTCCCCTCTCCATGCTCCATCTCGTTCCCCCTCGCCCCGTTCAACACACCCTCGCCTCCACAATCTAGCATCAATGGGCACGCTCAGATCTCGAATTGAGAAGAATGAGAGAGGAATTAGATTTCAAATGACACTCACCACCTTCGCCGTCGAACGAAAGCGCCGCCGCCTAAATTAATTGCCGTGCCGCTGGAGCCAGCGCCGATAACGATGGGTGAGGTCCGCCGCCGCCATTGGGGAAGCTACAGTCAGTGTGACGCGCGCTCTCGATCGGAAGCGGTTGGTTTGACTGGCTTGACTGGCTGTCCCAACCGATGGGTTTGGCTTAACCCTAATCTTGGAACAAAGTTAAATGTGTCCTTAACGACCGTTTTATGGCCTGTGTGGCCCTGGGATATTAGCTGCCTCACAACCATCGCATGCGAGATATTATTTTCAACGATGTCGTATTCCTTCCAATTCCACGTAAAGACGTCGCATGGGAGCTATAAGCCCACATATTATCACGGTGGACGCGGTCTGAGAAATTTTTTCGACTGCCTTGTTTGGTTCTTGGAATATCTGAAGTTACCGATTTACATAGTACGGCCTCCATTTCAAAATATAAGATGTTTTAGCTTTGTGAACTAAATGTATCTAGACTACATTTAGTATGTAGGTTTATTCTAAACCTGAATGAACCTACAAACTAAAAGTCTAGATACATTTGCTTCACAAAACTAAAACATATTATATTTTAAAATAGAGGGAGTATGTTTTATCGGGTGTAGTGTATACGCTCTCGATGGAAGTAACCGTATGAGGATAGAAGTATGTAATACTCATAGGTTTACTTTTGTTGAGAAGTTTTTATTTTTTCTATCGGGTAGAATGAACCTACAAACTAAAAGTCTAGATACATTTGCTTCACAAAACTAATACATATTATATTTTAAAATAGAGGGAGTATGTTTTATCGGGTGTAGTGTATACGCTCTCGATGGAAGTAACCGTATGAGGATAGAAGTATGTAATACTCATAGGTTTAATTTTGTTGAGAAGTTTTTATTTTTTCTATCGGGTGTGCGACAGCACTTCCGATGGGAGTAGCCCCCGAGGCTACAGAAGAATGCTTGAATTCGAGTGTAGGCTAAAAAACTATGCTTTAATCTCACTGAGATGTCGACTCTGTAGGAGGATTTGTTTATCGGTATCACTCTCTATGGGAGTAGCCTCTGAGGCTATGTTGCATTTCTTGCATTGGAGCATAGGCTCGAAGTAGATCCATCATTCAAGGAAATTATTTCCCCCTAAATCTTTATTTATGCTGAACTCTTTCGAGTGCGCGACAGCGCTCCTAATGGGAGTAGCCCCCGAGTCTATGTTCGGGTGCTTGCATCGGAACATAGACTCAAAAGCCTATTATTCGGATAGATATACTTATGTGTCTAGGACTTTTCGACCACTCATGACGTTATTGATGACAAAGATGGCGTGCCACAGTTTTGCGACAAAAACGAGACCCGATGGGACATGACACTGGTGGGCCCATTTGCTGCAATGCATGCTGGCGCGTGGAAGGCGCATTGGCGTTAATTTGACCGCGTGTCTCCATGTTTTTCACGAAAATCAAGGCGTCATGCGGTCGCTACCGTATTTACCATAGAGATTTTACTGCTCATGATCTTCCCTGTTTTGCTGTTATAGCCACGCGTCATCATCTTCATCGCTTTGGCGCTTCATTATCTATGATCAATGTTGCAGATTTGCCTCCCCATTCTTTATAACTTGAGGGCCGATTTTTTTTGCTGCCTACCTCTGTTTACAACCATCTTACACCTACTTGCGCCGTTTCTGAGCTCCATTGCGTACTTGCTTCCATCCCTTTGTGAATCACCACCATTCGTCCCCTCGAGAGCCACTATGGGCAGATCATGGAGAGCATCATCCGATGTCGATGCCACATCCAAGAAGAAGAGGGTCGTCGGTTGGGTGCCCTCGAAGTGCACCACGTGCGACCTGCACGAAGCGCACAAATTTAGTCTCCTGGAAGAAGATGCATTCCAGCTTCCTAGGGATGAGGTCGTCCCTGCATCCGAGTCAGGATGGCGGGTAATGTTCTTATCCTTCCTGTATCGAGGCCTCTCTCCTAGCCCACGAGTTCCTTCATGGGCTTCTCTTTGTCTATGGTGTGCAGCTCTACCAACTCACGCCGAATTCTATCCTCCACATCGTCTTTTTATCAAGCTATGCGAGAGTTTCCTCGGGATCAATCCCCATTGGGGCATGTGTAAGCATTTCCTTTTTTTCGTTGCAGCGCCTCTGACATTATCGTCCATGACGTTGGAGGTGCAATTATCTTGGTCTATTCCGATGTGAATTACTTCGACCTGATAACCACATATTCTGTCTAAGTGGTTTTATATCAAGGACCGGCAAGTAGAGGGTCAGAAGTTCAGGTTATCCCCCTTCGACCCGAAGAAAACTTGTTGGGGCTTAGTTCTTGGGAGTAGCATCCTTCTGCCGAAGAGATGAAAGAGATCCAGCCACTACTGAACCGGATCAAGGAGTTGCGTATCGCGGAGTTGTCGAGTATACATATCATGGCATACTTTCTACGGATTCGTATCCAACCTCTCCAGGACCGGCTAGCTGGCATGTGGACTTATGCAGGCAGGAAGGATCTAATGAGGATTTCACCGGAAGATCTACCTCTTGATGTCCTAGATAAGACGGTGTGCTCCTTCATGATGTTTACGAAGAAAGACCCAGTACCCTCTGACTGTCGGGTGAAACCCTTCGGCAAGAAGAACTTCGTTCATGCAGTAAGTTTTTTGTCGGCCTGTGCTTTGTACTTTGTCACCACTCTCCTTGTAATTTCTTGGCTTGACTCTTTTTCTTGTGGTTTTCTTGGTAGGATCACAACCATTTGTCGTATATGCCTCCACAGCCTAAGTCTGGTGAACTGCCCTACAGTACCACCGTATCAGAAGGATATGCTGACGCTACAAGTGCAGCTGATGATGACGAGGCCTCCTCCGCTAAATCATCGCGTGACAGTGCATCAGTTCCCTCTGCTCACTCTGAGAATTTAGAGGTGGTAGCCGCATCAGGTAAGAGGAAACATGATGAGCCTATTGAAATAGTCGAAGATTCCAATGGTTCATCAGGTTCCAAGCCGAAGTACTTCAAACATGTTTTGGTTGCCCCTCCGAGGATGGGGATATTTCGTATGCCGTAGGACATCATCTTGTAAGTTCCTGTCCGCTTATCTTTTTTTATATCACCCAGTCAGAAAAAGTGACCCGATGAAAAATTCTTATTTTCTCCAGGAGTGACGAGGACGATGAAAACTCTCCAAAGTCGCTGATTCAATCTTATTCTCATTCTCCTCCGGACAAAACCGCGGGCCAACCGATAGATCCAGTCAAGCTTCCAAAGTAGGCTGCCTAAAAGCTGGAACCGAAGGATGCAGCGTCGCCACCTCCAGAGCCACCATTGAAGAAAAATAAAACCGCGGGCAAGGACATGGCGATAGCCGAAAACCCATCGGAGCCTGATATGTAGGATGTGAGTGCTATTTTTTTTACTTATGCTAAAACATTTCTCTAGTCCTGCCCCCATGTAATTTTTCCGTGTCTTATGCAGCCACTGATGCACGAGATGGTCGAAATGGCCTCTCGATTTATCAAGATCCTTCACGAAGCCGAAGAGTCCTTGTCCCAACTTCGTATATCCTCTTGCTGACCTACCACTTACCCGATAATGTTCTCATATGTTCGTAGCTACCGCTAAGGAATATGCGATTATTCGGGATCGGTCCCTTCAATGGGTGGATGAACTGGAGGCCGAACTCAAGAAGATAAAATCAACCCTTGAATAAGCCAAACAGACTACTGCTGTGGAAGCCGAATATTCGGAGAAGAAAGCCGATGTTTTAACTACCTGATATGAAGATCTTCGGATCTACATAGAGGCCCTGACTTCTTTCTTGACCAGTAAGCTTTGTACACTCCTTTTGTTGCACATGTTGGATCCTCTCTTTTTGCCGGAGTTATATTGAGTTCTGAGTTACTGATTTTTGCTATGCAGAAATAACCGGCCAATCGCTGACTTTGGAAGAGGTCGAACAATTCGATCCTTTGTTAGATGAAGTTGGCGTCGTGGAAACGAACAGCGTGCGAGGGCGCAATCTTCTGATTCACTCGCGTCGTGCCCTCAAAGTTCTTCATGATGAAATCTTCCCTAACAAGGAAGTACCCGCGGATTTGAATGACCTGGTGACCATATCTAATGCTGATCCTAACCCGTTGATGGGGTATATCCTGACGTAATCGAAGAATGGCATGGAGATTTCTATGTCGTTAGCAATGAACCATGGCGAGAAGATCTACTGGAAGAAGGTTAGCTCCTCTATTCCAGTCGCTGACGCTAGCCAATATATCGATCTTAAGCCCTTTATAAAGAGGGTGAGACAATTTTCACAGCTGCTTCTTTCGATCGGCCCAGGGAAAGGAGCTCTTGATGCCAAAGCTTCGACTAATTCTCCTTCTACTAGCACTGTTGCTTCGGCTAAGTCTTCAGTTGATACTCCGTCGACTAGCATCACTACTTCTGTCGAGAAAACTCTTAAATTAGGTCTTGCTAGAGATTTTATTCTGTGTTGCAAGAAATTATTTCAATCGCCTGTTGTTGCTCGGGTTGCGTTGTTGAAACAATGTTCCATCCTTGTTGTATATACCGTTCTTGTGTTGTTTGAACCTGCCCCGCATCTGAATATCTGAACGTATGTACTTTGTCTATCTTTCTAGATGATGTATGATTCCTCTGGTCCCTCGACTATCCCTCCTGCCGCTATTGTATGTGCAATGCCGCCTAAAACTAGCATCCATCAAAATGTTGTCACTCATGTTGTGGATCCTCCTTTGTTTGTTGAGAAAATTCATGAAACATTTGGAAACTGATCTTCGTGCTATGCAAGCCATTGTTGATGTTTCCCATTCGAACACATGGAAAACCTTGGAACGTGAAGCCTACCTTATGAAAGAAATTTATAGGGCAAGCGAGAAGATGCTTTGTAAGTTCTCTCGAAGAGCCCCTAAATCTTTTTGCACAGTTTGAAAATAAATGACCTTGAGTCTTGGTTTTTTAGGTATCCGATAAAATGAGGTGGAAGAGAGACATCAACTTCGTATTCGGATGAATGCACTGATAGAAGCCTCTCAGGGTACAAGTGTTGATTTTTGGACTGATCACAAACATGCTTTTATGCTTGCTCTTCTCCAAGATCGTGTATCTGAGGTAGAGGAGTTTGTACAGTGCTGCCATCAAGCCTTAGCCCATATATATAACGTGATGTTTCCTCGAGATCCCCAGCCTCAAGGCCTTGCCGCATTAATGGTTAAATTTTGGCAAGGTGAGAGGATTCATCACTTCGTCAAACTCCAACTTGTTGCGGGTGCTAGACTAGCATTCGCATGGGCGCATGCTCACCACCCTATCCTTGATCTGGATGAGATATCCTGTGTCTTCCTTATCCACCAGGAGGTAATTTTACTATGGAACCTTATTACACGGATGCACGTCGCCCCACTATTCGGATCATCTGTAGATGCTTGGATGAAGACGAAGAATTTTTTGTCAATTTTGAGGTGTAGATTAGTACTTGTAAAGAACTCCTGCATATAAGACGTAAAAAATGTGTAAAGCTTGTTGCTCTTTTGTATATGATCTTAGTATGTGTTTGTGTGTATTTCATGATATTTCTAGGGGGTTGTCCTATGCGAGACCCTTTCGTTTGCCTTGCGCCCTAGGGTTGAGTCATCTATTCAGGTCAAAGCTTTGAGCTGGATGGCGTAGGCGAATTTGTGATGCGCTTGATAGCGAAGTCCCCGAGTATCGGGTGTGAATTTTTAGATGATTATTGTGATCAACCCGGAGTATCAGGTGGAGGATAAGAGACACTAGAAATCTGGAATAATTTGAGACTGAGTTTCAAGAAGTTGGTTTTATTGATCTTCATGTATGGAGGTACATGTGGCGTAGACGCCTGGCCGAAGGCTTTATTGAAAATAACCTATGATTATTTGGCTGAAAAGCCTGGCCATAGGCCTTATTGAATGTAAATTTTGGCAAGTAAATATCCTAAGCGTAGAAACATCGCAAATGTGCGATGTTTCATGGGTTAGAGTAGTGAACTCCGGTCTTCTTGTCTTGGAGCCGATATGCCCCCACCGAGGATTATTTCGGTGATGATGAAGGGTCCTTCCAATGGCTACTCTAGTTTGCGATGTACATTTTGCTTGAGGCGAAGGACCAGATCCCCCACAATGAAGGACTTGGGACATAGTCGGTGGATGTGGTAGTTTCACAAATTCTGTTGATATATTGTTGCTTATTGCAGAGCGATGTCCCTTGCTTTGTCGAGTGTGTTGACGTCATATTCGAGTGCTTCTTTTGAAGATTTTTTGTTGTATGCGACGACCCGAGGGGAGTCTTGGGTTATTTCGACTGGAAGCATAGCCTCGGCACCGTGGACCAGGAAGAAGGGTGTTTACTGCGTGGCAGTACTTGGGGTTGTACGTAAACTCTAGAGGACAGAGGGTAGTTCATGTTCCCAAGTGCCTTTTGATCTTTCCAAGGGTGCAAGTAGCCTTTTCTTGAGGCCACTAGTGACAAGACCGGTGGATTTTCCGAATTTACCATTTTTTGCGGGTGAGCTACCGAAGCATAGCTGACGTTTTTGACCATCTCCTTGCACCAGTCCTTGAATTCACTTGATATGAAGTTTGTACCGTTGTCGGTGATAATTCTATGGGGCACCCCGAAGAGAAAAACTATCAACTTGATCAAGTTCATGGCCGAGGTTGCGTCTTGGATGGTGACGGGTACTACCTCGATCCAGTTTGTGAATTTGTCGATTGCGACTAGCAGAAAGACGTGGCTGCCAGGTGAAGATTTATGGAGATTTCCCACCATGTCGAGTCCCCATTGAGCAAACGGACAAGCCAAAGGTATTGGGGCCAATTCTGCTACTGGTGAGTTGGGATTTTTCACGAAGCGCTGGCATGCTTCACACGTTGTCATGATATCCTTTGCGCCCAGGACAACTGCCAGCCAATAAAATCCCGCCCGAAAGGCCTTTGCTGCGATTGCTTGGCTGCTGGCATGATGTTCGCATATTCCTTCTTGTATGTCCTTGAGGATGAGCTTCCATTCTTTGGGTGTGACGCATCGCTGCAGTAATCCTGAAATAATTTTCTAATAGAGTTCCCCATTAACGATTCTGAAGGCCTTGGAGCGCATGTGATGCGTCGTGCTTCGATTGTGTCCTCAGGGAGTTCTCCGTGCGGATTCCTCCTCCTCCTCCTCAGGGTTCTCTTCTTTGCTACCTTCCATGGGCGCATCCCCCGAGTCCTTTGTCGGCTTGTCTTTCCTGCCTGTAGTTTTTGCTGTAGCTTCTGCGACATTATTATGCTTGGTGGAACATTCCATTATTTTTCCCAAAATATTCCAGGTGGCATGGGGAGACATAAAGACCCAATGTTTGCCAGATTATCGACTTCTTCGTTGCTTGCTCTGCTTATATGGGATACCTTGCACCCATCAAAGTGGGCTTCCATGATGTTATATAGAACTCAATATGCGACCATATTGTCGTTAATGGCATCGCACTTGTTCACTACTTGTTGTGCCTCGAGGTTTAAGTCGCCAAAGATTCTGAGGCGAGTTGCACCGCAGGACTTAGCCATGCGCATGTCGTGCAATAAGGCCTCATATTTGGCTTCATTGTTTGATGCATTGGAGAAGCTCATCCGCAAAACATAGCGCATCTTGTATCATTGTGATGACACCATGATTACTCCGGATCCTGCTCCTTCTGTTCGCTTGGACCCGTTGTAACACCCTCGGATCGGCCCTATGCAAGTCTTAGTGAGTCTCACCAAACCCGCATAGATATGATTCAAAGGTGCCCACCAGGCACTTTCGTGCAGGTGGAAAATGAAGTAATACCATTATACATTAGTCAATGAGAGAACCCACAGAACAGATATATACAACAGCGACTCGACGAGCCAAGAATACAAATATACAGTACAAAGATCCAAATCACCTTAAACACAATACAACACCCGACTATGGGCAAGATGCAAATTGGGCTAAGAGCCCTGAAGAATAACTAATTGCATCCATAACCCTGCCCAGGCCAAGCCGGAAGGGTAACCCTGCTAATGATGTCTATCTCAAACCTGCTAAAAAAAGAAGTGTCGGCTAAGGGCAAAGGAAAAGAGAGCGCTCAGTATTGAGGCTAGTACACGGCGAGACTTAGAATTTGGTGGATCTCGCCTATATAGGTATGGTGGACTGAAGCGGCAGCGCAGCATGCACTAAACAACCTATATAGACTCAATATAACTGTTGGCTATCAGATAGAGGGAATAAAGACCTATTCGGAACCAACTTGATACTACCACTAAACATACCCATCCTGGTATTTCCCCCTCGAGACCAAACGAGGAAGTCAAGCCGACGAAACACACACACTTGGTAGTTCTATTCATCCTTTCCATGGTGGTTATCCAACTTACTAGTCATATCAGATACAAGTCAAATTATAATAGTAAACTTTAGTTATAGTTGTCTATGATCGAGATACTATGCTCCAAGTCGTCCATAACCGTGGACACAGTTTTTCAAAAAGATTTAACCCTGCAGGGGTGCACAAAAGTTTTCGCATGCACTTCGACCCTTGTTGCCAGATTAATTAACAGATTAATTAACATACACCCATCGGTATGTCGGCGGGGCCTAGAACACGATGCTTTCCGAGACCCAAAGCAAGTACATGGGGGGCACCCGAAAGAGCTACTCATACGAGGTATAGCTAATCCTCCTCGTACGGACCCTGAGGTTGCATGGACTTGTCAAGGGAGCAGAGGCCATAGACAATATATTTCCGTGCCAAAGTGCCGCACCTATGCAACAGTAATAAACGCTCATCGAGCAACACATAATAAACATCTCATACATGGAATAAGTACAGTAGATAATGCATAAAGCCCGAACAAGTTTTGTGGCCCCTAGAATAGTACTTTGAAATCAGGTACTAAGCCGATAGGGGTGCCCATATACCCCACATGTGGTTAGCACGCTTAGTCTCGGAACAGGTGTCAAGAACTCGGGTCCTAGGTGGATACAGGGGCAGGATAATAACCAGATCTCAACTATTACCCACATGAGAATTTGCATTAATTATACCTACTTTCAATATTAGTTATTAAACTGTAATTAAATCCATTATCATCTCCATCATTAAGCATGTGCCAAACCCCAACCACGGTGAAACATCGACGACACGAAGCGACACCTGAGCAAGCAACCACAAGTCGCAAGGCCGACTATCTTTCAAACAACAGGTAATAGGAGGTGTCCAAGGCAATATAAGCTGCAAGGGATATAATATATATGAAAATAGTAAAGCATCGCAACACAGGTAGCAATAGATCATCAGGAGGAAATAAGACAATAAATGTAAAATAGGTAGAAAGGGCTAGAATGCTCGTCTGGAAAACATTGCCGAAGATCATCCGAAGATCGGGCCAACACTTGCATCAACTCATCAGCCTAATCCGTGAAGAATCGCAACACTAGGAGAAACACCGGATGCACTATTTAATACTATGGCAGAAGATCGGGCATGATGCATATATGATACATGACATGGCAAATATGCGATGCGACTAGGCAATATTAAGCGGAATGAGGGTATCGGTATTTACTTTTAAGGTTCATGTTAATTAGATACCCCATAATTTAAATGTTGTCTTAAAAAAGCAAAATATAGCCTTGGTTCGCTACATAAATTTAAATGAGTCCAATATAAGACTTGAAAAGCCTGCATATGGTCTTCATATTTAATTATGAGTTGAATCGACAAAGTACCCCTAATGAAAATGTATGTATAATTTTATATGCAACAAGTTTGTATTACATTTTATAAAAATAGGGTCACACGTTGGTCTGAAGATCTTGGGGTTCAAGGGTTCGAGAGGTTCGGGCTTGGTCTTCAAGGATCTTTGGTTCGCCGGGATTGAGGTCTTCGGATACCAAAAGGAGATCTTTGGGTTCCATGGTTCCGTCTGGAATACTTAGGGTGTGTTTGGTAGCCCGGGTTAGTAGAGAATAGATATCTCCACTCATACAAGCTGATCCTAGCTAGTCTGAGCTCAGATTTTTACATGTGTTTGGTGGATCGTGTTTGTTGAGACATGTCAAGTGTGTCTAGTGTTTGGTGGGTTGCATGAGGAAAGACATGTTTCCGTGTAGGCGATCTTCTATTCTAGGGTCGATGGCGAACTAGGCGTCAACCAGCCTTGGTGGTAATGTGAGGATCTTGGCGGCTTTGAAGGCGACAGCTAGGGTGAACTAGGATCTTCGGGTGCCTTCAGGAACTTGTTCAGGCAAACACGCGACATACACATGTACAACATGAAGGGTACAGAGAGCAGGAAAAACATCCGGTTGAACTGGGTTACTCGGGCAGACGGCATCAAAGATGAGCGGGAGGCGCGGTGCGAGAGGCAGGGGTGGCCATGGCGCTACGACCGGAGGGTGGGGCTTGGGCGGTGGCAGGAGGCGATCTCGGTCGGGGTCGCGAAGTGCAGATGGCGGCTTGCACGGGTCGGTTGGCAGCGACAGGAGGTTAAGGCGCCAGAGGTGCGGGTTGCAGAGGGCGGCGAGGTACTGGACGAGGCGGAGACGACCCCAGGGTCACGACATGTAGGGGAGCCAGTAACATTAGTGCGGAGGTAGACGACGACAGTGGCCAGCCTCCAAGGCGGCGGCGGAGGCTCATGAGGTGGGGATCGGCGGAGATCTGTGGGGAGGACGGGGTGGCGACGAGGACGAGGTGGGGCGCCCGGTGGTTGCAGAGGGGTTCTATGGAGGCAGTAGGAGGCGTGGCCAGAGGCGAGGCTGGACGGAGGAGAGGCCCGAGAGAGATCGAGGGGCGAGGGGGTCGTGAGCAAGGCGAGGAAAGCGGCGCTGGAGGTGGGGCTTGTGCGGAAGAGATAGACACGGGGCTGGTGGGTGGTGGGGCCAAGAACGGCCAGGGAGCATGGGCGGGGAGTAGGGGATTCACGTGGGATCAACGCGGGGTGGTTGGCAAGGGGAGACCGGGTTGAATCGGGGAGTGAGTGGGGCCAGGATACGGGGTTAACCGCATGGGAGCTGGCGGCGGGGTGTAGGGATGTGGCGGTTGGTAGTGGTTACAGTTAGGCTAGGTTGGACGATTAGGGTCTAGGGTTTCAGCTGGCTAGGCCTTTTAGGCCTGGACGGTTAGGTCTAGATTTTGGTTTATTATTATTATTTTATAAATTATTTTCCTTCTTTTGTGTTTATTTTAAAACCTTTTAGCAGATGGTTTTCAGTCAAAATCTGAGCAAGAATTCAGGTTAATTTGAACTAAAGGGCGGAGGTAAAGTAGAAAACAAAAATAGGGTTTTAGTAAATTACTTTTATGACAAAGCATGAATGATGATGTTATGATGATGCACGAAGCAAAAACATAGTGATTCTCTAATATTGGTTTCTCGGGGTGCTACAATTCGACACCACTAACAGTGGATCTCGCCCTCGAGATCCGCCTCATGGTACAGGGAAGAAGGCCAATGATTTGAATCTTATCGCTTCGGGTAGATCTTAGCAACACCACTAATAATGGTTCTTTCTCTATCTTGAAATTGAAGACACCACCAACAAGGGTTGTTTCTCACGTTCGTTGAGAGAACACTCCGGAGGAACACAGACGAAGGTAGAGGTTTCAAAATTTAAGACCACCTCTATCTTCTTCGGAAGGAGTAAAATTGTTCACCCACCAATTCAATGTACAATAGCGAATGATAAGAGTAGTCGGATGGTGATCAGTCCATCACGCACCCAAAGCGGTTCGGAATTATGTACATGAATAGGGGAATTATGCAACCAACTCTTAGAATCAGACTGAAGATCTCGACAATCGAGGTTCGGAAACAAAAGAGTGATGTAGGCTCTTCATTGGTTCTGACGTAGATGATATCATCGCGTTGGAAAACACCAGAATATACAAAGAAATTTTTAGTTAATTTTAGGTCCACTTAATGACACAATAGAGGAAAATTCCTCAAATAGCGTGAAGACCGGATGTCGAAGCACCGTTACAAGAGGAAGAAAGCGAAACCCTAAAGTTACGATTGACCCAACCACAATAAGACCTGGACTAAAAGAAAGGTAAGAGAACAGATTCAAAACACGCAGAGGTAAGAAGAGAAGAGAATAGGGGTAAGAAGTATAAGAAGACCTAATCAGATCTATCGAACCGATTTTCAAAATAGTTTTGACACTCTACAACAGCCGTTAGATAGGTTATCCTAAAGGCTAGACTAGTGGGGTATCACAACTGCTGAGCTCTGACACCATTTTGTAACACCTTCGGATCGGCCGTATGCAAGTCTTAGCGATTCCTGCAAAACCCGCATAGAGACGATTCAAAGGTGCCCGCTAGGCACTTTCGTGCGTGTGTAAAACAAAGTAATACCATTACACATTAGTCCATGATGGAACCCATAGAACAGATATATACAACAGCGACTCGACGAGCCAAGAATACAAATATATAGTACAAAGATCCTAATCACCTTGAAAATGATACAAAACTTGACTACATGCAAGATGCAAATGGGGCTAAGAGCCCTAAAGAATAACCAAAAGAATCCATAACCCTGCGTAGGCCAAGCCGGAAGGGTAACCCTGCTAATAACGTCGATCTAAAACCTGATAAACAAAAGGAGTGCCAGCAAAGGGAAAAGAAAAAAGAGAGCGGTTAGTACCGAGGCTAGTACACGATGAGACTTAGAATTTGGCGGCTCTCGCCCACATATGTATGGTGGACTGAAGCGGCAGTGCATCATGCACTAAACAACCTATAGAGACTCGATATAACTTTGGGCTATCAAAGAGAGGGAAGAAAGACCTATTTGGAACCAACCTAATACTACCACCAAACATACCCATCCTGGTATTTTTCCCTTGAGACCAAACGAGGAAGTAAAGCCGAGGAAACTCACACAGTTGGCAGTTTTATTCATCCTTTCCATGGTGGTTATCCAACTTACTAGTCATATCAGATACAAGTCAAATTATAATAGTAAACTTTAGTTATAGTTGTCTATGATCGAGATACTATGCTCCAAGTCGTCCATAACCGCAGACACAGTTTTTCAAAAAGATTTAACCCTGTAGGGGTGCACAAAAGTTTCCGCATGCACTTCGACCCTTCTTGCCAGATTAATTAACATACACCCATCGGTATGTCGGTGGGGCCTAGAACACGATGCTTTCCCAGACCCAAAGCAAGTACATGGGGGCACCCGAAAGAGCTACCCATACGAGGTATAGCTAATCCTCCTCATAAGGATCCTGACGTTGTGTGGACTTGTCAAGGGAGCAGAGGCCATAGACAATATATTTCGTGCCAGAGTGCCGCACCTACGCAACAGTAATAAACGCTCATCGAGCAACATGTAATAAACATCTCATACATGACATACATGGCCTAAGTATAGTAGGTAACGCATAAATCCCGAACTAGTTTTGTGGCCTCCAGAATAGTACTTTGAAATCAGGTACTAAGCCGATAGGGGCGCCCATACATCCCACATGTGGTTAGCATGATCAGTCTCGAAACAGGTGTCAAGAACTCAGGTCCTAGGTGGACATAGGGGGCTGGATAAGAACCAAATCTCAACTATTACCCACCCATGCCTCCACATTAATTATACATACTTTTAATATTAGTTATTAAACTGTAATTAAAGCCATAATCATCTCCACCATTAAGCATGTGCCAACCCTCAACCACGGTTGAACATCGACGCCATGAAGCGACACCTAAGCAAGCATCTATGAATCGCAAGGCCAACTATCTTTCAAACAACAGGTAATAGGAGGTGTCCAAGGCAATATCAACTACAAGGGATATAACGGGTACGCAAATACTAATACATCGTAACATAGGTAGCAATAGGTCAACATGAGGAAATAAAGACTATAAATATAAAATAGGTAGAAAGGGGATATTGCTCGCCTAGAAAATATTGCCAAATATTCGGGTCGACACTCGCGTCAACTCATCGGCCTAATCCGTAAATAAGCAAAGCACTAGGAGAAACACCGGATGCACTATTTAATACTATGACAGAAGATAGGGCATGATGCATGACATGGAAAATATGCGATGCGACTAGGCTATATTAAGCAGAATCAGGGTCTCGATATTTACTTATAAGGTTCATGTTATTTAGATACCCCGTAATTTAAATGTTGTCTTAACAAAGAAAAATATAGCCTCGGTTCACTACATAAATTTAAATGGAGCCAATATAAGACTAGAAAAGGCCACATATGGTCTCCATATTTAATTATAAGCTGAATCGACAAAGTACCCCAAATGACAATGTATGTATGCAAGCATGTATAATTTGATATGCAGCAAGTTTATATTACATTTTATAAAAATAGGGCTTGGAAAAGAGGGTCACACGTTGGTCCGAAGATCTTGGGGTTCGAGGGTTCGAGGGGTTCGGGCTTGGTCTTCAGGGATCTTCGGGTTCACCGGGATCGAGGTCTTCGGATACCGGAAGGAGATCTTGGGGTTCCATGGTTTCGTGTGAAATACTTGATGTTTCTGTGTAGGCGATCTTCGATTCTAGAATCGATGGAGAACTTGGCGTCAACCAGCCTTGGCGGTAATGCAACGATCTTGGTTGCTTCAAAGGGGGCGGCTAGGGTGAACTGGGATCTCCGGGTGCCTTCAGGAACTTGTTTAGGCAAACACGCGACATACACATGTACAACCCGAAGGATATAGAGAGCAGGAAAAACATCCGGTTGAACCGGGATGCTTGGGCAGACAACATGAAAGACGAGCGAAAGGCGTTGTGAGAGAGGCAAGGTTAGACTCGGGCCGGGTCGAGAAGCGCAGGAGGCATCTTGCATGGGTCGGTTGGCGGCAGTAGGAGGTTGAGGTGCCAGAGAGGCGGGTCACAGAGGGCAGCGAGGTACTGGACGAGGCGAAAGAGACCCCAGGATCGCGACGTGCGGAGGCATCGGTGATGTCGGGGCAGAGGTAGAAGACTATGGTAGCCAGCCTCCAAGGCGGCAGCGGAGGCTCATGAGGTGGGGATCGGTGGTGCTCTGCAGGGAGGACGGGGTAGAAACGTGTACGAGGTGGGGCGCCCGACAGCGACAAAGGGGGTCTATGGAGGCACTAAGAGGCGTGGCCTGAGGCGAGACTGGAGGGAGGAGAGGACTATGGGAGAACGAGGGGAGAGGGGGTTGTGTGCGAGGTGAGGAAAGCGGCACTGGAGGCGGGGCTTGCACGGAAGGGATAGACACGGGGTGGTGAGTGGTGGGGCCGAGAACGACCAGGGAGCATGGGCGGGGAGTGGGAAATTCGCGTGGGATCAAACGCGGGGTGGTTGGAGAGGGGAGACCGGGTCGAATTGGGAAGTGGGTGGGGCCAGGTTGCGTTGTTAACTGCGTGGGAGCTGGCGGCGGGGTGGAGGGATGTGGTGGCTGGTAGTGGTTAGGGTTAGGCTAGGTTGGACGGTTAGGGTCTAGGGTTTCAGCCATCTAGGCATTTTGGGCCTATCCAGTTAGTTCTAGATTTTTTTATAAATCACTTCCCTTCCCTTATGTTTATTTTAAAACCTTTTAGCTGATGGTTTTTAGTCTAAATTTGAGCAAGATAATTAAGGTTAATTTGAAATAAAGGGCGGAGGTAAAGTAGAAAACAAAAATAGGGTTTTAGTAAATTACTTTTATGACAAAACATGAATGATGATGTTATGATGATGCACGAAGCAAAAAACATAGCGATTCTCTAATAGTGGTTTCCCGGGGTGCTACACCCGTCAAAATACATTGTCCATGCACTAGACATATCCAGGGGACCCACGCATTGGAGTTCTATCCATTTCGTGATGTAGTCAGGTAATACTTGATATTTTATAGCTTTTTGCTTCTCATATCTGATGTCTCGAGGGGATAATTCAATGCCCAAAGAGAGGCACGCCATATTGCTTCTGGATTGTTGAGTATGTTGGAGAGAGATGCTTCATTGACTACGACTATCGGGTGCTCCAAGAAATAGTGGCGTAGCTTGCATGCTGTCATGAAGAAACCAATATGACAGTTTCTGATAGTGCAGTTAAATTTTTTTGGATTGAGAGAGGAGCTCGCAGAGGTACTATACCGGCCTTTGGACGCCATGCATCTTCCCTTCCACGGGTCGCTCGACGACCAAAACTCCACCGACCACCTGATTTGTGGCAGCTATATAGAGTAGTAGAGGCCATTTTTATTTAGGGGACACGATAACAGGTGATGTCAAAAGTGTATTTTTGAGTGCTTTAAATTCTCGTTGGGCTTCTTTGGTCCACTTGATTTTTTCTGATTTTTTCATGAGGGCGTAGAACGGAAGCGCCTTTTCACCCAGCCGAGCAATGAATCTGCTTAGCGCTTCCATGCGTCCTGTCAACTATTGGACACCTCGGAGGTTTGTTGGCTTCTTCATTGTGAGTATTTCATTTATCTTTTCAAGGTTCTCTTCTATTACTCTTGCCGATACTAGAGGAGTTGCCCCGCTAGGAATCAAAAGGAGCACTTTGTCGGGTTGAGTTTGATGCGATATTTGTCGAGATTATCGAATTCCTGAAGGTCACTAATAAAGATCGAATCCTTGGTGGTGACAATGACGTCGTTGATGTAGACTTGGATGTTGTTGCCGATTTGGCTTCCAAGGCAATTTTGCATCATTCGTTGGTACGTAGCATCGACGTTTTTAGGCCAAAAGACATTGTTGTGTAGCAGAATACACCATAAGATGTGATAAATGCCATTTTATCTTGATCTTATTCTTTTAGCCGAATTTGATAATATCCAGAGTATGCATCCAGAAAGGAGAGACGCTTGCATCTGGTAGTTGCATCGATATTTTGATCGATTTGCGGGAGAGGAAAGTGATCCTTTGGGCAGTGTTTGTTGAGCACGGTGAAGGCAATACACATACTTAGATGTTTTGTGTTTTTCTTCGGGATGCTAACATGATTTGTGACCCATAATTCTTTCTTGATTTCCTTGATAAACTTGGCGTCCATGAGGCGATGGATTTCTTGTCCAATGGCCTATTGTTTGGGTTTCGCAAAAACAGCGAAGTGATTGCTTCATAGGTATAGCATCAGGGTATAAGTTGAGTGCGTGCTCAGCGAGTTCCCTGGGGATTCGTGGCATATCTGATGAAACCCATGCAAATAATCTCCCAGCGCTCATGGAGGAACTCGATGAACGCATTTTCCTATGCGGGACCAAGGTTGGAAGCCACAAAGGTCGATTTATTCGGGTTCGTGAGGTGGACCGGGATTTCTCTTGTATATTTTGAAGTGTCAAAAGCTTGGTCAGGCATAACCCATGATTTTGGCAGAAGTTCTGTGTCTGTTGATATCTTCAACTGCTCAGACTTTGTTTCCATCCCGAAAGATTTAGAGATTTTGTTGAATTCTCGGTCACAGTCGTCAGATCGGGTTAAGATTCCTCTCACTGTGATGATCCCGTTGGGTACTAGAATTTTCATTACTAAATAGTGCGGTACTACCATGAATCTTGCAAAGCTGGGCCCCTTAGGATTGTGTGCTATTGTGATGGCCAGCCCATAACTTCGAATTCGAGCTTCTCGCTCCTGAAATTATCTTGCGATTCGAAGATAACATCAAGATAGATTTTGCCTAGAGGAATTTCAGGTTTATCTGGGACTATTCTGTGGAAGGATGTCTCCCTTGGTGCTAGATTCGTCAAGGAGCAGTTCATGGCTCGTAGAGTTTTGGCGTATATGAGGTTGATGCCGCTACCAGCATTCATGAAGACCTTGCTCATATCAAACCCACCAATTTTTGCGTCAACAATGAGAGCCGAATGACCCGATCTAGGTACTCGAAGCATGTGATTAGCTATGCTGAATATGATTTCCTATTCCGACTAGTGAAGAAATTCAGGAGTTGGGGGTGGCGTCGTTACTGCAATATTGACTTGTCGGGTAGTCAATTTTTGGATTCTGTTTGATGGGCGCCCCTTCTAGATCATAGAAATTGCTCCTCTGGACCTCGGTTACTCCTCCTCTTGGTTTCTATTTCGTGCGGTTTATGGCTGCCCTGCTGGTGCTGGCCCCGGTGGAGGTGTTGGTGCCGCGATATCAAGGGTTCCTGGTGTGGCAGTGTACCCGCGATTATTGCATCATTCACTTTTGCGTTGCATACTTCCTGGTTTCCTAGAAATTTGCAGCAATACTTCATAAGTTCAGTTAAACACCTCCTTCCCTCGGAGTCAATGTAGAAATGCATATTGCGTGGTCCTTCCAACATCTACATTAGGGATGAAAGTACCGACTTGATACGACTAGAGGGGAGGTGAATAGGCGTCTACCCAATTTTAATTTGTTTCTCACTTTTAGGCTCAACGAGAAAGAAAGTTATCTAGATGTGCAACTAAGTGAACAACCTAAATGCAAGATAACTTACAACAACCACAAGAACGGTAAATAGCAAGAAGTAAAGGAAGGGAACGAAGTAACCGGAGTAGGGACATGGAGATATTATTCCCGTAGTTCACTCCCAAGGAGCTACGTCTATGTTGGAGAGGTGTCGGGGCCACACAAGGTCACCCGAGCGCCACAAAGGCCTCACTTTATTCTTCGGTGAGCTCCCCCACAAAGGAGGCCTCACAATCCACTAACCTGTGACATTAAAGGCGCCAACCGAAACCTTTACACCAACGTTGAGGGGGAAGCTCCAAAACTCAATTGGAGGCCCTCAATGACACCTCGAAGCTTCACAACACAAGCCTTAGCTCTGAGGATGCCCTACACCATCTAGGGTTTCAAGAAACCCAAGAGCAACAAGATCCACAAATGATGGGTGGGGGAAATCAAATCTTCTTTGGTGGAAGTGTAGATCTAGGTCACCTCCCTCACCTCTCAAAAGATCAAGTCATTTGAGTTGCTAGAGAGAGAGATCTAGTGAGGTGAATCTCAAGCATTAATGGAGGAGAGATAAAAATTCGAAGTAGGTGGGAGGAAGAAGAGGGGCGCCTTAAATAGGCCCCCTCCACACTGAACCGTTACAGCCCCCGTGACCTCACCGGAACTTCCGGTGAGAGGCCGGAAGTTCTGCCCAGCATGGCTCCAACGGTCATCATACCGTTGACGCCCGCTCCAAAAGCTCAACCGGAAGTTCCGGTCATAACATACCAGAAGTTCCGGTGAACTTCTGATGCAAGTTCCGACCCAAGTTCCGGCAAATAGAACGCTTTAAACAGAAGGTTACTAATCCTTCAGCGGCTTCAGGGAAACTTGGAGCGGAACTAGTGGAGGAACTTTTGGGTCGCGAACCAAGTCTGACCGGAAGTTCCGGTGGCTGGGCGGAAGTTCTGCTCAGGAACTTTCTGGCAGGACAAGTTCCGATGCAAGTTCCGGCCCAAGTTCCGGCAACTATAACACTTCAAACAGAAGGTTACTGATCCTTCAGCGGAACTTGGAGCGGAACTAGGATCAGAACAAAGCTTAGATCAGCCCGCGGAAAAACCCTGAGCGAAACTTCCGGCACCAGGCCAGAAGTTCCGGTGAGACAAAGAAGGCTTCAACAGATCAGAAACACACTCTCTCATGGAATAGTAGGATGGCTGTGGCGGTGCATATAGGTTTGTGCTAGAACATGTGATTTCCCACAGCCTTCCGAGACGGACCCCCTCTTAATAGTACGGCGACCTAAAACAACAACAGGAGAGAAACTAGGAGAAAACTAAAGGCCACCGTCTTCATGAGATCCCAAGAGAGCATCCACACCGTTTTAATGAAACATCAACAGCGTTTTCCCTGAAACTCAAGCGCACAACTATATCACAAATGGGATTGTCATTAACACCAAAAAACAGCATGAGAAGATATAGTCCTTTCAATCTCCCCCTTTTTGGTGTTAGATGACAATCCCAACGATTTGCATAAAATAGAAGCAATCTTTGGAATGGATGGGACAAGCTCCCCCTATATGTGTGCAAGGTAAAGAGACTAACACACATACGAGGAGGCTCCCCCTTCCAATGCAAAGATAGCACAAGTGGTACAAGAAAGGATAGAAATCATACCAGGTACCAACCAACTGCGGTGGAGACAAAAGAGTAATAATAACAACAAGAGCTACGAGGATCCACCACCATATGCATATGCCCATAAGATGACAACAAGAATACCACATACACGGCATTGCATAAGATACCACATAGATACCACATAGTCTCAAACATAATATGGTCCACAAGCACACATAAGTTCACAGACATAAAAGGTCCACAAGCACACAAATAAACTAGAGTTTTCGCGAGCTAGAAAAGATCAAAGGCAAGAACAGGCTTGCGACTCAACCCATGCAAATCCCGTAGATAACCTAATAGACATCTTTCTCCCCCTTTGGCATCGAGACACCAAAGAGGAAGAGCAGATCAATCTAATCGCCCCAACCATGAAAGGGAGGAGGAGCAGACTCAGGGACCCAAGAAACCCACTCAGGCGGCGGACCAGTGACCTCCTCCACAAACCAACGACAGTTGTCGCGAATCCAATCATCCTTGGGAGCAGTAAAAGAGCTAGTGACTGGGGAGCTGGGAATGTTGAGAGCGGTCATGATGGCCTTCTGGCACTGAAAACTGTGACGCTGATCAACATATGCCTGATACTCGCGGTCCTGGAGAAAGCAGAAAGTCTTCTTCACCTTCCCAAGCAGCTTCTTTGCCCAAGACGGATGCCTCTAGAGAGAAGGACCACCAGCACTAGATCCACCAGGAGCAGAGGAGGGACCACCAGCTTCATCTCGAGCCTTCTGGAGTTCAGCTTCCCTTTCTTCTTGAGAACGAGGCTTTTGGTGTTTACTCACACGCAGCTTCTTCTCCTCATGAATGGTGATGTTGTCTTCAGGATAACGAGTGCCAGTTGTCTCAAGCCACTTGTGATTGATGAGAGTCTGAATATAGGGAGCATAGATGCAGGAGCGCTTTTCAATAATAGCCTGCCACATCTCAGTGTAGATGAAGTGCATAACATCCATTGGCCTGTCAGTGTCACGGCGGAGATAAGTCTGATGCATGAGGTCAACCTGATAGGCATGAAACTGATCAAAGTTGACAGCCTTGGGAAAGATGGTGTTCAAGTACACCCTGCGCATGATGTCATAAACTGGCAGCAGATGATTCACCTGCCCAACAGTGGCCCACCCTTCAATGTAGAGAGGCTCCAGGACCTCAGGATCAGCAGCTTGGGCAGTATGAACACGCCAACCATTTGCCCCGTTGCCAGGCTGAAGGGGATAGCCAAGGAGCTCAGCAAACTCAGACCAAGTGGCGGAAAGAAACACTCCCCTAGTCATCCACTTCAACACACCTTCAGTAGAGGAGCTCATGTGAATAAACAGGGTAGAGTAAAACTGAGCAATAGCAGCCTCATCAAAGTTCTGACGGTGCTCCATGAGGGGAATCAGCCAAAACCTCTGGCAAAGATCGAGAGCCTCGCCAAAATATGCATGCTTTTCTTCCATGTGAGTCACATTGATGTACTTTTGAGAAGCAACCACAAACTTAGTCTTCATTGCATAGATCTCAGCAAAGATTTGTTCCTGACGGTAGTTGTGGAAGAGAGGATCCAAGCAAATATGGTCACGAGGAATGAGGTAGGGATCCGTACACACGAATTTAGAGTAGGCCTTCTGAGTCCATTTGGAGATTTTGGCCTTGGATTTGTCAGGCCCAGCAGCAGTGGCCTTCTGAGAGGCAAGAACAGGCCTCTTTCCTACAGCAGCAGCAGCACGACGAGCAGCAGCAGCCTTCTGACGGGAAGTCTGAGTGGTTGGACGCACTACCTCAACATCTTCTTCATCGATCTCAGGAGGAATATCAGAGGATGGTTTACGGACACGCTTGCCTTTGCGGGAACCACCTTGCCCTGAGAAGAAAGAACAAGAATAGGGAGGGAAGGTGGTGTAAGTGCACAAGTTCGGAAGCAAAAACAAAGAAATAGATTGGAAAAATACAATCAGGGAAAAATTTCACTGTTGCCGGAACTTCCGCCGAATCGCCGGAACTTCTGGTGGAAATGGTCCACCGGAAGTTCCGGTTGTGGCTAACCGGAAGTTCCGGTCAGACCACGAACTGGCGGTTCAAAATAGCAGTTCACTATATTTAGATCTACAAGCCACAAGTGCAAAAATGTCCAAGGATGTATTGGACCAATCTACTCTAGCATGATTCCCTAGGCCTACCAAGATCTCCCAACAAGTTCTAGCCAAAGAACTAGCCTAGACATGGTGAGCCCTAACTCAAGCAATGGTGAGAGAGCTAGATCTCCATGAATGGAGGGAGTTGAGGGAAAATACCAAATTCCATGGCGGGAGATCAAGGTGGGGAAGGTTCCCACGGAGCAGATCTATGGAGGGGTGGCTAGAGACGAAGGGGCCGGAGCACCTTCGCGGAGGAGACTTGGCCGACGACTGCTCCAAATAGAAGATGGGTCTTGGGGGAAAAGGAAGAAGATCCCGTTTTCCCCCAGGGCCCGCCTTATATAGGACAGAGAACACCATCGGAATTTCCGGTCAGGGACCGAAAGTTCTAGTTCAGGCTAAAAAAGTTCCAGGTCAGCAGGTGGTTCAGACGAACAACCAGCTGACCGGAAGTTCCGGCAGCTGACCGGAAGTTCCGATGACGCCAGAAAGACCTTTTCAGGTTTGGAAGATAACAAGGAAGAACTTGTGCAGGGAATAGAGAGGGCTTGAGGAAAAGAAAGGCTTAGGATAGAGAGCTCAAACTGTGAAGAACCAAAGCCAACAAAAACCAAGAAAAACACAAAAAGGCCAAAGACACAAATAAAAACGGGTCGGTGGCCGAGGCCACCTTATATAAGAGTAAATGGCTTGACACCACGAAGATATATCTTGGGTTCATTACCAACACTCATCATGAAGCTCAAATGGTCTCCTTTAGAGACTATAGAGTATGAAAACTTTAATGTGCGCATAATAGGGATAGCGTTTGTTCATAAGAGGAACTACACTCCCCCTAAATCCATGCCTACATCCAAACAAGATACACATTGAGATGCGGGTAGGTGTGCAAGGTACTCAAGCAACATTGCTCGAATCAATGATATTTAGCTCATGCCTTAACTCCCGAAACCTTGCTTCATCAAGAGGCTTCGTGAAAAGATCCGCAAGATTTGCCTTGGTGGGAACATACTCCAAAGAAATGTCTCCTCTAGCAACATGGTCCCAAATGAAATGATGACGAATCTCAATGTGCTTGGTGCGGTTGTGTTGCACGGGATTGTGAGCAATGACAATGGCACTCTCATTGTCACAAAGAAGAGGCACCTTGTCAAAAGATAGTCCAAGATCCTTCAAAGTTTGCTTCATCCATAGCAATTGAGCACAACATCTTGCGGCGGAGATGTACTCAGCTTCGACAGGACATAGACACACAATTTCGCTTCTTCGAGGACCAACAAACCAATGATCTTCCGAGAAACTGACAAGATACAGAGGTTGACTTTCTTCCCACTTTGTCACCAGCCCAATCCGAGTCCGTGTAACCAATAAGATCAAAGCTGGCTCCCTTGGGGTACCACAACCCAAAGTTTGGGGTATGAACTAAATATCGAAAGATTCTCTTGACCGCCACCATGTGGCTTTCCTTTGGTGCGGCTTGAAATCTTGCACACATACCCACACTCAACATAATATCCGGTCGGGATGCACAAAGATAGAGCAAACAACCAATCATAGAACGATAGAGTTTTTGATCCACCTCCTTACCCTTGGGATCGAGATCAAGATTAACCTTAGTTGCCATGGGATTCTTCGCACCTTTGACTTGATCAAACTTGAACTTCTTGAGCATGTCTTGGATGTATTTGGCTTGGTTGATGAACGTCCCTTTCCTCAGTTGCTTGACTTCAAACCCAAGGAAAAACTTCAACTCCCCCATCATGGACATCTTGAAGCGATCGGTCATGAGCTTGGAAAAATCCTCATTAAAGTTTTGTTAATAGACCCAAAGATAATATTATCAACATAGATTTGACATACGAACAAGTGGCCTCCAACTTTCTTAGTAAAAAGAGTGGGATCAATGAGGCCCACTTCGAAGCCACGGTCTAACAAGAGCTCCCTAAGGCAATCATACCACGCACGTGGGGCTTGTTTGAGACCATAGAGTGCCTTATTGAGCATGTAGACATGGTTCGGGAAAAGTGGATCCTCAAAGCCCGGAGGTTGCTTGACGTATACCAACTCTTTCAAAGGACCATTAAGAAAAGCACTCTTAACATCCATTTGATGCAACTTAAAGTTATGATGAGTAGCAAAAGCAAGAAGCATACGAATGGATTCAAGGCGAGCAACGGGGGCATAAGTCAACCGTAGTCGATGCCCTCATGTAACACTACGGTTCTGAAAAGACCGTAGCTTCTATGTGACATGCCAATCCCTGGATCGGTTCATTGGCCCACAATAGAATAAGATGAATAACATAGCAAAATATCCGTGTATCATAAACAATGAAGATCAAGACTATCATTATTACAATAAATGCTTAGCTCAAGGATAGCTCAAATTATTCGAGTAGCGACATAAATATAGTAAATCCTCCATTCTTCAAATTGCCCACAAGTGAACAAGTGCCGAGTGGAGTACCATGGCCTAAATCGATTACTCGGAATCGGAATATCCTGCAACATGAAACGTAGCAGCCCCAAAGGTTCAATATATGGAATGTATGGAAAGTAGAGCTATTAAAGGAGACAATAAACCTAGCTTCTACATGCTTATTTGGCAAGTGGAGCTGTGTCTAGCTTGCATTTTCAAACACCTTTGTCCTACTTTCATAATCAGTTTTTGATTTTCTTTGAAAAGATCCCAGTTAAGTTAACCCATCAACATTAAAGCAATTAGGAAATTAGAATGAGCGAGAAACATGTCATGGAATCAATATCAAGCAACTCAGATGTCCATAACCGGGGACACGGCTAATCGATTAGTTTATACACCCTGTAGGGGTTAGTACACTTTACCCATGTGACTTGGCCAGCCCAGCTCATACCACCACTCTCATTTTGGGTGATGATAGGGAGAATTCCAAGAAGGGACCATTCGGGAAGTAGCTCCCCAAACCCGACACGCACCGGTCCAACCTACCAAAATTTTACATCTCTGGATACGTGGGTTCGAGTTACCACAACCTACTGAGTCCAACCAACCGCCCATTTCATTATTGGCACATGGTTGTACACGTAAGCTACAAAATAAGGAAGCCAATCATTTTCTCTTGATACCTGGGTGCCTTTCCGCAATGGTACCACCAAAAATTATCAATCCCATCACACCCGGGGATTCATTGATTAAGTTATTTTTAGTTTTTGCAAACCAACACATTTAGAAACAACCTCAGTGATGTAACCCAGCCCTCAATCAACACAGCATAGCTAAGCACATCTACCAACAGTGGTTCATCTATAGGAAATCCTACCACATAATAGGACATAGCATAGCGATAGTAATATCATACACATGCATCTACAAAATACACGACAATGCATTGAAAATAGTAGGACAACATCATGAACAAAGTAGCATCTACTTGCCTTGGCTGTATCGGTCGAACGAACAATCCACACACGAGCAAGCGTTGCACTCGTCACAATCTACACGATACAATTGCAATCACATAAACAAACCATACACATTCATATACAAACAATGACAGTGCAAGATGCATGCATGACAAGTTGAACATTGCTACAGTAGCATCACATATTCTTATTCAGTATACCTACTGTATGCATGCATAGAAAATACTTTTGGTGCAAGGAAAACAAAGCATGCAATTTTAAATGCCCATCAATAGAGCTAGAAACTAAATAATTAGCCACTGCTAATAAAATGTTTATAAAATCTTGGAAGAATATCCACTGTGTAGGTATCCTAAAATAGAGCCAGTACCAATTGGAATTAATAAAAAGGATTTTATATAATTCCCTGAGTAAATAAAATACTACAATAAACCTTTATAAAGATTCTGCAAATTCCAATACTGTAAGTGTAACTTTTTAATTCACTAAAAGATTCCTCTTGTTCTACTGATTCCAGGGACATCTTTTTTACAATTTTTGGAGTTACAGAACTTTTTCTATGAATTTAATACTCTAAAAAGAGCATTAACTCATTTAATTAACCAGGACAAAACCTTGCTGTAAAGGTGTAAAACAACTGTACAACATTATTCTATGTGAGACACTGATTCCATACATATTTTATTTGCAATTTTTGGCCCAGTAGATCTAAAGATATGAATTTTCCAAGATTGGAACTAAATCTGCGAATTTAAATCGATTTAATTAAATCAAAACTCGAGCTGACCAATCAAACGCTGAGTCAGCGCTGACGTGGCAGTTGACTGGTCTCCAGTCAACTATTGACTGGTCAGCGCCCGATATGGGCCGTCCATCCGCGATCGAAGGGCAGAGAGCAAGGAGGCGAGGTGGCTCACCGGAGTTGGGCGCGGCGGCGGCGATGGTCGGGGCGGCGGCGGCGGCGATCCTTGGCGGCGGTGAAGGGGCAGACGTCGTCGGGGGCCTGCAAGGTGAAGGGGAAGAGGGTCAGCGGTGGCTGGCGCATCGGCGGCGTGGCGTGCGAGGCAAGGGGAAGGCGCGCGCGGCGGCGGGCGTGCTTACCGAGCTCGAGGCGGCGGCGGCTAGCATCTCCGGCGAGAAATTGCTGGCGGGTGGAGGTGGCTTGGCGAGAGTTTTCGGGGGGGTTTCGGAAGAGAAGGGTGAGGGCTATATGGGGGTGCTCGCGGTGCGCGGAGAGGCGCACGATTTCGCGCCGTTTCCGCCTCGGCGTCCGTGCCGCGGCGACGCCACGCTGGCGCGTGGGCCCCAGGTGGCAGCGGCTGGAGGCGCTGGGCCGGCTTGGGCGGCAGCGGCTATCCGCCGTGCGGGCGGCACGCTGGGCCGCTGCTGCTGCTAGCGCGGGATGCTGGCGCGACTGGGCCGGCTGGGTCGGCGGCCCGGCTGGCTGGCCTGCTGTTTCTTTTTTTATTCCTTTTCTTTTTCTTTTTCTTTTTCTCTGACGATTTCTTTAACTGAATTTATACCAGAACTGTCCAGAATTTTAGACAAAATTCAGATTGTCATAACTTTTGCTACGATGCTCCGATTGAGGCGATTCAAAGTGCTACGGGTTCGTGGTGGAACCCTCTATGCACTTGTGCCTTCCATACAACCAAAATATACTGTTTTTAACAGTGGCATGGTAAAACCAAGCGTTCATGTGTAGGTGTCCAAATGCAAATGCAAGTGGTTTGTTTTGTCAAAACCTTTTCAAACTGAAATTTTTCAAGGATGAATGTGATGCAATGACATGTATGCTATGCAGTACCAAATCTAAAATTTGGGATGTGACAAGACTAACCCCCTTAAGATGAATCTCGTCCCCGAGATTCAGCGTGGCTAGAAAATAGGTGTGAGTGGTCCTCTCGGATGTCATCCTCACGCTCCCATGTGGCTTCCTCTTTGGTGTGGTGGCTCCACTGCACCTTGCAAAACCTAATCGTATTGGTACGGGTAATCCTCTGCGCTGTCTCTAGTATCTTGACCGGCCTCTCCTCATAGGTCAAGTCATTCTCAAGCTGAACCTCCTCTAGTGGCACGGTGTCTCTCAATGGTGTATCCACCATCTCCGGATGGCACTTCTTCAGCTGGGACACGTGGAACACATTGTGGATGGCGGACAAAGCCTCTGGCAACTCCAACTGATATGCAACCTCTCCTTTGCGTGCTAAGACCCGATATGGTCCTATAAACCAAGGTGCCAGCTTACCCTTGATTCCAAATCTCTTAATTCCACGTAGTGGCGACACTCTGAGGTATGCTCTATCGCCTATCCCATACACCACTTTCTTGCGCTTGGCGTCAGCGTAGCTCTTCTACCTTGATTGTGCTACCTTCAGCCTGTCCCTAATCAAAGCGACCTTCTCCTCAGCGCCCTTGATCAAATCAGGCCCAAATAGCTGACGCTCTCCTACTCCATCCCATAGCAATGGTGTCCGGCACCTTTTCCCATATAGCACATCGAACGGCGACGTCTTGATGCTGGTTTGGTAGCTGTTGTTGTAGGAAAACTCAGCATACGGCAAATTCTCATCCCAACTAGAACCATGAGCCAAGGCGCAAGCCCTCAGCATATCCTCCAAAATCTGATTTACCCTCTCGGTCTGTCCATCAGTCTGGGGGTGGAACGCTGTGCTAAACTCCAATCTAGTTCCCAATGACTCGTGCAGCTGGCGCCAAAAGTGTGATGTAAATTGGGTGCCTCTATCTGATACAATGCTCTTGGGAACTCCATGTAGGTACACAATTCTGTCCATATAAATTTTGGCCAACCTTGCACTCGTGTAGGTTGTCTTCACCGGTATAAAGTGGGCTACCTTGGTCAAATGGTCGACCACTACCCAAATAGAGTCATAACCCGACCTGGTCCTGGGCAGTCCTGTGATAAAATCCATTCCCACTCTATCCCACTTCCAATCCGGCACGGGCAATGGCTGTAGTAGTCCTGCTGGCTTCTAGTGTTCCGCCTTCACTCGGCTACATACATCACATAGGGCAATATGCTTGGCGATGTCTCCCTTCGTGTTGTTCCACCAAAATCTATCCTTTAGATCCATATACATCTTCATATTGCCCGGATGTATGGAGTACGGCGAGTCATGAGCTTCCTGCAGAATCAACTTATTTATCTCCGGATCATTGGTATCGCACAAACGATCTCCATACCACAAGGTTCCTTGCTCATCCTTGCGGAATTCTTTTGCTCGATCCTCCTTCATCTTTTCCTTTATTTCATCCATCTCCTTGTCTCCTACTTGAGCCTTCCTGATCATGTCCTGTAGCGTTGGTTGGACTTCCATTGCTGCCAAATATCCTTCTAATACTACCTCCAGTCTAAGGTCCTTGAATTGCTTGCACAAATCCTCGGGCAATTCCCCAACAGTCAATCCATTGGCATAGACCTTCCGGCTCAGAGCATCTGCTACTACATTGGCCTTTCCTGGGTGGTATTGCAGATTCATATCATAATCGTTGATAAGCTCCAACCATCTCCTTTGCCTCATGTTCAGTTCCTTCTGTGTAAATATTATTTCAGGCTCTTGTGGTCGGTGTACACATCGCAGTGTTTTCCCATTAGGTAGTGCCTCCATACTTTGAGCGCATGCACAACCGATGCTAATTCCAAGTCATGCGTGGGATAATTCCTCTCATGGTGTTTAAGTTGTCGCGAGGCATATGACACCACTCTCCGATCTTGCATCAGCACACTTCCAAGTCCCTATCAAGAAGCATCACAATACACTTGGAAATCCTTCTGAAGATCTGGTAAACACAGAACAGGTGCGGTCACTAGTCGACGCTTTAGTTCCTGAAAGCTGGCTTCACACGCATCTGTCCACTCAAACTTCCTCTCCTTCTCCAGAAGTTCCGTCATCGGCTTAGCAATCTTGGAGAAATTTTCAATGAATCTCCTGTAATATCCAGCAAGTCCCAAAAAGCTACGAATATCACCCACATTCTTGGGTGCTTCCCACTTAGTTACAGAAGTCACTTTGCTTGGATCAACAGCGAATCCTTCTCCTGACACCACATGTCCAAGAAATCCAACAGTGTTAAGCCAGAATTCACACTTACTGAATTTGGCATACAGCTTGTGTTCCCTCAGCTTCTCCATAATCAGTCGCAGATGTTTCTCATGCTCAGCATCATCCTTGGAATATATCAGTATGTCATCAATGAACACCACCACGAACTTGTCCAAGTACTCCATGAATACCTTGTTCATCATGGTCATGAAATATGCCGGAGCATTCGTTAGTCCAAAAGACATAACTGTATACTCATATAAACCATACCTAGTAGTGAACGCAGTTTTTGGTATGTCCTCCTCCCGGATTTTCAATTGGAAATAACCCGATCGCAGATCAATTTTACTAAACACCTTTGCTCCTTCCAGTTGATCAAACAAATCATTTATGTTTGGCATGGGGTATTTGTTCTTGATGGTCACTTCATTCAGAGAGCGATAGTCCACCACTAATCTCTTGCTGTTGTCTTTCTTCTCCACAAACAGAACAGGTGCACCCCATGACGATGAACTAGGCTTAATAAATCCCTTGTCCAACTGCTCCTTTAGTTGTTTCTTTAATTCCTTCAGCTCATCCACATACATCTTATATGGTCTCTTTGCTATAGGTCCTGTTCCCGGCATCAGATCGATGAGAAACTCCACATCCCTGCAAGGTGGCATTCCTGGCAGCTCTTCCGGAAACACGTCGGGGTATTCCTTAATCAGTGGCACAGTATCCATGCTAACCCCCTTAATAGAATTCAGCTTACACCTTCCCGGTCGCACAGCCGACCTGAATCTAATCCTCTTACCATTCGGGGTTTTGAGTGATACCGCTCGCTGTGCACAATCTATGTGTCCCCCATGCATAGACATCCAATCCATGCCCAAAATTACATCTAAACCTTGTGATTCCAATACTAACAGATGTGCAATGAAATTGTGTGCTCCAATCCTCACAGTTAAGTCGTGGCATCCCGCGCTAGCTATCATATCCCCTCTAGGTGAGCTTAGTCTAATAGACCCCTTCAGAGACTCCACGGGTAACTTATACTTATCCACAAATGCCCTTGATATGAATGAATGCGATGCACCAGTATCGAAAAGTATAAGTGCAGGGTGAGTGTTGATTGGAAACTTACCAACCACGAGGTCAGGCTCATCTGGGATCTCCTCCACATTCATGTGATTCACTGTGGCCTTCTGGTTGTTGCCTGGCTTCAGTCCCTTCTTCTCTGGGCAGTTGTCCGCATAATGTCCCTTCTGGACACACTTGAAGCATGTCACCTCACTCAGGTCCTTCTTCACAAAGTTGCGATCGACTGGTTGCGGTCATGTCCACTGTGTCCTCTAGAATGGTGAGTGTGTCCTCCCTTGTGGCTGTGGCGGTTGCTCTTGTGGCTGTCATGGCAATGTCCATCGCCTCCATGATTGTGGCGGTCATGGCTTCCATGGTGTCCATGGTCACTTCCCCCATGCTTGGAGTATCCATCATAAGAAGTGCGAGACTTGTGGTGAGAACCAGAGTGGTGATTGTTGCTCTTTGTCTTGTGGCTTTCCACCTGCTTGTGCTTCCCTTCCAAGATTCTGGCCTTGTCCATAAGCTCCTGGAAAGTGGGACAATAAACCACCAGCAGCTGCACTAAAAGCTCATCAATGAGGCCATCCAGGAATCTCTCCCTCCTTTTTGCATCAGTGTCAACATCCTTAGGTGCATAACGAGAGAGGTTGTTGAACTCCTCAATATACTCAGCCACGGTGTGGTTGGTTTGGCGCAAGTTGCGAAATTCCTTCCTCTTCAGGCTCAGAACACCTGAAGATACGTGGTTGGTCCTGAAACCTTCCTCAAACATTGCCCAAGTCACAGTGTCCAGCGGGTGGGTCATCTGAACGCAACCAGTCAATCGCAACTTTGTGAAGAAGGACCTGAGTGAGGTGACATGCTTCAAGTGTGGCCCCCTTCACCTCGCAGGCCCCCGACGCCGCCCGCCGCCACGCCGACAAGCCCCGCCGACACGCCCGACGACGTTTGCCCCTTCACCGCCGCCAAGGATCGCTGACGCCGCCGCCCCGACCATCGCCGTCGCCGCCGCGCCCAACTCCGGTGAGCCACCTCGCCGCCTTGCTCTCTGCCCTTCGATCGCAGATGGACGGCCCAGATCGGGCGCTGACCAGTTAACAGTTGACTGGAGACGAGTCAACTGCCACGTTAGCGCTGACTCAGCGTTTGACTGGTCAGCTCGAGTTTTGATTTAATTAAATCAATGTAAATTGGCAGATTTAGTTCCAATCTTGGAAAATTCATATCTTTAGATCTACTGGGCCAAAAATTGCAAATAAAATATGTATGGAATCAGTGTCTCACGTAGAATATTGCTATACAGTTGTTTTACACCTTTACAACAAGGTTTTGTCCTGGTTAATTAAATGAGTTAATGCTCTTTTTAGAGTATTAAATTCATAGAAAAAGTTCTGTAACTCCAAAAATTACAAATAAGATGTTCCTGGAATCAGTAGAACAAGAGGAATCTTGTAGTGAATTAAAAAGTTACACTTACAGTATTGGAATTAGCAGAATCTTTATAAAGGATTACTGTAGTATTTTAATTACTTAGGGAATTATATAAAGGTCGAGGACGACAGCGGCGGACGGCTGCAGACGCGGCGGCGTCGGGCGGCGTCGGGGGCCTGCGATGTGAGGGGAAGAGGGTCAGCGGTAGCCGGCGCGTCGGCGGCGTGGCGTGCGAGGCGAGGGAAAGGCGCGCGCGGCGGCAGGCATGCTTACCGAGCTCGAGGCAGTGGCGGCTAGCAACTCCGGCGAGAAATTGCCGGCGGGTGGAGGCGGCTTGGCGAGGGTTTTCGGGGGGTTTCGGAAGAGGAGGGCGAGGGCTATACGGGGGTGCTCGCGGTGCGCGGAGAGGCGCACGATTTCGCGCCGTGTCCGCCTCGGTGTCCGTGCCACGGCGACGCCACGCTGGCGCGCGGGCCCCAGGTGGCAGCGGCTGGAGGCGCTGGGCTGGCTTGGGCGGCAACGGCTATCCGTCGCGCGGGTGGCACGCTGGGCCGCTGCTGCCGCTGACGCGGCTGCTGGCGCGGCTGGGCCGGCTAGGTCGGCGGCCCGGCTGGCTGGCCTGCTGTTTCTTTTTTTATTCCTTTTCTTTTTCTTTTTGTTTTTCTCTGACGATTTCTTTAACTGAATTTATACTAGAACTGTCTAGAATTTTAGACAAAATTCAGATTGTCATAACTTTTGCTACGAAGCTCCGATTGAGGCGATTCAAAGTGCTACGGGTTCGTGGCGGAACCCTCTATGCACCTGTGCCTTCCATACAACCAAAATATACTGTTTTTAACAGTGGAATGGTAAAACCAAGCATTCATGTGTAGGTGTCCAAATGCAAATGCAAGTGGTTTGTTTTGTCAAAACCTTTTCAAACTGAAATTTTGCAAGAATGAATGTGATGCAATGACATGTATTCTATGCAGTACCAAATCTAAAATTTGGGATGTGACACCTCAACTTGTGAGTATCCTTGGGCAACTAACCTTGCCTTGTTGCGCACGACAATTCCATTCGCATCACACTTGTTCTTTTTGAAAACCCACTTGGTTCCAATGACGTTTTGACAATATTTGGGCCACTCAACCAATGTCCAAACATTGTTCCTCTTGAAGTTGTGAAGTTCTTCGTTCATAGCATCAAGCCAATCATCATCTTCAAGAGCCTCTAAGACTTTCTGTGGTTCCACAAGAGAGATAAAAGCATGGTGAGAGCTAAAGGAAGCTAGTTGCCTCCTAGTAGTGGAACCTTTATTGAAATATCCATAAACGTTATCAAGTATATGGCCATCTCGAACAAGCTTGGCGAGACGATAGGCTTGACGGCTGGCTTGTGCTTCAACACGAGATTCTTAAGCTACCACTTAGTCATTGCCACCAATTGATCCGCCGCCTTGACTATAAGCACGAACACGAGGATCATCTTCATCAATTTCCACTTCGGGGGAGTCATCATTTGGAGTGGAGCCTTGAGAATCATTGACTTGCTCTTGGTCTTGACGAGCTAGACCTTGAGGAGGAGCCCCATCTTGGGGAGGTTGATGAAGTTGATGAAGACCTTGACCGTGGGAGGTGCCTTGAGAAGGAGCCCCATCGTGGGGAGGTTGATGTTGTTGATGAAAAGCTTGATCTTTGGAGCTTGGAGAGTCATCAGCATGGGAATCTTCAGAAAAGCTTGAGGGAGCTTGAGCCAAAATAGTAGGTCCTTGAGGGACAAGATGATCTTGTGAAAGTGAGGGCTCCACTTGAGTAGAGCTTGGTCCTTCTCCTTTGTCCACAAGGGTGTCCTCAATGGGGAGGTGGAAACCCACACACATTCTTCTTATGTCCTTAGGAGGAATTTCATCACTTGGATCACAAACACCATCTTGCCTAACAAGACACTCATGGTTTTCATCAAACTTCACATTGCTCGTCTCTTCAACTCTTCCATTGGCTTTGTTGTAGAATCTATAAGCATGGGACTGATTTGAGTAACCAACGAAAATTCCTTCTTGAGTCTTGGATTCAAACTCGAACAAACGAACTCCTTTCTTGATAATGTAGCACTTTCAACCAAACACCCGAAAGTATCTAACATTTGGCTTTTTCCTGGTGAGGAGTTCATAGGGGGTCTTGTTCTTTTTATTGTGGAGATAAAGCTAATTGGTTGCATGGCAAGCGGTGGAGATGGCCTTGGCCCAAAAGTTGTATGGAGACTTGAACTCAGCTAGCATAGATCGAGCCGCATCCATCCAAGTGCGATTCTTCCTTTTGGCAACTCCATTTTGTTGAGGGGTATAGGGAGTGGAGTATTGATGCTTGATTCCTTCATCACTAAGAAACTCATGCAAGGTATAGTTTTTGAACTCGGTGCCATTGTCACTTTGAATTGAGAGAATGGTTGCATTGTGCTTTCGTTGAACCTCATTAGCAAAATCGATGACGGTTTGTTGAGTCTCACTCTTGTACTTGAAAAAGAACACCCAAGTGTATCTTGAGAAATCATCCACAATAACCAAGAAATACTTCTTGCCTCCAAGGCTATCATGAGAGGGTGGACCAAAAAGGTCCATATGCAAGAGCTCCAAACAACTCTCCGTGGTGATTTGATTGAGTGCTTTGTGAGGAGTTTCATGCATCTTCCCTTCAATACAAGCCCTGCAAACACGATCTTTGGCAAAAGAAACATCGTTAATTCCAAGGATGTGGCCCTCAGAGTGAAGTCTTTGCAAAGTTCTCATGTTAACATGGGCTAGACGGCGATGCCACAACCAACCCTTGTCGGCTTTAGCATAGAGACATAGAGCATGAGGAGTAGTGGTCCCTGAAAAGTCCACCATATACAAGTCATGATCTACATTCCCTACAAAATCCACCTTGAGAGACTTGCTCCACATGAGGACCACAGAATGAGAATTAAAGAACGAAGAGAGACCCATAATAGCAAGAGCACGAACTGAGAGTAAGTTGTAACCAAGAGTTTTAACAAGCATGACGTCAACCAAAGATACATCCGGGGTTACCACCACTTTGCCAAAACCCAAAACCCGAGAGCTTGTTTTATCACCGTAGGAGACCATGGTGTTGGCAATATTGGGCCTCATCTCTGACATGATAGAATTGATTCCGGTCATATGACTCGTGGCACCACTATCAAGCACCCATTTTGATCCACCGGAAGCATAGTCCTACAAGAAAATCAAGCTTTGGTTTTAGGTACCCATTTTGCAATGGGTCCCCTTTTGTTAGTAACAAGAGCCTTTGGCACCCAAATGGCCCAATGATAATCATGCGTGTAAGAAGTTCCTACATATCTAGCATATACATGACCATCATATGATTTGCAAAGAATATAAGAGGGATTGTTCTTTCCGGCAAAGTTTTCACTTTGCAAGATGGTTAGGCCATTTGAAGCCCCTTGAGCCATGCCCTTGTTCTTTTTCTTTTTCTTCTTCTTGTTCTTTCTATTCTTCTTCTTAGTCTTGGAAAGTTGATCCTTCAACACCTTGACTTCCTCGATGAGATGCTCATGCTTGCAACAAGGGTTAGGAGTTCTAGACAAGTCTATAATTTTCACAACGGAAGACTTAGCATGTTCGCAAGTTAATTGAGTTTGAAGCTGTTCATGGGCTTAAAAAATATTTGAGAATTTTCTCGCCAAGGCTTTGTGTTCCTCTTTGAGTTTCTCAAGATCCTTTTGAGTCCTATCATGACCACCCACAAACTCAACTTTTTCTTTCTTAAGCACCTTAACCAAAGCAAGAGCATGATCACGTTCTTTAATTATAGAGCACATGGTGTTGTTATGATCATCTACAAGCTTAGACATACTTTCTTTAAGATTAATTCTCATATTTTGTTCATCCTCAAGAGTTTGAGTGAGAGAAGCAATTTCATCAGCGGCATCTCTTTCATTTTTACTTAGCAATTAAATAAGTTATTCCTTTTCATCTAAGGCATCCCTAACATTGTCAAGTTGTGCAAGCAAGGACTCAAAGCAAGTTTTAGTTTCTTCATCCAAGGTAGCAACAAATTCACACATGTCAATCATCTCTTTCTTCACCTCTAGACCAACAAGATCAAGAGAGGAAGGCTCACTAGAGATAGGTTGAGGAGTGGGTTTTGATGTTACCTCGGTGGCCTTGGCCATGAAGAACTTTTGGTTGGAGGAGATGACATTTTCATTTGGCGCGTCGAAGAGGGATAGGCGTGGAGTTGAGGTAGTGGAAATAGCAGCAACTCCCACAATCTCTCCACCATGAACTTCATCATCATCATCTTCATCCGTGCCCGAAAGGTATTCTTCATGGACCACTATTGCTGGTTCTTTGTTGGCGACGTTCTTGATGGCGTAGTTCTTATTCAAGGGATGAGGAGGTCTTGACTTGATCTTGCGAATGAGATGACCACCATTGTCTTCACGGTTCTCAAAGGGACACTTGGCCACGAAGTGACTATTGTCGTTGCAATTGTAGCATGACCTTTCCTTGGGAGACTTGTTGCGTTAGTTGAATCTTGAGTTGTCCCTTGACCTTGACTTGAGCCCGGACTTGTTCCAAAAGGCCCTCGAAGCGAGAGCAATATGTTCGTTGAAGGCACACTTGAGATCCTCTTGAGACCATTGAGTTGATGTATCATCATCATCAACTTCAATAGCCTTGGCCTTCAAAGCAAGATTCACTTTGGTTGACCCAATGGCCCTAGCACGAGCGGACTCAGCATTCTTCTTGGCAATGGTCATGGCAATTACTTCACTCAAGACTTCTTGGGAGGTCATTTGGTGAAAGTTGGTTCTTCCCTTGATGGAGTTGAGCTTTTGTTCTTCAAATGGAAGGAGAGCTTGAATGAACTTCCTCTTCATGAACTTTCGTCAACATAGGTGGCCCCAAGATCCCTCATAGTGGAACAAAGGACTTTGAGGCGCCTATACATGTCTTCGGGGGTCTCATCATCTTGCATTGCGAAACCATCACACTCGTTGTTGATTTCATCAAACTTAGAGCTTTGGATGCTTGCATTCCCAACAAAGAGCTCGGTGAGTTGATCCCAAGCTCCCTTGGCGGTGTCGAATTGGCGAATGTGAGCAAAGTCCTTTGGAGTCAAAGCCTTTTGGATCATGCCGAAAGTTGTGGCATTGAGTTGCTTGTCCACCACTTCACCTCGTGTCAACTTCTTCGGGTCATATGGAGAGAATCCATCCTCCACAATCCTCATTAACTCAATAGAAGATCTGGAAATATGTGAGCGCATTAGATATTTCCAATTGGCGAAATTTGAATTATCGAGCATAGGTGCTGCTCCTTGAGGAATGATGTGTGGCATGGGAATGGTTGGATCCGGAGTGTACTTTGGCGGTGGGGGTACTGCTGAGTAGTACTTTCCTCCATTTTCCTCTTTGGAAGTTGGGTTCTCGGGCTCCTTGGAGTTCTCACTTGGAACCTTGGTAGAAGTTTGAGCAACAAAACCAAGTCCCAAGCGAGTGGTGATGGCCGCGGGAGTCACCCCGGGGTAGGTCACCGTAACGGTGGGAGGAAGCTCGGTGGTTTGGGGTGTGTCAAGATCAACCATGGCGTTTGGCTTGAGAGACTGCAAGATAGTCATCGTTTCCTCGAACTTGGACATCATGGATGACTCCAATTGCTTGAGGTCATCCATCGTGTCCAAGTTCTTGGATTTTTCGGTTTCACTACCCCCTTCGTGGGCCATAGTCTCTTAGGCGGTAAAGCCCGAAATAAGAGCCTTGGCTCTGATACCAATTGAAAGTACCAACTTGATGTGACTAGAGGGGGGGGGGTGAATAGGCGTCTACCCAATTTTAATTTGTTTCTCACTACGAGAAAGAAAGTTATCTAGATGTGCAACTAAGTGAACAACCTAAATGCAAGATAACTTACAACAACCACAAGAACGGTAAATAGCAAGAAGTAAAGGAAGGTAACGAAGTAACCGGAGCGGGGAAACGGAGATATAATTCCCGTAGTTCACTCCCAAGGAGCTACGTCTACGTTGGAGAGGTTTCGGGGCCACACAAGGTCACCCGAGCGCCACAAAGGCCTCGCCTTCTTCTCCGGTGAGCTCCCCCACAAAGGAGGCCTCACAATCCACTAACCGGTGACCTTGAAGGCACCAACCAAAACCTTTACACCAAGGTTGAGGGGGAAGCTCCACAACTCAATTGGAGGACCTCAACGACACCTCGAAGCTTCACAACACAAGCCTTAGCTCCGAGGATGCCCTACACCGTCTAGGGTTTCAAGAAACCCAAGAGCAACAAGATCCACAAAGGATGGGTGGGGGAAATCAAATCTTCTTTGGTGGAAGTGTAGATCTAGGTCACCTCCCTCACCTCTCAAAAGATCAAGTCATTTGAGTGGCTAGAGAGAGAGATCTAGTGAGGTGAAGCTCAAGCATTAATGGAGGAGAGAGAAAAATTTGAAGTAGGTGGGAGGAAGAAGAGGGGCGCCTTAAATAGACCCCCTCCACACTGAACCGTTACAGCCCCCGTGACCTCTCCGGAACTTCCGGTGAGAGGCCGGAAGCTCCGCCCAGCATGGCTCCGACGGTCATCAGACCGTTGACGCCCGCTCCAAAAGCTCAACCGGAAGTTCCGGTCATAACATACCGGAAGTTCCGGTGAACTTCTGATGCAAGTTCCGACCCAAGTTCCGGCAAATAGAACACTTTAAACAGAAGGTTACTGATCCTTCAGCGGCTTTAGCGGAACTTGGAGCGGAACTTTTGGGTCGCGAACCAATTCTGACCGAAAGTTCCGGTGGCTGGGCTGAAGTTCCGCTCACGAACTTTCTGCTAGGATAAGTTCCGATGCAAGTTCCGGCCCAAGTTCCTACAAATAGAACACTTCAAACAGAAGGTTACTGATCCTTCAGCAGAACTTGGAGCGGAACTAGGATCGGAACAAAGCTCAGATCAGCCCGCAGAAAAACCCTGAGCGGAACTTCCGGCACCAGGACGGAAGTTCTGGTGAGACAAAGAAGGCTTCAACAGATCAGAAACACACTCTCTCATGGAATAGTAGGATGGCTGTGGCGGTGCATATAGGTTTGTGCTAGAACATGTGATTTCCCACAGCCTTCCGAGACGGACCCCCTCTTAATAGTACGGCGACCTAAAACAACAACAGGAGAGAAACTAGGAGAAAACTAAAGGCCACCGTCTTCATGAGATCCCAAGAGAGCATCCACACCGTTTTAATGAAACATCAACAGCGTTTTCCCTGAAACTCAAGCGCACAATTAAATCACAAATGGGATTATCATTAACACCAAAAAACAGCATGAGAAGATATAGTCCTTTCAAGGGACTTCGGTGGTTCCCTTGGTCGGTACTGCTATGTTGGTCTGCTTTCCCTACGTCCTCTTGGCTGCTTCGGTATCCGTTATTATGATTGTCATTTCTTAGGTTATCGTCCCCTAAGAAACCGGGTGCGAGATAATTTGGCTTGTTGTACCCATCGTAATTGTGTCTCCTTCCGTTTTCATTGTTATTCCTGTCACGCTCTTCTTTAGGTGATCGCACGCGCTTGTTGTTTACAACATCTTCGCCATCAGCCTAGCGATTTTCCATATCTATCAGCTGAGAGATTGTTTTTGGCTTGATGCAGCCCAGTTATTTAATGAAGTCCTTGTGATGCAGACCATCGTTGAAGGCGTCAATTTCCCTTTCAGCGGAGATGCTTTCGGCAGAATTTTTAATCATATTCCACCTTTGGATGTATCTGCGGATTGATTCTCTAGGATTTTGCTTGCATGCTCACAATTCCTCGATCGATGCGGGTCGTTTGAATATGGATTTAAAGTTGTGGATGAACTTGTCCTCTAGATCACCCTAACTGCTGATAGATTCTTCTCGTACCTGCCTGAGCCACGAGCATGCTACGCCACTTAGGTTTAACTAGAGGCTCAGCATATACATAGCCTTTGAGCCCCCTTGAAGTTTGATAGTTTGTAGATAGTCGACTAGCCATACTTCGGGTTCCTGGAGTCCATAGTACTTATGATGATCACGAGGGAGCTTGATGTCCTTGGGTACTGGGATTTTGCGAACCCGACGGGTAAAGCAACTGGCACCACAAGCTTCGCGCTCATCCTCGCTCTCTGCATCAAAATATCTTCGGCTACTGCACTCTTTCCTGGATCTATTGACCCTTCTCTGTGTGATATCATTTCTTGCGTCAGCTCCATGCGAGGAATGTGTAAAACCACACGTGTTGAGGTGAGCTTGATCTTCGGGTGTTCCCCATGTGCTGAGGGCTTCTACGATGGAGGGGTGATTTGTTGGCTTGCTGCAGGACTCCTTATTCTCGTTGCACACGAGTTTCGCCTACCATGCCAAGTCCCATGAGAGTGGAGCGATGAATAGCTGACCATGGATTATGGGTTGCTGGTTTGGTTGTTAGGAGGTAGGTCTGGGAGGCGAGAAGGGCGACCTATGCTGTTTTTGCTTTAATATTTCCTGCAGAATCCACTGACATAAATGACAGATCTAGATCTCTGGCCAGCTCGCGCCTTTCGGCTTCAGGAATGCGTTACAACCGTGAAGTTCCCCTCCTGGGCTGTGGTCCTCTAGTGACGCTGCCAGAATTTCGGGTAGAGCTGAGCTGTGCCCGGCGGAGGCTAGATTCATCGGCTAGCCTTTTCCTCTCATCTAGATATCTTTACATTCGAAAAAAGTCCTTTGTCTTGTGGTGCAACAGATACTGATAAGACATCAATTCTTCTCGCATGGCATCCATTGTCATTGGCACCGCACCCAAAACGACGTCTCGGGCCTTCTCCCAGGTTACAGGAGGTAGCCGAAGTGTTATGAGCTTGCCTTCACGCTCTCCTTCTCTTGGTATGATGCGACTTTCGCCCACTTGCGGGTCCTGTCTATCCTTGCGACGCCCTAAATTGTCATCTTACAAAAAATCGTCAGGTTTAAGGATCGGGTTACCAGTGGAGTCCACGGGTGGTGAGATTTATCCTTTTTCCAGGATCACACACACTTCATGGTGCATGATGTATGATTGGTTGTCATCTCTATCATACACGTAGGAGGCACTGATTTGCAAACCAGTGAAGTCCCAAGGATCTTTCTCTAGGTATGATTCGCCCTTCCTGATTCCATACTCGATGCTTTCTTCAGCTTCGTCGGGAATGATGCTTGATGAACTTGGGTTGCGGTGCAGTGTTGATTGTGAGTCTGAGCCGAAAGAGAGACCGTCATATAGATCAGCCAAATCTTCTAGATCTGTGGAATTTCCACAGTTTTCGTTGATGTCTGTCGGGTTGGTTGCGGCCTTTCTAGTTGAGCCGATGGAGGATGAGGGTGTCGCTATAGGCGATGTAGGTGTGGCCGATGGATACGAGCAGATCAGAGCTGGAAGGCATAGGTTCTCAGATCCCCCCACGTGAAAGTGGAAACTTGTGATCATAAGACTGGTTTCCTGGCCAAAATGAGATTGTAATGGACCTCACCGACCTCGATTGTCGGGTTGTTTCTTGGTGAAGGGGAAGCCACCAAATCCATGGCTCCAGCGCTTATATTTCCCATAGACGGTGCCAATTGACAGGGGGTAACCTCGGCAATGCCCATGGTTATGGACTTAGGGTTTGATGGAAAAGAGAATGCTGGGGATTGTGTTGGCTGATCAAACAAACAAGGGATTCAATGTAGTCTAATTATGGAAAAAGCTGGTTAAAGAGTTATTGATTCACTAGTTTAGATCGAGCTTATGATAGATTGCTTGAAAAAAATAAGGGGCCCTCTCCGTCGGGTCCTCCCATCCTTTATATGAGAGGCTGAGTCCTGGAGTCGTATCCGGAGAGGTTACATGTTTACAAGTACAATACAAACTCTATGTTGGTTCATGATCCTTTCTTGATCGTCAAGACAAGATTTTATTCCGTCGGATACTTTTTGGATTTCTTTGGGCTTCATGGGATATAAGCATTTATGTTATTAGGGTAAAAAATCATAGGGACTCGATAGGTCATACCCATGTCACCATGCGTCAGGATCTCACAGGTGGATGCACCGACGAGGCTTGGGAATGTGGGTGACGTGGGCTCACTGTCGTGGGCATGCACAAGGTCATGGGGTAATGGTTGGAGATAGCATCTGAACATGATAGGTGGGACCCACATGTCGGTGACTGAAGAAAAATAGAAGTAAAGGAAGAAGACGAGATGCGGGTTGGTTCTCATGGCTAGGCTGGTTAGGTAGGTTGGGTCGCCCCAGTTTGGTTGCTACTCTTTAAAAGTAATTATCCAATTTGCAGGAATAGTATTAGATTCCAAAATCGCTTAAAGGCACTTTTATAAAACTCCAAAAATTCTTGGAACTCAAAACATGTACGTTGCATATTTTTAAGCCTTTTTATTTATGAAAATAATTTTAGAAAATTATTTACCGTACTTTCGGGATTTTAAACATTCATTTAAATACTCATTAGCGTTATGGGTATTATGGAATGCAAACATAAGTATAAAAATGAAATCCATAAATAATTTACTCTTAATATAACTAAGGAAAAATACTTTTAGTATCCAAATAAAACTAATAAATTTAATTCTATTACAAGATTGCCATTATGGCTTTATGGGATAATCTCCAAAGATCTTTTAGGGCATTTAAATGCTCTAGATTTTCCTAAATTTTAATGATATTAATTTGGAAGCATGATATACATATGAATGGCTCGATGATGCCAAAAAGTTTTGTTTTCTTTAGAAATTTGAAGAAAGTCTATAAATTCAGTCAAGCCTATTCATTTTGTTTCACGTTCGAAAATTTGGAAAATACTGGGATGGTACACGAATGTACTATGTGGGATCAAGTGATCTTATGGTATCATAATATTTGACAAATTTGCTTTATAAAGCTAATCCATGATCTACATGCCTTGCATTTCTATGTGGCGTTACATATCTTTAAATGGTCTTACACAAAAAGGAGGATTTCATATAGAGAGGATGACATCAAATTGTGATCATCATCAAGGTTGAGGAGAATAAGTTCAAGATGAGTATCTTGAGAAGTTCCTATGCTTACATCATGTCTTATTTTTGGTGATATTAGACATGTGAAAATGTGATTTAATGAAACTATCCCATTGTGAATGTTTACCAAGCAAGAATGATCAAGTGAAGCATTCCAGGTTAAGGGAATCATATAACATTGTCATCAAGACCAAATAGGATACTCAAGGAAGAGGTATAACACCTTGCTAGGTTTTCTTTTTTTACCAGTCCCAAGGCATTTGTTTGGATACTGGTTATATGATATATAGTCGCAATATCAATAGGGGCTTTCAGTTGCGGAAACTTGGCCACATCGTCATAGGGAGCTCAATCCTTTACCCACTTTGCATCTCCCTATTTTGATGCTTCTTGGTGTTTCTCTGTGTGAGGTTCTTGAGCTTGTTTCTACATTTTCAAAAAGTCTAAGTTCATATAACACCGAACTTGTATGCATCTTCTTCTATGTTTTCTAGTTTGGAGGTTTTACCGGTTGTTTATTTTGGGAGGTTTCTCACCTATCCACTCTTGGTATTTTATCTCTTGGTAATTCTTGGTGTTTCTATGCATGAAGTTATGGAGATTATTTGTTATCCACAAAACAAGCCCAAGTTCATCTAAAAAAGAGTTTGTGGGTCCCTCAGATTGACCGTCCGAGAATCCCTGTTATGCATATATTTCACGTTCCCATGATCAGTGAGTCGTGAGTATAAATGACAAGTATCTTTACAACATCCATAAAGTAATGAGTACAAAACTTAAATTCTTTCCATTATGATGATACACACATTAGCATCGGATCTTCATTGAATGCAGAGCCCATGTCAAGCCTTAACCTACAGGCAACTGCCTAGAAAGACGGCCTAGATCGCATAGATGTGAGCATATCCATCATCTTTCTTGCTTCTGAAAATCTGGCGAAGTAAATAGCCAGGTACATGGCATTGAGTACTTTGAATGTATCACAAACCACCACGATAGGGCAAAAAAGATAATGTAGTTTGGTTGTGGTGAGATAGCTCTAACTACAGTTATTTTGAAAAGCCTAGTTTCTCTTGTACATATGGCATCTCTATATCTTTGTTGAAATAGATTTTTGAAAACATGTCTCATTTTTGAAAGTTGGGATATCTCCATATCCTTGTTGAAAATATTTATAAAACCATTTTTAGAGCAAAACTCTTATTAAAACATCTTAAACCATTCATGGTCAAAACAAAACCTTATTCTCATGCTTTCTCGTGACCAAGTCACATCCTTTAATATATTTCTCAAATCCTTCAATTGGGTACTCGTAGGAATCACCTTTCCAACCTTCCTTGATCATGGACACAACTAGTCGAATAGATTATACTCTGCAGAGTTTGTGCACTTTCCCCACAAGAACCAATACATCCACCAGGATTCAACCATGGCCCGTTACTCCAAGTATACGGGGGTCCGTATAATCAAACCTAACCTTTCATTTGTGTACCCTAGCAATGGAGCCTTTCCCTTTTGGGTTTCTTCTCCCCGGAAACGAGTATGTGGCTCTCGGTTCCATAATCCTCCCTTCCGTACACGCGTATACCCAAACACCTTAGTTTGTCCACTTCATTCCATACTCCTAAGCATACAGTCCCGGGAGACCCAATTGTTGCACCGGCCCTTGTCTATGACATTCACCATGCCTAGCTCCATAGACCCCGCGGACAACCCAGAATTCAGGGAATTTCTCCCATATAGCACCTGTAGGGGAGCCCATGCTAAAGAGGACAAACTATGAGCTAAGCCTTAGCTTCTGGGGTAATGTGGCTGCACGGATTAGTTGTTCCGGTAAAGGCGTAGAACATCCCTTCTTTCTTTCTCTTGTCCATCATAATTGCTTCCTCACTTCTCGTTTTCTTCTTTTGAAACATACACTTGGAAACGATGCCTCTTCCCAAGGGTTTTACAAATCATTTACAAAACATTTATAGTAGAGTAAACCCCCAAATAGTTTTTGTTTACCAAATCCATGGTTTCCAAAGAGGTAGGATGCTAATCAACATAACCTTGGTTTAAAGAGAAAAGTAGGTGTAAAAATGGTAAGTGTCCTACTGGACACTCATTCATAACTTGGAGGAGCCTAGTTACTAACATAGTAGTAGTAGTAGTAGTGAAACAAAGCTTGCAAGTAGTAGTGCAGTTTGTAAAAGAGATACAAAGCTGGTAATTAAAAGGATTAGGACAAGTATCATAATTCAGGAATGGTGGCTCTCCTGTGATCAACGATGTGTCCCTGGACTTATTCTTTAGATAACCAATAATACTAAACAATAATAATAAGATGATTCCTTCTTCTCGACGTCAAAATAAATGCAACTATCATCATCACCGAGCATACATGCAAATTAGCAATACCACAATCAATAGAAGGTATACAAGCACCAATACAAGACTGCAAGAAAGTGAGCAAATACACATATACAATTCAATAGATTTGAGGATTTGAGTTCAGAACAATTGGAATTATCTTATTAGCATTTTTGGAAATTATTTTATGATTTAAAAGCCAAATACTACCTATTTAAAGGGTTTTAAACTCAGGCTAGGTTCTGTATGATACCATGTGCAAAAATGATATCATCCAATAGGTATTGATAAAATAATGCCACCAAAACTAGTTTCACTATTTTATAATTTTATTTGATTTGTTATGAATTCTCTAGTGAAAATAGCTCTAGTTTTAATGAATAAATTACCAGAAAAGATCTGCAGGTCGAGAAATTATTTCCTCTTAGGGTTAGGAAGGCTTTGATATACTGATTCACTAGCAGTTGGTTTCACTTAAAAATATTTACCAGAATGCCCTTAGAAAAATCCCACAATCAAATTTGTAAGAAATTTGTCTTTTCAGCGGACAAATCTATATCCTCTTTTGAGAAGAATCTCATGACACATGGTAGGTATTTTAAATACCTTTCTGTATAAATTAGATTCACTATTTGGGTATTTATAGAACTCCTACAAGGGTTTATCTAGTGAAAAGACCACATGTAGAAGGGTTTAATCCATTAAAATTCAGAGCATAAATAAATATTGAGCTGCTAGGTTTTATTAGATATGGAAATGTAGGTGTACTGAAAGTTGGAAATAAGTCAAAACAATGTTTATTTTGTCCTAAAGAAATCATCAAAGGAAGATCTGGATGCTTTTTGTTAATTTTACTACAGTTGAACCAGTGGGATTTTTGAGGTGGGGTCAAGTGGAACAGCAAGGTACTTGTAAAACCTTGATGTATAAATAGCTTTCTTGTAAGTTGGATTTACCAAACTTTCTGAAAGAATTTATTAGTGAAAAGTAAGCATTCAGATATTTAATTTACTATAATTAATCTAGACATTATTTGGTCAACCTCTTGTACCGCATGTTGAAAACAACTTGTAGGTATATACCAAAAATCAGATCTGGGCAAAAACTAACAGTTTATATTTTTGTTTCGAATTAAAACAAGCAGTGCAAAATAAATAGGTGTGGAAGAAGAATCTAAAAAGGAAAAGGGCGGGAGAGCACCGCATGCTAGATCTGAGGGAGAACTGGGCCTCACAGCACCGGTCGGCCGATCGGACGTGTCCATGCGCGCGGGAGCGTCAGGTCAAACTGCCCGCCATGAGCCCGGATGGTTAGAGGAAGAGCGAGGGTGAGGGGGTATCTGCGTATCTGAACCGTCCGGCTAAAGGGAATCCGACGATGCTAGCTCGTCTTCCTCCTCTAATCCAGGGACGAGAGAGGAAAACCTAGACAGGTAAGGGGAGGTACTAGGAGACTCACTGGGGGATTGCCAACGACGGAGGAGTAGCAGAGGTGGAGCGATGTGTGACGCTGACCTCGGCAATGGGTGGCAAGTGCGTTTTCTTCTAGGGATCAAGTTTGCACGGTGGCGCTCGAGCGGAGGTTTCCGGTTGTTACTGCATGCAGGGTTCTCCATTGTTCCTGGAGGGACAAGAGGTAGGAGGAGATAGCTTAGGGATAAGGTAGAAGGAGAAGGTAGGAGGGAAGGTGATCTTGCTTGCAGGACCGCGGTGATGGATCTCCTCTCCTGGACAGTAGAGAAAGAGGGAGGTCCAAAGCTCCGGGGAGGTAAGGTAGGTGGGGCTGAGGTGGCACAATGAGGCAGCGGATGAGAGATGGGTGGCCTCTGGCCTTAAATCCCGAAGGAAAGGATCTATGGTAAACCAAGCTCCGGGAGGTGCTTGGGAGTACACCAGGGCTCCTGATTGGTCTAGAAGGGAGGTGGGTCGTGTACTGCTAGGGTGATGCTCCCTCTCTCCTTCAGGGATGTGAAAAAAATGGAGAGAGGAGGATTGATTAGCTAGGGAGGTTGCTAGGTCGGGTAGTGAGTCTTGGTGGGGTCCGGGTACACTACCATAGAGGGACTAGGGAGGAGGGTGGCTATTGTGGCTCTTACTCCTCAAGATTTGCAAGGATTTGGTTATCTCTCCCTCTTGTATTCTACCCAAGCACAAAGGACAAGAGGATGTCCTTGCTACAGTGCAATGCTACAATAGAGGTTGACCATATGGAGGGGGTAGGGTGTTGGAGTGGCCAGGGAAAGGGTCGAAGGATCATTTAGTTAGTTAAGAGAGGAGAGATGATCATGTGGGAAATGCATGTGATTAGGGTTAGGGTTTTTGGGGTGTTTGTATGGATCAAGTGTAGCATCCCGGGAAATCCCCAACTAGAAAACCGCTGTTATTTTTATTATGTGCATCATCATGACATCATCATGCATTTAATTGTCTAAAACAATTTCCCAAAAGCCTACTTTGTTTCCTAGAGATTTCCCCTCTTTGTTCAAATCGAAACCCTATATCCGTTCGGATCTTTAATTTGTCTAAAACCTTTTTGCAAATGTTTTATTTTAAAAGAAAAGAAAATAAATAATATTAATATTTTGTTAGGGGGAGGCAGTCCATCCAGTCAGGCCCAAAGGCCCAACTAGACAGACCACCTACTACCCCATATATAAAACCCTAACCCTAGATATCTAGATCAAACCCTAAACCTAATCCCCAGATCCCTCACTCCCCTCCCCACTTCCCCAGCAGCCGCCGCCACCCAGCTGTTGCACCTCACCAACCCAACCCCGTGAACAGCACGCTGGGCCCGCATCTCCCTCCTCGAACGAGACCTCCTTCCTCCCTCTGCCCCGCTACTCTGCAACCGCCCCGCATCGCCCGCATTCCCCACCCTGGCTCTCCCCGTTTCTCCTCTGCTTTGTAGGAAAAACCACCGCCGCCATCTCGCCACGGCGTCCCTTCCGACCTGTTGTCGTCGCCCCCTCTCCCCACCTTCCCCCCCCTCACCGGTGACCCCCGCCTCCCTGGGACTCTGCCTTCTCCCTCTCCTCCGTGGCCTCCGCTGCTCACCTCCCTCTGCTCCGACCGTACCGCCCCTAAGCCGCCTCCCTGGCGCCTCTCCCTTCGCCGCGCTTCCCTCAGACGCCCGACCTCCTCCTGACGGCCTCCGCCGCCGCCCTCCCTGCAGAGCCCTGACAACGCCAGTCCCCACGAGCGCGAGTCCCCGCGACCTCCCCTTCTCAGTGCCTCCCCAAGTCCGAGCCCTACGGCCGGGTTGCTCCGCTGCACCCGCCTCCAGGGGCTCCGCCCTCTTCACCTCTTCCACCAATGTCTGGTCGCCGGCCCTAGCGCTGCCTCCTTGCTGTCGCCCCCGGCCGTGTCCGTGCCTCCTCGTAGCCCCTCTCGGACGCCTCCCGTCGCCCCCACAGCTGCGCGTTCCCCCCTTCTTTGAGCTTGTCATCATCCGTGTCGCCCCTCTCCTTTGGCCTGCACCGCGCGGCCGCGTCCGCCAAGCCCGTCGCTGCTGTCCAAGCGCGTTGTTCGGCCGGCTCCTTGCCTGCTTTGGCTCTGTCCAAGTGCATGCCTTGCTTGTTCTCCTGGTTTTTGGCGAAGTCCTATTGAGGTGATGGGAAACATGTTGAGTTGTTGGTACAGGCAGCTACGGATCCTTGTGGATGTGATGTATGCGTTAAGTGATTCCTCTGCGGACCCAAGACCGACCCCGGGCATGCCAAATTCTTCGACCCGTAGAACATAGATGCGACAAGTACTCCTTCCCGGACGCCAAGTTCGCCGAGAACCCGGATGCCAAGGTCGCCGACCGGTACGACAAGACCGCCTTTCCGCACCGACGCCCGGGAGTCGGATGCCAAGTTCTACTTCCAACGAGTTGACCAACGATCGAGATGGCACCCCAAGGTCTTCATCCCGGTACGACAAGCACTTCGCCGCGGAACGCCAAGATCTTCATCCCGAACGCCAAGACCGACCCGATACGACGACCCGACAAGACCTTCGTGACGACAAGATCGGCACCGACCAGGGCGAGTCCGATGCGCCCCGATGCCACACCAAGTCCTTCTTCCCGGAACGCCAAGCTCTTCATCTTGTACCCGACCTTCGAAGACCGATCCCGTCGAACCCTGAACCCTGAGACCTACCCCGAACCCCGGAACCAAGATCGTCGAACCCTAATGTGTGACCCTGATCCGAGCCCCTATTTTTTTATAAATGCCATCTATATAAATTGTTGCATATTCAATTGTCATACTTGCACGCATATTTGTCTGTGGGTTTGGGGGCCTTATGCCGATTCACCTCATAATTAAATATGGGGCCCATATGCGGGCAAATCTAGTCTCATATTGGTTCCATTTAAATTTGTGTAGCGAACCGGTGATCTAATTTTGCCTTGCTAAGACAACATTTAAATGGCGGGTATCTAAATAACTCGAACCTAATAATAAATGTCGGGACCCCGGCTCCGCTTAACATGACCTAATTGCATCACACATTTGCCATGCCATACATCATACATGCATCATGCCCGATCTTTTGCCGTAGTATTAAATAGTGCATCCGGTGTTTCTTATAGTGTTTTGGTTCTTCACGGATAAGGCCGTTGAGTTGATGTGAGCTTTGCTCCAATCTTCAGATGAACCTTCGGCAATGTTTTTCAGGCGAGCATCTCCCCCTTTCTACCTATCTTACTTTTATAGTATTTATTCCCTCCTGTTGATCTATTGCTATCTGTGTTGCGATGCTCTAGTTTTCGTACCCGTGATATCCCTTGCAGCCTTATATTGCCTTGGACACATCCTATTACCTGTTGCTTGGTAGATAGTTGAACTTGCACGTCGTAGTCGCTGGCTCAAGTGCTGTTGCGTGTCGTCCAGTACCACAGTTGTTGGAGTATTGCCGCATGTTTAATGTTGGAGATGATCATGGCTTAAATTATCGTTTACTTTAATTACTGTTTAATAACTAAAATTGAAGTAGGTAAGCAGAGGCACAGGTGGGCAATAGATGTTATTTGGTTGTTAACCGTCCACTTGTGTCCCGTAGGACCCCGAGTTCTTGACACCTGTTCCGAGATCGAGCGCCCTAACCACAGGTGGGGAGATATGGGCCTCCCATCGATTAGTACCTGATTTCAAAGTATTGTACTAGGGGCCACAAAGTAGTTTGGGGCTTTATTACTATTCTGTACTTATGCCATGCTTTACTGCTTTATTTAAATTGTGCGATGGATAGCACCTGTACTGTTTAGGATCGGGACACGTTTTCGCGGTGTCGACAAGCCCGAGTTTTCGGGTTCCCAGTCGTTCACAGCCGTCCACCCAAACCCTGAGTCCGTCTCGGAGACCGGCCGACTTCGTTGCGGGTGTACTTAGTGGGGTGGCCCCCCGTGCTTGCTTTGGGTCTGGGAAACGTCATGACTTAGGCCCCGCCGACATACCGATGGGTGTATGTTAACTGATCTGGCAAAAAGGGTCGAAGTGCTTGTGGATACTTTGGTGCACCCCTGCAGGGTTAAATCTTTTCGAGAAGCCGTGTCCGCGGTTATGGACGACTTGAAGCACAGGTCTCGATCATAGACAACTATAACTAAAGTTTACTGCTATAATTTGACTTGTATCCGATATGACTAGTAATCAGCTTCACTGCAACGGAATGGCTAAATAAAAGTACCAACAACTGCTGGGTTTTGGGAATACCTCATGCTATTTGTATTTGACTAGTAAGTGACGCAACTACAACGGAATGGCTAACTAAAACTGCCCACTGCTTATTATATCAGGATGATTATCTACACCTGACTAGTAATTGCTGCAACGATAACGGAATAATTGAAACTGCCAACTGTGTGAGTTCCTCGGTTGACTTCCTCGTTTGGTCTCGATGGGGAATACCAGGATGGGTTTGTTTGGTATTAGATTCAGGTTGGATCCGAATAGGTCTTTCTTACCCCTCTCTGATAGCCGCTAGTTGTATCGAGTCTCTATAGGTTGTTTAGTGCATGCTGCCGCTGCCGCTGCCGCCCAGTCCACCATACCTATGTAGGCGAGGACCGCCGAATTCTATTCTCGCCGTGTACTGGCCTCAGTATTGACGCTCCTCTTTTTTCCTTTGCCCTTTGTCGGCACCCCTTTTGTTTTAGCAGGTTTCGACGTCGTTAGCAGGGTTACCCTTCCGGCTTGGCCTGGGCAGGGTTATGGACGCCATTGGTTATTCTTCAGGGCTCTTAGCCCCATTTGCATCTTGTCCGTAGTGGGACGCTCTATCATTTTCAAGGTGATTTGGATCTTTGTATTGTATATCTGTATTCTTGACTCATTGAGTCGCTGTTATATATATCCGTTCTATGGGTCCCATCGAGGACTGTTGTGTAATGTTATTACTTCGTTTTCCACCCGCACGAAAGTGCCTGGTGGACACCTTTGAATCGTTTCTATGCGGGTTTGGCGGGTTCCGCTAAAACTTGCTTAGGACCGATTCTGAGGGTGTTACATCAAGTAATTTACCTAGGTAGATGAATAGATAGGGAGGTGGGTGTTGTTGTGATCAACCAAGTGGTTTGGGGTTGTTTTGAGGATTTTAAGAAAAGTAATAAAAGAATATATGCATTTGTTCTGGGTTTAAAAATATCCACATAGTACTAATGATCAAGTGTGGATGGAGGGATAATTAGGTTGGTCATAACTAGAGGTTGGTGAGATTTTAATGGAATCACTGGTTGGTTTTGAAAACATTTCAATTTGATAGAAATTGAAATTTGGGTGGTTGTGGATCTAGTGATTGTAGTATTTTTATAGCAACTTTGGCATGCTATAGAAGATGATGAAAATATACATTTGGTTCAAGGGACACATGGGTGGGTGGACCAAGTGATGTAGATCATCATGGTATAGAGAGTTGGAATTGATCATGATTAAGTGCTCCTAGGAAGGATGCCAAACTTGGTTGAGATTAAGGTGGTCAAAACATCATATCATACTGCCTCCAAAATAGGGTTGGTGTGAGAAGCATAAGGCTCCAATGGAAAAAAGTGATGCATGGCTTGATATACCTAGTTTAGTAGATAACAATAATGCCATGATTTGGCCAATATAAGCTGACATGAGGATGTGAGCTTCTGCCCAAGTAGGTAAGCTGATAAGATTTGCAAAAAAAATTTATTTTCTTTCCTACAAAACCATCAAGGATGAGTGGGTCTATGAAGGGTTTATTCTAGGGAAAGAGTGGGATTTGAAAGTATTCATGATGTTTCACAAAATGATTCAAGAGTGTAATATGCCCTAGAGTCAAATATTAGATGACATATTTCATAAAGTTTATGATTAATTTTTATATCATGCTATAACTGTATTGATAGGGAAACATCAATACACATGAGATATACAAACAAATATTAGTTCCTGGTGAAACTCTATTGACTGGTTCATTGATCAACTAATGATCAAAGGTTTCCTGATCATGAAGGTTCCTCGGCCCCTAATTGACAATGAGATCATTTCATTGGGGAATGAGATGGTGAACATACCCTATCTATAGCATTGTATCACGATCATGTCAGTAAGTTTAGGTTATGATGTTTAGGAAACATAGTGACTCTTTCCTTAGACCGTGAGACCATGTCAAATCACTGTCACCCAAGGATGCTTTGATGGCACATAATGTCACTCAATAATATGGTGATCATAAAGGTGTCATTGGGTATCCGGACAAAAATGTAGAGGAGATTGCGTCAAGAGAGGGATTTGTCCATCCGCGTGGCATAAGATACTCTTGGGACCACTCGGATAAGTTATATCCATAAGTTGCGCAGCATGTGACTAGCTCACGGGGATATCACTTATCGGATCAAGTAAAGAAGGTATTTTCGGTAACAAGGTTGAACACTGACATGAGGATGTTACTTGATCAAAACCTTGGACAATACAGTATCACAGAGACAAAAGGAAGATACAATGTTTATGGCTCAACAACAAATATCGTTGAGTACATAGGTGGTCATTATGGATATCCAAATCTTGATGTTACTCATTGGTCATAGAGGAGTCTTGGCCATGTCTATAGTATTCTCGAACTATTAGGTAGCATGATTAAGGGCTTGACGAAGCATCAAGATCATTAATGGCTAGTTTGAATCACTGAAGAAATGAGAAGAGAGAGACTAGAAAAGTTCTAGAGAGATCCAAAGTCGTATAGAGAAGGAATAAGAAAAAAGGACTGAAAGGAGTTTAAGATAAATGGCAATTTGAATATGTATTTATTATATGTTAATTGTGAATTAATATATTCTAAATAATATTAAATTAAGATTTATAAATGCAACTTTCTTATTAGGACAAACCCCAGAGGGATTTGACCTGGAAAATAAACCGCAGCAAAAGGAAAAAAAGGAAAGAAGGCAGAATGGGCCATTTTGACCAGCCCATGAGCGAACAACACTATGTTCTGCGCGGGAGTGTAGCAGCCATCCAGATGTCGCGCTGGGCCACAGTCAGACGAGCCCACCCGGGCAGAGGCGGTCGCCAGCGATCCGGGACGCGTCGGCCCACCTGGCCACACGCCTAGGCTGCTGGCCCGCGAGGCCGCCCCGCATCTTGGCTGCGCGCATGGCCCGCCAAGTGGCGCCTCGGCCCATCCGCCCCGCCTCATGTTCTGCTGCTTGGCTCGGCCGCAGGTTAGCGCGTTGGCCCACCCGGGTTTGCTACCTGTTGCTATTTAGGCCAAAAGGATTCAGCCCATTTGGCTCGGAATTTTGACTGTTTTTCCGGTAAACTTTTAGTCCCACATGGTGCACCTAAGAGGGAGGGCACCCCTCCCTTAGCCTATATAAGGAGATGCCTATGGGTGGGATTAAACACACCAATTTCCACTTGGAAATCAATGAAAGGCATGTGTTTCCTCTCTCCTCTCTCTATCTCTCTCTTGCGACCGTAGCCCCCTTGTCAGGGATGTGCAAGCAAGGAGTTCTTCACCACGGCGCGTGATACGTCCATTCTGCATCACTATTTTATATCATAATTTGTTGTTATTCATTAATATATTTCATATTAAGAGTTAATACTTATGTTATTTCATCTATTTTGCATGATTGATGACTTTTGGAGGATGAACCACCGGAGTCAGGATTCTGATGGAAAAAGCGCTGTCCAGATGCAATATTCGTGAAGATTAGAAAATCTCGGAAAATATATGGAAATTCCTATTTTTTCAGTAGACGAAGGAAGCTAGAAGTACGAGTGGAGATGGGCCACAGGGGGCCCACACCACCCCTGGTGCGGGGCCCCCTGGGCCGGGCCACCAGGTGGTGTGGCCACCCTGGCCCACCTCTGGCATCGCCCTTTGGCATATTTATTCCCCACGAAACCCTAAGACTCGGGGAGCGACCACAAAAATATTTCGTCGCCTCTGCGGTGCAGAAACTACAAAGAGAGAAAGATCTCTCCGGCAGGCAGAATTCTACCAGGGAAATTCCTTCCCGGAGATGGGTTGAATCTTGGATAGTTGTATGGGAAACTTTCCCGGTGTTGATTACTTCTTGTAGTTGATGCTATTGAGTGGAACCATTGAATTATTGTTCATGTTCATATTGTTATCTATCATTATTTCATCTATGATATTGATCCATATGATGTCTCGTGAGTAGTTCGTTTAGTTCTTGAGGACATGTGATAAGTCATGTTGTTAGTAGTGGAATTGCGTTGAGAAATATTTGATGGTTTGGTATTTAAGTTGTGGTGCTATTATTCTAGTGGTGTCATGTGAACATCGACTACATGATACTTCACCTTTATGGGCCTAGGGAAAGCATTGTGTATTTGACTACTAATGGTGGGGTTGCCAGAGTGACAGAAACCTAAACCCCCGTTAGGAAACCTTTGCACAAGGGAGTGTAGGATCTCAGAGTTTAATGTTGTGGTTAGGTTTTTATCTTAATTACTTTCTTGCAGTTGCGGATGCTTGCAAGGGGTATAATCACAATTATGTATTATTACAAGTAAGATCGGTACATTAGCATAGGTTCACCCACACAACACTTGTCCAACCAAAGAAGATTAATGAACTATATGAAGTGAAAGCACTTGACAATATTCCCATGTGTCCTCGAGAACGTTTGGTCCTCATAATTAATACAACTGTCTTGTCCTTTGCTAAAGAAAGGATTGGGCTACTTGCTGGAATCATTATTATTGTATTTTATTTACTCGCACTTTATTTATCTGTATTATCAAAAACCCCTAAAAATCCGTTTGCTTGTATTTATAGTGAATTCCTGATCCAAACCACTTGTCAACACCTGATCCTTGTTGGGTTTGACACTCTTATTTATCGAAAGTACTATGATACACCCCCTATACTTGTGGGTCATCAAGACTATTTTCTGGCGCGGTTGCCGGGGAGTGAAGCGCTATTGAAGAGTGGAACTGGTAAAGGAAATTTCTACTGTGAGTATTGTTTATTTCTGTTTGTTATTTCGTTTTCAATATGGATAATCCACTTAGTTTCTTATTTCGCAATGCTACTACCACTTCTAAGGTAGTATATGAACCACCACCTGCTGAAATTGATCCTTTTAAAATACCTACAAAAATTGTTGATCGTGTTATGGATAACTACTATTTTGGAGATGGAACTGTCCATCCTGGTGATCATTTGCTTTATATACACGAATTATGCAGGTTGTTCAAGTGTGCAGGTATTACAACAGATCAATTTAGAAAAATTTATTCTCTGTATGATTGAAACGCAGAGCTGAAGAATGGTATAAGCTACTAAAGAATGGCCAATCTCTTGAATGGGAGGAAATTGTACCTCTCTTTTATTCTAAATTCTATCCTCCTAGTGAGATTCATAGAGATCGGAATCAAATATATAAATTTTGGCCTCGTGTTGGAGAGAGTACATCCTAAGCTTGGGGGAGATTGAAGTTACTAATGCTCAAATGTCCCATTCATGAGCTCCCTAATAATATTATTAATAAATTTTATGCAAGGCTTCCTCTTCATGATAAGAATTTATTGGATGCTTCTTGTGTTGGATCATGTACATGTATGAAAGAAGAAGCTAAATGGGATCTTCTTGACCGTATCCAAGAAAATACTGAAGCATGAGAGAATGATAAAGGAAGAAAGTCAGGTATAAATTATGATTATGAACGCACTAAATCTTTTATGGGCACTGATGACTTTCATAATATTAGTACTGAGTATGGTCTTGATTATCAAAGTATTGAAAATTGTTTTAAGGCCTTTGCCTCTTATATTGAAATTCCCCAAAAGGAGTGGAACAAGTATCATGCACCATATAAAGATATTGTTAATCATGTTCCTGCTACAAATATTGAAGTTAGTACTGTTGATAGCATTTTGCCTGAAACTTATATTGAGAAAATACCTTTTCCTGCTAAGGTAAAGGAACATTCTATGATAGATAGTGTGGCTAACAAAAGTACAAAGAGAGCTGTAGAACCTGATGAACAAATAAATGTTGAACCTGCAATAGGAATTGTGAAAGACCTTGTCACTAAAAATGTAGAAGATGGGCACATTATCTTTTGTGAAGATGCTTCTAATATTGTTTCACATCCTAGTAGAAATAGGAAAGCTAGTGTCCATGTGCTTTCTATTAGAATTGGTGATCATTGCTATTATGGTGTATGTGATATTGGTGCAAGTTCAAGTGCTATTCCTTGTGAGCTTTACAAAGAAATTATTCATGAAATTGGTCCATGTGAACTTGAAGAAATAGATGTGGTTATTCACCTTCATAATAGAGAGAGACAATATATCCAATTGGTATTGTAATAGATGTGGAAGTTCTTTGTGGTAAGATTAAATATCCTGCTAATTTTCTAGTACTTGGTTCAGCTGCTAGTAAAGCTTGTCCTATCATTTTTAGTAGAACTTTGTTGAACACTTGTGGAGCTATTATAGATTGTAAGAAGGAGAAAATTTTGACTAAATTTGATGGAGAATCTTATGAGTTTAATTTTTCTAAATTTTCTAAAGCTCCTTATGAAAATGAATTGCCTAATGAGGATTTTAGAGTTGAACAACTTGCTTCTATTGACACAGTTTTTAACCTTAAACCTCTATTTGATGATTTTAAATATGCTTACTCTGATGATAAGAATGTTTTATGTGATAGGAATCGTTAATTTTAGTCAGGGAAACATGGTTTTATGCAACTCAATAATATTAAGTTTCCCCTCATTTTGTTGAAAGTTTTGATGTTGCACTTGTTTTGCCTTCCTATGCTAGTAGCCTCTTGTTTCAATAATTTGTTTCCTTATAAAATTCCCTTGCATATGAAGTGGGTTAGACTTAAATATGTTGGACATTTTCTTCTTAATGCTATCTTTTACTTCAATTTATATTTCCTCTGTGAGCATCATTGAAATTATCATGGCTATCTTAATGGCTATAAAGAAAGAGCTTTTGGGAGACAACCCATTATATTTTGCTTTTAGTATATTTTTGTTAATTTGAGTCTTGGAAGTTATTACCTCTGTAATAACCTCTCCTTATCCTTTTGTTTGGTTTTTGTGTCAAAAATAGCCTCTAATGAGAGGGAGGTGAGATGTGGGGAAGTTGCTCTCCCGAAACAGATTTTTTGTGCTTCATTGAAAAAAATTGTGAAAAATCGCAGTATGTCGGATTGAGCTGAAATTTTCTAAGCATATGCCGCAAGCTATTATCTAACTTTCGTCAGTTTTGCAATTTTCGATTTGAGAAATGGAAGGTCTTTGAAAAAAATCGGTCTTTACCTGCTGGTCTGTTTTGACAGATGTCTACCATTTTTGCATTTTCCTCTTAAATCTATTTCATTTGTTAATTCTTTTGGGATTTTGAAAGGAGTTGCTACAGTAGATTATGTTTTGCTAGACTTCAGTTGAAACTGAACCCAAAGGTTTATTATGTTGCAGACACGAATGTTGCTAATGAAGATTGTGTGAAGTTTTGTATGAAAGAAATTTTCAAGTGTTGGGAGAGAATGATGAAATGAGATGAAGAATGGTCAAGGACTCAAACACTATATTTCTGGAGATTTTTATAATGAAAATATTGATATTATTCAAATGGTGACTCCGAAAGAATTTATTAAAGATCAAATTCAGGAACCTGCAGTGTCCGTTTTCGAATAGGTAATAGTTATAGTAAGAAAAGGGTCTCGAAAAACTTTCCAATTTATACTTTTGCAATTTTTATATTTAACAAGGAAGATAATGAGTTGAAAGAGGGACGGAGATGGAGTCCAGGGGGCTCACACTACCCTATGGCGCGGGCCCACCTGGCCGCGCCGCTAGGTGGTGTGGCCACCCCGGAGCTCCTCTCCGACTCGTTTTCACCCAATACCTTCCTTTTGTCGTTAAACTGTGTATTATATAATCCCCCAGACCCCCAAGGTCCGTATATCATGTTCTCATTGTGTTTTCATTTCGATTTGTTTCTGTCAGGAACTATTCTCAAGTTAGAAGCGTAATGGGTCTCCACCAACGACAAGGGCAAGAAGCTTGTGGAAAATGATCTCCAAGACCCCAAGCAGGAGGAGGAGATTGAAGTTGAAGTTGAGGAAGGAGTGGAGGAAGACAAGAGTCCGCACGCCCACGCCACTATTGCAAGCATTGGAGTGGTGGCAAATCCTGTCAAGCTCAAGAGGACTGCACGGATGTCCACTGGAGGGAAAACTCCATGTCATTGTCTAGCTCCACGGTCACTTCCTCCACGAATCAAGAACCCCTTCCATACTCTTATACATGAGCAACAATTCTAAAAGATGCCTAAGTAAAAATTACCCTCCAATTAGGATATGCCTCGTTCTAACCATGCAGGAAAAGAATATTTTAAGGAGCAAGAGTGGGGAAAGAATCACAAGGGCTGGGATTCACAGTCCGACATGATCATGAACCGCACTGAGCACAATTCGGAGTTGATTCATACTCTCACCTTCGAGATTGAGGATTTTAAGAAATTTATTGAAAGGCTTATCGAGAGAACACGATCACTACCTAAGGAGTAATTCGTCATCAGGTTTTGGCATCTCCTTGGTTTGTCCCAAGCTTGGGGGAATGTTGCGGTATCACATCATTATCTTTCATCTTTATACCTTTTTAGTAGAGTCATATCATGAATATAGAAGTTATCATATAGGATGGTTTGTATTGTGGAAGTATCTCTCCTCTAGTTGGTTATCTATGTATCCCTTGGTGTGAGTGCTGTTATGGAATATTAATGAAAAGTTTCATCATTTAATTTTTGCACATCTTATTTTAGTTTGCAATTTCTGTTATATGATTGATCTTGTTGTTAGTATTGCTATCACTTTGGGAGCATCAAGTAAATTTAATTGGTTTTGGCAAACCTAGCTTTGATTAGTAGCAACACTACTTTGAGGATTGAATGGAAAAGATAAAAGTACTTGTAGATATATTATTTAATTTTGTTTCTTTCTTGATTGGCTCATAAGCTTAGTATTCTCAAGTTAAGATGTTTTGTGTTTTCAAGGAAGATTGCATGATTGTTTTTATCAACTGTATGTTTGTTTGCTTCCTTCAACTCTTATGCTTGCTATCCAGCCTTGCTAGCCAAAAACTTGTACTAAGAGGGTATGCTTCTCATGCATCCAATCCTTGAACTAAAACCTATGCCATTTGTGTCCACCATATGTACCTATTATCACTATTGCTTTTCCAAGTAAATTCTCGAGTTTTATCTATCCTCCAAATTAAAAAAAAATATGTGAAAACTAGTGATTAAAGCTCTCACAAACTTGATGGCACACTTTTCTTTCTTGCACTTAATAAACTTGAACCATTGTGCCTGTATATGTTGTTTATATGCTTGCAAATTATAAGTTGGGAGTTAGCAGAATCATGCTTTCATGGGGAATGCTTTCAACACTTGTACATATTTATCCAGTTGATATCATGCTCTTTTGTTTATGGATGTCGGCGGTGTGAAATAAAAGGGGAGCTTGTAAGTCCATGGATTATTATATATGTGTAAGAGAAACGCCTGGGCGGCTAGCCTAAGGCATTGCTAATCATGGTGGGAACTTGCAGCATAACCATAGTGAGAAATCTATGAAGCATCTTAAAAAAAAATATAGAAAAAAAGATGAGATAAAAAATGCACCATTCTCATGGTAAATAAAAAGATCGCTGAGATGCTCACTGTCTGTTGCCTTGTCATTTTGATATGGGATAGGTCCTGTGTCATGGGGCATGGGTTACCTGTTGGCGGTTCTCTATGATACACATATACTTACAATGACAAGAACTTGCTTGTGACTAAAGTTGAGTATGATGAGGAACAACCCTCGTACTCAAGGGACATGAGATTTCCAACTTATGATCTGTCAAGCATATACTTCATATTTGTATCACTTTAACCTTACTCACTTAAAGATGCTTATGATAGGGGCATTGAGAGATGAAAGCTAGTAAGTACCATAATTTTTGGAAGCTCTTTATGAAACTTGAAACCCCTGGTTTCCTGCACGAAGGTCCTATCTTTTACTTTTATGTTGAGTGAGTAAACCTATTCCTTTCTATCTCAAGCAAGCATTTGAGTTGTTGTGATTCAATCATCCATATGTGGATTTATTCAATCTTGTTTCTTATGTTCCTTATTTTGCACCATGCTCTTATCTTAATGAATATGACTTTGAAAGCTATCTTTTTAGGTGAAAAGACCATTATGTTTGAGCAAGAGACTCCTACAATATAAACTCCATTATAAAAGCTTTGCCCAAAACTAAGTATGATTTGTTAATTGTTCTCTGACCAAGAACAAAGTTTGCCATCACCAATTATGATTTTCTTTGTGCATCTTTATTGTGACTCCCTTACTTATTGCAAGTTAAGTTATATAATAGTGAGTTGTTCTCCATTATGATTTGTGTATTAATAAATGTGATGCTTTTAGTCCATATTCTTTTTATCGACACTTCGCTCCATAAATGTGTGGTCATGTTTATTGAGCTCAGTTTTCACTTGGGGACAAGCGAGGTCTAAGCTTGTGGGGAGTTGATATGTCCATTTTGCATCACTATTTTATATGATAATTTGCTATTATTCATTAATATATTTCATATTAAGAGTTGATACTTATGTTAATTCATCTATCTTGCATGATTGATGACTTTTGGAGGACGAACCGCCGGAGTCAGGATTCTGATGGAAAAGGCACCGTCCAGATGCAATATTCGGGAAGATCAGAAAATCCCAGAAAATATATGGAAATTCCTATTTTTCCAAAAGACGAAGGAAGCCAGAAGGAGGAGTGGAGATGGGTCATAGGGGGCCCACACCAACCCCTAGCGCGGGCCCCCTGGGCCGCGCCACCAGGTGGTGTAGCCACCCTGGCCCACCTTTGGCATCGCCCTTTGGCATATTTATTCTAACAAAAACCCTAAGACTTGGGGAGCGACCATAGTAAGATTCTGCCATCTATGCGGGGAGGAAACTACATAGAGAGAAAGAGCTCTCTGGCAGGCAGAATTCTGCCGGGAAAATTCCTTCCCGGAGAGGGGAGATCGTCACCATCAACACCGTCAGCAAGCTAGACTTCATCGGGATCATCATCATCATCCTCACCATCATCTCCACAAGCACCATCACCACCACTCCATCCCGCTGTAACAATTGGGTTGAATATTGCATAGTTCCAGGGGAAACTTTCCCGGTGTTGATTACTTGTTGTAGTTGATGCTATTGAGTGGAACCATTGAATTATTTTTCATGTTCAGATTGTTATCTATCATTATTTCATCTCTGATATTGATCCATATGATGTCTCGTGAGTAGTTCGTTTAGTTCTTGAGGACATGGGAGAAGTCATGTTGTTAGTAGTGGAATTGTGTTGAGAAATATTTGATGGTTTGATATTTAAATTGTGGTGCTATTCTTCTAGTGGTGTCATATGAACGTCGACCACATGATACTTCACCTTTATGGGCCTAGGGGAATTCATTGTGTATTTGGCTACTAATTTTGGGGTTGCCGGAGTGACAAAAACCTAAACCCCCGTTAGGAAACCTTTGCACAAGGGAGTGTAGGATCTCAGAGTTTAATGCTGTGGTTAGGTTTTTATCTTAATTACTTTCTTGTAGTTGCGGATGCTTGAAAGGGGGTATAATCATAAGTATGTATTAGTCCAAGTAAGGTCCGTACATTAGCATAGGTTCACCCACACAACACTTGTCCAACTAAAGAAGATTAATCAACTATATGAAGAGAAAGAACTTGACAATATTCCCATGTGTCCTCGAGAATGTTTGGTCCTTATAAGTAATACAACTGGCTTGTCCTTTGCTAAAGAAAGGATTGGGACACTTGCTGTAATCATTATTATTGTCTTTTATTTACTCGTACTTTATTTATCTGCATTATCAAAAACCCCTAAAAAATCCATTTGCTAGTATTTACAGTGAATTCCCGATCCAAACCACTTGTCAACACCTTCTTCTCCTCGTTGGATTCGACACTCTTATTTATCAAAAGTACTATGATAAACACCCTATACTTGTGGGTCATCAGAGCACCGTCGCTCTGCGGGATTTGGAGTCGGGAGATCTACTTCCGCAATTTTGACTGGATCAGGGAGAAGGGGGGGGGGGGTTATCGTCAAGCACCACGCGCGTGTGACTTCCTTTAGCGGCACCATGATTTCAGTGCTAGGAGTTGTCGTGGAGCCGCAAGGACATAGTGACCTCGAGGTCAGGGCCAGGGTGTCTTCATCCATGTTCCTCATGGTACATTAACCGCGCTCGGTCTTCAAAGGTATGAATACGTATCCCCTCCTGTTACTACATTACTAGTAGACAGATCTTGGGATTTCGGGGTTGCCACGTAGTAAATTTTTTGATTTTCTGCACCAAACCCCTATAGTGGTATCAGAGCCAACCTATGTGTATTAATGCTAGTACGGGTTGAACACATGAGTTATGACGTGTGGGCGTTGACTTTATGATTGTTACTCTCCCATGTGCACTTGTTTATATCACAGTATTGATTGATGAAGCAGTTCGGACTGACCTTACGCGTACTCTTATGCGAGACTGGTTCCACACTCAACATACAACTTGTACCATATAAGTGGATTGTGGGTGTCTATCTCTCTTTCAATAGTTCATATAGCATTTATAAAGGAGGCCCCCGAGAGGGGGTTAGTAGAGACAATCATTTAATGGGAGTTGTGGTTGAAGTTCGTAGGTAAAAAATGGTTCTTATGCGAAAGCCCATACAACCATGTAAAACTTGCAAAACATAAAGTAGAGGCATCTGACTTTGTTTTGCAAGGGGCGTTGTGATGTGATATGGTAATAGTCATGGTAAAGTAGTTTATTTTATGTTGCTAAATGGTAGTAACGGTCATCATCGTGATGGTGGACTATGAAGTCAGAGGCACTAGGGCCATGGCGCAAGACCCGAAGGCGCCGGCCCCTAGACGCCGAACCCCGGAGCGACGTTCCCCTTACACCAGATCCGAGGCACCAAGATGGATATCACAGCGTGAAGACCATATCGCATCGCACTTACATTTGATGTATGATTATTGTTTGTATCTTATTATGTGCTTAGTATTAGATACTCAATGGTAGCATTAATAAGATGATCCATAAACAATTGAATACCAATATTTTTGTTCCCCTTGTGTGTGCACCACAAAGAAAGTTCTTCGGTATGAGGCACTCCGTGATGATCGGGTGTCATACATACCTACGTTCATATACAGTGGGTATAAGAAAGGTTACACTACAATACACACAAGTTAGAGTTGGCGAGCCTAGCATGTACATACATGGTCTGGGAACACGGATGATCAAAATATCGAGCACGAGTGGCATGAATGATGTGATCGACGTGTAGCGTCCACCTTTGCAACTATGTTGCTGTCTGTGACGATCGAGTGTCATGTAGTGAATAAGGCTTATGTAATCACTAAGACATTAATTAGGGATAATGTTTTTAGTGGAGTTGTTTGAACTCATATTTTCATAAACTTAGTATAAAACCATTGCAAAATTTAAACGTAGATTATGGCCGACTGCAAAGCCTATTTCAATGTTGATGAGTGGGTAGTTTCCGAGAAACTCAAACTAGATGGATTTCTATGATTTCACAGAGCGATTGGAAAATGTTACGTGGAACAAATAACTGGAGAAGTCCTCGATGACGAAGGTATATATGATATATAAAGTTTATAAATGTTATAATCTTGCAAACACTTGTTGTAGTAACAAAGTATATGATACTCAGTCTATTTTATGAAAAACATGGCCTTCTGCATGAGACCTAGTTGCAAGAGACAAGGTGACATTGCGTGTTGACGTAAAGCATGATGATGATGGCCGACGACACTCTCCCTCAATATTTATCATATAGTTTATAGTTTTAAATAATTATTTTAATAAGTGGAACATGAACCTTTTATAGTGTGTCTTACATTACGTGAGACGGTTATTCATACAAGTTTGAAACAAGTCAATTGTTCTTCTTTTATGAATAATTTCTATTTATGTTCATATGTTGTTTTTTATTATGTTTGAATTAAATGATTTAAAGAAACTAATTAATAATACATGAACATTTGTAAAGTTCCCTAGTCGGCAAAATGTGGGAAAGACATCTGGCAATAAACCATATAGTTCATAGTGGTGTTGTTAACAAACCATCGATTGTAAATAGCAAACACTCACCAAGAATAAAGTAAGCCATCTAGAATTGCGTGGAAGCTTTTGGCTTTAGGTGATAAAACCAAAGTAATAACAAATAAGTCCTTGGAGAAATTGTAAGACACATTTCATGACAAAAACAAAAGAACGCAAGGCTAGTATTTCTAAACAGTTGGTGCATTCTCGAGAAAGTGCGTTTCTCGACAATGGTGTTCATGAAATAAAAATAGGAGCAGGATGAAGGTCTATTACCATGCATCGGAATGAATGAGACGCGCAAGTGGAAAGTGTTCCAGAACGCGTCTCTTCATGTTGTAATGAAAAGGTGTCAATGATTTGATCATTGTAGTTTGTAGTTATGCTTTTACATAAAGTAGTAGGATCCACAAATATTCCCTACATCTGATGTAGAGATAAATGTGAATTGATTGTCGCGTTAATGGAGCAAGACATACCTACGAACTACGAGGAAGGTGATTGTAAACTAAGGTTACAAGAAATCCTGAAATTAGAACTTCACTTGAGATTAGAAAGTAAATTTTTTAGTGAATCTCGACAAGTAAGAAGTTACTTGATATTTATAAAGGACCGCAAGGTTATAATAAATAAGTGGGAGTCTTAAAAGGACAAAGCACGATTCGTCAAGAAGGGTCTTGAGTGAATTTGAATGAATTTGATTTATTGTGCTGAATGTCTAATGGATTTAGAATCTTGTAAAATAAAGTATTGAATATATAATTGATCAAGGGATTTATAATTGTTCAAAATGCCAAGAAAGTATATGCAATATGCATAAAGCTGAGCGAAAGCTAAGGAGTCTTCCTGGATAATATGTGAATGACATATTTTTATGAGGAAGTATTATTAAGTTTAAACTCACATATGTAGCTGCCATATTTTGAGTGGGAGCTTAATAGGATTTATATGTGTGAGTGACACATTGTGAATAAAGACCAAAATACAATAAATAAAGAAATAAATGGTGATTTATAGGAACCTACGACATTGAAATATAGGAGATTGAGATATGTCCTATGTGATTGTGTTGGAATGAATTCCTAAAAGATTCTGAATGGTTTAGAATATGAATTAATTTAGGAAAGGTCCTTAATAATTCAAGGGGTTTAGGAAAGATCATTAAGTGAGAAAATACATGATTTGAAGAATAGGTTGTTTGGACATCCACTATGTTGTGACATAGGATTTTGAGTGAAATCGTGATAAACACTCAACATAATTTGATCCATGTTCTTATTTGAAAGAACAAATTTAGAAATGATTGGTGAATCATTGGATGATGAGTTAGGATTGTCCACAACATCTGGAGAGATTTGTAGACATGTTTTTGGATCTATAAAGACAACATACTTAAAGGTATAAAGTATTATACTGGAAATGACATATGTTGATCTAAGAAGAATCGGAAATCTCTTGTAAGACCCCACCTTTATAAGGTAAAGGTCCCTGCGATTGCAATGCTAGTCCCTAGATCAAATGCTAGCATCCACAGTTTAAGATGAAGTACACGGATACAAAGGTCGTTATTACATCATCATTCCATAGATAACATAGTCTTTTATAACTCAATAGCAAAAGGCTAGTACAAGAGTTCATAGCATAAAGTAAATAACTATAAGTCTTCATCTTCATGTGCCACAGGCAAGCATGTTGAGTGTAGACTCATAACCCTCATCTCCATCAGAGTAACCTGCAACATCATAAGTTACAGCCACAGTGGGTCAATACATTTGGAATTGTATTGGCAAGTGATAACATAGTGGAATAGTAGTTTCTAGCATCTGTATGAATTTGGCTAAGTGTAGCTTAGGCTTGCTTTGCTCAAATTAGTTTTTTCCTATCAGTTGAAAACACTAAGTTTTTGTTTGTCAAAACTCCCAAGGAACCACCAATAGACATTGGTGAACCTTTACCCCTGTTCAACCACAAGTTTTAACTTAGAAATTTGCGAGGTGACATTGATAGCTTCAATGTCCTTGATGCTCAAAATGTCCATTGCCGGGGACACGACTAAGTACTTATGTTTTACCCTGTCGAGAGGTGGTGCACTTTCCCCACAAGACTCGACATGCATCGAGACGAGACCTTTCAGAAGCCTTCCCTTAGACCACCATGGATGCGTTCCATCCTATCACCGTACCACCAACTGTCCATCTGGCTAAGTTATTGCAACCTATGATCAAGGGAGAGCCCATATTCCATGTGGTTGCACTAGAAGCTTCTCAACACTAAATATCTCAAATCTCCTTGTTCCTGGGTGGATTTCCACAAGTGTGATACACAAGGTAAACCATAGACATGGGCCTTGTGTAACCACTCAACACAAACCATCATACCACTCCACCCAGGTAATTCTTTCAATTAGTTGTTTTATTAAGCAAAAACACAAGTCAATGAATTAGAAATATTTCATAGCATGAATAGTCCACCCTTGTTTGCTATTAGCTAGGCTAAGCATGATAACATAAAAAGTTTCTTATCTTAGAGAAAATTCTACCAAGACTACAACTACTAGGATTTCCCAAGGCATAGCATAGTATATAACTTAGAAAAATTCCATGAAGCCCTATTCAAAATATAACTAGTGCATAGTCAAAAAAAATAGGACAAAATATATGAAGAACCAGTTTCCTTGGTAGTTTGGGGAGTAGCAACAATCCTCACACCCACAATCACCCTAGCACCAAAATCTACACATAAAATGATAGCACCAAATTCACATTCAAATATTCAAGCAAAAATAATATGAATGCATGAAAATGCAATGAAATGATTTTTCTATACTAGCAAGTCTAACCAAACAGTACTGAACACAAATCCATCTATTTAAAGTCTAAACAAACTTAAATTTTCTTTAAAATCATTTTATAAACATTTTATATAGCCAAAATAGACCTAAATGTGTTCTGCAAATAACCCTATTTTTCCAGAAGCAAAATACAAATTCAAGTCCACAGTAGTATAGGATTTATTTTTCTAAATCCAATGATATATTATTTCCATTTGTTGGATAAACAGATCAAAAGATATTAATTTACAAGTTTAAACATTCAAAAACCTTTTCCGGATTTTATTAAACAGAACATAGACACGTGGCTGTGTCTTATTGGTCAGTACCGCTTCATGCGGATCAAGCGCGTGGACCGTTGGATGTAAGTCAGATCCTGTGGCCCAGATCTAGCGATACCGCTTCGGCCTACAATCTAATCTAAACCCTAGGATCTAGATCTAACGACGCTAACGCGTGCGACCAAAGACGGGCGGCGCCAATGGGTGCTGGCGGCGGCGGTGTTTCTGCCAGCGATGCTCTGGCGATTCCAGAGGGGGATAGGGGTGGCGCAGTGGCTTACCAGCGTCGCACGGTTGTGGGGATTCTCAAGGTGGCTTCGGCTTGGACAGGGGCGTGCTGCTGCGGCCAGAAAAGTTCGTCGGAATCCTCACTAGCGTAGGCCACGGGTTAGCGAAGACGACGGCGACGCTCTGTATCACCCTAGTGCAAACATAGTGCATCAGGACATGCGCAAGGTCCAGGAGAACAAGTCAGTTTGAAATACGGGCCAAGGGGCGTTCGATTCATACCGTGATTGCTCGACGGAGTTGAGGACGGCGTCGGGTGTTTGCGGTGTTCGACGAAGCCGACATCCTGGGTCACAAGTAGATGAACAAAGGGCATGAGAAGAAGCACAAGATCAAGGGGAGCACGACAGCAAGAACCAGAGGGCACGGGGCAGACGGTGCTCGCCGGAATCTTTCGCCGGAGGTGCTCGGGCAGTGGCGGTTCGAGCTCAAATGCGAGTGGCCTGGGGGCGAATAGGGAGTGTGGGTTAAGGGGAAATGGCCGTGGAGGTGTGGGGATTAAGTAGCAGGTGAGGGCTGGGCGAGTTACTGCCTGAATCAGAGGAATTGATTCGGCGAGGTAACGGGCGGCGATGGCGTGGTCGTCGCGTGAGATTTGGGGAAGAAGAGCTGAGCTGGCGTAGGGCCTAGTGGTAGTGGCTGCAGGGTAGATTTGGCGCGGGTGAGAGAGAGGGGGAGGGGGAATGGCCCGGGTGGGCTGTTCGGCTGGATCTGGTGCTGGGCCAAAGTGCAGCGCCTGTTTTTATTTTTTTCTTTTAACCTTTTCTTTTTCTGTTTGATTTTTCAGGAATGAATTTGAACCCTTTTTCAAACTTGTTTGAATTCAAATCTTTTCTGGAATTTTATACAGTGAACCTTGCACTCTAAAGTGTGACAAACACACTTGACCACCCAAAAACACTTTGGTCCTTTGAAAATAAAAAATAATACCATGCCTCATATGATTAATAAAATGGGTATAATAATGGTTTTATTTGGAGTTTTGGTTTGAAATTTTTTGTGCAAGACAAATATGCTATGCTTATATGAATGCAATGCATGCTTTTACAATTCATGAATTTTGGGATGTTACAATTCTAACCCCCTTAAGGTGAATCTCGCCCTCGAGATTCGGATTGGCTAGCAAACAGGTGAGGGTGATCTTTCCGAAGGTCATCTTCTCTTTCCCAAGTTGCTTCTTCTTCGGAATGATGGTTCCACTAAACTTTGCAGAATTTGATAGTCTTAGTACGAGTAACTCTTTCTGTAGTCTCAAGTATCTTGATAGATTTCTCCTCATAGGTGAGATCGCTCTCCAACTGAACCTCTTCCAAAGGTATAGTATCCTTTAAAGAAGTTTCTTCCATCTCCGGATGAAACTTCTTCAACTGACTCACATGAAACACATTGTGAATTGCTGACAATGATTCTGGAAATTTAATCTCATAAGACACTTCCCCTTTGCGAGTTAAAATCTTGAATGGTCCAACATACCTTGGTGCCAATTTTCCTTTGACACCAAATCTCTTCACACCACGAAGTGGTGAGACTCTAAGATAAGCTCTATCACCTACCTCATAGGTGACTTCTCTATACTTTGGATCTGCGTAGCTCTTTTGTCTGGACTGGGCTATCTTCAATCTGTCCTTTACCAATTTGACTTTCTCTTCAGCTTCATTGATCAATTCTGGTCCGAACTAATTTCTTTCTCCAACACCACTCCATATCAATGGCGTAGTACACTTCCTTCCATAGAGAAATTCAAACGGTGCCGTCTCAATGCTAGCTTGATATCTGTTATTGTAAGAGAATTCTACGTAAGGCAGACTTTCATCTCATCTAGCACCATAGTCTAGGGCACATGCCCTCAGCATATCCTCCAAAATCTGATTGGTCCTTTCTGTCTGTCCATCAGTCTGGGGGTGAAAAGCTGTGTCGAACTCTAATATTGTTCCCAATGATTCATGCGCCAAAAATGCAAAGTGAACTGAGTTCCTCTATCAGACACAATACTCTTAGGTGCTCCATGTAGACATATAATCATGTTCATATAGATCTTGGCTAACTTAGCACTTGTATAGGTTGTCTTCATAGGTATGAAATGAGCCACTTTAGTTAGGTGATCCACAACCACCCAAATAGAATCATATCGAGATCTAGTCCTTGGCAGTCGGGTGATAAAATCCATACCAATTTTATCCCACTTTCAATCAGGAATAGGTAGCGGTTGCAATAAACCTGCCGGTTTTTGATATTCCACCTTAACTCGACTACACACATCACACAAGGCAATATGTTCCGCAATATCTTTCTTGAGATTGTTCCACCAAAACCTTTCTTTCACATCCATGTACATTTTGGTGTTACCCAGGTGAATAGAATATGGTGAATTGTGTGCTTCCTGCAGAATCAATGTCCGAAGCTCCGGATCTTGTGGAATGCAGATACGCTTCCCATACCATAAAGTACCTTGTTCATCTTCATGGAATCCTTTAGCCTTTCCCTTGCTAATTTTCCCTTTAATCTCCTATATTTCCTTGTCCAACTTTTGGGATTCTTTGATCTTGTCCAAAAATGTGGGTTGAACATCCAATGAAATGAGATATCCTTCGGGCACTATCTCCAATATGAGATCTTTGAATTGAGCACATAGATCATCTGGAAATTCTCCTTTAGTAAGGATGTTCACATAAACCTTATGGCTTAAAGCATCCACTACAACATTTGCTTTACCGGGATGGTATTGCAAACTCAAGTCATAGTACTTGATGAGTTCAAGACATCTTCTTTGTCTCATATTGATTTCCTTTTGAGTGAAGATATATTTCAAACTCTTGTGATCCATGAACACTTCACAACGTTTTCCCAAAAGATAATGTCTCCATGTTTTGAGTGCATGGACAACAGAGGCTAACTCTAAGTCATGAGTAGGATAATTTGCTTCATGAGTTTTGAGTTGTCTCGATGCATAAGCCACAACTTTCCCTTCTTGCATCAAAACTCCACCTAATCCTTGGTGATATGCATCACAATAGACTTGTAAATCTTTCTCCAAATCTGGTGTAACACCCTCAGAATCGGACCTATGCAAGTTCTAGCGAAAACCGCCAAACCCGCATAGAAACGATTCAAAGGTGCCCACCAGGCACTTTCGTGCGGGTGGAAAACGAAGTAATAACATTACACAACAGTCCTTGATGGGACCCACAGAACAGATATATATACAACAGCGACTCAATGAGTCAAGAATACAGATATACAGTACAAAGATCCAAATCACCTTGAAAACGATAGAGCGTCCAGCTACGGACAAGATGCAAATGGGGCTAAGAGCCCTGAAGAATAACCAATGGCGTCCATAACCCTGCCCAGGCCAAGCCGGAAGGGTAACCCTGCTAACGACGTCGATCTCAAAACCTGCTCAAAACAAAAGGGGTGCCGACAAAGGGCAAAGGAAAAAGAGGAGCGTCAGTACTGAGGCCAGTACACGGCGAGACTAGAATTCGGCGGTCCTCGCCTACATAGGTATGGTGGACTGAGCAGCAGCGGCAGCATGCACTAAACAACCTATAGAGACTCGATACAACTGGCGGTTATCAGAGAGGGATAAGAATGACCTATCCGGATCCAACCTGAAACTAACACCAAACAAACCCATCCTGGTGTTTCCCCCTCGATACCAAACGAGGAAGTCAACCGAGGAACTCACACATTTGGCAGTTTTACTTAATCAGTTATCGTTGCAGCAATTACTAGTCAGGTAAAGATAGTCGTCCTGATAAAATAAGCAGTGGGCACTTTTAATTAAACATTCCGTTATAGTTGCAACACTTACTAATCAGATACAATTAGCATGAGATAACCCAAAAAAAAACCCAGCGATTGTTGATACTTTCATTTAGCCATTCCGTTGTAGTTGCAATACTTACTAGTCGGGTACAATGGTCGCAAGCGACACACAAACAAGCAATTGTGGGCAGTATTAATTAGCCATTCCATTATAGTGAAGCTGATTACTAGTCATTATAAAGTCAAATTTATAGCAATAAACTTTAGTTATGCTTGTCTATGGTCGAGATACTGTGCTCCAAGTCGTCCATAACCGCGGACACGGCTTTCAGAAAGTTTTAACCCGGCCGGGGTGCACAAATAGCAACACACACTAGATCAACCTCGGAAAAACCAAATCAAAACCCAACGAGGCTTTCACTACAAAGCAATCACAGGATTCAGAAATATTTCAGGGGGCCACCCCTTAAAGTAGACCCGCAACGAAGTAAGCTAGCTTCGAGACGGACTCAAGGTTTGTGGGGCCGGCTGTAAACGACTAGGAACCCGAAAACTCGGGGTGTCGATACCGCGAAAACGGGTCACAATTCCTAAACAGTACAGTGTGCTATCCATCGCACAATCGTAAATAAAGCAGTAGCATGGCATAAGTACAGGATCGTAAATAAAACCTCAAACTAGTTTGTGGCCCCAAGAAATAAGACTGAATCAAGCTCTGGCTAAGGGGGGTCCCATATACCTCCCGGATGTGGATAGCGCGATAAATCAAGGAACAGGTATCAAGTACTCGGGGTCCTACGGGACACAAGTGGGCGTTCGGAAACCAAATATTATCTATCACCCACCGATGCCTCTGCTTATTTCAATTTTAGTTGTTAAACAGGAATTAAAGTAAGCGATAAGTAAAACTATGATCATCTCCAACATCAACATGCGGCAATACATCAACAACTGTGGCACTGAACGACACGCAACAGCACATGAGCAAGCGACTACGACGCGCAAGTCCAACTATCTACCAAACAACAGGGAAATAGGGTGTGTCCAAGGCAATATACGGCTGCAAGGGATAACACGGGTACGGAAACTAGAGCATCGCAACACAGATAGCAATAGATCAACAGGAGGGAATAAATACTATAAAAGTAAGATAGGTAGAAAGGGGGAGATGCTCGCCTGAAAACATTGTCGAAGGTTCATCCGAAGATCGGGGCGAAGCTCACATCAACTCAACGGCCCAATCCGCGAAGAAGCAAAACACTAGAATAAACACCGGATGCACTATTTAAGATTACGGCAGAAGATCGGCATGATGCATGCATGATGTATGGCATAACAAAGGTGCGATGCAATTAGGTCATATTAAGCGGAACCGGGGTCCCGACAATTAATTAAGTGATTCGAGTTATTTAGAACCCCCGCAATTTAAATGTTGCATTAGCAAGACAAAAGATGGCACCGGTTCGCTACACAAGTTTAAATGAGACCAATATAAGGCTAGATTTGCCCGCATATGGGCCCCATATTTAATTATATGGTGAATCGGCATAAGGCCCCCAAACCACATGATTATGCATGCGAGTATGACAATGTATTTATGCAACAAGTTGTTATTATATTATAAAATAGGGTTCTCGGATAAGAGGTTCACACATTAGGGTTCGACGATCTTGGGGATCCGGGGGTTCGGGGTCGGTCTCAGGGTCCAGGGTTCGACGGAATCGGGATCGGCGGAATCGTTCTCGGGTAGTGGAGTAGATCTTGGCGCATCCGTGGTCTTCGGGTCATGTTGTCGGCGGTCATGGCGTTCGGGATGAAGTACTTGTCGCGTCGGGGTCTCGGTGTCCGGGGTGAAGCACTAGGCGTCCTCGAGGAAGTACTTGTCGTTCCGGGGCGCATCGGGTTCTTCCGGGTCGGTGTCGTTCTTGTCGTTGCGAGGATCTTGTCGGGTCCGCGCCATCGAGTCGGTCTTGACCTTCGGGGTGAGGAACTTGGCATCCTCGAGGAGCATTTGTCGTATCCGTGTAGATGACCTGGGCGTCCGGGTTCTCGGGCATCTGATCCGGGAAGAAGCACTTGTCGCATATGTGTCCTTCGGGCCGAAGAATTTGGCATGCCCGGGTTCTCGGCGAACTTTGGCGTCCCGGTAGGAGTACTTGGCGGAAGGTCTTGATCAATGTGTCGAACTTGTCGTGAAGGTCGTGATGGTTTCCTGGGTCATTAGTCTGACCGAACGGGAGAAGCAAAACAACAGACGGGAGCCACACGACTTGTTCAACGGGGACACACGCATGATCCACAAGCCTCTGAACTGATGATGTCTTCAAACAACAACAACAAAACAGTGGCACATGGCGAGGCCGACAGGGGCTGCAGGCAGGTGGTCGTGCAGGACCGACGGACGGGCGGAGGGCGAGGCGATGCAGAGGCATGGACACGGCCGGGGATGACAGCGAGGAGGCGGCGCCAGGGCTGGGGACGAGGGTGGCATCCGGCGTCGGGGCGCGCGTGCGGAGGGGCGAGGTCGCGGCCAGAGCTGGCGGCGAGCGGGCTCGGGGCGGCGCGCGGGGAGGCGCTGCCGGCGGGCGGGCGAGGCCGGCGAACAGGGCGGCTGCGCGACGGGGCCGGCGGCGAGCGCGAGGCCGGGCCAGAGCAGGGCGGAGGCGGAGCTCGGGCGGAGGTGGGCGGCGCCGGCGGGGACTGGGGAGTCGCGGGCGCGGAGATGGCGTGCGGGGTGGCCGGGGCGAGCCGGGGCGGTGGTGGTGGAGCGAGCCGGCGGCGCCGGAGAGGGCGGTGAGGTGAGGGAGCGCCGGCGGCGGGGTGGCTCGGGAGGGGAGGCGCAGCGGATGGCTAGAGGGCGGGGACGCGTCGAGGGAGGAGACGGGGCCGGCGCTGTGGAAGAGGGGAGCGAGGCAGAGGGTGCGTCGGGCGGTGGGGAGGGAGCGTGGGAGTGCGTGCGGCCAGGGGTGGGCCGGGGACGTGGGGATTGGTGCAGGGGCGGGACCCGCGGGTGTGGGATGGATCGTGTGTGGTGTTTTGTGTGGCTGTGTGGGGCTGGGTTGAGAGGAGAGAGAGGGGGTGGAGGTGGTTTAGTCTAGGTGGCATAGTCTGGTTGGTTGGGGAATAGGGAGAGGGTGAGGTGGCAGCCCGGGATTGGGTGGGGTGAGGTGGAGGGGAGGGATGGGTAGGTTACCTGGTAGGTTTAGGAATTAGGGGTGGACCGATTTAATTTTCTGGGGTGGTCGTTCGGGTCATTCGGCCCGTTCGACTGCCCCGCTAAAATAATGCAATAATTTATTTATTTAAACGGACCGTTTGCAAAACCTATTTAATCAAAACAAAATATTCCGGCGATCCAGGTTTTGCGTTTGAATTAAGATGGGGCGTTTGGAAAACAAATTAGGTTTTTCCGCAAATAGTTTTATGCAAACAAACGCAAGATGATGACGATGCTCAAATGCAATGTGGAATGATGACATGAGCATGCGGTCATGATGATGCAATGCACAAAAACAACGCGATTTTCTAGTAGTGGTTTTGCGGGATGCCACATCTGGCAGACATAAGACTGGTGCTGTCACTAGTCTCTTCTTCAATTCCTGGAAACTGACTTCACAACCTTCAGTCCATTCAAACTTCTTATCTTTCATAAGTTACTCCGTCATTGGCTTGGCTACCTTTGAGAAATTCTCAATGAACCTTCTATAGTATCCTGCCAAGCCTAGGAAACTACGAACTTCCTTAACTAACTTGGGAGATTCCCACTCAGTTACAACTGACACCTTTGCGGGATCGACAGCTATACCATCTCCCGACACAATATGTCCAAGAAATCTAACTTCATTCAACCAGAATTCACACTTGCTGAGCTTGTGCTCCCTGAGCTTCTCAAGTATCAAACGGAAATGTTCTTCATGCACTTCTTTGCTCTTGGAATAGATCAAAATATCATCAATGAATACGACAACAAACTTTTCAAGAAATTCCATGAACACTTTGTTCATAATGTTCATGAAATAAGCTGGTGCATTTGTCAATCCAAATGGCAGCACGGTATACTCATACAATCCATACCGAGTGGTAAAAGTAGTCTTAGGTATGTATTGCTCTCTAATTTTTAGCTGAAAGTATCCTGATCGGAGATCAATCTTCGAGAACACACGGGCCCCTTCTAGCTGATCAAATAGATCATTGATTCTAGGCAAAGGGTACTTGTTCTTTATAGTCACCTCATTGAGTGAACGATAATCTATGCATAACCTTTGGCTTCTATCCTTCTTCTCAACAAACAGAACTGGTGCACCCCAAGACGAAGAACTTGGTTGAATAAATCCTTTCTGCAAATGTTCTCCAAGCTGTTTCTTGAGTTCTTTGGACTCATCAACGGACATCTTGTAGGGTCTCTTTGCTATCGGTCCAGATCTTGGTAGTAAGTCAATCAGAAATTCCACATCTCTATCTGGTGGCATTCCTGGTAATTCATTCGGAAACACATCTGGATATTCCTTCACAACTGGTACACTGTCTACACTAACCCCCTTAAGAAAATTAAGTTTACTCCCTTTTGATTCAAAGTTAGACTTGAACCTATTCCTTTTCTTATCCGGGGTTGTGAGTGTAACAGTATGATTGGCACAATCTAGTACTCCTTCATACTTATCCATCCAATCCATACCCAAAATTACATCCAATCCTTGGGAATCTAGGATTATCAGACTAACTGGAAACTTATACTTTCCAAATTCTATCACTAGATCATGACATCCAAAATTCACTATCATCTCTCCACCGGGAGAGCTTACTTTAATAGGACACCCAATAGTTTCAGTTGGAAGTCCATTTTTATCAACAAATTCTCTTGATATGAATGAATGCGATGTGCCGGTATCAAAAAGAACAAGTGCTGGAAAATAATTAAGCTTGAACTTACCAGCCACATCATCAGACTCTTCATATATTTCTTCCACATTCATGTGGTTCACTTGTCCCTTCTAGAAAGGGTTGGGATTTGTTGGCTCCTTCAACTTTATTTTCTGGGCATTCATTTTCATAGTGCCCAGTTTTCTTGCATTTGAAGCACTCAACCTGACTGATGTCTCTTTTTGCAGGCTGACTTACATTGCCATTCCCACTATGGTGGCTCCTGTGTCCACTCTTCTGGTTCTTATACTTGTCATTGTAATGGCTGTGGTGGTGCTTATTGTGATGGTGACGGTTACTGTTGTGGTGGCTGTTATACTTCACATGCTTGTGGGACCCAGAACCTCCACTATCATCACCATGGGAACGTTTATGAGACGATCCCGAGTTGTGCTTGTCAAAGTGATGCTTCCTCTTCCTGTTCTCAACCTGCTTCATCTTGCTTTCCAAGATGGTGGCCTTGTCACACAGTGATTGATATGTTGGGACATATGCAACAGATAGCTGCAGGTTCATCTCATCATTCAATCCCTCAAGGAACTTCTCCTTCCTCTTGGCATTAGTATCAACCTCATCCGGCGCATAGCGTGCCAAATTGTTGAACTCATCAATGTACTCTGCCACGCTGCGGTGACGCTGTTTCAGATTGTGTAACTCCTTCTTCTTCAGATTCATCACTCCTGATGAGATATGGGCTGTACGAAATCCATCCTCAAAAATATCCCAAGTCACATCCTCAAGGGGAGTGGTGATCTAAAAGTTATCCCACCATGTTGTTGCTGGTCCTTCAAGAAGATGTGCTGCGAATCTAACCTTTTCCTCATCGGTGCAGCCAACAATGACTAAGTCCTTGTTCACGGAAAGTAACCAGTCATTGGCTACCATTGGATCAGTGGTTCCCGAGAACTTGGCTGGCCTCAACCTCAAGAACCTCGTAAGTATGTGAAATGCTGGTGGGTTGTTTTGGTTGTTGTTGTTGTTGTTGTTGTTATTTTGGTTCTGATTTTCATTTGCCATGAATTGGATCATCATCTGCATCAGTTGGGTTTGAGCTATCATCAGCTGCTACATCTCGGGATTGGCGTTATTATTGTTGTTGTTGTTTGGGTTGGGGTTGGCACGACGGGGAGGCATTTGTGGTTTCAATAAGGATAAGTAATGAGATATAACCCATAGATGCCATACACAATACATCACATAGCAACAAACACAATAAACAATCACAAGATAAACATAGAGTTTGAACAACATAAACAACAAGTTTCGGAAAAGAAAACACACTAGCAAGCCATCCACATGTTGGATGGTCATTGCGACTCAATAAATCAAAGGGTGATAGATAAATAGATAGCTGAATAATCAACTCTACTCCTCCACGTCAACCTCCACGTCCACAAGAGTAAGTCCGGCTGTCTCCATGGCTGACTTGTACTCCTCCACACTGGTGGTCAAGGCCTCAATCTTCGCGCGAAGGGCTCTCTTCTGCGAGCGAAGCCTCTCTATCACTCCCTGCTGAGTCTCTAACTCAAAGTCCTTGTCCTCTATCTCGTCCCTCATGTCCTTGATCTTCCTTTTTTTATCCTGAACTCTCTTCTCCTGATTCTTGAACTTCTTGTCCTGGCTCTCAAATCTGGCATCCATCTCCTTGATGATCTCGTCTTGCTCCGCGAAGAGCTTGTCCTTCTCCCTCAACTGAACCTGAAGCTCATCATTGCTAAGCATGACGTTGGTCCTATCTATGTCGAGGTGTCTAACGAGACTCTCTAAGTCCTGGAGGTAGAGACGTGCAGGCTCAATCGTCTCTCTAGTAGCATCATCATACACTACAGCCTCACCCTACTCGTCACGTCTCCCGAACGAGTGAAAGTAGAGGCCCCGGAGCTCGGTGGAGTGTCGTCCGCAGAGGCGTCCAAGTAACTCCTGCATGACTACATCAAGTCCCTTATCCTTGTCATCATGCATCAGCTTGAAGGTGATCTCCTCCGTGAGTGGCTCCGTTTGGCGTCCTGGCTGTGAGACTCTGAAGCCCCAAAGATCCTTTCTCTCAAACTTGGTGAGCTGAAGTGCCTTAATACTAGGAAGTGGAAGGTTGAGCACACTAGTGAGCTCCACAAGACGAGAACCAAAACGAGTTTCGTTGAACTACTCGGCAGTGCTGATAATAATGCTAGGCATCTATTGCATAAGATAGAGAAAAATTAGAAACAATACAAGTAGAGAGAAAAACACATGATAGTGATACAAGAGTCAAGCATACATTCAACAATAAAACTTACAAGTCATGGCATACAAAAATTTACCACAAGCACTAAGGTTCAAACATAACTTAGACAAATGTTTGCGAGAAAAAGACAAGTGCGGTGGTACAACTAGCAGAGTACGTCACAATTCTCACTCATATGCTAAGTCTATGATATCATCCCTTAGACATTTTATGGCGGTCTCTAAGTATTGGGTATACTTCTTCTCCTCCTTAAGATCATTTTGAGTGTTGATCATTCTATACTTGAGTCTTTCACCAAGATCCTTGATAGCATTCCAAGTTGCATTTCTTGTAGAGTCAAAGAATTTCGTATACATTTTTGAGTTGGTGCCCATGTAGAATCCCGACTCTTTGTGGTTGTCTCCCTTGTTTTTGTACAATTGAAGTTGCACCCACCAATATTCTTCTCCTTCATCCATCACTGGAAATCCCTTGTACACGGCCTCACCATGTAAGGGTTTCGAGTGCTTTGGGAAATTCCGTCTCACATTCTAAAGTCATGGTCATGAGTGGTCCCTTCTGGATGTCTTCGTTGATGGCGGCCATCTACAAATTAAGATGAGAAAGAAGATTAGAAGAGGTTTACGAGAAGAAAAAGGCAAGTGTTGCATTTTTCCTAAGTGGTTTCCTTAGTCTAATCCAACTTGGGGTCATAATACTACATGCAACACAGTGCACTGATACCATCTGTAAGACCCCACCTTTATAAGGTAAAGATCCCTGTGATTGCAATGCTAGTCCCTGGATCAAATGCTAGCATCCACAGTTTAAGATGAAGTACACAGATACAAATTTCGTTATTACATCGTGTAACATCCCAAAAATATAGAACAAGGATCATCAAACTCTAATCACTAAAATTAGGGTTAACAAAAACTTTGATTAATTAAAATCATATGAATGCATGTGTGAATGAAATGATTTGACAATTGCATGAATGGACTTGTGTGATTAATCTAATTAGCAAGAAATGGTTTAAAGACAATTATAACATCATCTAGAACATTTCCAAACAGAAACAAATAAATAAAATCAAAAACAAACCAACTAAAGCAAATGGTCATTTTTGCCAATCTTGTTCACTAGGTCACTTTGAGTGTTTCTACTCCAAGATTTCAAACACAAACTTTCCCAATTCTTTTCACCCCTTGATAGAACTAGTAAAAGTGAATCAAGGCACACCTTTCAAACTTGCATAACCATTTGGCAACCCCATTTAAATCAATTCAAAATTGAATGTTTTTCATATGTGAAGATCATCCATTTTCAAAACCCAACCAAACCAGTGCCCCATGACTAATCCAACTAACCAGACACTCCCTAGAATGTGCCTAGTAAACCCACAAAGTTTGAATTCAAAATTAAAATTTAAAGTTCTTGCGGCCATTTCATCAAACACCTTGCAGATTCAAATCGAACAAACAACAAACACTATAGTGTGCAGTAAAATTGGCTTAACTTGTTCCCTCTCTAGTTGCAACTAGCCCTTAGTAGATCATCTAGCCCCTTTAACTATATTTAGCACCACTGTAAGCAAGCCTAGCCATCAATGGTGAGCATGCCGAGAGCAAACTTGCCACCCCATTGTCACCAGCGAGCTAGCGGCCACACTAGCCTCGCCAACCTTGTCTGGGACATGCAGCACCGTCCACCGCCACTCTCTGTCCCAGCCCCGAGCAATGCCAGCCCTGGACCACACGCCACGCCCATGCCAAACCTCTCTGCGACCATGCCGAGAGCACGCCCGTGCGCCACGCTTGACCAGCACCCACAGACCGCGCACCGCCCTCGCCGCCTGCAGGGATGATCGCCAGCACCCCAGCACCCCGCCAGACATGCCCGTTCGCCGCCGCGCGTACCATGCGCGCTGTGCGCCATCAAAACCTCCGTCGGACCCGCCCAGAGCGTCGAAGCATTCCGACCGATCAGCACCGCCCCACGCCTCGCCACCGCGATGTTGGGCTTCGCCAGGGAACATAGCACCGCCCCCTACCGTCGCCCATGCCAATAGCTGCCTGTGCCGTCGACCACGATGAGCTCAGCCCGCGCCCGTCGGTCCCCTCTCGCCATTATAAATAGAGGCCTCCACCGCTCGTATTCGCCACACCAGTTCACTCCCCTCTCACCCAGAACCACCTCACCCCCACTCCCGGAGCAAGGCGAGCAGCGCATCGCCGGAATTTGGCCGGAGCCCGCCGCTGCTAGAGAAGAAGGGAGCCATCGATTGTAGCCGCCCCAGGAGGAGCTGCTGGCACCAGGAGAACCGCCGTCTTCGACTTCGTCGTTCGCCCCCGTCGCCGAACCCTGACTGAGCCCCGGTGAGCCTCCCACGACCCGCACCTGCCGCGTTAGGGTTCTGTCTCGCCGGCGCTGCCCGACGTGGACGATGAGCCATAGCCATTCGATTAGATTTAGATCGTGCGGCCTAGATCACCCCGTACCGCTTCGCCCCTCCCCGTCTCACTAACGCGTGGGGACAGCCACTTAACCATCCCGTGTACGCGTTGTGTGTAATGGGCCGACCCAGTAAAACATCCCGCGCGACCCAACAATTCAAATAAAGCTTTATTCTTTTAATTTCAAACATAGTTCTGTACCTATATTCAAAAATCAACCCAGCTCGATTCACTAAACAAAAATGCATGAAATCAATTTTATAGAAAGGTACTGAAATTCTTAATCCAAGCCCGTTAGATTCAAATCATTTGGATCTCTGGATCAACCATGGTAAAAATAACAAGGCAGAAGCTTTTCTGTATTCAAACATTTTTCAAAATTCAACCATAAAATCTTTTGAGTTGATTCCAACTCTCAAAAATCACATTTGATCATACCTTTCAGAATATATAAAAACATATGGTTTTAATTGCAGAAATAATGTTCAAGTAATAAAATAATGCCACATAGGCATTTCTAGTCACTTTATTTAGTTAAAATAAAAAGGTTAAACCTTATTAAATTGTGACACCACTTTAAATCACATTCCCATGTACTGAAATATGTGGTGATGACATGTGTCAACATGATCCCATGTTTGAGTTGGAGAATATTAAATCTTAAGTAGTTTTTCAATGAGTAGAAATTACTTTTCTCAAATTAAAATAAATAAGACAAATGCTCTAATCCTTGTAATGTTAGTGATGATGCTAGATCATCTATAGTGCACCTTTGTGTGATGATTGAAAATAGTTAAGTATTGTTTGGTGATTGTGTACCTCGTATTTATTTATAGACGCTAGTACCGACCAAGGATACGAGGAGGAAGGAGGATACTACGAGGAGGAAGCCGAGGAGAACTTCAACCACTGCTCTGCACAAGGCAAGCTAACACTTGCAAGATACCCTACTTATGCAAGCATTACTACACAAGTTGACATATGCAAGCTAATACTTGCTTGTTGCCATGACCACTATATGCCTTAAGCATATGTGATCATATCCACTTGATAACCCAATCCTAGTTTTACTTGCAAGCTTTATACTTTATTTCTTTATCAAAGCTTTCTCTTAGAGTTTACATAGTGAATTGTAGATACTAGAAGAACATTGGAAGGTAGCATAAAGAGCATAAAATTTGGCCTAAGTTAGATAATCTTGATGTCATCCTAAGGCATGAGATTGAACTTAGCAAATCTCCAATTGTGTACCACCCCTCATTAGGATTTACCACCACTTGTAGATGCTAGTGCTAAGTATAAAACTTGATCAACTTTAGATGGGAATACTTGGTGAAAATGGTTATGAAAACCTTAGAATGATGAGTCATTCTACTGAAATGTTTTGACATGTGTTTCCAAACACTAGATGATTTTGATGATGAAAATGATAAGGCATTAGCCTTAGCCCTTTATAGAATTGATGGTTGTCTGGATGCGATACCATTCCAATTTTATCGTACAACCACAATACCCGAAATTTGGGTAGGGCTTGACTGGAAATTTATATACCTTAGTATGGGTCCCCTCGCGGCCAAGGTCTGAGCTGAGGCTATCTTGTGAAGATTATCCACCTGTGCAGTACCCAAGATAACAGTTGGTCATGGTTGGGAGGCCAAACTCACAGGAGAGGCGCCTATACTAGGGCGTGTAATTGAAAGGTTAGGATTGATTATCCGCATACTGAGTATGGTGAATTCAGGATTTGTTCCTGACGGATGTATCGAATGTTGTGGTGAAAGTGTACAATCTCTGCAGAGTATCAAACTATTCGAATAGCCGCGTCCGCGGTTATGGAAAGTTGGAGTGGCCATACTATTCCCCCTGTCAGATTGTTTTCAAAATGACTTGTGAAATGAATTGTGACTTTGACTTGACCACAACAGAGTTGTGATATGAAATTCAAATTCCCACTTAGGTGTTATAAAACTTTCAACTAGTTTTTCTTTGCTTCTGAACTTAGTAGAGGTAAATCTGGATTTTTGGCACAACAACCCTAGAGCTTAGTATCCTACTACAAAAACCCCCTTAACTAGTTAGTATTAGTTTGCGAGTACTTAAAGAGTACTCATGGCTTTGTCCCTAGCTATTCTCATGGCCATACTATGAAGAGGAGTATTAGGATGACGGACCGCAGGAAGGTTACGACAACTAGGATCATCTCCCATCGTCAGCATTGTCTGTGACCCTTAAGATGAAGCTTCGCCTACGCTATCGTTACTATTATGTTATTCCGCTGCTTGAATTGTATTAAAAACTGGATCATGAGATCCTTATTTGTGTAAGACCTTATGTATGGTTTGTAATGGATGATGTACTGTGATATCTAAATCTGCTATGTCTTGTAAAAATGGTAATCCTAGGATTGCGATGTATGGCATAACAGGCATCTGGGATTAAAAATCCGGGTGTTGACACATCGTCATTCCAGAGATAACATAGTCTTTTACAACTCAATAGCCAAAGGCTAGTACAAGAGTTCATAGCATAAAGTAAATAACTATAAGTCTTTAACTTCATGTGCCACAGGCAAGCATGTTGAGTGTAGACTCATAACCCTAATCTCCATCAGAGTAACCTGCAACATCATAAGTTACAGCCACAGTGGGTCAATACATTTGGAATTGTATTGGCAAGTGATACCATAGTAGAATAATAGTTTCTAGCATCTATATGAATTTGGCTAAGTGTAGCTTAGTCTTGCTTTGCTCAAATTAGGTTTTTCCTATTAGTTCAAAACACTAAGTTTTTGTTTGTCAAAACTTCCAAGGAACCACCAATAGACATTGGTGAACCTTTACCCCTATTCAACCACGAGTTTTAACTTAGAAATTGGGACGAGGAGATCCTTGATAGCTTCAATGTCGGTGATGCTCAAAATGTCCATTGTCGGGGACACGGCTAAGTACTTAGGTTTTACCCTCTCGAGAGGTGGTGCACTTTCCCCACAAGACACGACATGCATCGAGACGAGACCTTTCATAAGCCTTCCCTTAGACCACCATGGACGTGTTCTATCCTATCACCCTACCACCAACTGTCCATCTGGCTAAGTTATTGCAACCCATGATCAAGGCAGAGCCCATAAACCATGTGGTTGCACTATAAGCTTCTCAACACTAAATATCTCAAATCTCTTTGTTCCTGGGTGGATTTCCACAAGTGTGATACACAAGGTAAACCATAGACATGGGACTTGTGTAACCACTCAATACAAACCATCATACCATTCCACCTAGGTGATTCTTTCACTTAGTTGTTTTATTAAGCAAAAACACAAGTCAATTACTTAGAAATATTTCATAGCATGAATAATCCTCCCTTGTTTGCTACTAGCTAGGCTAAGCATGATAACATAACAAGTTTCTTATCTTAGAGAAAATTCTACCAAGACTACAACTACTAGGATTTCCCAAGGCATAGCATAGTATATAACTTAGAAATATTCCATTAAGCCCTATTCAAAATTTCACTAGTGCATATTCAAAATAATAGGACAAAATATATGAAGCACCACTTGCCTTGGTAGTTTGGGGATTAGCAACAATCCTCACACTCACAATCACCACTAGCACCAAAATCTACACATAAAATGATAGCACGAAATTCACATTCAAATATTCAAGAAAAAATAATATGAATGCATGCAAATGCAATGAAATGATTTTTCTATACTAGCAAGTCTAACCAAAAAGTACTGAACACAAAGCCATATATTTAAAGTCTAAACAAACTTACATTTGATTTAAATCATTTTATAAACATTTTATATAGCCAAAATAGGACTATAATGTGTTATGCAAATAATCCTATTTCTCCAGAAGCAAAATACAAATTAAAGCCCACAGTAGTGTAGGGTTTATTTTTCTGAATCCAATGATTATTATTTGCATTTTTTGGATAAGCAGATCAAAAGATATGAACTTTACAAGTTTAAACATTCAAAAACCTTTTCTGGATTTTATTGAACAGAACACAGACCCGTGGCCGTGTATGATTGGTCAGTACCGCTTCACACGGATCAAGCACGTGGGCCGTTAGATCTAAGTCAAATCCTGTGGCCCAGATCTAGTGATACCGCTTCGGCCTACGATCTAATCTAAACCCTAGGATCTAGATCTAACGGCGCTAATGCATGCTACCAAAGACGGACGACGCCAATGGGTGTTGGCGGCTGCGGCCTTCTACCGGCGATGCTCTGGCGATTCCAGAGGGGGCTAGGGGTGGTGCAGTGGCTTACCAGCATCGCACGGTTGCGGGGATGCTCAAGGTGGCTTCGCCTTGGACAGGGGCATGCTACTGCGGCCGGAAAAGCTCGTCAGAATCCTCACTAGCGTCGGGCACGGGTTAGCCAAGATGACAACGATGCTCTGGATCACCCTAGCGCAAACAAAGTGCATCAGGACATGCGCAAGGTCCAGGCGAACAAGTGAGTTTGAACTAGGGGCCAAGGGGCGTTCGATTCAAACCATGATTGCTCGCCGGAGTTGAGGACGACATCAGGTGTTTGCGGTGTTCAACAAAGCCGACGTCCTGGGTCACAAGCAGATGAACAAAGGGCATGAGAAGAAGCGCAAGATCAAGGGGAGCACGTCATCAAGAACCAGAGGGAACGGGGCGGACGGTGCTCACCAGAATCATTCACCGGAGGTGCTCGGGCAGCGGTGGTTCGAGCTCAAATGCGAGCAACCTGGGGGCGAATGGGGAGTGGGGGTTGAGGGGAAATGGCCGTGGCGGTGTGGGGATTAAGTAGCAGGTGAGGGCTGGGTGAGTTACTGCCTGAATCAAAGGAATTGATTCGAATTGATTCGGTGAGGTAACGGGCGGCGACGGCGTGGTCGTCGCGCAAGATTTGGGGAAGAAGAGCTGAGCTGGCGTAGGGCCCAGTGGCAGTGGCTGCAGGGTAGGTTTGGCGCGGGTGAGAGAGCGAGGGGGAGGGGGAATGGCCCGGGTGGGCTGTTGGGATTGATCTGGTGCTGGGCCGAAGTGCAGCGCCTGTTTTTATTTTTTATTTTAACCTTTTATTTTTCTGTTTGATTTTTCATGAATGAATTTGAACCCTTTTTCAAACTTGTTTGAATTCAAATCTTTTCTATAATTTTATACAGTGAACCTTGCACTCTAAACTGTGACAAACACACTTGACCACTCAAAAACACTTTGGTCCTTTGAAAATAAAAAATAATACCATGCCTCATATGATTAATAAAATGGGCATAATAATGGTTTTATTTGGAGTTTTGGTTTGAAATTTTTTGTACAAGACAAATATGCTATGCTTATATGAATTCAATGCATGCTTTTACAATTCATGAATTTTGGGATGTTACATCTCTGCATTAAAGGTTACCTCAGGGATAACTGAAGCGTGATGGCTGAATATTTGAAATTGCAGTGGGTGCATTTTTGAATTGGAAATCTACATTTAATAACATAGTATGTGAATATTATCATGTGTTGTATAAATGTTGAAGCTTCGAGAAGAAATTTCTCACAAAGTGTGTTCCAAATACTAAGTACCCATTAGAAAGTCCTCGAGACCAATCTAAAGTCAATGCCGGTATCTCGAACTTGAATAACCCCACTCTATTGCTAAAACATGATACATGCACAAGATTTTATCATGGAGATGATAAAAAGGTATTAGTGTCATACGGGATGACACTAATAAGTTGAAAAAGATACACAAGGAATGAAGTGTTCATTTCTTAGACTTAGAACTCTTCCAGGAGCAAGCATAATCAGAAGCGCCAAGGAGTGTGGTACTGATGATTGGATAATAAATGCAACTAATTTATTTGTACTCTAGTCCAAGTGGGAGACTGAAGGGAATATGCCCTAGAGTCAAATATTATATGGCATATTTCATAAAGTTTATGATTAAGTTTTATATCATTCTATAACTGTATTGATAGGGAAACATCAATACACATGTGATATACAAACAAACAGTAGTTCCTGGTGAAACTCTAGTAATTGGTTCGTTGGTCAATTGATGATCAAAGGTTTCCTGATCATGAAGGTGCCTCGACCCCTAATTGACAATGAGATTATTTATTTGGGGAATGAGATGGTGAACATACCCTATGTATAGCATCATATCACGATCATGTCACGAAGTTCAGGTTATGATTTTTAGGAAACATAGTGACTCTTTTCTTAGACCATGAGACCATATCAAATCACTATCACCCGAGGATGCTTTGATGGCACATAACGTCACTCAGTAATATGGTGATCATAAAGTTGTCTTTGGGTATCCGGAGGAACATGTAGAGGATACTGCGTCAAGAGCGGGATTTGTCCATCCGTGTGGTGGAAGATACTCTTGGGCCCACTCGGATAAGTTATATCCATAAGCTGCGCAGAGTGTGACTAGGTCATGGGGATATCACTTATCAGATCGAGTAAAGAAGGTATTGTCAGTAACGAGATTGAGCACTGACATGGGGATGCCACTTGATAAAAACCTCGGACAATACAGTATCACAGAGACAAAAGTAATAAGACATAGTGTTTATGGTTCAACGAAAAATATCGTTGAGTATACTGGTGGTCATTATGGATATCCAGGTCCCGATGCTGATCATTGGTCATAGAGGAGTCTTGGCCATGTTTATAGTATTCTAGAACTATTGGATAGCACGCTTAAGGGCTTGACGAAGCTTGGAGATCATTAATGGCTAGTTTGAATCACTAAAAATGAGAAAAGAGAGACCAGAAAAGTTCTGGAAAGATCTGAAGTCGTTCGGAGAAGGAATAAGTTAAAAGGACTGAAAGGAGTTTCATATAAATGGTAATTTGAATATGTATTTATTATATGTTAGTTGTGAATTAATATATTCTAAATAATATCTAAATTAAGATTTATAAATGCAACTTTCTTATTAGGCCAAACCCTGGAGGGATTTTACCTAGAGAAGAAATTGTAGCAAAAGGAAAAAGGAAAGTAGGCAGAATGGGCAGTTTTAACCGGCCCATGAGAGAACAACACTATGTGTTGCCCGTGAGTACAGCAGCCAGCCAGCTGCCGTTCTGGGAAGCGGCCATCTAAGCCCACCCGGGCGGAGGCGGTCGCCAGCGAGCTGGGCCATGTAGGCCTCCCCGGGCGCGCGTCTGGGCTGTTGGCCCACAAGGCCGCCCCGCCTCCTGGATACACTCGTGGTCCGCTGGGTGGTGCCTCGGCCCATCCACAGTGCCTCTTGTTCTGCTGTTTGGCTGGGCCGCTGGGTGGCGCCTTGGCCCACCCGGGTTTGTTGGATGTTGTTGTTTAGGCTGAAAGGATTCAGCCCATCTGGCTGGGAATTTTCCTGGCTGTTTTTCCGTTAAACCTTTAGTCCCACATGGGGCACCTAAGAGGGAGGACACCCCTCCCTTAGCCTATATAAGGAGGTGCCTATGGGTGGGATTAAACACACAAATTTCCACCTGGAAATAAATAAAAAGCATGTGTTGGCTCTCCTCTCTCTCTCTCTCTCACTCACTCTCGCGCGCGCGCGACCGTGGCCCGCTTGTAAGGGCTGTGTCAGCAAGGAGTTCTTCACCGTAGAGCGACATCGCTCTATGGGATTCAAAGCTGGGAGATCTACTTCCGCAATCTTGGCTGGATCGGGGAGAAGCGGGGGCTGTCGTCAAGCATCGTACGCGTGTGAATCCCTCTGGCGGTGTCAACACCCAGATTTTTAATTCCAGATACCTGTTATGCCATACATCGCAATCCCAGAATTACCATTTTTGCGAGACATAATAGATTGGAACCATAGTTCATCATCCATTACAAACCATAATAAAGATCTTACAAATAAAGGATCTCATGATCCAGTCTTAATACAATCGATGCAGCGGAATAAGATAATAAGGGTAGCGTGGTCGAAGCTTCATCTTCAGGGTCACACGCAATGCTGACGATGGGAGATGATCCTAGTAGTCATAGACTTCCTACTGTCCATCATCCTGGTAGTCCTCCTCATAGTCTGTCAATAGGAATAGCCAGGGACAAAGCCATGAGTACTCTTTAAGTACTCGCAAACTATCACTAACAAGTAAAGTGATTCAAGTAGGAATCCTAAGCTCTAGGTTGTTTTGCAAAAAGCCAGGTTTACTATAACTGAGTTTAGAAGTAAAGAAAACTTGTTTAATGTTTTAGAACACCTAAGTGGGAACTTAGCTTTCACTTTCACAACCCTGTTGTGGTCAAGTCAAGTCACAATTCATTTCATAAGTCCTTTTGAAAACATCCGATTACGGAACAGTATGGCCACTCCAATTGTCCATAACCGCGGACGTGGCTATTCGAATAGTTTGACACTATGCAGAGATTTCACACTTTCACCACAACATTCGATAATTCGTCAGGAACAATCCTGAATCACTATACTCAGTATGCGGATAATCAATCCTAACCTTTCAATTACACAACCTAGTATAGGCACCTCCCCTATGAGTTTGGCCTCCCAACCATGACCATCTGCCATCTTGGGTACTGCACAGGTGGACAATCATCACGAGGTAGCCTCAGCTCAAACCTCTTCCGCAAGGGAACCCATACTAAGATATATAAACTTCCAGTCAAGCCCTAACCATATTCGGGTATTGTGGTTGTACGGTAAAAATTGGAATCGTATCGCATCTGAACCCAACCATCAGCTTTTATAAAAGGGCTAAGGCTCATGCCTCCACATTTTCATCATCAAATCATCTGGTGTTCATAACACATGTCAAAACATTTCATTAGAATGACTCCTCATTCTAAGGTTTTCATAATCATTTTCACTAAGTGTTCCCATCTAAAGTGATCAATTTTTATGCTTAGCACTAGCCACTAAAGTTGGTGGGTACTCACTAATGAGGGGTGCTAATCAAGTGTGACTATCTAAATCTAGATCTCATGCCTCAGTATGACATCTAGTTCTAACTAACTTAGGCCAAGTTTCATGCTCTTTATGCTACCTATAATATTTTTCCAAAACTCACTAAATACTAACTAGGAGTAAATAAAGAACTTTCATAAAAAAATAAAAAGAATAAAGCTTGCAAGTAAAACTGGGATTTGGTATAATCAAGGTTGCATAACCAAAGCATGCCTAATGCATTGCATAGGTTATCATGCAAGGGCTAGCTTGCTAAGATGGCTTGCAAAGCTGCAAGTGTGAGCTTTCCTTGAGTAGTGCAGTGGTTGAAGTTCTCCTCTGCTTCCTCTTCGTAGTAGACCCCTTCCTCCTCGTATGCTTGGTCGGTACTAGCGTCTATAAATAAATACGAGTACACAATCACCAAACAATACTTAACTACTTCTATTTGACACACAAAGGTTCACACTAGATGATCTATCATCATCACAATCATCACAAGGATTAAAGCCTTAGTCTTATTTATTTTATTTTGGAAAAGCAATTTCTACTCATTGAAAAACTACTTAAGATTTAATATTCTCCAATTAAAATATGGGATCATATTGACCATGTCATCACCACATATTTTTAATACTTTGGAATGTGATTTTAAGTGGTGTCACGATTTAATAAGGTTTAACATTATTATTTTAATTAATTAAATTGACTAGAAATGCCTATGGGGCATTCTTTTCATACTTGTTCTGGAAGTAAACCTAGATATTTTTATATATCCAGAAAGGTCTGGTCAAATGTGATTTTTGAGAGTTGGAATCAACTCAAAAGCATTTATGGTTGATTCTTGAAAAATGTTTGAATGCAGAAAAGTCTTTGCCTTGTTCTTTTTACTATAAGTGATCTATAATTTCAAATGGTTTGAATCCAATGTGCTTGGATTAACAATTTCAATAACTCTCTAACAAAATTGCTTTCATGCATTTTGGTTTAGAGAAACTTTTTGAATTGATTTTTGAATCAACTGATAGAACTAGAGTTTTAACTAAATTTAAAAATCTATATGTGAATCGCGCGGGAACTAACTGAGCCGGCCCACTGCGCACAGCGCAGCGTGCGGGCTGACATAAGTGATGACCCCACGTGTCAGCGACTCTGGCTACACGAAGCGGTAAGTGGCAATATGGACCGTGCGATTAGAATCTAATCTAACGGCCGAGGCTCATCGTCGACGACGAACAGCTCCGGCGAGGTATAAACCCTAATGCAGCGGTGGGGGTCGTGTGAGGCTCACCAGGGCTCCAGCTAGGGTCAGCATTAGGGGCGAACAACGTTGTCAACGACGGCGGTTCGTACGGTGGTCACGGCGGCTCCTGGGGCGGCTCCAATCAACGGCTCCCTTCTTCTTCTGCAGCGGTGGGCTTCGGTGAAATTCCGCCGATGTTGAGCTCGCCTTGCTCCGGGGAAGGGTGTGGGAGGTTCTGTGAGAGGTGGGGAGTGAGATGGTGTGACGAATTGGGGCTGGGTGGCCTCATTTTATAGCCGAGCAAGAGAGGCAGTGCGGCATGGGAAGTGCTCATCGAGGTCAACGGTTCAGCGAGCTAATGGCATGGCGGATGGTGTAGGACAGTGCGCGGTCTCCTGGCGATGCTCAAGGACGTAGTGGCGTGGAAAGGGGCAATCGAGGTTGGTCGGGAATGGTCTGTGATCTGCGCGTCACCGATAGTGGTTTTGACGATGCACGGGTGCTACGGGTCACGCGGCGGCGAACAGGGATGTCTGGGGTTTTGCTGGTGTCGCGGTGATTGCAGGCATGGGCAGCAACGGCGAGGCGTGGCGTGTACATGTATGTCAGGCACGGTGCTCTGGCGTGCTCTCATAATGGCGCAGAGACAATGGGCGCGGCTTGTTCTCTTGGTCCAGGGACTGGTTGCGTGCGAGGGCTGGACAGGGGGTGGTGGTCTGCCTCCTGGACATGGTGAACAGGCGTGGCGCTACCTCCTGCTAGCTAGCCATGGTCGGCCGGCAACGGGGGTGCTCAAGTGGCTCGGCACTGGTGCAAGGGTAGAGCTCTATCTTGTTCAATGCTTGTGTGCTCACTAGGGGAGACAAGGGTCAGAAATGGGAGACAATAATTGGACAAGGCTTTGATCACAAACAGTAGAAGTTAGGCAGTGTTTACTGTGCTCACCAAGTGTTTGACAAAATGGCCGCAAGAAATTTAGATTGAAATTTTTGGATGAATTTTGGTGGGTTCTCTGGTCACATACTTGGTAGTATCTGGTTGCTTGGGTTTGGCAAGGTGAAGTACTTTGAGTGGTTTTTGAGAAATGGGGATCTTAGTACCTACACTTGATTTGATTTTGAATTGTCATTTGAATATGTTTGCAAAATGTTTCTGTGGGTTTGCAAAGTGGGATTGGGTTCACTTTTACTTGGTCTAGCAAAGGGTCAAAATAATTGGATTTGTTTCTGTTAGAAAACTTGGACTAGAAACACTCAAATTGGTCTAGTGGTTAACTTTGGTCAAAATGACCATTTGCTTATATATCTTATTTTTGATTTTCTCTTTATTTGAATCTTCTTTGAAATGGTTTAGATGATGTTATTTTCATCTTTAAACCAATCCTTGCCATTCATAGCAATACAAGCATTCATGCATTCATCACACACACATGCATTCATGTTGATTTTAATTAACAAAAGTTTTTGTTAACCCTAAACTTGGGTGATTGGAACTTGATAATCTTGTTTAATATTTTTGGGATGTTACAAATCTTCCCCCCTTAAAAAAAATCTCATCCCGAGATTTGAGAAAAAAACTATGATTTAAAGAGATCTGGAGACTCAGTCCTAATGTAATCTTCTCGCTCCCAGGTATCTTCTTCTTCAGTGTCGTTACTCCACTTGATCTTGAGAAACTTGATAATCCGGGTTCTAGTGGTCCTGAAAGCTTCTTCCAAAATACGAATGGGTACTTCAGGATATTCCAGGTCCTCGTTGATCTCTATGGTTCTGTGATCAATAATCTTGAAAACTTCGGTCTTCTCCGGGACTTCTAGGTATTTTTGAAGTAACAAGATATGAAACACGTTATGCACGGCTGACATCTCCTCCGGCAGTTCTAGTTGATATGACACTTCTCCTCGGCGATTCAAAATCTTGAAGGTTCCGATATATCTGGGGGCTAACTTTCCTTTGAGTTGGAAACTTTGCATTCCCTTCAAGGGTGATACTTTCAGGTATACAAAATCTCAAATATTGAAGGCTAGGTATCGACGTCTCTTGTCGTCATAACTATTCTATCCGGATTGGGCGGTCTTAAGGTGCTCACGGATCTTGTGAACTTTCTCTTTGGCTTCTCGTAGGATGTCGGGTCCGAAAATCTGACTCTCTCCTACTTCCGAGCAATTCAACAGGGTACGACACTTTCTTCCATACATGAATTCAAATGGGGCAATTTGCAAACTGGCTTGGTAACTGTTGTACAATAATTCTGAGAAAGGCAGACAGTCTTCCCATTTTGATCCATATTCCAACACACAAGCTCTCAACATATCTTCGAGTATTTGGTTTACTCGCTCCGTTTGTCCATCAGTCTGAGGGTGATAAGTTGTGCTGAAATCCAGTCTGGTTCCTAATCTTCTTGGACTTTCTTCCAAAATCTCGAGGTAAACTTAGTTCCTCGATTTGACACAATGTACTTGTGGACTCCATGCAAACTGACAATTCTAGCAATGTACAATTCTGCTAGCTTCGAACTCTGATAGGTGGTCTTGATTGGTAAGAAATGAGCGACTTTAGCCAGTCTATCCACTATTACCCAAATAGAGTCATTTCCCCTACTAGATGTAGGCAAACCGGTAATAAAATCCATTCCAACTGAATCCCATTTCCATTCTGGAATCTGCAATGGTTGCAATAGTCCTGCGGGTCCCTGATGTCCCGCTTTGACTCTCTGACAAATATCACATTTGGCTATGTAGCTTCCGATTTCTCTCTTTATCTTATGCCACCAAAATTGCTCCTTCAAATCCGGATACATCTTCGTTCCTCTGGGTTGGATAGAATAAAGGGTATCATGGGCTTCTTTCAAAATAGCTTGCTTCAATTCTGAATCTGCTGGTACACAGATACGCCCTTTGTACCACAAAAATCCTTCTTCATCCACGGTGAATTCGGGTACCTTCCCTGTACCGATACGATGTTTGATTCCATCGATACTAGCATTTCCTTTTTGCGCCTCCTTGATCCAACTGATCAAAGTGGGTTGAAGTTCTATGCTAGCCAAAACTCCTTGTGGAAACTTGGTTGATCCTTCAGAATCATGGTGTTCAAGCGACACGGCAATCTGCTAAGAGCATCTGCTACTACATTGGCTTTGACGGGGTGATAGTGAATGTCAAGATCATAGTCCTTGATTAGCTCTATCCATCTCCTTTGCCTCATATTCAGCTCCTTATGGGTGAAAATATACTTCAGGCTCTTGTGATCCGAATAAATCTCACAACGGTTACCCATGAGGTAATGCCGCCATGTCTTCAAGGCTAAAACTATGGCTGCTAGTTCAAGGTCATGGGTAGGGTAATTCTGCTCATGTTTCTTCAGTTGTCGGGATAGATAGGATATGACTTTGCCTTCTTGCATTAGCACACATCCGAGACCAATCTTGAATGCGTCACAAAACATTTCAAAAGGCTTCGTGATATCCGGCATGATCAAGATTGGGGCTGAGATCAATCTCTTCTTGAGCTCTTGAAAACTTGCTTTGCATTTGTCCGTCCATTCAAACTTCTTATCTTTCTTCAACAATTGGGTCATGGGCCTTGCGATGCTCGAGAATCCTTCTACAAACTTGCGGTAATATCCCGCTAATCCGAGAAATGCACCAACTTGGGTTTGGGTGGTTGGGGCTTGCCATTCTTCCACATCCTTAACCTTGGCAGGGTCAACAGCAATTCCTCCTGCCGACATGATATGTCCTAGGAATCCTACTTCCTTTAACCAGAACTCACATTTGCTAAAGTTGACATACAACTGATGCTCCCTAAGGGTTTCAAGGATGTTCCTTAGGTGTATCTCATGTTCTTCTTCTGATTTGGAATAGATCAGAATGTCATCGATGAAGGCAACGACAAACTTATCCAGGAAGTTCATAAAAATCTTATTCATGAGATTCATGAAATAAGCGGGGGCATTGGTTAATCCAAAAGACATGACAGTGTACTCATACAATCCATATCGGGTGGTAAAGGAAGTCTTTGGAATATCCTCTGCGCGAATCTTGAGTTGATGATAACCAGTTCTAAGATCAATCTTAGAAAACACTTTGGCACCAGTCAACTGGTCATACAGAGCTTCTATCTTCGGGAGTGGGTACTTGTTCTTAATGGTGACATCATTTAGCTTCCGATAATCCATTCACAAACGGTTACCTCCATATTTCTTATCCACAAACAAGACAGGTGATCTCCATGGCAACGTACTTGGTTGAATCAATCCTATCTCCAACATAGCATCCAATTGCTTCTTTACCTCCAGTAATTCTGATGGGTTCATACTATAAGGTCTCTGAGCTATGGGTCCAGTTCCACGGATTAGTTCAATGGTAAACTCGATATCCCGATCTGGGGGCATACCGGGCAACACATCTGGGAATACGTCAGGGTATTCACAGACTACTCTGACTTGGTCAATGGTTGGTTGGGCTAGACTCTTGTTGCACTTGAATTGATGGGGCAAGGTTTTAGATACATGCTCTACCGATACTCCAGTGGTACTAGTCATGTTTATGGCTTTCTTGGCACAGTCGATTAATCCTTTATGTTTCGACATCCAATAAATTCCTAGTACTACTTCCAAACCTTTGGTTCCAAGTACTATTAGATTAGCATAAAAATCTATTCCATGGATTCTTATAGGTATGGCCTTGCAAATTTGTCTAGCTTTGGTGGTTGAACCAGGTATTTGAACTGTCATAACATGCTTCAATTTTGTTGGTTGAATCCTACTAGTGCATGCAAATTCTTCTGTAACAAACAAGTGCAATGCTCTAGAATCAAACAACACTCTTGCAAGTACTGAGTTAACAGAAAACATACCCAGCACGACATTCGGCACTTCCCGGGATTCTTCAGCATTCATGTGAAATAGACGGCCGTTGCGGTTGAGTGAGTTCCCTAGGGCAAATATCCTTCCAGGCTAAACACGGCGCTGTTGCTGAGCTAGGGAATTCACATTGGGGGCTGCTGCAAGCTTCTTGGGGCACTCATTGGAGTAGTGACCCTTGGTTCCACATTCATAACAAGTAACCTAAGACTTGTCTTTTCCTGCAAGAGGCACATCATTGCTTCCAGTTCTTGGGGCAGTATTGGTGTTGTTGAACTTGGGCGGTGCACAGTTGAAATTGTTGGAGTTTCCGGGGTTGTTGTTGTGGTTTCCTCCAGGCCTTAGTTTTCCTCCTCCACGGTTGGGATAGTTCGGACGGGTCATTGGGGGTCTATTGTTTCTTGAGGCATATCCTGCAGACGGGTTGGGGCGATACTTTGGGGTATGGTGGGTTCCTGGTTGATGCATCATTCGACGCTTGCAATTCTCATTGGCTTGGTTGATCTTGCCTTCCATCTGGATTGCAGAATCCACTAAGGCTTCAATGTCAGCAACCGGGATATTGACTAACACCGTTTGCATCTCATCATGCAGACCATTCAAGAATCTCTCCTTCTTGGCTTCAGTGTCAATCTCATCTGGTGCATACCTAGCTAATGACAGAAATTAGTCACGGTACTCAACTACCATCATCCTCCCTTGCTTCAATTCTCTGAATTCATCTCTCATCCTCTTGATTAAACTCGGTGGCACGCTGGTTTGGCAAAACTTGAGTTTGAATTCATCGTAGGTCATCATCTGTCCTCCATTGATGGTGTGAATGCTATTCCACCAAGCTCTTGCATCTCCTGCCAGATAATGGGTGGAAAACAATACTTTCTCATTGGCTTCCACTCCTGCGACTTCTACATTGTTCTCCATGGTCTGCAGCTAGTCATCCGCATCTAACGGCTCTTCAGACTTACTAAAAATGGGTGGATTGGTGTTCTGGAAGTTTTTGAGCTTGGATCCACGGTTGTCCTTGTTTCCATGGCCTTGATTGTTATTGGTCATCTGAGCTATGTGTTGAAGGGTGGCTAAGTTGGCTTGACATTTGGCTCTTTTAGCTTCACGGTTAGAAACCAACATTTGCAAGATTTGCAGCATCGGGTCCGGGCATGAACTGCTTCCTCTGCGAGGTATCTGAAGATTGAGATAGATCATGAAACAAGAGGGAAATTTCTAAGGTTCATGGCTTTGTTTTGGAAAAGTTTTTTTAATTGTAAGTTTGACTCAGGTTTTGCCAACTAGCAACTTGATTTTCATTCATTCATTCATAGCACACAATACAAACACACACCATACTAAGATAACAGATGGTTTTAAGAACCATTCTATGAAACTACGATACAATGGGACCAGATACAACTCACACCTACGATAGTGCTCAAGTGCTACTACCCATTAGAATCGGTGTCTTCATCATCGTCATCATCATCTATGAAGGCGGAATCATCATCATCGGTTTGGAAGTCCATGGCTTGGTCCTCCAGGAAGTCATCATCATCACTGAGGTAGGAGTAAGGGTCTCCACAGATATCTTCCCCTACCTTATCCCTCTCCTCAAGCTGCATGTCCCGCTCATGGACGGTCTCCTCCAAGTCTGCCACTTTGTGACGAAGGCGAGCAATAATGCGATCCTTCTTTTCATGCAGACGGCGAAAGGTCTTGCGCTCCTTCGCAAGGATGGCGAGGGTCTGGTCCTTCTTGAGTACAATGGCATAGTTGTGGCTGGCGTATGCACGGGCGTTGTCCAACTCTTCTGCCTGTCATAAAACATGAAGCTGAGATGATCCACGTGATGCTTCAGCTTCGGGTGGCCTCGTACCTCCAATTGATGTCCCATAGCTTCACGTCTTGCGTAGTACTCGAAGCGGGTTCCCTTGATCTAATAGATGCTTTGCCCACACAGACGGGCAATAGCTTCCTGCATAGCCCTGGCGAGTCCGTCTAGCTAGTTGTTCTCTCTTAAGGAGAATTGGATTCCCTCTGAGGTGGGTGCATCCATCTTACCTCTTATATTGGCAACAATCATCCATTATAGTTCTCCTCCTTGCTGATCGCTGCGCTGTGCTCCGAAGAACTTAGGGTGCGGGTGCTCAAGAAGTTCCGAGAGTTGGTCCAATTCGCGCTCAAGGATGAGTTGTCCTCCATTTCCCAACTGGTAGAACTTGCTATACTTCACGTCCATCTATAAGAATGTAGGATAAGTAAGTTAGTAGAGTGATCAAGTCTGTAATATTTTATGTAAGTTTGCAAGAATTTTTGAGGAACATGAATTTTTATGAAAGAGTCTAAGTGATAAGAATGAGAATAATTTTTCATAAATACTCACTTCTTTGTTTTGAAACTAAGTTTTTGATTCAAGCGTCCATTCTAACTAGGGTCTCCTATGGTCAGGATGGCTCTGATACGAACTTGTCAACACCCGGATTTTTAATCCCAGATGCCTGTTATGCCATACATCGTAATTCCAGGATTACCATTTTTTCGAGATATAACAGATTGGTACCATAGTTCATCATCCATTACAAACCATAATAAAGGTATTACATATAAAGGATCTCATGATACAGTCTTAATACAATCAACGCAGCGGAATAATATAATAAGGGTAGCGTGGTCGAAGCTTCATCTTCAGGGTCACAGGAAATGCTGACGATGGGAGAAGATCCTAGTTGTCATAGACTTCCTGCTGTCCATCATCCTGGTAGTCCTCCTCGTATTCTGGCCATAGGAATAGCCAGGTACAAAGCCATGAGTACTCTTTAAGTACTCGCAAACTATCACTAACAAGTAAAGTGGTTCAAGTAGGAATCCTAAGCTATAGGTTGTTTTGCAAAAAGCCAGGTTTACTATAACTGAGTTTAGAAGTAAAGAAAACTAGTTTAATGTTTTAAAACACCTAAGTGGTAACTTAGCTTTCACTTTCACAACCCCGTTGTGGTCAAGTCAAGTCACAATTCATTTCATAAGTTCTTTTGAAAACATCTAACGAAGGAACAGTATGGCCACTCCAACTATCCATAACTGCGGACACGGCTATTCGAATAGTTTGACACTATGTAGAGATTGTACACTTTCACCACAACATTCGATACATCCGTTAGGAACAATCCTGAATCACCCTAGTATAGGCACCTCCCCTATGAGTTTGTCCTCCCAACCATGACCATCTGTCATCTTGGGAACTGCACAGATGGACAATCATCACGAGGTAGCTTCAGCACAAACCTCTTCCGCCAGGGAACCCATACTAATATATATAAACTTCCAGTCAAGCCCTACCCAAATTCTGGTATTGTTGTTGTACGGTAAAAATTGGAATCGTATCGCATCCGAACCCAACCTTCAGCTTTTATAGAAGAGCTAAAGCTCATGCCTCAACATTTTCATCATCAAATCATCTGGTGTTCATAACACATGTCAAAACATTTCATTAGAATGAATCCTAATTCTAAGGTTTTCATAATCATTTTCACCAAGTATTCCCATCTAAAGTGATCAAGTTTTATGCTTAGCACTGGACACTAAAGTTGGGGGTAGTCACTAATGAGGGGTGCTAATCTAGTGTGACTATCTAAATCTAGATCTCATGCCTCAACACGACATCTAGTTCTAACTAACCTAGGCCAAGTTTTATGCTCTTTATGCTACCTATAATATCTTTCCAAAACTCACTAAATACTAACTAGGAGTAAATAAAGAACTTTCATAAAGAAATAAAAATAATAAAGCTTGCAAGTAAAACTGGGATTTGGTATAATCAAGGTTGCATAACCAAAGCATGCCTAATGCATTGCATAGGTTATCATGCAAGGGTTAGCTTGCTAAGATGGCTTGCAAAGTTGCAAGTGTGAGCTTTCCTTGAGTAGTGAAGTGGTTGAAGTTCTCCTCTGCTTCCTCTTCGTAGTAGTCCCCTTCCTCCTCGTATGCTTGGTCGGTACTAGCGTCTATAAATAAATACGAGGTACAAAATCATCAAACAATACTTAGCTACTTCTATTTTGCACACAAAGTTTCACACTAGATGATCTATCATCATCACAAGGATTAAAGCCTTAGTCTTATATATTTTATTTTGGAAAAGTAATTTCTACTCATTTAAAAACTACTTAAGATTTAATATTCTCCAATTAAAATATGGGAACATATTGACTATGTCATCACCACATATTTTTAATACTTGGGAATGTGATTTTAAGTGGTGTCATAGTTTAATAAGGTTTAAAATTATTATATTAATTAATTAACGTGACTAGAAATGCCCATGGGGCATTCTTTTCATACTTGTCTATTATTACTGCAAGTAAACCTAGATATTTTTATATATTCAGAAAGGTCTGGTCAAATGTGATTTTTAGAGTTGGAATCAACTCAAAAGCATTTATGGTTGATTTTTGAAAAATGTTTGAATGCATAAAAGTATCTTCCTTATTATTTTTACTAAAAGTGATCTAACATTTCAAATGGTTTGAATCCAATGGGCTTGGATTAACAATTTCAATACCTTTCTAACAGAATTTGTTTCATACAATTTGGTTCTGTGAAACTCTCTGAATTGATTTTTGAATCAACTGACAGAACTAGAGTTTTAACTAAATTGAAAAATCTATATTTTAATCTACTGGGTCACGCGGGAACTAACTGGGCCGGACCACTGCGCACAGCGCAGCGCGCGGGCGGGCTGACTTAAGTGATGACCCCACGCGTCAGCGACTCTGGCTACGCGAAGCGGTAAGTGGCAATCTGGACCGTGCGATTAGAATCTAGTCTAACGGCCGAGGCTCATCGTCGATGATGAACAGCTCCGGCGAGGTTTAAACCCTAACGCGGCGGTAGGGGTCGTGTGAGGCTCATCAGGTCTTCAGCTAGGGTCGGCGTTGGGGGCGAACGACGTTGTCGACGACGGCGGTTCGAACTGTGGTCACTGTGGCTCCTGGGGCGGCTCCAATCAACGGCTCCCTTCTTCTGCAGCAGCGGGCTCTGGTGAAATTCAGGCGATGTTGAACTCGCCTTGCTCCAGGGAAGGGTGTGGGAGGTTCTCTGAGAGGTGGGGAGTGATATGGTGTGATGAATTGGGGCTAGGGTGGCCTCCTTTTATAGCCGAGCGAGAGAGGCAGTGCGGCATGGGCAAAGCTTGTCGGGGTCGATGGTACAGTGAGCTAATGGCATGACGGATGGTGTAGGCCGATGCGCGGTCTCCTGGCGATGCGCAAGAACGTAATGGCACGACAAGGGGCGGTCGAGGTTGGTCGGGAATGATCCGTGCTCTGTGCGGCACAGACGGTGGTTTTGACGATGCAGGGGTGCTACGGGTCGCGCGATGGCGAACGGGGATGTCTGGGGGTTTGCTGGTGTCGCGGTGATTGCAGGCACAGGCGGCGAAGGTGAGGCGCGGCGTCTACGTGCGTGTCGGCCGCAGCGCTCTGGCGTGCTCTCGACATGGCGCAGAGACAGTGGGCGCGACGTGTTCTCTATGGTCCAGGGCATGACTGCGTGCGAGGGCTGGACAGGGGGTGGCGGTGGACGGTCAGCTGCCTCCTGGACATGGTGAACGGGCGTGGCGTTGCCTCCTGCTAGCTAGCCATGGTCGACGACAATGGGAGTGCTCGGGTGGCTCGGTACTGGTGCAAGGGTAGAGCTCTAGATTGTTCAATGCTTGTGTGTCACTAGGGGAGACAAGGGTGAGAAATGGGAGACCAGAATTGGACAAGGCTTTGATCACAAACAGTAGAAGTTAGGCAGTGTTTACTATGCTCACCAAGTGTTTGATAAAATGGCCGCAAGAAATTTAGTTTGAAATTTTTGGATGAATTTTGGTGGGTGCTCTGGTCACATACTTGGTAGTATCTGGTTGCTTGGGTTTGGCAAGGTGAAGTGGTTTGAGTGGTTTTTGAGAAATGCGGATCTTAGTACCTACACTTGATTTAATTTTGAATTGTCATTTGAATAGGTTTGCAAAATGTTTCTGTGAGTTTGCAAAGTGGGCTTGGGTTCACTTTTACTTGGTCTAGCAAAGGTTAAAAAGAATTGGATTTGTTTTTGTTAGAAAACTTGGACTAGAAACACTCAAAGTGGTCTGGTGGTTAACTTTGGTCAAAATGACCATTTGCTTATACATCTTATTTATGATTTTCTCTATATTTGATTCAGCTTGTAAATGGTTTAGATGATGTTGTTTTAATCTTTAAACCAATCCTTGCCATTCATAGCAATCAATCATGGCAATACAAGCATTCATGCATTCATCACACACATACATGCATTCATATTGATTTTAATTAATAAAACTTTTTGTTAACCCTAAACTTTGATGATTGGAACTTGATAATCTTGTTTAATATTTTTGAGATGTTACAGGCGGCACCGTGCTTTTGATGCTAGGAGTTTTCGTGGAGCCGCAAAGACATCGTGACCTCGAGGTCAGCGTCGAGGCGTATTTTTCATCCACGTTCCTCACGGTATGTTAGTCGCGCTTGGTTTTTAAAGGTATGAAGACCGTATTCCCTCCCGTTACTGCATCTAGTAGATAGATCTTGGGCTTCCGAGGTTACCGCGTAGTAATTTTTTTTGATTTTCCGCACCGGACCCCTACAATATTGTGATCTTGTTACAGTTGGAGGGTGACCGCATGGTTGGCTTGGCCTTTGGTGCCACGGAGACCTCTTCGTGGAAGATTGTGAAGATGTCTAGGATTATCTTTCGTGGAGCTTGTGATGTGGTTGTGGAGTCACCGATCTCTGGAGTGGAGCAAAAGCTAGCCATACGAAGGGGTCCCTAACTTCATGAGAGGCTCAAAGATAAGGTGAACTTTTCTAGCATTTATCATCCTTAATGGCAACACACACCTTATCAGTGAGTAGCTTATTTTGTGTATGTGAACATCGGGACACATCTTCATCTTTGTGTGCCTCATTTATCTATATAACTGAGTGTATTTCCTTCTGATAGTCATCGTGCTTGCAGTTATTTATATCTTGTTTATCACTTATGTATATTATGCTATCTTGCGTAGCTCTAGTTGTTGTTTTTTGCACTTAGTTGAGCCCAGTTTATTTAGGTTTTATGCTTGAAAAAATTATGCATTCCTCCAAGCAAAATTTATAATAGTTTTCAAAACACATATTCACCCCATCTAGACGAATTACCGGTCTTTAAACCGCCCTGCTCAAGTCACCGCCTCCGTCGGTCCTCCACCCTCTAACCCTCCCCTTCTCCATCTTTTATGAGGTATATGCACTAGACAACACCAACGATGATCCCTCATGGATGTGGTGACACTTGTCGCCTAGGCTTATCACGCGCCAACCTGCATTCAACGATTTCAGAGTTAGATCCTTCCTTCTACTGTTCCTCCATATCCTCTATGTTATGCGTGTCTCGATTCATTCATCCTGGTTGTTCTGAATTTCTTTCCTCCAAACACATATAGGCTAGGTTCTATTTTAACCGAGCATCGTACCAAACTATGATGGACCGAAGCCTTCTCACAGAATGGGCCGGTCAGGAATATTAGAAAACAATTTTTTTGAATAAACCAAAGCACCAAATCGATCAGTTCAGTATAATCGATCGTCCAAGTCCGGGTAGCCGTTCCGCTGCTTCCTCACAAGACAATCGAGGAACATGACCAAGAAAAGAAGAGGACAAAAGGGAAAAATAATAAACTAAAACAATCTCCAAACCAGTGTCTGATCTGTGTCACTAGGTCCAGTAGTTACCTCTCATGCCCCTCTGTTGGAATAGTGCTATGAGACTAACATATTTTGTTGTTTGTTACTACCTTTTTTTTCGAAAAGGAGGTGAAAACCCCCGGCCTCTGCATCGAGCGATACACACAGCCTGCTTTATTAATTATTCACTAAACCTTACAAGAAGAAATACAGGGATCAAACCGAAATCCGTCAATCTTAGCGATCATCGTTACACCTAAACATATGAGGGGGGTGCCCATGAACAGGGCCATTTGCCCTGACATCACACCGACGCGCCTCATCTAAGAAACCGATAGCTCAACCTGCCGCCCATTGACGCGCACGGAACTTAAACCGGTCTGACAGACCCACAGTAGTTGCCGCCGCCATCTTTCACAATCCCATCTTCAGGAGAGATCAATGCATAGCCCAAGCTAGGCCAACCATCGACGCCACCTCGACGTCAGACAGCTCCACCGACCTGCACGAGTCCAATAAGCCATATCCATCACCGAGACTCTGCGACACCCTGCCGCCGAGACTCGCTGTCTTCAATGCCACCGATGAAAGACCGCTCCACCTTATTCCTTCCGCATCGAGCACTTGCTCCAAGAACGATGCCCTCAAGAGGGAGACGACGCTGAATACGCCGCCATCGTCTGATCCGGGAAGGCCCAGATCTAGGGTTTCCCGCGAAGCAGCTCGAGCGACGAAGAGACGAAGGTTGCAAGGTCGATGCCTGCAACAGGTTATGGCGCAACAACGCCGCCATCGCCCGCGTCAACGAGTGAGAGCCCGGTTTTCACCGGATCCCTCTCCTCTCGACACCCACAGCCGGCTGGATCTCCGCCGATTCGTGCAGATCGGCTCCGCACTAGCCTCCCAACCGCTCCGCAACTGGCCGAGGCCAGAAGCACCGGATCTAGATGGGAATCGAGATCCACGACCAGCCTCCTCTGCCCGAGAGGACGATCCAAAGATGGCAATGGCCGCCGCCCGACCACCGCGCCCAAGCACATCCGCTGGTGCCGCCCCAGCAGCCCGTCGAAGTCCTCGTCACCCTAGACTGCTTCATTCCAAAATATAAACCTTTTTAGCTGTGCAATTTAAACTGCTAGAAATGCTTACATTATGGAACAGAGGTAATAGATGTGAACTTAATTGTGGTCTTAATCACTAAACTAATGTCATAAGGGTATATTCATCCTTGCTATGTCATGTTACATTCATCCTATGGTCCGATTTTGTAAAAGCAATCCCTAGTGTATGGTCATCCTAGTGGTCATTCTGATGTTCCGATTTTGTAAGGGTTATGATCTGAAGCATAAATCATAGCATGTTGCATTGTGCTTGTTTTAGGAGTAAATCCATCACAACCCAGTGCGTCAATCATAAAGTGGTTTTCAATAAACCCAGACAGGTTAACGCTCGTTCTTACCGATCCTCAACACACCACCGTGACCAAATCCATGGACCAAGTCAAGAATGCTAGTGAGCTGTCTATTGCTTCTTCTCTCACTTGATACGCCGAATGCCATATCCATCTTTATTAGTCTTATCTAATCTCGATCAAGTTGTCACCGGACAGTGTATGAACTAAATTGTCGTAAAATAAATTAGAACATAATTAAAATTGAGTGGCAGAGCTGCAGCTTACGTGTCGTTCTATACTTACACTGTCCAAGAGTTTACTTGGAACTCGTATTCTGTATATGTGAAAAGTTATTAATTCCCCGCGAGGAGCATGATGCGGCCGCGGGCACAAATATTCTTTTTGTCCCTCCCACCATTTGTCACCGGAGAATAAACATCTCTCACATGTGGCGCCATGGATACTCTCCTCTTGTCATTATTCCTTAGTCGCTCAGCTCAGGTCTCTCTAATAAAAAAAAGGGATCACATCGTTATTATTGGTTGAACGAACACACTTGGCCGGTTGATGCACTATAATAAGCCTCCTATGAATCTTCTCCTTGTGTAGTCGTCTACTCCTGTAGTACTACTTGGAAAACAGATAAAATACGGAGTAAATGGGGCACACGATGCACCATCATCCATTAACGGTTGAATCCAAGTAAGACAGTTGGGCACAACTTTTACCTGAGGTGAATAGGATTCCGGTCGAGCCCGCTCCTTGGTCGCTCCCGGGCGACTAGGGGGCGGCAACCCTAGCCTCGCGCCTCCCACCCCTTGCACCCCTCCTCCCCGGCCGCCGCCGGCGTGCGACGCCGGGCAAAGCCCGCGCGGTGCCGACGGCGGCTGGCCCTTCTCTACCCGGCGCGTGGAGGCCTGTGCGGGGCGGCGCTCTCCCTGGCGGCGGTGCGATTCGGCAGGTGCCTCCAAGATCTGGCGTGGCAGCGGCCGGCGGGCGGCGCCAGGGGTGGCTCACTGCAAGTGGAGGCGGCGTTGGAGCTTCTACGTGCGGCGGCTGTGGTCATCGACGGCAGCGGCCCGTCCTCTGCTCCTGGCGGCAGGACGGTTTCGTGGCGGCAGGGGGTGGTGGCGTCACGGCGACGGGGCGACGTGCTCCTGGTGGCAGGCCAGAGCGCCGATGGCGGCCCTGCAGGCCCCATCTGGGCCGCGACGGGCCTCCCCTCACGGCGCGGTCGCTTCCTGGAGGGGGGACAGGAGGGGCGCTGACGGGTAACGATGACCTCGCCTCCCTGCTGCAGCGCTGCTGCGGGGCCTTTACGGGCCCTCTGGTCCCGGCCGGGCCTATCCGGGCCTGGTGTGGCCCTGCCGCAACGTCCGGCCGGCAACCGCCTACGGTGGTGGAGGACGGGCTCCTCCAGGGGAGGTCGCGTCAATGCTGCCCTTCGACCTCGCTCCTTCTCCCGTCTCAGGTCACACGTCCCTCCTTGCCTCATGGACGCGCGTTCTCGGATGCTGGGGCGGCGGCCCCAGGGAGGTGGACTGCACGGGCGCCTCGGCGGCGGGACGGTGGTGGTGGCTCTTCTCCTTGGACCATGAGGGTGGTAGGGAGCGGGCATCGGATGTTCCTGGTGGTGGCAGCGCCCAGATCGTGTTTGGAAGCTCAGCTCGAGGATTGATTCTGGTCCGAGATACCAAATGTGGCGAGAGTTTTTCCGGGCGAAAGCCCAGTGCTTTGGCACCGACAGCGGCGACGCCTGTGGGCGTCGTTACCCTCTTGGGGGCGTTGTTGTGGCTACTCTCACCATATTAGGCCTCCGGGTGAAAACCCTAGACTTTGGTCTCGGCAACGGCGGCGCTTGTGGCGTCGTTACCTTCTTGGAGGCGTGGTCGTGGAGCTTTGGTTGTCTTAGTCTAGTCGTCTTCGGTGGCAAGCTAGATGCTTCCTAGACTCCTCTTCTTATCTTTGATCTGCTTGTAAGAGGAACTTCTCACCACCTTGTATCGGTTTGGCCGTTTGGCTTTATTTATAAAGCGGGGCGAAAGCCTGATTCGAGAGACAGTTGGGCACAGGCCCTTGCACCCAGGCATGCGCACATTATACAAAAAGCCATGTCTACTTGTACTACCAATGTGAACTTGGAGATAGATTATGCAGTGTGTTTATTTAAGAAATCGCGGCTTTTATCTTTGATTCAGTTGGTAGCATGGCAAGGTTTCAACTCAGCCGCGCGCGCGTCATCTTGGATTTTGTTTTTAGTTGGAGTAGTACTCCTTTATTTATTTATTAGGTCTACAAAATCGTTTGCTTCTCTATTTGGGGCAAAGATTCCTGTGGTGGCGCGGTATGGAGAGTAGGCTACCGTCAAGCTGCACCGACTAAATCCATGGAGAGATCTGGGATTACGCCCCCCCTCGATCTTCCCCGTGAGTCAAAAGAACATAGTGGCATGTTAGGCTGGGTCTCAAAGTTTCTTTACACCCAAGGGATTCTCTGGATTATAAGAACGTTTATATGGATAGAAGCAAATCTTGCCTAGAACCAGTCCGCTCAATTAACTTAACTAATCATGTTCAGTTAGTAGTTTAGCCAGTTGTGTGTAGTTATGTCGGGAAGAACATATGCATTTTGGAAGTAATAGATATCCTCGCACTCAAGAAAAGGACAAGAAGAACGGTTGAAGAGGCTTAAATGATATTTATCGTTCAAAAAAAGGAGAAAGAGTATACACTTGGGACGACTAATGATTCTATTTAATCTCTTTGTTCCTTTTTCGTTGTTAATAAGAGGATAGTGCATTGTGACCGGGGAAACCGCTGAGGTATTTGTGCAAATAGTTATAATAGTTGCGAAAACTATCCAAATAAAAAAGTCAATTACAATAATAAATAATTCTAAGTATACGAAACATAAAGAACCCCACTTTTCTAGTTCTTATGATGCACTAGGAGCTTATGAGAAAATTCATTGGCGTTCTACTGGGCCTACTCACTTGTTACACAACAACCCATTAGAGGAAGTGCCAAGAAGGGGGACAACGAGTAGGAGAAATGGAAGTTTGGGCTTTAGAAGGCCTTCGTTCAAATACTATTATGGAAAAAAAATGAACCGCACGTCCAAATACTAACTTTTTTACATCGTTTAAAAACCTTTCACAAACCCATGAAAATACTAGTAGCATACTATCATACGGGTGAGGGCATTTTCACCGGGCCGATCCAAACGGTCTGCGCGTGTTCAAACTTGTCCGTGCAGACGCTTGGGGCGTGCGTGGCGCCCCAGCGGGCAGACCCATCCAGCGAAACGCGTCCGGTCCGACTTATCCATGCATCTAATCTGGGAATCGGTTGCGTCGGCCTAGACACGCGCTTGTCCGAGCGCATCCTCCTTTTATCATTGGCGGTTTCTCCCGCCAATGGACAGAAACCACACCACTTCTCCCTCAAAAAAACCTCTCTCAAATTTTTCACTGGCGGGGGCGGAAGGGAAGGCGATAGATCCCCCCGCCATGGTTGATGCTGCGCCCTCCCCCGCCAAGAAGCACGTCCGACCGAGGAAGCCCGCAAAGGACCAGATGCCGGAGGAGCGGAATATCCAGTCGGACAAGCACAAGGGCCGGCGGTTGGCGGCGAGAGATCGATGCACCGCTGCTAGGCTTGATTCCTAGCGCCGGGAGGATAACGAGCGCCTCCTCGCCAGCCAGAACAGGGTCGACGCCAACGAGATGGCAGTGAATGTCGCCAAGCACGCCGTCAACATGATCAAGAAGGAGGCGTTCGGCACCGTTTTCGCCGGCGCCGTCTCTCTTCCCGGTCTGGCCACGGCCGGCACGTCCTCTACCAGCTCCTCACTTCCACTCCTACCGGCCGACCATCAGCTCAGCCTAGGGCGACATGGCCCCACACGCCCTCGCTTGGAGGCCACCAGCTGTCCCGGTTCAACCATCCCCGGGCATCGTCGTCGGAGCTGGGAGAGCCCGACATCGACCTGAACCGCACTCCAATCAGCACAGACGCAACCCCAGAGGCGTCGAAGAAGCGGCGGACCATCTCTGCCACGAACATGCTGACGCCAGTCAACTAGTTCAGCGGAATGCGCGCCGAGCCGCCGCCCGCCGACGACACGGTATGATTGCCACATTTCTTCGCCATTGCCAGTGCACTGGTCACTCTGCTTTATGATGACAAATTGGCGTGTAGGATTTTATGGGAAACGACAGCTGAGACGTCATGAACGACATGATCAACGATGGTGGCCAGGGCTATGCCGACGGCGGCGAGGACAAGACGGAGACGCATCAAGAGACCCAGCAAGATGCATGCAACATTACGGACGAGGCATTGTTCGGGACTAATGGAAACGATGGCACTTCCATGGGCGAGAGCGTCATGTCCGCGTCGTTGGCTGCTTCACTTGCAGCCTCAATTATCGACGGCAAGAAGGTGAGCCAACGAACCGGGGGCTACACCCCTGTCGAGGACAAGGTCCTATGCAAGGGATGGATAGAGATTTCACAAGATCCACTATGCGGCGCCGAGCAAAAGAGCTTTGCCTATTGGAATAAGGTGGGCATGTTCTTTCATGAGCATAGGAAATTTGGGAATGACGCATTTCTTAGAGATCAAAATGATCTCTCCCTCTCCAAGCGTTGGGTCACCATCCATGCTGAGTGTAGCAAGTTCCAAGGATCCTACTGATACGTTGGAAACGTATCTATAATTTTTGATGTTTCATGCTTGTTTAATATCTACTTTTCTTTACTTGTCCACACCTTGAGGTGCTTTTGACATGTTTTCTGGTACTAACCTATTAACACGTTGCAACAGTGCCAGATGCCTCGTTTCTTCTGTTTTTGGTTTCAAAAAAGTTTTTAAAGAAATATTCTCGAAATTGGACGAGACAATCGTGAAAGTCAATTACATTCCGTGGGGAACAAGAAGTTCAGAGGAGATCCCAGGAGGCTAGCCAGGGGGGCCAGACCCACCCTAGGCACGAGTGGGCCCTAGCCCGCGCCTGGCTAGGTTTTACCTGCCCTGGACGCTGCCTTGGTCTCCCCCTTCGCCTATAAGAAGCCCCCGATGCAGAAACCCTAAGTACCCGATCAAATATCCACGAAACCGTCTGTAGCCGCCGCCACCATCGTCCCTAGATCGGGGGGGATCTGAAGTTCTTCCCGGCACCCTGTCGGAGGGGAGATCATCCCGGAGGCCTTCTCTACGGTATAATTCGTGAGTAGTTCCACATTGGACTATGGGTCCATGTAGCATCTAGATGGTTGTATCTCCTCCTTTGTGCTTTCATGTATAGATCTTGTGAGCTCCTTCATGATCAAGATCTAATCTATTTGTAATCATGCATGTTGCGTTTGCGGGGATCCGATGGATATTGAGATTATTATGTTGGTTTGATTAATGGTTTTATCTTTATGATTCCATCATTTCTGTGTTGTTTATGATCTTGCATGCTCTCCGTTGCTACTGGTTATCTTGGCCAAGTAGTTGCTAGTGACTCCAAGAGGGGGTATTTATGCTCGATAGTGGGTTCATGCCTCTAGTTTCCAAGGGAATTGACAATAATATCTTCGGTTGTAGATGTGTTGTTGCTACTAGGGAGAAAACTGTTGGGAATATGCCCTAGAGGCAATCATGTATGATGATATTTCACATTGTATTCATAAAGATATAAAGTTGTCCTTGTATAAACATCTGATGTGTATCATTGAATATGTGATTCGATTGTGGAACTATGCATTCATGTTGTTTGTACTAAATGTCCTTGTTCATTGAGGTTGTGCTGGACACACAACTTAGACCAATGTGAAAGTCGTCTTGATGACTCGATTCCACTTGTCATGGGCATGGTGATGCCATTCCGACTTACACAGACTCGGCTAAAGAGTTTAGCGAGTCGGATTGACCCATATTGAGGTACAACGAACAAGTAGTCATTTGTATATCTCAATCAATGTAATCCTTAGACCTGAGGTTGTTGCATAGTCCGAGTTGAGGATCACCGACTTAGGTTCTGTCAAACGCTGATTCGTAACTAGGCAGTTATAAAGGCAGAGTTCGGGTCGACTGAGAATCAAGCTGCGTGATGTGAATAACCGAGATGGGATTTTGCGCCTCGACTTGGAGAGATATTCTCTGGGACCTCTCGGAAGATATGATTCGGAAAAAATGGCCATGCATGACTCGGTTAAGTGTTAACCGAGGCGGTCGACTAAGAGTTAGTCGGGTGAATCACTTATCTCGGATCGAGAAGAGAGTTAGACTATTTAAAGGATGACATATATTCTCCTATAGTCTGACAAGGAATATCGTGAGGCAAAAGGAACTCGGACGTAAGTCACATTGGAATGGCGAGTCGTCATGAATCTTTCGTACTTGGGAGTCGGCACGTTCTGCTAGGAGCCACTGCCGACTTATCGATTGTGAGTCGGACTCCAATCATGTCCGAGTAGCCATGAGCCTGTCGGGTCACACACTTAAGAGCGGGAGCAAGTACAGATTGGATCTGAACCAGAAATCTGGTTGGGTCGGACCCAAGCCGGATCAGGACTGAGTCAGTGAGTCGGATTCACGGTGACCAATGTTACATGGGCTTTAGTGAATGGACCACAAGAGTGGAGCCCACGTTCACGCCCTATATATAGTGGAGCATCGTAACCTAGAAAGGTTAATCGTTGATTAGTTAGGTCATTCCATGTGTTAGAAACCCTAGCTCCACAGCAGTCCTGCCGTCGTAACGAACCTAGCAGTTCGCCGCTGGTGCTCCTCCTTGTACGTGTGGATACCAGCAGAGGTGTTGTATGATCAGCACCAGGACGATCAGATCGCAAAGGACTGCACTGCATCAACTGAGGCGCTTCATCAATAATCCGCAACTACGCTTCTAGTGGTAAACCTCGTGGCCTTCTACCCCGGCTAGATCTTGGGATCACCACGTTAGAGGAAAAAGTTTTGTCTTATCTCTGCGTGGCCCAAAAGTGGTATCAGAGCGATAGATTCTTGTTTTAGCCTCGAGATCTCGCATATGTGATATGCGGTAGTCTGTAGATGAGATCTATATGCTGTTTTGGTGGTCGATCTATGAGATAGATCGATTTTGTACAATGTTGATTGGATCAACTGTACTCAGGGAATGGTAGATCTAATTTCCGTGATCATACTGCTGAGGTCGTGGAACGACATACCCCTACCGGACGGCTTCCGCCATCGGGGTAGACTGTGACACGTAAATCCAGAGGCGGTGATCGAAGATCAAAAAGTTTGATCGAATCGGAACAATGGTCGGAATCCATGTCCAGATCGTCGGCTTTGCCCTGTCGTAGCGCCTTAGATGTCGTTGCGAGTTTCACAACGCCGGTAGATATCATATCTATGCATAACTTGTTTTGCAGGAAGTTGTGAATGGTATGGTTCATATGCATGTGATGTATGTGTGTAATCCATACGTGATCTGCGCATCATGGTTTTTGTCAGCCGGATGGAGCCTAGGTGCTGTCATTTTATTGTATAACGACCTGCGTGTCGGATTCTCCTTGTAATTTACTCTACTTAGCTAGTGTAGCTGTCTGGAGAACCCGGAAGGCATGCAAGGCGTTGTACATGTCAGCGACATGGAGTAAGGTGGCAAGTGACAAGAGTTGGCACGAGTCGGATTACAGGCTTTGTGGAGATGGAGATCGCCATGAAGGAAGCCATACCATTAATTGTTTTATTGTATGTTATTGTTATGTCTCTGTTTTACCTCTATTAGATAGTTGGTAAAATTTAATCCCTCAAAGAAGGTCTAGTCGGTTTTCCCACCAGTGTTTGCACCATCACAAGTAGGACATTTTTTGTAGTGGGATCATAAAATTGAGGTGCTGCCAATTCTTTCCAACTAGGTCGGTTCGAGTCGGACTCTTACTGTAGAAACACTCGGTAAGCTAGACGGGTCTATCACAACGGTTGTGGGGCTCGGGGAAAGGTCGGATGGGAGCCGGGGCATGTGATGTCACCCGTCCAATAGGAGTCGTATGAGATGCGATTGACAAGGAGTTGTCTACCTAGATCACTTGGCGGCTAGCGGTGATGCTAAAGCTCACTAGCCGACTTGCTTATTTAGGATCCTGAATCACTAAGTAACCATCGGAGGGGTATTGGTTCTAGTGGGAGCATAAAATATTAAAGTGTTAAATATGCTTGCTCTTTTATGAATACATGTCTTAAGTGTTTTGCATATTTTCTGTTGTAGATCATGGCACCAAGTAGCAGTCACTCTCAGATATCTGTTTTTGCATTGATAACCATTCTTGAGAAAGATAAACTGAACGACACTAATTTTACCAACTGGTATCAAAATCTGAGAATTGTTATCAAACAAGAAAAGAAGGACCATGTCCTAGACAACCCACTTCCAGATGAGCGGAATGAGAATGCGACTGTCGCTGCCACCAATGCCTACCGTCGGGCTAAGGATGAGTCCACGGATATTAGATGTCTTATGCTTGCTCACATAGAACCGGACTTGCAAAAGAAGTTCGAGAATGCTGAGGCCTACGATATGATCGAAAGCCTCAAAAGTATGTTCCAGGCTCAGGCGAAGACTGAGAGGTATCAAGTCTCTCAGGCTTTGCTGAGTTGCAAGCTTAAGGATGGTGATCCACTGAGTCCACATGTGATCAAAATGGTTGGTTATGTGCAGTCTCTGGAGAGGCTTGGCTACCCCATTAGCGAAGAGTTTGCTACGGATATAATTCTGAACTCTCTTCCTAGTGCATATGGGCAGTTCATTTCGAACTACCACATGCATGGTATGGATAAGAAGCTCACTGAATTGCATGGGATGCTCAAGCAGGAAGAGGCAGATCTCAAGAAGGGTGCCAGTCAAGTGTTGATGGTGCAGAATAAGGCTAAGTTCAAGAAGAGTTCTTAGACTAAGAAGAAGGCTAAGTCAGGAGGAAAGCAGGCTCAGGACCCGGTCCCAAGCGCTTTGTCATATCCCAAGATTTTCCAAATCTTGTAATGTGAAAAATAAATAAACAAAATAAATAATTGTTGAAAATTAGGGTGAAAAGAAACTTTTGTTTCTAAATAGAAACTTAAAATCCCATCTGGAACAAACTTTGGTTAATGTTTGAATCCAACTAAATTCAAATCAAGTGGAATGCATTCCTCATAAAAATGCATCTTGAAATCTAAACACTTGGAGAATAAACCAAAACTCTAAAACCCTAATGGAAGAAAATCATTTTCAAGTTATCTCTAAGACTATGGATTTGATCCATATAAAAATTGGTCAAACAAACATTTCAAATTGATCAAGAATGACTATTAGAAATATTATAAAACCATATGAATTGGTTTCACTTAATTTGGAGCCATAGATAAAATCTTATGAATTTAATAAGATAAGGAAATTGAATTCCCAAAAATAATAAAGCAACCATCTAGAAATCCATACCAAATGGTGAGCAAATAATCCTAAGGGCTTGTTCGTTTTGGTGGGATTTAATCCATGCATGGAACTAATCCAGGCTTGGATTGGGTGAATCCCATACCATCACCCAATCCATTTCAGACTCTAATCTCTGCAATCCAAGGCTGAGCAATCCAAAACACACCCGTTCGTTTAAGCCACATGGGTCACCTAAATTTCAAACTCAACAGAAGAGAACATCTAAAATGTACATGATACAACATAAAAATTCAATCTTTTTTCTAGTCCTAAATACTGCCACATATATCCCAAAACTTGACAGTTCTTACAACTTTTCCAAACCACTATGCAATGGATAAACATGAATAATTATATCACATATAGTATTCTTTTTTATAGCCTTTCACACTGCAATATATACTTCACAATCTAACAGTTCTTAAAATGTGAATCTAAACCGTTACGCAATGGAATATATATAGTATCAAAGCAAGGCGCAAACATTAATTCCAGTGACCCAAGTTTCTCCAAGAACAAAAAGATTTCAGCAGCTGCACTTCCTCCATTATGTGATGGTTATCAGCACAATGATCTTCATATCTGCAGATTTCAAAGTAAAGAAGATAAAGACAGTCAGTACAACTTTGATTTGCAAAGCTACAGGTCACCATACACTTGTTAAGATGGATATTGAATATGATTTAAAAGTTGTGATCAAAGTAATACGCTACTGTCATGTTACTAGTCCTTATTGCTTACTTAGAAAAAAGAGAGCTAAGCGATTAAACATGTGTATGTTAGTTGACTGCCTAACTGCAAACTGAACATACATTCTTCTAGAAGTGACACCCAGAGCTATAACCGCCGTAATGGCCAGACGGACGGACAAACATGGAAAATTAAGAAAGCTTATTCAATAAGAAAATAAAATATAATCATGTCCTGCTTGCATAAAAAATGCAATCAAAGATGCATGGAGAACTAAAGAAAACTAAGAAGTAAAAGGTTATATATTAACTACAAGGAACAACATGGGTACAGCACAAAGGAAATAAAATAAACTAGAAGCTAGCAATAACATAGCAGTGATCAATGTGGCAAACAAATGATAAGCAGCCCATGCACTTGATCAGTCTAATTGGGGAAACAAAAGCAATAATAGAAATAAGACACGATATACTGTTAGTAGCTATAAATTTAAGTCGAAGTCTGACTGTTATTTTTTTCACGATATACTGTTAGCAGCTAGAAATCATGATCACACAAAAGAACTTGCAAATACACATCCAATGGTAGAACGGAACCACCTTACTGTCATAAAACGTGTATACTGTTGAACTAATTACTGGACAAACATTATAAAGTTTCATTTTGAAACCTGTAGGCAGCTAAAATCAACAAGGTGAGTACAAAATATAAGATCTTATTAAGAGAATGCACAATCAAACATTACAGTTGAAAGTAATCAAAAGTAAAAAAGACGAATAATTTCAGATAGAATCTAGTTCGCATGCTCTGTTAGTTATCGTCCATATACATAAAAAGGTTTTTACTATGATTCCAGCAACAAAATAGATCAATCTCTTTAACCTTTAGCGTACGAAAATATAGAAGATGGACTTCTGTTAAGTAAAAGATAAGGCAGACAAATCCTGCCAATCGATTTGAGATTCATGGAATGTACAAATCGCTAGAGCAATGTTCAGTCCCAACACTGGCAAATTTTGAAAGATTTGTCCGTCCGCAATTTACTCAGAAACTTGCAGAAATCAACTGCAACACAGGAGAGAGGTCGAGGAGCAACACAGTACTCTAGCAATAGCCTTGAGCAACAACCAAATGGGCAAGGCAAAGGACATCCCAGGTAGGCAAAAAGTGGAGCTCATGCCAGTCTCCAGATCAAATCTTAGTCAGAGGTCAGCAAAGCAAAAGTAGAGACATGTGCATACATGAACAGATGAAGGAAACACATGAAGGAAACATGGGCAGCAAGTACATCTGAGATCCTCTCAATTTGTCGCTACCAAAAAAGAAGAAAAGTCACCTAGAAATTCGATTGACCACACAAAGGACAAGAACATTATGCATCTTCCCAACATAACTTCCTAGGTACTAATCTGAAGTATCTCAGGACACGCTAACCACAACCCAGATCTTCTTGGCCGGTTGTGCCTCCCGTCGTCGTTGCCTCCTCCACGCCGGAGCATTGTAGAACCTCCTGATGTCGAAGCAGCCAGTGCGGGTGATGGCCGGGAAGCTCCAGCGTCGCCAGCCCTAAAGTCCCAAATCCCAAATCCCAAGAATTCATCTTCGACCAAGAACCCTAGAGAACCCTAGCTATGAGATGGGAAGGATGGGGAGTAGGAGGTGGACATACCGGTGAGAACGCTGCCAACGGAGGAGAGAGTCGGCGATGGAAGGAAAGGTGTCGCGTCGCCATCACTGTCGCCGTGGTCGACGAGATCGCTGCCTCGTCGCCACCCAATCTTCGCGTCATCGCCGCCCAGTCTTCGCGTCATCTGCCGTGGATTGTTTCCACGGGTCGGTTGGCGAGATTTTTCTCCAACCCATCCGAGTGGAGAATGGATTGGTTGGGTTGGGATAATTTTCCAGGCGGGGTGTAACCGAAGACCCGATTTTTGTGAGCTGGAAAAAAAAACTGGTTGAGCTGGATCGGGCTGGATTGGGCCACAATCCAGGCCATTCCATGCCTCAGTTTGATTAAACGAAGGAGGCCTAAAGGAATTTAAAAAGATAAACAAATAATAAATAAATTTATAATAGTTAGAATCACTATTTTTTTGGATCTTTAAATAAAAAGATATGGTTTTGATAAGCATAGGTAGAAATATAAATAAGGATTATTTTAAAGAGCCAAAATAAATCTTGGCCAAGCAAATGAAATGAAATATTTCTATTTGTTAAAAATAATAAAGGTTTATATAAATAAAATAATAAGGATTTATTAATATCCCATTTTATTTAAGTAAAGGCTTTTCCCTTTCAAATAAACATTAAAATTTATTAAAGTTTTTAAAATAAGAATTCCATGTGTTTTAGTTTTTCAAATGATACTGAAAAGATTTTGATATTACTTAGATTTCAAAAAGAGGTTTAAAATAAATTAAAACCTATTTGAATTAAAGACTAAGGTCTATTTATTTAATTATTAATAGATCCTAAAAAAATAAAAGAATTATTTTATTTTGGACCTTGGAGTATGTTGATAAACAGAATTTAAATCAACACAATGTTTGGTGGTGGTTTGATTTGAATTGGAGTTTGAATTATTTGATTGAAAATCAAAACAGGAATTCAATTCAGAAAAAGAAAAAGGTTTGTATAAAAAAATAGAAACAAAGCCAACCCACTAAACCTACCCAGCCCAGCAAACCATTCTGGCCTAGCAAGAGCCCACCCGGGAACCCTCTGCCTCTGTTCTTTCTCACTCGCGTCTGCACCCACACAGCAACTGACGGTTGGACCCCACCTCTCCTCTTCCTCTCTCGCTGACGACGCTACCCCACTGCCACCTCATCGTCGTCTCCACCCGGCGCGCTGACCACGCCCTCCCCGGCCGTTGCTGCCGATTTATTTGCCGGCGTAATTCGCCTTAACGCCGCTGTTACTCCTCGTGGTGACCACTCTCCTTTAAACTCCCCTCTCCCCTCTATCATTTCCCCCAAGCAGCATCTCCTCCCTGCCCCTAGGCTGCCTGGATTTCTGCCGGCAACGCCACTGACCCGACGACCTTCACCGGCCAATTCCGGCGAACCGCAGCCGCCCCTCACCTCCCACTGCATGCGGCCTTGATCCCCATCGTCAGGAGCATCTACCAGTACCACTAGCTTGCCCGCGCCCGCTCCAGAACGTCGACAACCTCAACGCCACTCGCCACCGTCGTCTGCCATTGCTCCGGCGAACTCCCCAGGTAAGCACTGACCGCCCGAGCCTTCCTCTTGATGCTCCCATGATCCCTGATGCCGTACGCATCTAACCATGCCTTTATCTTACATTAGGGTGACCTGTAGCCTCGCCCCCATTGACAACCGTGCGAGCCCGAGCCATAGAGCAACTCCGACGAGCAATTACGTCGGACCTCGTGCGCCCCTTGCCTTCTCGCGAGCACGTCGAGCATCAGTGACACCACGCGAACCTGGTAAAGCCCTAACCCATCGCCTTTTCTTCCTAAATCACCGGCTCCGCCGTATCCAGAGCGTGCGCCGCCGCTAGCCGCCGCTAGAGCCGCCCAGATAAGGTCTGGCCGCTGTGATCCGTAGGATGCAGTTCGAATGGCTGAGATTAGATTTAATCGAAGGGGTATCGTGTGCTCTGTGCCACACGATTTCATTAAGATCCAACGCTCCACAGAGCTCAATCCACACGAATCGTTTTTAGCCAATCAGAGCCCTCCACGTGGACAAGGTTTGCTTTAAAACAGAAATTAGAATCTATTAGATATGCAAACTTGAAAATTCATAACTTTAGTTCTACACGTCCAAATTTTGCAAATTTTATATCAATGGAATAAGCAATACAAGTACTTTCCAACCATGCACTTCGTTTAGTAAAATGCTTATGTTAAATTGATTGTTTTTGCAGAAACATGTGTAGGCTTATTTTGAATATAAAAATTGTTCTAGATATAATTTTAAGATGAAATCTTTGGCAAATGGTTTGGTTTGAACCTACTGACCATAGAAATCAATTTTTGGTTTCAAAAATGTATTTGGTGAACCCTGTAAAGATTGTTGCTTTGCTAAAGGCATTTTCTAACCACACAAAATATTGATTTGATTAAAAATGGTTTATAAAGTAAAATCTTTTGCAAATGATTTTGCCACTTTTATAAAATGACCAATAGATGTTTTAGAATGATTATAACCTATTAGAAACCACTTTTCCAAATAAAACAATCTTTAGCATGCTTGCATGCATTGTTTTGTTTCTATCATTTTCTGTGATGTTTTGCTTGAATGGTAGATTGAAATATTGCTTGCTTGATTGAATTGTAGTGGAATTTGAAGAGTGTGATTGTTGCAAGATCAAGGAGTGAACTTATACTCTCTACCAAAAAGGCAAGTGATGCTTCATAATTTTGTCCAATTATTTTCACTATGCATTAGTGATATTTCTAAGTAGGACTTGCATGGAATTTTGCTAAGTATAAAGTATGCCATGGGAAATCCTAGTAGATGAAACCTTAGTAGAAATTCCTAAGTTAAGATTCCTACTACTATCATGCTTAGCTTAGCTAGTAGAAAACAAGGGTGGATTATATTCATGCTATGGAATATTTCTAAGTCAAGGACTTGTGTTTTGTTTAATAAAACAACTAAGTGAATGAATCACCTGGGTGGAATGGAAGGAATGGTTTGTGTTGAGTGGTTACACAAGGCCCATTTCTATGGTTTACCTTGTGTATCACACTTGTGGATGGCCACCCAGGAATAAAGAGATTTGAGATGTCAAATGTTGAGAAGCTTCAAGTGCAGCCACTTGGCATTATGGGCTCTGCCTAGATCATATAGTTTGCAATAACTTAGCCAAATGGATAGTTGGTGGTAGGGGAATGTTAGGTTGGAACGCGTCCATTCTGGTCTAAGGGAAGGCTTCTGAAAGATCTTGTCTTGGTGAAACCAAGTCTTGTGGGGAAAGTGCACCACCTCTACAGAGTGTAAAATCTAAGTACTTAGCCATGTCCCTGGTAAAGGACAATTTGAGCATCAAGACATGGAAGCTATCAAGAATCTCCTCATCCCAATTTCTAAGTTAAAATCTTGTGGTTGAACAAGGGTTGAAGGATCACCAATTTCTATTGGTAGATTCCTTGGGTGATTTTGTCAAGCAAAAACTTAGTATTTTCAAATGATAAGGAAATATCTATTTTGAGCAAAGCAAACCTAATCTCCACTTAGCCAAATGCATATAGATGATAGACTCCACAATATTACCATAGTATCACTTGACAATAGAATTCAAATGTATTGGCCCTTTAGGCTGTAACTTGTTTCTGTTGTAGGTTTGTTTGATGTTAGTAAGATGTGTTGATTAGGATTACAAGTCTACAACCAACATGTTTGCATGTGGCACTTTGAAGATGAAGGACCCCATGCTATAGTTATTTCTGCTGCAATGTAATGAGATAGCCACATGAGCTATGTAAGATGTAATAAATTATTTTATTCCTGGTTATAAAGTTGTATTATGACCTTTGTTTCTTGATATTACATCTTAACTGTGGATGCTAGCTATTGATCCAGGGACTAGCATTGTAAACACAGGGATCTCTACCTTATTAAAGGTTGGGAACCTTACACGCTTCCTTAGGGACTAAGTCATCTCCTCCAGCCGGATCCACTTGCTTCTATTGCAAGGTGGATGGCCACCGGAAGAGGAACTGCAACAAGTATTTGGCCGACAAAGCCAAGAGTGGAGGTATGACTTCCGACTCAGGTACACTTGTTTGCAATGTTATAGACATATATCTTGCTGATGCACCTAATAGTTCTTGGGTATATGATACCGGATCAGTTATTCATATCTGCAACTCTGTCACATCCCAAGATTTTCCAAATCTTGTAATGTGAAAAATAAATGAATAAAATAAAACCTTGTTGATTTTCAGGGTGAGAAGAAACTTTTTGAATCCAATTTGAAACTTTCAAAACCTTTTTGGATCAAATGAAATCCTAAAGGGACTTAAAAAGTTAAATAAACAATAAACTTCAAAATATTTAAAAATTACTATTTTGGATCTTTTAATAAAAAGATTTGGTTTTCAAAAGAAAAGGTGGAATTATAAATAAAGATTATTTTATAGAGCCAAATTAAACCTTGGCCAAGCTTTTGAAATAAAACATTTTGTTTTGAATAAAAATAGTAAAAGTTTATTTTAATAAAATAATAAGGATTTAATATCCAATTTTATTTAAGTAAAGGCTTTTCCTATTTTAAATAAACACTAAAACTTATTTATTTATTTTAAATAAGTTTTCCAAGTATTTTATATTCTCAAATAAAACCTACTGAAGTGTTTTTTTATTTTAGATTTCAAAATAAAGATTTTAATAAAACAAATCCTATTTGAATTAAATGAATAAGGTCTATTCATTTAATTATTATTGGACCCTAAAATAAAAATGTTATTTTGTTTTAAACAAGTATTTCAAGAATCTTATATTTTCAAATAAAACCTACTGATTTGGTTTTGATAATATTTGGTATTCAAATGGAGTTTTTATTAAATAAATCAAAACCTATTTGAATTAATAATTAAAGGTCTATTTTATTTAATTATTAAATAGATCCTAAAAAGAATAAAATTATTTTATTTTATTTTTGGGATTTGGTTTATGTTTTTAAACAGAACCAAAACTCATTACAAGTTTGGAGGTGTTTGAATTGTTTGAATTGTTGATTGATTTGTTGTTTGAAATTTCAAAACATAAATTGATTTGGAAAAAGAAAAAGGTTTCAGACAGAAAAAAATAGAGCAAAACGACCCAGCCCAGCTAAAGCCCATCCCAGCCCAGTCCAGCCCACCTATTCCTCTCTGCCGAAGCGTTTTCTTTCACTCGATCACGCACCCGCGCAGACACCGACCGGTGGACCCAACTCTCCTCTCCTCTCTCACGCTGACAAAGGACCCCACCCCTCCTGTTCATCGTCCTCACCCGCAGCGACCAGTTCATCCCCCTTTCTGGCAGTGATTCCGTGGCTTCAATTCGTCTTAATGCGGACACCATTACTCGCCGTGACCACGCACATTTAAACGCCAGCGTCTCCCCTCCATTTCCCCTCTGTCTCCTCCCCCAAGTGCGCCCCCAGGCTGACGAATTTCGCCCAAACACCGCCACTGTCCGACGACACTCCGGCGACGATTCCGGCCGTGTCCTGCCACCCCTTGCCTCCCCGACCAAGATCACACCTTCCCCACCCCCAGGAGCATCTCCCTGTACCTCCCATTCAACCGCGGGCGCCCCAGAACCTCGACTCCAACAACCACTGAACGACGCCACCGTCTGGTTGAACTCCGACGAGCCCCACAGGTAGTTTCCGACCACCCCGCGCCCTCTCCTTCATGCACACATCGTCGCCATAGCTTTGTGCGTCTGACCCTGTCTCCCATTTGTCCTAGCGTGCATCGTAGCCCCGTCTCCGACGACGCCCGAGCGAACCCGACGCCAGCAGGAACTCCGGCGAGCAATCAAGCCCGCTCCAGTGCGCCCCTCGACAAGACTGCACCGCCTTGAGCTTCCCCAGGCCTCTGCGAACGCTGTGAGTATCTCCCCAGCCACCCTTGCTTCCTGTATCGCCGGCGCCGCCACCGTCTGGCCGCTCCGCCCCCAGCCACCGCCGCAGCGCCGCTCGTTCAGGGTCGAGCTCACAGCAGTCGTCTGATCTCGATCTGGTGGATAGGATAGAACCACTTAAAGCGAAGAGGTACGCAACCTGTGCCACACGATCTGACTTGATCCAACGCGCCAGAGCAGTCGATCCAACCGAAAGGGTATTGACGAATCAGAAACAGCCACGTGGACTGGATTCGATTTAAAACAGATTTTTGATCTGATTAGAATGCAAATTTGTAATTGGTATAACTTTTGATCCACACGTCCAAAAATTGCAAACTTTATATCGTTGGAATCAGTGGAACAAGCCCTAGCCAACCATGGAATTTGTTTAGCAAATAGTATCTGTTAGATTGTTTGTATTTGCAGAAACTTTTGTATGCATGTTTAGGTTGTAAAAATTATTCCAAAATGTTTTTGAGGTTGAAATCTTTGCAAAATGGTTTGTTGTGAACTTAGTGACCCTAGGAACCAACCCATGGTTTTTAAAATGTGTTTTGTGAAGATTAGGTTTGAATACTTGATTTAGCCCATTTCTAGCCAAACAAAAATAATGTTTTTGCTATGAAAATGATTTTAGAACAAAAACCTTTGGAAAATGTTTTGATTCAAACCTACTGACCCTAAACACCAAGTTTTGAGAATTAACAATTTATTTGGTGAACAACATAAAGTTTTTGATTTGATAAAAACATTTTCCACCACATAAAATAATGATTGGATTTAAAAATGGTTTATGGATAAAACCCTTTTGCAAATGGTTTTGCCACTTTGGATTATAACCAATTTGAACCTTACAAAGTTTAGAGCCTAGTGGAGACAACCTTTGCAAATAAAACTATCTTTTGCATGCATGCATGACTTAGATCCCATTGTTTTATGTGTGTGTTTGATTGTTTGAATATTGGTTGGAATGCAAGTTGATTTTGTGTTTGCTTGATTGATTTGTAGTGAAGTTAGAAAAGTGTGAAACTAGCAAGATCAAGAAGTGAACCATCATTCCCTACCAAAAAGGCAAGTTACACTATCATCTAAAGTCCTACTATTTTCATTATACTTAGTGGATTTTGAAACATGCATGAAAATAATTTTATACTTATGCTATGCTAAATCCTAATAGGATACCCTATACATTCCTTAGTGAAAAAAATGTAGTTGTTACATGCTTAGCCATGCTATATTTTGAAAAGAGATACATGTTGAGATTTTATGAAGTTCAGAAAAAGACTTGTGATTTTATATAATAAAATAAGGACTCAATGAAGCACCTGGGTGGCCAAGGATACTTTGAGTTTTGGAGAAGGTGGCAACAAAAGGAACCATGTCTATGGCAATCTCTTTGTGTTGTGCTCCAAAGGAAACCACCCAGGAAACTTAGAGATTGAACATGTTTCTCCAATTGTGGCTGTCGTGTGCAACCACATGCTATTTATGGCTCTGGCTTAGTCAACTACATTGGGAAGACCCATGCATTGTCTTCAGGCTACTGGACATGAGGACCTGGAATCCTACATGGGTACTTGAAGACAAGTTAGCAATGGTGTATGGGAGGACCCTCTGGAAAGACTTCGTCACATTCTCAATCTGCCGGTACTCCATCTTGGTGAGCACTAATCCAGTGGCCACTGGTGGCAACAAGATGGGATTGTGACATGTGGGTAAAGTGTACTACTTCTGCAGAAGATAATAAAATCTAAGTACTTAGCCGTGTCCCCGGTTATGGACAATACTGAGCAACTAAAGTTTGAAGCTATGGGAAATCTCGACATTCTAATTTCTAAAAGAAAACTTTTTAAGGCTTGATGCACTTGGGGGTACCAAGGAGCTCAAGAGATTTTGATAAAACTTGATGCAGTTGGGGGTACCAAGGAGCTCAAGAGATTTTGATAAAACTTGATGCACTTGGGAATTTACCAAGGAGCTCAAGGGATTTTTGACAAGGACTTGAACACTTGGGAATTTACCAAGGAGTTCAAGAAATTTTGAATAAGAGATTTGACAAAGGTCCAAAACCATTTTGAAAAGATAGGATAAATTTTGCTTCTGCAAATGAGCCTTAAACTCTACTTAGCCAAATATGCATGTAAGGATAGGATCCACTTATATTCCACATAGTAGTGAAACTTGCCAATACAATTCAAATGTATTGACCCTTGTGGCTGTAACTTGTAATGTTGCAGGTTTGATTGATTTTAGTGAAGATTGATTGATTAGGATTACAAAGTCTACAACCAACATGTCTGCCTGTGGCACCTTGAAGACGAAGGACCCCATGATTATAATTATTCCGCTGCAATGTAAAGTAATAGCCAAATGAGCTATGAAAGATGTAATAAAATTATGTTATTCCTGGTTATAAGTCATATTATGACCTTTGTTTCTTGATATTACATCTTAACTGTGGATGCTAGCTATTGATCCAGGGACTAGCATTCTAAACGCAGGGGACTCCACCTTATATTGTTTAAAGGTTGGGACACTCCCTCTACAGATGGTATCAGAGCATTGTGTTGCCTGTAGGATTTGTAAACCTAGGATTGGACAAAAACCCTTAGAAAAATAGGAGTTGTATTTGTTCCAAAAACTTATTTACAAAAACACTTGTAAACTCTTTCCTCAACCATTTTAGTTTCAACTCTACATCTCTTCTACTTCAACTTGATGGAAAAACCTACCCATGGCCAAAGACTACACCATGTGCAAAGGATATCTTCAACTCTAATGACTTCAACTTCTTCAACTCTAATGACTTCAACTTCTTCAACTCTAATGACTTCAACATCTTCATCATGTTCACCAAGGACCTCCACCTTGGATATCACTAAGGAATACAAGTGAGACAAGGAAATCCTGCTCAAGATTTAGAGATTGAGGGAATGCAAAATTAGAAGGAACCTACATCATTTGAAGTTTTGTGACCAAGGAGTTTTCCCAAATAAACCATGATCACATGAAAGAGAAAATCAACCAAGAAGGATGGAAAGATCACAAGTGAACCATGTAGATGGACCACCATATTTTGTTTAAGACAAACCCACCAACTTATGTGGTGTAACAAAAGTATTTTTGGTTGCCTAAGTATGTGCTTGAAATTTGTTGTTTGAGTGGAATGTTTGTTTGTGATTGCTTGCACATTGCTTGAGTGAATTGTGATGTGTGTGATTAGAAATATTCCCTTAGAAATATTTTGCCTATTCTAATCCCTACCCAACCCCAAACAGATGACTTCTCCAAGAGACTCCAACATCAAGGTTGATAACAACAACAACAATCAAGAGGACAACATGAGAGAACTTATAACAACCCAAAACCAGTTGAGCCAAGAGACAACTCAGCTTTTAGCCAACAACAATGGACTAGACCCAGCCATACAAAGGATTTTGAAACTTCAATCAAAATTGCTGCAAGGATTGGTTACTCAAATGATCAACATGAGAGAAAACTTTTCCCAAAGAGCTAATGACAACAAGGATGACAAAGATGCTATTCTAGAAGGAAGCCAAGCTAGCAATACTTGTAGAGACAAGGATCATACATCCAAGGAGCGTGAAGACCAATGCCCCAAGAAGAGAGAAAGATTTCCCACCTTTGAAGAGCATGAACTAGAAGAACTCCTAGCTTTGGAGAGACCCAAGAAGAAGAAGAAATGACCCAATCCTAACAAGAAGGATATTACTCAAGTGCAATGTTACAATTGCAAAGAGATGGGAGACTATGCCAATGAATGCCCAGAAAAGAAGAAGAACCAAGGAAACAAACAAGAGGCAAGGATACCAAAGGAAAAGAAAGATATCAGCCAAGTGATGTGTTTCAAATGCAAGGAACTAGGCCACTATGTAAACTTCTGTCCAGAAAATATGAAACACAAGATAAACAAACCTATGAGGGATCTCAGCCTTGTCACATGTTTCAAATGCAAGGAGCTAGGCCACTATGCAAACTTCTGTCCAGGAAAATTACCTCAAGATCCCAAGCAAGCCAAGATGTAAATTAGTTGGAAAATATTTTAAGGGTGGTAGTACCCTAGATGCTTTGAGCCAATTTGTAACCCTAGCCTTCCCAAATCTCGGGACGAGATTTATTTTAAGGGTGGTAGCCTGTCACATCCCAAGATTTTCCAAATCTTGTAATGTGAAAAATAAATGAATAAAATAAAACCTTGTTGATTTTCAGCGTGAGAAGAAACTTTTTGAATCCAATTTGAAACTTTCAAAACCTATTTGGATCAAATGAAATCCTAAAGGGACTTAAAAAGTTAAATAAACAATAAACTTCAAAATATTTAAAAATTACTATTTTGGATCTTTTAATAAAAAGATTTGGTTTTCAAAAGAAAAGGTGGATTTATAAATAAAGATTATTTTATAGAGCCAAATTAAACCTTGGCCAAGCTTTTGAAATAAAACATTTTGTTTTGAATAAAAATAGTAAAAATTTAATTAAATAAAATAATAAGGATTTAATATCCAATTTTATTTAAGTAAAGGCTTTTCCTATTTTAAATAAACACTAAAACTTATTTATTTATTTTAAATAAGTTTTCCAAGTATTTTATATTCTCAAATAAAACCTACTGAAGTGTTTTTTTTATTTTAGATTTCAAAATAAAGATTTTAATAAAACAAATCCTATTTGAATTAAATGAATAAGGTCTATTCATTTAATTATTATTGGACCCTAAAATAAAAATGTTATTTTGTTTTAAACAAGTATTTCAAGAATATTATATTTTCAAATAAAACCTACTGATTTGGTTTTGATAATATTTGGTTTTCAAATGGATATTTTATTAAATAAATCAAAACCTATTTGAATTAATAATTAAAGGTCTATTTTATTTAATTATTAAATAGATCCTAAAAAGAATAAAATTATTTTATTTTATTTTTGGGATTTGGTTTATGTTGTTAAACAGAACCAAAACTCATTACAAGTTTGGAGGTGTTTGAATTGTTTGAATTGTTGATTGATTTGTTGTTTGAAATTTCAAAACAGAAATTGATTTGGAAAAAGAAAAAGGTTTCAGACAGAAAAAAATAGAGCAAAACGACCCAGCCCAGCTAAAGCCCATCCCAGCCCAGTCCAGCCCACCTATTCCCCTCTGCCGAAGCGTTTTCTTTCACTCGATCACGCACCCGCGCAGACACCGACCGGTGGACCCAACTCTCCTCTCCTCTCTCACGCTGACAAAGGACCCCACCCCTCCTGTTCATCGTCCTCACCCGCAGCGACCAGTTCATCCACGTTTCTGGCAGTGATTCCGCGGCTTCAATTCGTCTTACTGCGGCCACCATTACTCGCCGTGACCACGCTAATTTAAACGCGAGCGTCTCCCCTCCATTTCCCCTCTGTCTCCTCCCCCAAGTGCGCCCCCAGGCTGACGAATTTCGCCCAAACACCGCCACTGTCCGACGACACTCCGGCGACGATTCCGGTCGTGTCCTGCCACCCCTTGCCTTCCCGACCAAGCTCACACCTTCCCCACCCCCAGGAGCATCTCCCTGTACCTCCCATTCAACCGCGGGCGCCCCAGAACCTCGACTCCAACAACCACTGAATGCCGCCACCGTCTGGTTGAACTCCGACGAGCCCCACAGGTAGTTTCCGACCACCCCGCGCCCTCTCCTTCACGCACACATCGTCGCCATAGCTTTGCGCGTCTGACCCTGTCTCCCATTTGTCCTAGCGTGCATCGTAGCCCCGTCTCGGATGACGCCCGAGCGAACCCGACGCCAGCAGGAACTCCGGCGAGCAATCAAGCCCGCTCCAGTGCGCCCCTCGACAAGACGGCACCGCCTTGAGCTTCCCCAGGCCTCTGCGAACGCTGTGAGTATCTCCCCAGCCACCCTTGCTTCCTGTATCGCCGGCGCCGCCACCGTCTGGCCGCTCCGCCGCCAGCCACCGCCGCAGCGCCGCTCGTTTAGGGTCGAGCTCACAGCAACCGTCCGATCTCGATCTGGTGGATAGGATAGAACCACTTAAAGCGAAGTGGTACGCAACCTGTGCCACACGATCTGACTTGATCCAACGCGCCAGAGCAGTCGATCCAACCGAAAGGGTATTGACGAATCAGAAACAGCCACGTGGACTGGATTCGATTTAAAACAGATTTTTGATCTGATTAGAATGCAAATTTGTAATTGGTATAACTTTTGATCCACACGTCCAAAAATTGCAAACTTTATATCGTTGGAATCAGTGGAACAAGCCCTAGCCAACCATGGAATTTGTTTAGCAAATAGTATCTGTTAGATTGCTTGTTTTTGCAGAAACTTTTGTATGCATGTCTAGGTTGTAAAAATTATTCCAAAATGTTTTTGAGGTTGAAATCTTTGCAAAATGGTTTGTTGTGAACTTACTGACCCTAGGAACCAACCCATGGTTTTTAAAATGTGTTTTGTGAAGATTAGGTTTGAATACTTGATTTAGCCCATTTCTAGCCAAACAAAAATAATGTTTTTGCTATGAAAATGATTTTAGAACAAAAACCTTTGGAAAATGTTTTGATTCAAACCTACTGACCTTAAACACCAAGTTTTGAGAATTAACAATTTATTTGGTGAACAACATAAAGTTTTTGATTTGATAAAAACATTTTCCACCACATAAAATAATGATTGGATTTAAAAATGGTTTATGGATAAAACCCTTTTGCAAATGGTTTTGCCACTTTGGATTATAACCACTTTGAACCTTACAAAGTTTAGAGCCTAGTGGAGACCACCTTTGCAAATAAAACTATCTTTTGCATGCTTGCATGCATGACTTAGATCCCATTGTTTTATGTGTGTGTTTGATTGTTTGAATATTGGTTGGAATGCAAGTTGATTTTGTGTTTGCTTGATTGATTTGTAGTGAAGTTAGAAAAGTGTGAAACTAGCAAGATCAAGAAGTGAACCATCATTCCCTACCAAAAAGGCAAGTTACACTATCATCTAAAGTCCTACTATTTTCATTATACTTAGTGGATTTTGAAACATGCGTGAAAAGAATTTTATACTTATGCTATGCTAAATCCTAATAGGATACCCTATACATTCCTTAGTGAAAACAATGTAGTTGTTACATGCTTAGCCATGCTATATTTTGAAAAGAGATACATGTTGAGATTTTATGAAGTTGAGAAAAGGACTTGTGATTTTATATAATAAAACAAGGACTCAATGAACCACCTGGGTGGCCAAGGATACTTTGAGTTTTGGAGAAGGTGGCAACAAAAGGAACCATGTCTATGGCAATCTCTTTGTGTTGTGCTCCAAAGGAAACCACCCAGGAAACTTAGAGATTGAACATGTTTCTCCAATTGTGGCTTTCGTGGGCAACCACATGCTATTTATGGCTCTAGCTTAGTCAACTACATTGGGAAGACCCATGCATTGTCTTCAGGCTACTAGACATGAGGACCTGGAATCCTACATGGGTACTTGAAGACAATCTAGCAATGGTGTATGGGAGGACCCTCTGGAAAGACTTCGTCACATTCTCAATCTGCCGGTACTCCATCTTGGTGAGCACTAATCCAGTGGCCACTGGTGGCAACAAGATGGGATTGTGACATGTGGGTAAAGTGTACTACTTCTGCAGAAGATAATAAAATCTAAGTACTTAGCCGTGTCCCCGGTTATGGACAATACTAAGCAACTAAAAGTTTGAAGCTATGGGAAATCTCGACATTCTAATTTCTAAAAGAAAACTTTTAAAGACTTGATGCACTTGGGGGTACCAAGGAGCTCATGAGATTTTGATAAAACTTGATGCACTTGGGGGTACCAAGGAGCACAAGAGATTTTGATAAAACTTGATGCACTTGGGAATTTACCAAGGAGCTCAAGGGATTTTTGACAAGGACTTGAACACTTGGGAATTTACCAAGGAGTTCAAGAAATTTTGAATAAGAGATTTGACAAAGGTTCAAAACCATTTTGAAAAGATAGGATAAATTTTGCTTCTGCAAATGAGCCTTAAACTCTACTTAGCCAAATATGCATGTAAGGATAGGATCCACTTATATTCCACATAGTAGTGAAACTTGCCAATACAATTCAAATGTATTGACCCTTGTGGCTGTAACTTGTAATGTTGCAGGTTTGATTGATTTTAGTGAAGATTGATTGATTAGGATTACAAAGTCTACAACCAACATGTCTGCCTGTGGCACCTTGAAGACGAAGGACCCCATGATTATAATTATTTCGCTGCAATGTAAAGTTATAGCCAAATGAGCTATGAAAGATGTAATAAAATTATGTTATTCCTGGTTATAAGTCATATTATGACCTTTGTTTCTTGATATTACATCTTAACTGTGGATGATAGCAATTGATCCAGGGACTAGCATTGTAAACACATGGGACTCCACCTTATATTGTTTAAAGGTTGGGACACTCCCTCTACAAACTCGTTGCAGGGACTGGTAAGAACTAGGAGCGTAATAAGAGGAGAGGTTGATATTCGAGTCGACAACAAAGCAAGAGTTGCTGCGTTGGAAGTCAGCACGATGCAGCTTCATTTACCTTCTGGATTCATTATGGAACTGAATAATTGTTATTATGTTCCAGTGCTTAGTCGAAACAATATTTCTGCTTCATGTTTGATGAGGCAAGGCTATGAGTCGAATATCAAGAATAATGGTTGTTCTTTGTATTTGAATGATATGATTCACGGATTTGCACCCTTCCAGGATGGGTTATTTATTTTGAATCTTGATGGTGAGTCGGTTTTATAACATAAATGTTAAAAGGTTGAAACCAAATGATCTTAATATGACTTACTTTTGGCACTGCCAGCTTGGTCATATAAGTTGGAAATGCATGAAGAAGCTCCATGATGATGGACTCCTAACTTTGTTCGACTTGGAGTCGTTCGAGAATGTGAATCTTGTAGGGTTCGCAACATAGAAAACAAAAAATTTCCTACGATGGGAAAAATTTCCTACCAAATTTAATGCAAACTCTCATTAAATAAAACTCCTTTTATTTATTCAGAATTTTGTCAATTACTTTAATGACAAACATTCACATATAACCCCTTGCTAGTATTTCATTTCACATGCAGAAACACTTTCTGCAATTTCACTCGAAAACCTGTTTCGGTATCTAGAAATAAATTCCTGCGCTTGTTATTCTTTTCGACATGAAACTTTTGCTCCAAATGAATGTCGGTGTCTCTTAAGTGTGTCACCCTACGGTTCGCGAATAATGCGGACATGATCGAGACCCCTCTCAGATCAATAATCAGAAGCGGGATCTGGAGACCCATACTGACTCCCACACATTCAACGATGACTTTCTTGTGATCGTCGGAACCTTTTACGCTAGTATCTTAATCCCTTTGTTTCGCGATATATTACATGTCCGAGATTCGATCATCGGTATCTCCATACCTAGTTTGATCTCGTTACTGACATGCACTCTTTTCTTGTTCCCATGATATAACATTCTAGTGATCAAATCACTTGCTTGCAAGCTAATCAATGTGATATCACCGAGAGGGCCCAGAGCATATCTATCCGTCATCGGGATGAACAAATTCCACTCTCGATCCATGGGCCTCAACATAACACTTTAGTAGTTCTGAACACATCTTTATAACCACCCTGTTACAGTGTGACGTTTGATGTTATCAAGAAACTCTTCCGGTGTTAGTGATTAACATGATCTCATGGTCTAAGGATTAGGATCACTTTGTAAGTTGTTATAGCAATATAAACTCAATGACTTTGATAGTAATGCTATACTAGAGACAATAATCTAGTTTGAAAACATTGCGTATTGAACACCTGTGGATGTCTGGTGTTCCATATACGCAATTGCAAGTGGTTAACATAGTCTACGGATCTAACGCTTGAGGTCCGTGTGTATTTGCATGTTTTTGCGTCTTCACGCATCACTTATTCTCCAATGAGATGGCATTGTATAAATTTGGTCTTTCCGTGAGACCTTTAGTTCCTTGGGGTTAAATCATGTCGATACTATTGTCGTACAATATATCTTTAGTGTTAGCCCATTGCGAAACAACACCTTAGTTTAACAAACTTCTTGACACAAATTCCCTCTTTTGCTGCTACTATAGCAGACATATACTTAGCCTTTTTGTTGTAGTATTCGTCACAATGTCTTAACTATGGATTTCATCCAAATCCATCATGGAATCTTCTTTCCATTACATTGTGCCACCCATAGTTTAAATTGAGATAAACTTAATTTGTATCTTGTGACAAAACTAGTATCAATGTAACGCTTTACAATGAACTATTTGTAATTGTTTGTCACCTCTACACAAATATATTCTTAGTTCTTTTAAAAGATCATAAGAATTTCCTTACTATTGTCCAATGATCATTTTATAATTCATTCTGGTATATGCTCATAACACTTAGAGCATATGACATATCTGGATGTGTACATATCATGGTATGATTGATCAAATCATTCTTGTGATTTTACTCATCAAGTGTCAAAGCACTTGAATCTTGTTTCACTTATCAAGTGTCGATTCACTTGAATCTTGATTCAATTCCTTTCCATGCGACAAGAACCATTTCTTGTTGTTTCTATATTGAACTCCTTCAATATCTCATATATGTATGTTTGGCACAACCATATTAGCGTCACAGTCTATCCACTATAGACATTCATGCTAAATATTCGGGTTTTGTCTAAGTTTTTCATCGAAATGAAATTCTTAACCTTTGTCAACAAAATATACATCATTTCTAATCAACAAGATGTCCTCCACATAATGTATTAGAAATATGTCTCAGCGCTCCCACTTAATTTCTTGCAAATGCAAGCATCTTCATCGTCTCCAGATGAAAAATCCATTTTCATCACGGTGAAGATTCCAACTCCGCGATGCTTACTTCAACCATTGAAGTTTGCATGCCCTTTTAGCATCCTTTGAATTTAACAAAACCCTTTGGATCGTGTCATGTACACATCATAGGTAACCATTCTATTAAAAGAACTTTGTTTTGTTTATTCATCTACCATATACCAAATTATATGTAGTGGTTGCTACTTTAATCCGTCCAGACTAAATATCGCTATGAAAGATCAAATCTTGTCATAGTCAACTCCTTGAACATTGTCATAAAATACTTTATGACATGTCGATTATTTCATAGATGTGAAACATCCATGACTGTTTCTTTATAGATCCAAATACGACCGATAGGTTTTTACACCTTTCCGGAGGGTCTTCCAAGTTCAAAAATTGATTTCTCGTGTATGGAACTATCACGGATTTTATGGCTTCAAGCCATTTGATGGAGTCAGGGCCCATCATCGCTTCTTTGTATGTGGTCGGTTCATCATTGTCAAATAATAATGATTTACTCTCAAATCTTAGCATTTGATTGTTTATCCGACCGACTTGGTTCAATAAGAACTTAGACCTCCGTGACTGAAACATTTGAGGCACGTGATCCATGAGCATTATGGCTGCCTTCGGAACATTTTCCGGAGCTGCGCAACTCAGCATATATAGCTAAGGTTCGTTAACCTTATGAAAGTTCTATTGTCCTCCCACTTAACATTTATGAAAAATTCCTTCTTCAAGAAACTTCACTTTTCAAGCGACAAACCCTTTTGTCCTTGTTGTTATGGAGGAATAACCAATTGTTATTCGAAATAACCTACAAAGACATGCTCATCCGACTTCGGTTGTAAACATCTTACTTATGTTTAGCATACCAAAATTTAAGAAATGACAACTTGGGTTTTACCCCAAACCATAACTTCCATGGTGTCATTTCAACGGATCAAGATGGAGCCCTTTTTAGTGTAAAAGCGGAAGTCTCTAATGCTTTAATCTTTTAAAACATAATGGCAGTTTTATAAATAACACCTTTTATCCAACCATGTCAAACAAGGTTTCATTACAAATCTCAAACACTCCATATTCCTATGGTGTTTCGGGAGATGTAAATCTAGGTGTTTTGCTATACTTGTAACTCAAATAAATCCCTTTATGATAAAATCATAATTCATTTATTTTCTTGTTACACTTGTAACTCAAATAAATCCCTTATGATAAAATCATAAACCATTTATTTTCTTGTTACAATGATTTTCACTTCATCTTGAAAGTCTTTGAACGTTTTCAAATATTTCATACTTCTTTCTCATTAAGTGAACATTCACTCAAATTTCTGGAGAAAGCATATGAAGATGAAATCCATCGCTTACGACTATACATAATGGACTACATACATCGATATGTATAAATTCTAATATTTTAGTCGTTCGTTCTTCTTTGGCCTTTGAACGAAGTTTTAATTATCCCGAGGAAAGTCTCACAAGCGTCACTTGATCAAATCAAATACTCCAAAAATCCATGAAAATGGAGTTTCTCATGTTTTCTTTCCAATATAATTTAAACGGAAATGTCACTTCGTAAGTGATCTTCCAATCATTTGTCTTGCGACATTTTAGCATTAGGCTTTATGGATGTGATTTCTCCAACTAGATTTGTAAATCATCCATCTTATATGGAATATGGTAATTATTTGAACAACCTTTGTTCTTATAATACCTGATTTAAATAACAATTATTAAAACAAATCTTGAAGTCAAGCTTTGATGTAAACGAGAAATACAAACAACGGTTTGTTTGTTTTCGATGAACATCATCACATATTCTCTTGCTAGTTACTTAGGCCATTGTGGTTCATGAATTGCGTCGTTCTGTATGAAATTTTATACCAACCAATTCGGTATCCAATACCCAAGAACCACATTGTTTAACAAGCAAAGAATACAACCATAACATGTATATCATCCATATACCTAAATTGGATATTTCCAATCTTTTCTTTTCTGCCAAATATATTTTATAGATTCTCTTTCAGCATTTCCTTTTCATTTTAAAAGAATCTATCAACATCAAAAGTGGTGCCGTATACATGACACATAGTCCAAAGCGTGTATATTCAAATAATAATACCTTTGGACTTGCACTTTGAAGTAGATCACCATCATCCAAATAATCGGTATTCTTTCAAAATCCATTCTTTAGTAATCTTTTAGTGTAGTGAACACTTTACATACATCTTCTATTCATCCTTATCATGACTACTTTCATGATAAAGATACTGTAGCATATAAAGGCGAATCGTGAGTATAACATTACTTTCCAAAACCCTTTTGGATGATTAGGATGTCTAGCATCTCCAACCTTCATAAATTCTCATCCAATATGAGAACATATATTATACTCTATCATATTGCAACCAAAACAGTGTTTCAGATATCGTTATATCTGCCACACATGATGGTTTCTGATACAATTCTTTCAGCTCCTAGATAAACTTGATATTAAAACAATCAAGAATCATGGAGGCAAACAAGATACATAAGATACTAACACTGGAATTGTTACTCTCGATTTAATACTAACTATTAAATTTCATGGAGTAAATAGAGTTTGCTAAAAGTTTGCAATAGGACTTTAAACTTTAGATTGACACTCAACACAATACGATACCAGTTCGTAAAGTATATATCCAGAATTCTATAGTTCTATTATCTCAATTACATCTATGCATAAGGTGGTGAACGAATGCCAATGACTACAACAAATTATGCAAATTCACTTTGATTTAATTTATGATAAATTGAGTTCTACTAATCCAAATTAGAAATGAACTCCCACTCAAAAACGACATCCCTCGTGTCTTTTTGGTGATTACATGAACCAAATCCACTACACCAAGTCCGGTCATCACGTGAGTCGGTGTAGCTTCAAAGGCGTGCATCCATATGGTCATCATATCAAAACATATGACTCATGCTTAACCTTTCGGTCCGTGTTCCGAGGCCATGTCTGTACATGCTAGGCTCATCAAGTAAGAACCTTAGTATTCGCGTGTGTAACTGTCTTACACCCGAGATATGCTCGTGGATTCAAGTACACCCGATCATCACGTGATGTCTTGAAGCGACGATACATTGTCGGTGCATACTTAAGGAAGAACACATTTTTATCTTGATATCTAAATGAGGGGTCATCTTATTATTCTAATAAAACGCCAAACAAGCAATATAAGATGCAATAAACATCACATGTCAATAAGTGAAATGATATGGTTCCCGCACTTGATCTCCATCATGTGCATCGTGGTATGATCTCTATCATACCTCTATGTGTAAGGCCAAGGTCTATGGAACCTACACATTATGTGTGTTGTAAGAGTATCATCTTATACTTCTACTTACAACATTACCATATCATAACACTAGCCCAGTAACAATCTAAACTAGACGCCTCTAATTTATCCATTGCAAGTTTTACATGGCTTAGGGCTTTCGAAGATAGAACCGTTCTTACCTACGAACATGAACCACAACGAGGATAACCAAATTGTTGACAACTCTTTGCAAATTAGATATTGACTATAGTAGGAGAGACAAACACCCGCTAGCCACTTATGCAAAACTAGTTGCATGTCAAGCGTGGAACAGGTCTCATGTGCGAGGACATGTAAAGTTTGTCCGGGCCACTTCATCCCACTATGCCACCAATATCCAAAGTACAACTAAGAAGCAATAAAATGATCATCATCACCCACATACTCATATGTGTACTACCCGTGCAAAGCATCTACGCATAGATCCGGCTCTGATACCACTATAGGGTTAGCAGCATAGAATTTTTTTTTCCTACGATGGGAACAACTAAGTACGAAGATCTATCTACTAGATACAAACAACGGGCGGATGTATATCCGTGGAGAACATACCCTTGAAGACCGACAAAGCTTAACGAGTCCAAACTCGTGGTTGATGTAGACGATCTCTTGCCGATCTCAAGATCGAGAGGAAGTCCTAGCGCCTCAAAACAGCAGCGCATCCGTTCTCGCACACATGTTCAAGGCACCGAGCAACCTCCGCCTCCTCGCTCCAGCGATGCAGCGGAAGCACAACTCTTTCTTGCCGAAAAGCCACCGGGAACATGTATCTCGCTAGTCCTGGACCATGGGGGATAAATACTAGAGGGGGAGAGAGATCCTTCACGAGGAAGTGTGAGTGAGAGAGAGGGAGGGGGCTCCTTTTATAGGGATAGGGGGGCACCCAAGGGGCCATGCACCCAGCCATGGGGCTGCCCCCACCTCTTCCACATTCATGTGGGTGGACACTCCACTCACTCAAATGCCTTTCAATTCCCTGCACTCAAAAACCCACTCAAATTCCCATTAAATTTCCACCAAATTTAATGCAAACTCTCATTAAATAAAACTCCTTTTATTTATTCAGAATTTTGTCAATTACTTTAATGACAAACATTCACATATAACCCCTTTCTAGTATTTCATTTCACATGCAGAAACACTTTCTGCAATTTCACCCGAAAACCCGTTTCGGTATCTAGTGAAATAAATTTCTGCGCTTGTTATTCTTTTCGGCATGAAACTTTTGCTCCAAATGGATGTCGGTGTCTCTTAAGTGTGTCACCCTACGGTTCACGAATAATGCGGACATGATTGAGACCCCTCTCAGATCAATAATCAGAAGCGGGATCTGGAGACCCATACTGACTCCCACACATTCAACGATGACTTTCTTGTGATCGTTGGAACCTTTTACGCTAGTATCTTAATCCCTTTGTTTCACGATATATTACATGTCCGAGATTCGATCATCGGTATCTCCATACCTAGTTTGATCTCGTTACTAACATGCACTCTTTTCTTGTTCCCGTGATATAACATTCTAGTGATCAAATCACTTGCTTGCAAGCTAATCAATGTGATATCACCGAGAGGGCCCAGAGCATATCTATCCGTCATCGGGATGAACAAATTCCACTCTCGATCCATGGGCCTCAACATAACACTTTAGTAGTTCTGAACCCATCTTTATAATCACCCTGTTACGGTGTGACGTTTGATGTTATCAAGAAACTCTTCCGGTGTTAGTGATTAACATGATCTCATGGTCTAAGGATTAGGATCACTTCGTAAGTTGTTATATCAATATAAACTCAATGACTTTGATCGTAATGCTATACTTTGGATGAATGTTCATCACACCATTACACTAATGTTGTGACCTCGTTATTAACAACATTCAATGTCCATGATCAGGAAACCTATGATCATCTTGTTAATCAACGAGCTAGTTTATAAGAGAGGCATAACTAGGAACTTCCTTTTTGTTTATTAAACACACATGTATTAACGTTTCCGTATTAATACAATTATAGAATGTAAAATAAACATTTATCATAAACAAGGAATATGATAATAACCACTTTATTATTGCCTCTCGGCCATATTCCCTTCAAATCTTGCCTACTAGGCAAAATGACCAAGACACCTTTTGCAAAGAGTTGCGAAAGGGCGTCCGACTTATTGGGACTAGTACATAGTGATGTATGTGGACCAATGAGCACGACAGCCAGAGGTGGTTATGAGTACTTCATTACCTTCACTGATGATTTGAGTAGGTATGGATATATCTACTTGATGAAACATAAGTCGGAAGCCTTTGAAAAGTTCAAAGAATTCTAGAATGAAGCACAGAATCAACTCGGCAAGAAAATAAAGTTTCTTCAGTCGGACCGAGGAGGCGAGTACATGAGCCATGAGTTTGATGACCATCTGAAAAGTTGTGGAATAGTTCCTCAACTTACTCTGCCAGGAACGCCGCAAAGGAATAGTGTTTCAGAAAGGTGGAATCGAACCTTGTTGGACATGGTACGATCAATGATGAGTCGGACAGATCTGCCTTTATCATTTTGGGGTTATTGTCTAGAAACAGCGGCGTTCACACTAAACAGAGTACCATCAAAATCGGTAGAGAAGACATCGCATGAGATGTGGACAGGAAAAAAGCCGAGTTTGTTTTTTCTTAAGATTTGGGGCTGTGAAGCATTTGTCAAGCAAATTTAGTCGGACAAGCTTACGGCCAAGTCGGATAAGTGTATCTTCGTGGGGCATCTGAGGGAAACCTTGGGTTACTACTTCTACAACCGAGAAGAGGGCAAAGTGTTTGTCGCTCGGAACGGTGTCTTCCTTGAGAAAGAGTTTCTCAGTCGGGGAGTAAGTGGGAGCACGGTGCAACTCGAAGAAATTCGAGAGAAACCGGCTAGTAGCGAGTCGGCAAAAACCTTGGAGGTTGAGCCGGTCGTGGTGGCTGAGCCGGAAGAAGTACATGTACTATGAAGATTGGCAAGATTACGAAGTATTCATGATGTATTACTGTTAGACAGTGATGAGCCGGTATATTATTCGGAAGCGATGGTGGGATCTGATTCCGAGTCATGGCTTAGAGCCATGAGATCCGAGTTAAAGTCCATGGATGAAAATCAAGTTTGGAACTTGGTTGATCTGCCAGACGGTGCAAGACCCGTCGAGTGCAAATTGGTCTTTAAGAAGAAAACTGATATGGATGGAAATGTTTCTATCTATAAAGCACGTGTTGTCGCGAAGGGGTTCCAACAAGTTCAAGGAGTTGATTACGACGAGACTTTCTCGCTCGTAGCGATGCTTAAATCAGTTCGGATCATGTTAGCTATAGCGGCCTATTTCGACTATGAGATATGGCATATGGATGTCAAAACGGCTTTCCTTAACGGAAATTTATCCGAGGACGTGTATATGATACAACCCGAGGGTTTTGTCGATCCGGCTAATGCTGACAAAGTGTGCAAACTTCAGAAATCCATTTATGAGTTGAAGGAAGCATCTCAGAGTTGGAATATTTGCTTTGATGAGGTAGTCAAATCGTTTGGCTTCATCAAGAGTGATCATGATTCTTGTTTATACAAGAAGTTTAGTGTGAGCAAATAAACTTTCTGATCTTATATGTGGATGACATATTATTGATTGGAAATGATGTCCAGATGTTGCAAGAAACCAAGGAATCATTGGAAAGGAGTTTCTCAATGAAAGACTTGGGTGAGGTAACATACATCCTCGGAATCCGGATCTATAGAAATAGATCAAGGAGGCTCATTGGATTGAGTCAGAGTACTTATTTGGACAAAGTGTTGAAGAAGTTCAACATGGAATCGTCTAAGAAGGGGTTCTTACCGATGTCCCGTGGTGTAAAACTTAGCAAGACTCAGTGTCCTTCGACAACTGATGAGCGAAGTCGGATGAGTGCGATTCCGTATGCTTCTGCAGTCAGATCCATCATGTATGCCATGATTTTTAATAGGCCGGATGTTTCATATGCTCTAAGTGTTGTGAGCAGATACCAGGCTGATCCTGGAGAAATCCACTGGACAGCGGCTAAAAATATCCTAAAGTACTTGAGAAGGACTAAGGATATGTTTTTGGTTTATGTTGGTGAATATGAACTCACTGTAAAGGGTTACATGGATGCGAGTTATCTTACCGACTCTGATGATTCTCGTTCGCAATCCAGATACATATTTATTATAAACGGAGGTGCTGTGAGCTGGAAGAGTTCCAAGCAAGAGTCTGTGTCTGCATCTACAACAGAGGCTGAGTATATTGCCGCCTCGGAGGCAGCAAAGGAAGCTGTTTGGATGAGGAATTTCCTCATGGATCTTGCTGTGGTTCAGGGCTCGTCCAATCCGTTAGACGTGTATTGTGACAACAATGGTGCTATTGCACAAGCCAAGGAACCTAGACAACACCAGAAGAACAAGCACATACTCATGCGGTACTATCTGATTCGCCAGTTCGTGGATCAGGGTGATATCAAGTTATGCAAGGTACACACAGATGCAAATATTGTGAATCCGTTAACAAAGCCATTACCCCAGCCGAAGCATGAGGCGCACCTGAGAGCCATGGGCATTAGATGCTTAGACATGTCATGTCGGAAGATTGACTCTAGTGCAAGGGGGAGACTGTTGGGAATATGCCCTAGAGGCAATCATGTATGATGAGATTTCCCATTGTATTGATAAAGATATATAGTTGTCCTTGTATAAACATCTAATGTGTATCATTGAATATGTGATTCGGTTGTGGAACTATGCATTGATGTTGTTTGTACTAAATGTCCTTGGTCATTGAGGTTGTGCTGGACACACAACTTAGACCAATGTGAAAGTTGGCTTGATGACTCGGTTCCACTTGTCATGGGCATGGTGATGCCATTTCGACTTACACAGACTCGGCTAAAGAGTTTAGCGAGTCGGATTGACCCATATTGAGGTACAACGAACAAGTAGTCATTTGTATATCTCAATCAATGTAATCCTTAGACCTGAGGTTGTTGCATAGTACGAGTTGAGGATCATCGACTTAGGTTCTGTCAAACGCTGATCCGTAACTGGGCAGCTATAAAGGCAGAGTTCGGGTCGACTGAGAATCAAGCTGCGTGATGTGAATAACCAATATGGGATTTTGCCCCTCCACTCGGAGAGATATTCTCTGGGCCCTCTCGGAAGATATGAGTCGGAAAGCATGGCCATGCACGACTCGGTTAAGTGTTAACCGAGGCGGTCGACTAAGAGTTAGTCGGGTGAATCACTTATCTCGGATCGAGAAGAGAGTCGGACTATTTAAGGGATGAGTATATTCGCCTATAGTCTGACAAGGAAAATCGTGAGGCAAAAGGGACTCGGACGTAAGTCACATTGGAAAGGCGAGTCGTCATGACTCTTTGATACTTGGGAGTCGGCACGTTCTGCTAGGAGCCACTGCCGACTGATCGATCGTGAGTTGGACTCCAATCGTCTCCGAGTAGCCATGAGCCTGTCGGGTCACACACTTAAGAGCGGGAGCAAGTTCGGATTGGATCTGAACCGGAAATCTGGTTGGGTCGGACCCAAGCCGGATCAGGACTGAGTCAGTGAGTCGGACTCACGGTGACTAGTGTTATATGGGATTTAGTGAATGGGCCACGAGAGTGGAGCCCACGTTCACTCCCTATATATAGTGGAGCACCTAACCCAGAAAGGTTAATCGTTGATTAGTTAGGTCATTCCATGTGTTAGAAACCCTAGCTCCACAGCAGTCCTACCGCCGTAAAAAACCTAGCAGTTCGCCGTCGGTGCTCCTCCTTGTACGTGTGGATACCAGCAAAGGTGCTATATGACCAGCACCAGGACGATCAGATCGCAAAGGACTGCACTTCATCAATTGACGCGCTTCATCAGTAATCCGCAACTACGCGTCTAGTGGTAAACCTCGTGGCCTTCTACCCTGGCTAGATCTTGGGATCACCACGTTAGAGGAAAAAGTTTTGTTTTATCTCTGCGTGGCCCAACAAAAATAATGGTCTCTTGTTCATGGAACATGTGGACTGTTTACCTTACACACTTTTCTTAAAGCAGTTGTCTGTTGCTTGCAACTTAATACTGGAGGGGGTTCGTATGATAACCTGAAGGTGGACTTCTAGTCATAGATGCAGTTGGATGACGGTATATGTATATTGTTGTATTGCCCAATCAACCTCATAGGATCATTCTGGGTAGTAATTGCATTGTTATGCCTTGCTCAGTTCCTGTCAATTGCCTCGCTGTAATTTGTTTACCCTTTATGCCATGTTGTTTACCTAAGTAGAGCACCTCTAGTGAACTATGGACCGCGGTCCAATCTTTACAATTGATACATTTTCCACTGTTACCTGTTTACTTGCTGCAATCCATTACCTTCCACACCATACGTTTAATCCTTTGTTACAGCAAACCGGTGAGCTTTCCAACCTCACTGATTCGTTGGGGCAAAGTCTTGAGTTTGTGTTGTGCAGGTCTCCGTGTTGCTAGCAATACCTGTGTGACGTTTCCTTCCTCCTACTGGTTCGATAACCTCGGTTTCTTACTGAGGGAAACTTGCTGATGTGCTGCTTCATACCTTGCTCTTGGGGTTTCCAACGAAGCGTCCCACGACAAGTGGTGGGCGCCATCAAGCTATTTTCTGGCGCCGTTGCCGGGGAGGCTAAGGACATCTTCACTAGGGGAGTTCTTCACTTCCTTTTTATTTACTTTGTTTTTAGTTTGCTTTGTTTCTTTTGCTTGATTTTGTTTGCCTCTTTTCAAAAAACCAAAAAAAAATTAGTCTAGTTTGGTTTGCTTGCCTTATTCAAAAACACACAAAAAAAATTAGTTCCTACTCTAGTTGCTGGTCTGTTGTTGCCTTGCTTGGTCATGCTTTTTATGAATGGATGGTTTCTTTGAAACTAGTTCTTATTGGCAAGGTGGGTTCACAGAAGAATAAACGTATTACTATAAGGAACACCGTTTGTCAACAAAAGGGAAACACTTATGGGAACAAATTGATAGGTTGAATACTATTGCAAGAGACGCGTGCTCTACTTATAATGTTACTTATTGCTTTGATAAAGCTTGTTGATGCAGGAGGTATAATGATAATGATAATGTTACCATATCTTCTTTCAATGTGAGTATAATGATAATGTTACCATATCTTCTTATGTTAAAGGAAATTATGACTTTTATGATGTGGAACAAATTGAAGAATTCATTGCCTTCAAGGGTGCATTTGAACTTGCTAGTTTGTTTGAAAATACTGATGATGCACCTTATGAATGTGTGGTTTATGAGATACTTAAGTTTTGCTTTGATAATTACAAGGAAGAAAATGCCTATATTCTTGAATATTTTAATAGGTGTTTTCCACAAATGGAAGAGACTAATGCCTTGCAGGAGCCTATGGAAGAATAAATTGTTGAAACTGGAAGCTCATTAGATGAAAAAGAGGAGGAGAGTGATGAACAAAAGGAGGAAGAATGGATTGTCTACCCATGCCTACCTTCTAATAAGAGTAACTCTTTATCCCTCACATTATTTGATTGTCCCCCATGCTTACCAAAGAAGGTTGATTGTTATGTTCCTGTGGATCCTTTTGAAATATCTACTTTGGGTAAAACCTGTGAAGGTTTTAATCCCAATATTATTGAGCTTGATAGAAATTATGTGTTTGTAGATCACGAAAAGCATGCTTTATGTGATATCTATATTGTTGAGTTTATTCATGAGGCTACTGAAAAGTATTATGAGAGAGTAAAATATGGTTGTAGAACTTTTCATGGTACTAAAACACCTCTCTTTGCGCTGAAAGTTTTGAAGTTACTCTTGTTTTCTCTTCCTATGTATGTCACTTTGTTCTTTGTGAACTTATTTATGTGCAAGATTCCTATGCATAGGAAGTGGGTTAGACTTAAAGGTGTTTTGAATTTGCTTCTTGATGCTCTCTTTTACTTCAACTCATAGTTCTTATGAGAAAATCTTCTCAAGCTATCAAGCCTAACTTAAAGGCATTAAATAAAATTACTTGTTGGGAGATAACCCAAGAGTTTCCTTGAGTCTTGGAAGGTATTACTTTAGTAATGAACTCTCCTTATCCTTTTTGTTAGATTTTTTGTGCCAAGAATGACCTCTAATGAGAGGGAAGTAAGATTTGGGGAGTTGTTGTCCCAAAACAGATTTCTATCCTCCACCAAACAAATTCGTGAGGACGCTCTGTAACTCGGGTTGAGCTCAAAATTTACGAATAAATCCCTCACTATGTTAGATAACTTGCATTAGTTCAACACTTTTTGATTTGAGCAACAGAAGATGGTCGAAAAAAATCATTTCTACCTGCTGGTCTATTTTGATAGATTTCTGCCATTATTTGCATTTGCTTCTTATTGATTCCTTTTTGATCTATCTTCAGGTAAATTGAGTTTATTTGAAGGAGTTAATAAAGTAGCTTGTGTTTTTAGTGAAAAGCCTTGCTGTTCTAAAGCTTTGCCAGTGGTCTAATATATTGTGAATAAGCTAATGTTGCTAATGAAGATTGTGAGAAGTTTTGTATGAAGGAAAAATTCCAGGTGTAGAGAGAGAATGATGCAATGAGATGAAGAATGGACAAAAGCTCAAGCTTGGGGATGCCACCATGGTGTCACTCCAAGAAATATCCAAGAGGTGCAAGCGTCAAAGCTTGGGGATTCCCAAGGCATCCCCTTCTTCATCAATAAAAAGCTCAGGTCTGTCTAGACACTTCGTTTTTATTGTTTAATGCACAGTTGTGTTATTCTTGGAGCGTCTTAGTTTTCGTTTGCTTTGCTTAATTTGTTTAGTTTGGTTTAGTAGTTTGTACCCCCGTTCTCTCTGTGTTGTTTTGCAAATAAGGTTACTTGGTGTTTGGAAAGGAGTAGTAAGTTCTTGCTTGAAGTGCAAGAGGAGCTTGCATTGACTGTGACTTAGACTTTAGCATGACATGCTAGGTGTTGTTTTAGCATTATGCTTAGTGATTATTGCTGTAGCATGTCTTGTTCCAAACAATTGGTATTTCTTAGTGTGCCTTGAAGAAATTATGCGTTGTTTTAGCATGCAAAAGCATAGTATTGTGGTATTCTCCTTTGATGTTTTGCTTGGGTTGACTTGGCACATGATCACACCATGTTATGACTATGACAAGTCAACATTATCCTCTATGATCATTTAGTCCTTGACTTGTAGTACCACTCTTTGCTTTGATTAGTTTGCTTTGTTGCATTGCATAAATATGGCCATTATTGCTCTCTTAGTTGGTTGCTCCCGGTCTTTTGCTAGCCTCCACTTGTATGAGTAAGCTCTACTAATTCTTCCAACTCCCAAAAAACCAAGTTATTCCAAAGTGTCCACTATAAATTCCTATGCCTGGTGTGCTACACCATTCCAAGTATATTCTTGTTTTCATCTATCTTCCAATTAAAAACTATTTTGTTATGTGAAAACTTAGTGATTAAAGGCCTCACGAACTTGATGGAACACTTTATTCTTTGACCCTAATAAACTTGAACCATTGTGACAACTTTGTTGTATATTCTTGCACTTATAAGTTGGAATTAGCAGAACCGTGCTGTCACGTGGAACGTTTTCAACATTGCACTTGTACCTTGTTTTACTCAGTTGATATCATGTTCTTTTGTCTATGGATGTCATCGGTGTGAAATAAAGAGGGAACTTGTAAGTCCATGGAGTTCGTATGCTGTGTTAGAGAAACGCCTGGGCCGCTAGCCTAAGCCATGCCTAATCATGGTGGAAACTTGCAGCATCACCATAGTGACATCTATGAAACATTCTTCTAATAAAAAAAAGAGACACATTGAGAAAAGAGGGAAGAGAGAAAAAAACACCATATTCCCATGGTACATAAAAAGAATTGCTGAGATGCTCATTGTCTGCTTGCCTTGTCATTTTGGTTATGGGAAAGCTCCTGTACCATGTGCAAGGGGTACCCCGTTGGCGGTTCTCAATGATATGCAAATACTTACAGTAACAAGAACTTACCTGGACCCAAAGTTGAGTATGCATGAGGTGTGGCCCTTGTATTCAAGGGGCATGATATTGCCAACTTATACTTTGTCAAGCATATACTCCAGCCTTGCCACTTAACCTTAACCACTTCAAGATGCTTATGATAGGGGCAATGAGGGATGAAAGCTAACTAGTACCATAATTTTTGGAAGCTCTTTTTGAAACTTGTAATCCCTGCTTCCTTTACAAAAGGGCCTTTCTTCCACCATTATTGAGTCTCCACCTTCTACCTTTAGGCACCATTAAGAGAGCATAGTTGTCATTCTGTGTGCAGTGTTCCAAAGCTTATTAATAGATACATATTGTGTTATTACTTGCTCTTGTGCTATTTCTTTCTAGTCATCCTTGTGAACTTTGCAGTTGTCCTATGCATCATATTTCTACTCTATGAGGGACAAGCTGATTGCCACTATGCTATGTTTTCTGCATGTGAAACAAACAAACGTTTTTCAATGTATATTATTCATGATATTTGTTTGTAGCTTCCCATGTTGCATGCATAGTTACTATGTTCTATTGTTAGAACTCCATCTTTCATGCACATGTTTAGAGTTCTTTGATCCCATCTTTCAATGCTTGCAAATGGTTCGATCTTTATTGTGAGGGTGCATGTAACCTCAAAAATTATTCTGTTTATCACTTACCTACTCGAGGACAAGGAGTTAATCTTGGGGATGTTGATACATTGGAAACGTATCTATAATTTTTGATGTTCCGTGCTTGTTTAGTATCTACTTTGCTTTACTTGTCCACACTTTGAGGTGCTTTTTACATGTTTTCTGGTACTAACCTATTAACAAGTTGCATGTAACACCGCGGTTCTGAAAAGACCGAGGCTTCTATGTGACATGCCAATCCCTGGATCGGTTCATTGGCCCACAATAGAATGAGATGAATAACATAGCAAAATATCCGTGTATCATGAATAACGAAGATCCAGAGTACCATTATTACAATAAAAGCTTAGCCCAAGGCTAGCTCAAATTATTCAGGTAGCAACGTAAATAAAGTAAATCCTCCATTCTTCAAATTGCCCACAAGTGAACAAGTGCCGAGTGGAGTACCGTGGCCTATATCGATTACTCAGAATCGGAATAACCTGCAACATGAAACGTAGCAGCCCCGAAGGGTCAATACATGGAATGTATGGCAAGTAGAGCTAGTAAAGGAGACAGTAGTACTAACATCTACATGCATATTTGGCAAGTGGAGCTGTGTCTGGCTTGCATTTGCAAATACCTTTGTGACTTGGCCAGCCCAGCTCGTATCATCATTCTTATTTTGGGTGATGATAGGGAGAAGTCCAAGAAGAGACTGTTCGGGAAGTAGCTCCTCAATCCCGACGCGCACCGGTCCAACCTACCAAAAATTCTACATCTCTGGATACGCGGGTTCGAGTTACCACAACCTACTAGGTCCAACCAACCGCCCATTTCATTATTGGCACATGGTTGTACACGTAAGCTACACAATAAAGAAGCCAATCAATTTCTCTTGATACCTGGGTGCCTTTCCGCAATGAAACCACCAAAAATTATCAATACCATCACACCCAGGAGATTTATTGATTAAGTTGTTTTAGTTTTCACAAACCAATACTTTTAGAAACAAGTCTCAGTGATGTAACCCAGCCCTCGTTCAACATAGCATGGCTAAGCACATCTACCAATGGTGGTTCATCTACAAGGAAAGCCCTACCACATAATAGGACATAGCATAGCGATAGTATCATCCTACACATGCATCTACAAAATACACGACAATGCATTAAAAATAGTAGGACGATATCATGAACAAAGTAGCATCTACTTGCCTTGGTTGTAGCGGTCGGAAGAACAATCCACACACGAGCAAGCGTTGCACTCGTCACAATCTACACGATACAATTGCAATCATAAACAAACAATCCACACGCATATGCAACAAATATGATGCATGAAGGTATGCAAAGCAAGTGAATTGGTTCTACAGCTGCACCACATAATCCTATTCAATAATACTACTGATTGCATGCATGGAAAATAGTTTTAGCGCAAGGAAAACTATTATGCAAAATATAATGCTCAAAACTAGAGCTAGAACTCAAATAATTCACTACCGGTAGTATATTGTTTGTAAAATCTTGGGAAAATTGTACCGCATAGGCTTTGCTATTTAGGAACAGTACCAACTAGAATTACTCAAAAAGGAATTATAGAACTCCCCGAGTAATTAAAACACTACAGAAAGCCACTAGACAGTTTCTGCAGAAGTTTTCACTGTAAGCCTATCCTTTTAATTCACAATGAGATTCTCCTCATTCCACTGAATCCAGGGACATATCATACGCAATTTTTGGAGTTACATATCTTTTTCTACGAATTAATTACCCCAAAAAGGCCATTAACTCATTTGATTAAACTGTACTAAACCTTGCTGCAAAAGTGTGAAACAATGGTACAGCAAGATTCTACACGACTTACTGAATCTACACATATTTTATTTGCAATTTTTGGCCCAGCGGTTTAATTTCTACGCAATTAACAAGTTTCTATCGAAATCTGCCAACTAAAACGATTAAAGTAATTACCCAGTCAACTGTGTCTGTTGACTGGTCAACGCGGCTGCTGACTGGGCGCTGACTGGCGTCTGACTAGTCAACGCCTGGGTACTGACCGGTCAACGACCGATCTGGACCGTTGATCTGAGATCCAATGGCGGCTGCGGACTCACCGGAGACGAACGGCGACGAGCTCGGGACGGCGGCGGCGATCGGTTCCGGCGACGGCGTTTTTCCTGCGCGGAAGGGGAAGGTTGGTCAGCGCGCGGGTAAAGGCGGTCATGCAACGACGGCGCGGGACGGTGGCACGGGGCAGCGCGTGCGAGAGCGCGCTGGCGCGCAGCAGCGGCAGCGGCGCGGGGCGGCTCGGCTGGCGGTGCAGCAGCAGCAGCGGCGGCGTGCGGCGCAGGTGGCGAGGTGGTGCGCGGCGCAGGCGGCTTGGCGGGCGCGCGAGGCGGCGGGGCAGGCGCAGCGCGGGCGCAGCGCAGCGCACGCGAGGCGGCGCGAGCAAGGCGGGGTTGGGGCGCTAGCGGGCGGAGGCGGGCGGTGGCGCACGGCGGGAGGCAGGCGGCGCGGGGAAGAGAGGAGAGGGATAGAGAGAGGCGCGGCGGCGGCGGTACCTGCGGCGGCGGCGCGGGTGGAGATCGAGGGGAGGCGGCGGCGGCGGGGTCCAGGCGGGGGTGCGGGAATCGAGGCAGGGCGGCGGCGGCTGTGTGGGGCCTCTTAAGTGGGGCCCCCCTCGTGGGGTCCTACGCGGACACGACGCGCGGTTGGAATCGGACACGGGAATCGGCCCGATTTTCTATCTTTTAATAAAACGGCCGTAACTTTTCCGTACGAGCTCCGAATCGAGCGATTCTTGCTCCTACGCTTTTGTAAAATCGAGGGGAACAATGTAGGGTCAATGGTTGAGTGAAACCACTAGGCTATAAGGGTGGACAACACAAGTCCTACTAAAGCCTCCCGTAGGAGCCTCGTAGTAAAATAGAATAGGGTTTAGAAAATAGTGTTTTGCCGAATCCTTTCAATCGATGGTTTTGCATGGAAGAGTATGATGCAATGGCATGAATGATATGCAGAACCAAATCTAAAATTTGGGATGTGACAAGACTAACCCCCTTAAGATGAATCTCGTCCCCGAGATTCGGCGCGGCTAGCAAATAGATGTGGGTAGTCCTCTCGGATGTCATCCTCACGATCCCAAGTGGCTTCCTCTTCGGTATGGTGGCTCCACTGTACCTTGCAAAACCTGATTGTCTTGGTACGGGTAGTCCTCTCTGCTGTCTCCAGAATCTTGACCGGTTTCTCCTCATAGGTCAAGTCGTTCTCAAGCTGAACCTCCTCTAGCGGTACAGTGTCTCTCAATGGTGTATCCGCCATCTCCGGATGGCACTTCTTCAGCTGAGATACGTGGAACACATTGTGAACAGCGGACAGAGCTTCTGGCAACTCCAACTGATAAGCAACTTCTCCTTTGCGTGCTAAGACCCGATACAGTCCAATAAACCGAGGTGCCAGCTTACCCTTAATTCCAAATCTCTTGATTCCACGAAGTGGCGACACTCTGAGGTATGCTATATCACCTATCTCATACACCACTTCCTTGCGCTTGGCGTTAGCGTAACTCTTCTGCCTTGATTGTGCTACCTTCAGCCTGTCCCTAATCAAGGCGACCTTCTCCTCAGCATCCTTGATCAAATCAGGCCCAAACAACTGACGTTCTCCTACTCCATACCATATCAATGGTGTCCGGCATCGTTTCCCATACAGTACATCAAACGGTGACGTCTTGATGCTGGTTTGATAGCTGTTGTTGTAGGAAAACTCCGCATACGGAAAATTATCATCCCAACTAGATCCATGAGCCAAGGCGCAAGCTCTCAGCATGTCCTCCAAAATCTGATTCACCCTCTCGGTCTGTCCATCGGTCTGTGGGTGAAACGCTGTGCTAAACTCCAATCTAGTACCAAGTGACTCATGCAGCTGGCGCCAGAAGTGTGAGGTGAATTGGGTGCCTCTATCAGATACGATACTCTTGGGAACTCCGTGTAGGCACACAATTCTGTCCATATAAATCTTGGCCAACTTTGCACTCGTATAGGTCGTCTTCACCGGTATAAAGTGGGATACCTTGGTCAAATGGTCGACCACTACCCAAATGGAGTCATATCCTGACCTGGTCCTGGGCAATCCTGTGATAAAGTCCATTCCCACTCTATCCCACTTCCATTCCGGCACGGGCAACGGCCATAGCAGTCCTGCTGGCTTCTGGTGTTCTGCTTTCACTCGGCTACATACATCACATAGGGCAATATGCTCCGCGATGTCTCCCTTCATGTTGTTCCACCAGAATCTGTCCTTTAGGTCCATATACATCTTCGTATTACCCGGATGTATGGAATACGGCGAGTCATGAGCTTCCTGCAGAATCAACTTCCTTATCTCCGGATCATTGGGAACGCACAAACGATCTCCATACCACAGGGTTCCTTGCTCATGCTCGCGGAATTCCCTTGCTCGACCTTCCTTCATCTTTTCCTTTACTTCATCAATCTCTTTGTCTCCCACTTGAGCCTTCCTGATTCTGTCCTGTAGCGTTGGGTGGACTTCCATTGTTGCCAAGTATCCTTCAGATACTAACTCCAGTCTAAGGTCCTTGAACTGCTTGCACAAATCCTCAGGCAATTCCCCAATTGTCAATCCGTTGGCATAGACCTTCCGACTCAGAGCATCTGCCACTACATTGGCCTTTCCTGGGTGGTATTACAGATTCATATCATAATCTTTGATAAGTTCCAACCATCTTCTTTGCCTCATGTTCAGTTCCTTCTGTGTAAATATGTACTTCAGGCTCTTGTGGTCGGTGTATACATCACAGTGTTTTCCCATTAAGTAATGCCTCGATACCTTGAGCGCATGAACCACTGACGCTAACTCCAAGTCGTGTGTGGGGTAATTCCGCTCATGGTGCTTGAGTTGTCGCGAGGCATATGACACCACTCTCCCATCTTGCATCAGCACACTCCCAAGTCCCTGTCGAGAAGCGTCACAGTACACTTGGAAATCCTTCTGAAGGTCTGGTAAACACAGAACAGGTGCGCTTACTAGTCGACGCTTCAGTTCCTGAAAGCTGGCTTCACATACGTCTGACCATTCAAACTTCCTCTCCTTCTTCAGAAGTTCAGTCATCGGCTTAGCAATCTTGGAAAAAATTTCAATGAACCTCCTGTAATATCCAGCAAGTCCCAGAAAGCTGCGAATCTCTCCCGCACTCTTGGGCGCTTCCCACTCTGTTACTGCAGTCACTTTTCTTGGATCAACAGCGACTCCTTCTCCTGACACTACGTGTCCAAGAAACCCAACAGTGTTAAGCCAGAATTCACACTTGCTGAATTTGGCATACAGCTTGTGTTCCCTCAGCTTCTCCATAATCAGTCGCAGATGTTTCTCATGCTCAGCATCATCCTTGGAATATATCAGTATGTCGTCAATAAACACCACCACGAACTTGTCCAAGTACTCCATAAATACCTTGTTCATCATGGTCATATAATATGCCGGGGCATTCGTTAGTCCAAAAGACATAACCGTATACTCATATAAACCATACCTAGTGGTGAAGGCGGTTTTTGGTACGTCCTCCTCCCGGATCTTCAATTGGAAGTAGCCAGATCGTAGATCAATCTTGCTAAACACCTTTGCTCCTTCCAGTTGATCAAACAAATCATTTATGTTTGGCAGAGGGTACTTGTTCTTGATGGTTACTTCATTCAGCGAGAGATAGTCCACTACTAATCTCTTGCTGCTGTCTTTCTTCTCCACAAACAGAACAGGTGCTCCCCATGACGACGAACTAGGCTGAATGAATCCCTTGTCCAACTGCTCTTTCAGCTGCTTCTTCAATTCCTTCAGCTCATCCACATCCATCTTATATGGTCTCTTTGCTATAGGTCCTGTTCCCGGCATCAGGTCGATAAGAAACTCTACTTCCCTGTCAGGTGGCATTCCTGGCAGCTCTTCCGGAAACACGTCAGGGTAATCCCTAATCACTGGCACAGTATCCATGCTAACCCCCTTAAGAGAATTCAACTTACACCTTCCTGGTCGTACAGCCGACTTGAATCTAATCCTCTTACCATCCGGGGTTTTGAGTGAAACAGCTCGCTGTGCACAATCTATGTGTCCCTCATGCATAGACATCTAATCCATACCCAGAATAACGTCTAATCCCTGTGATTCCAACACTACCAAATGTGTGATGAAGTTGTGTGTTCCAATCCTCACAGTTAAGTCGCGGCATCCCGCGCTAGCTATCATATCTCCTCCAGGTGAACTCACTCTAATAGAACTTTTCATAGACTCAGTAGGTAGCTTATACTTATCCACAAAAGCCCTTGATATGAATGAATGCGATGCACCAGTATCGAAAAGTATAAGTGCAGGGTGAGTGTTGATTGGAAACTTACCAATCACAAGGTCAGGCTCATCTGGAATCTCCTCCACATTCATGTGGTTCACTGTGGCCTTCTCGTTGTTGGTTGGCTTCAGTCCTTTCCTCTCCGGACAGTTGTCAGCATAGTGTCCCTTCTGTTTACACTTGAAGCACGTCACCTCACTCAAATCCTTCTTCAAAAAGCTGCGATCACGGTTGCGGTCATGTCCACCGTGTCCTCCAGAGTGGTGAGAGTGTCCTCCCTTGTGGCTGTGGTGGCTGCTCCTATGGTTGTCATGACGATGCCCATCGCCTCCATGGTGGTGGCGGTCATGGCTCCCATTGTCACTTCCTCCATGCTTGGAGTATCCATCATATGAAGTGCGAGACTTGTGATGTGAACCAGAGTGGTGATTGTTGCTCTTTCTCTTGCGGTTCTCCACCTGCTTGTGCTTCCCTTCCAAGATCCTGGACTTTTCCATAAGCTCCTGGAAAGTGGGGCAATAAACTACCAGTAGCTGCACTGAAAGCTCATCACTGAGGCCATCCAGGAATCTCTCCCTCCTTTTTGCATCAGTGTCAACATCCTCAGGTGCATAACGGGACAGGTTGTTGAACTCCTCAATGTACTCGGCCACGATGCGATTGGTTTGGCGCAAGTTGCGGAACTCCTTCCTCTTCAGGCTCAGAACTCCTGAAGACACGTGGTTGGTCCTGAAACCTTCCTCAAACATTGCCCAAGTCACAGTATCCAGCGGGTGGGTGATCTGAAAAGTGTCCCACCAAGAAGCGGCTGGTCCCTCCAGTAGGTGAGCGGCAAACCTCACCTTCTCAGCATCAGTGCATCCAACAGTTACTAGATCCTTGTTGACTGAACGCAACCAGTCGAGAGCAACCATTGGTTCCGTTGCAGTAGAGAACTTAGCTGGCCTTAACCTTAGAAATCTGGTGAGAGCATCTCCCTGAGGCTGATTGTTTCCATTGTTGTTGTTGTTCTGAGTTGCCATGAACTGAGTCATCACTTGGGTCAGCTGTGCCTGAGCTGCCATGAGCTGCTCCAACTTAGTGGGTTGACGGCGGGGAGGCATCTGCGTTTCAGCACAGGTAAGTTTAGAAAGAATCAACTACGACAATTGGATTCTACCCATGCATATGATCAATCAACAACAAACAATAGTAGACAATCACAAGCAAGCAACACATCAACAATCAAGTGATCCAGCAACATCCCAGGGGTTATCCTAGCAGTATATACCTACTGAAATAGTTTTACAAGAGTTGGCAATGGTTAACTAAACAATTGATCAACTAAACAACAAAAACAGCAATCTGCCAGAACAGTCCAGCAGCGTTCGCGAATTTTTCCGCCTGACTTAAACTCGTCAGAAAATTTAGCTGATTTTTGCACATACAGTACAGAGAGTTGCGCATCAGCCCAATGTTTTTCAGATTTTTCCTAGTTACCAGAAAAATATGAAAAATCGTACAGTACTGCTGTATCAGCAGAAAACTGCAGCGAAAATAACACAGATGTTAACCAAAATTGCCATAACTCTTTCATAAAATTTCGCACAAATAATTCCTGGGATATTGGAGTACACAAATAAGCAACTAATCACTCTTAAACTATCACGAACTAAGCTTCACATCGATCGAGACTAATCCTAACAAATTTGCCTAACATGGACTAATTGGTGGACTTCTATCTACTTCTTGAAGAGGTTGCTGTAGGTCCTTGCACTCATGCGTTGGCGCTTCGGTTCGCGGTACAACCATGGCGGCAGAGTGTACACTTCTCCTGAATCATCACTTGAGATCTCAAACTCCACCTCTTATGGATCCTCCTCTTCTTCACTCTCAGCTGCAACTGCAACAGCTTCATCTCCTCCACCATCATCGTCTCCATCATCATCATCCTCGTCCTCATCATCATCGTTCCCACTGTCATCATCATCCCCATTGTTTCCATCATCTCCATTGTCATCATCAGAGGGTGGATTCAGCTGCGCTTGGAGAGCGGCAATCTGGGCTGTCATAGCTTCAATAGTTTGATCCCTTTCCTGGACGGTCCCTTGCAACTGTTGTATGTTCTGGGTGTTCTCCTGCACAGTACCATGAAGATGAGCTATGGTTGCATCTCTGGCTATCAGGGCATTCTCCAGAACTCCCACAGCTTCATGCAAGGTGTCAATCTCCTGTCCTTGGACCACCATACCATTGCTAGCAAAATCTGCAATCTCCTTTATCATCATCACTTTCTCAGCTAGAGCTCCATTCTCCTTTTCCATGTCCTCTATGTGCCTCCGACGGGGCGGCATGTTGTTCCTGTCGCCCGGAGTAACCACAATGTTCCCATCTTCATCACGCCTCCCATAATCACGGTAGGGTGAATCTGCTGGCAGTAGGTGTCGGACATTATGGCACTGGCGAGACAGGGCTTCATGTATGGCCAAGTTGATTCCAAGTCCCCAGTTGCAGTATGTCTTGGTGTAGATCAAATGCACAGGGTTTGGCAAGGCGGCATCCCTGAATATGAAGGTAGTGATCTCCCATGCATCCTCTCCATATCCATAGGTGTACAACCTTCTTCCCTTGAACATGGGCAGTGGCAATCCCAATGTCTGCGAGAGCTGAGCTAACTGCCTTGCAAAGGGCCTTGGTGACTCCATGGTGGCATACTCAGTCCTGACTTCTCCCATCTAACAAGTAAAAGAGGAAAGTGTGAGAATAGCATATGGTAAGAATTTACGAGGGTGAAAGGCATAAGATGAAAGACAAGGTTAATATAGGTTTTAATAAATCTATGGCTTCCTAATCCAATCCTAGGTCACGATCCTACAGTCGACACACGGGCTCTGATACCATCTTGTAACACCGCGGTTCTGAAAAGACCGAGGCTTCTATGTGACATGCCAATCCCTGGATCGGTTCATTGGCCCACAATAGAATGAGATGAATAACATAGCAAAATATCCGTGTATCATGAATAACGAAGATCCAGAGTACCATTATTACAATAAAAGCTTAGCCCAAGGCTAGCTCAAATTATTCAGGTAGCAATATAAATAAAGTAAATCCTCCATTCTTCAAATTGCCCACAAGTGAACAAGTGCCGAGTGGAGTACCGTGGCCTATATCGATTACTCAGAATCGGAATAACCTGCAACATGAAACGTAGTAGCCCCGAAGGGTCAATACATGGAATCTATGGCAAGTAGAGCTAGTAAAGGAGACAGTAGTACTAACATCTACATGCATATTTGGCAAGTGGAGCTGTGTCTGGCTTGCATTTGCAAATACCTTTGTCCTACTTTCATAAACAGTTTTTGATTTTCTTTGAAAAGATCCCAATTAAGTTAACCCAACAATATTAAAACAATTATGAAATTAGAATGAGCGAGAAACATGTCATGGGATCAATATCAAGCAACTCAGATGTCCATAACCAGGAACACGGCTAATCGATTAGATTATACACCCTGCAGGGGTTAGTACACTTTACCCATGTGACTTGGCCAGCCCAGCTCGTACCATCACTCTCATTTTGGGTGATGATAGGGAGAAGTCCAAGAAGAGACTGTTCGAGAAGTAGCTCCTCAATCCCGACGCGCACCGGTCCAACCTACCAAAAATTCTACATCTCTGGATACGCGGGTTCGAGTTACCACAACCTACTAGGTCCAACCAACCGCCCATTTCATTATTGGCACATGGTTGTACACGTAAGCTACACAATAAAGAAGCCAATCAATTTCTCTTGATACCTGGGTGCCTTTCCGCAATGAAACCACCAAAAATTATCAATACCATCACACCCAGGAGATTCATTGATTAAGTTGTTTTAGTTTTCACAAACCAATACTTTTAGAAACAAGTCTCAGTGATGTAACCCAGCCCTCGTTCAACATAGCATGGCTAAGCACATCTACCAACGGTGGTTCATCTACAAGCAAAGCCCTACCACATAATAGGACATAGCATAGCGATAGTATTATCCTACACATGCATCTACAAAATACACGACAATGCATTGAAAATAGTAGGACGATATCATGAACAAAGTAGCATCTACTTGCCTTGGTTGTAGTGGTCGGAAGAACAATCCACACACGAGCAAGCGTTGCACTCGTCACAATCTACACGATACAATTGCAATCATAAACAAACAATCCACAAGCATATGCAACAAATATGATGCATGAAGGTATGCAAAGCAAGTGAATTGGTGCTACAGCTGCACCACATAATCCTATTCAATAATACTACTGATTGCATGCATGGAAAATAGTTTTAGCGCAAGGACAACTATTATACAAAATATAATGCTCAAAACTAGAGCTAGAACTCAAATAATTTACTACCGGTAGTATACTGTTTGTAAAATCTTGGGAAATTCTACCGCATAGGCTTTGCTATTTAGGAACAGTACCAATTGGAATTACTCAAAAAGGAATTATAGAACTCCCCGAGTAATTAAAACACTGCAGAAAGCCACTAGACAGTTTCTGCAGAAGTTTTCACTGTAAGACTATACTTTTAATTCACGATGAGATTCCCCTCGTTCCACTGAATCCAGGGACATATCATACGCAATTTTTGGAGTAACAGATCTTTTTCTACGAGTTAATTACCCCAAAAAGGACATTAACTCATTTGATTAAACTGTACTAAACCTTGCTGCAAAAGTGTGAAACAATGGTACAGCAAGATTCTACACGACTTACTGAATCTACACATATTTTATTTGCAATTTTTGGCACAGCGGTTTAATTTCTACGCAATTTACAAGTTTCTACCGAAATCTGCCAACTAAAACGATTAAAGTAATTACCCAGTCAATTGTGTCTGTTGACTAGTCAACGCGGCTGCTGACTGGGCGCTGACTGGCGTCTGACTAGTCAATGCCTGAGTACTGACCGGTCAACGGCCGATCTGGACCGTTGATCTGAGATCCAATGGCGGCTGCGGACTCACCGGAGACGAATGGCGACGAGCTCGGGACGGCGGCGGCGATCGGTTCCGGCGACGGCGTTTTTCCTGCGCGGAAGGGGAAGGTTGGTCAGCGCGCGGGTCAAGGCGGTCACACAACGGCGGCGTGGGACGGTGGCACAGGGCAGCGCGTGCGAGGGTGCGCTGGCGCGCAGCAGCGGCAGCGGCGCGGGTGGCGAGGCGGCGCGGGGCGGCTCGGCGGGCGGTGCGGCGGCGTGCGGCGCGGGGCGGCTCGGCGGGCGGTGCGGCGTGCGGCGTGCGGCTCGGCAGCAGCAGCGGCGGCGTGCGGCGCAGGTGGCGAGGCGGCGCGCGGCGCAGGCGGCTCGGTGGGCGCGCAAGGCGGCGGGGCAGGCGCAACACAGCGCGCGCGAGGCGGCGCGAGCAGGGCGGGGTCGGGGCGCTGGCGGGGGGAGGCGGGCGGTGGCGCACGGCGGGAGGCGGGCGGCGCGGGGAAGAGAGGAGAGGGAGAGAGAGAGAGGCGCGACGATGGCGGTACCTGCGGCGGCGGCGCGGGTAGAGATCGAGGGGAGGCGGCGGCGGCGGGGTCCAGGCGGGGGTACGGGAATCGAGGCAGGGCGGCGGCGGCTGTGTGGGGCCTCTTAAGTGGGGCCCCCCTCGTGGGATCCTACGCGCACACGGTGCGCGGTTGGAATCGGACACGGGAATCAGCCCGATTTTCTATCTTTTAATAAAACGGTCGTAACTTTTCCGTACGAGCTCCGAATCGAGTGATTCTTGCTCCTACGCTTTTGTAAAATCGAGGGGAACAATCTAGGGTCAATGGTTGAGTGAAACCACTAGGCTACAAGGGTGGACAACACAAGTCCTACTAAAGCCTCCCGCAGGAGCCTCGTAGTAAAATAGAGTAGGGTTTAGAAAATAGTGTTTTGACGAATCCTTTCAATCGATGGTTTTGCATGGAAGAGTATGATGCAATGGCATGAATGATATGCAGAACCAAATCTAAAATTTGGGATGTGACATTGCAACAGTGCCAGATGCCTGTTTTCTGATGTTTCTGGTTTTAGTAAAGTTAGTAAAGAAATATTCTCAGAATTGGACGGGACAAACGTTAAATTCAATTACTTTCCATGGGGAACAAGAAGTGCAGAGGAGAGCCCGGGAGGCCAGCCAGGGGGGCAAGACCCACCCTATGTGCGGGTGAGCCCTAGCCCGCGCCTGGCTAGGGTTTGCCTTCCCTGGCCACCGCCTCGGTCTCCCCCTTCTCCTATTACAAGCCCCTGATGCAGAAACCCTGAGTACCCAATCAAATATCCACGAAACCGTCTGTAGCCGCCGCCACCATCGTCCCTAGATCGGGGGGATCTGAAGTTCTTCCCGGCACCCTGCCGGAGGGGAGATCATCCTGGAGGCCTTCTCTCCGGTATGATTCGTGAGTAGTTCCACCTTGGACTATGGGTCCATGTAGTAGCTAGATGGTTGTATCTCCTCCTTTGTGCTTTCATGTATAGATCTTGTGAGCTTCGTTCATGATCAAGATCTAATCTATTTGTAATCATGCATGTGGTGTTTGCGGGGATTCGATGGATATTGAGATTATTATGTTGGTTTGATTAATGGTTTTATCTTTATGATTCTGTCATGTCTGTGTTGTTTGTGATCTTGCATGCTCTTCGTTGCTAGTGGTTATCTTGGCCAAGTAGTTGCTAGTTACTCCAAGATGGGGTATTTATGCTCGATAGTGGGTTCATGCCTCTAGTTTCCAAGGGAAGTGACAATAATCTCTTCGGTTGTACATGTGCTGTTACTACTAGGGAGAAAACAACAGTCTCTTGTTCATGGAACATGTGGACTGTTTACCTTACACACTTTTCTTAAAGCAGTTGTCTGTTGCTTGCAACTTAATACTGGAGGGGATTCGGATGATAACCTGAAGGTGGACTTCTAGTCATAGATGCAGTTGGATGACGGTGTATGTATATTGTTGTATTGCCCAATAACCTCATAGGATCCTTATGGCTAGTAATTGCATTGTTATGCCTTGCTCAGTTCCTGTCAATTGCCTCGCTGTAATTTGTTTATTCTTCATGCCATGTTGTTTATCTAAGGAGAGCACCTGTAGTGAATTATGGACCTTGGTCCAATCTTTACCATTGATACATTTTCCACTGTTACCTGTTTACTTGCTGCAAACCATTACCTTCCACACCATACATTTAATCCTTTGTTACAGCAAACCGGAGAGCTTGACAACCTCACTGATTCGTTGGGGCAAAGTCTTGAGTTTGTGTTGTGCTGGTCTCCGCGTTGCTAGCAACACCTGTGTGACGTTTCCTTCCTCCTACTGGTTCGATAACGTCGGTTTCTTACTGAGGGAAACTTGTTGCTATGCTGCTTCATACCTTGCTCTTGGGGTTTCCAACGGAGCGTCCCACGACAAGTGGTGGACGCCATCACCTACGAGATGGTGACAAAAAGGAAATTAAGCGGCTTGCAGCCGCTTGACATGGTAAAACCTCTTTCCCTCTTTGTCGATGTCTTGCATTTGCATTTTTCGGTTGACCATTGTTGGCATCCATTTGTGTAGATCATGAAAGCAATGGAGCATTTCAAGACGGTGAACGATAACAAGTGTTTCTCGTTGAGCCATTGTTATACGTTGCTCAAGGACACCAAAAAATGGGAAACTAGCTCTGCCCTTTGGAGAGAAACGAACAAGAAGAGGGGCACGCCAAGTGCTTCGACGGGCGGTGTCGTGGTATTGCCGACGAGTACGGCATGGAGGGGTCCTCAAAGAGCATGTTTAGAGATGTGGGGTAAGGCAGAAGGTTGGCGGGTACGAGGTAACATAGCTTACCAAGGTTCAGATCCCACAACGGTGGCGGAATCCTACTCCTGCTATAAATCACTATAGTGGAAATACGCCGAGTTATAGGGATCGGTTCGTTGTGCGCGATATGAGTTGTACGTGCCCTAAAGGCTCCCATAGGTCCGACTTATATAGTCGCTAGGTCCTAGGGTTACAGGCAAAGTCCTAGCGGGACAGGTTACAGAGTCCTACCAATACATAAGTAGTCTAACGTGTCTTGCACTCCAAGGCTCTAGGTACGTCGGTGACTCCTCCATAGCCTTCCTTTATCCGTCATGGGCCTCCCTTCTGGATCCATCTAACTGGGCCGCCCAGCAGGCCATAGGACTTTCTACCAACTGTGGGCCACTCGGGTTATCCGGATTAGAGACATGTGATGATGACACCCATATAGCATATCCCCAACAGTAGCCCTCGGAGAACTCCGAGATCTTGCGTCGTCTTGCCTCTTCAGGTTGAATGCTCCGTCTAGATGAATGTCGGAAAATCATCAAGCAATATCTTGTAGTCCTCCCAAGAACTCTGCAGTGCTCTCCGTGTTCAACTTGTAAGTCAGAGAACTGCTGAATCTTCCATCGTACTCTTCTTATAGCCGGACTGGATCCGTCCATGCCGTAATCTTCTGACGGGATGGTTCATTTGCCCGTGTTAGCTAGAGAAACGTAGAACATAGGTCAGTGACGCCTCGTAACTCACACATGTAGAGAACACAATCATGTCCGTTTTTCCCGCGCGAAGGATACGAAACATTGGCGGCGGCGGTTGGGAACGTGGCAAAATTTCCGCGCACGTACTCACACGCGCTAACCACGCAGCAACCATTCGATCAACTTGCACGAATATTGATGCTGGGGTTTATAAATTACAACCATGGTAGAATTTATATTTTCGCCTCATTCTCCCCCGTGTCATCGTCTTCCTCCTGCGAACACCTCCTCGAGCTCTCCACACGCACGCGAAAAAACCTAGCTTCTCCCCAATCTCCCAGTCACCTCTATCCACTCCAATGGTGAGCAAAAGCTCCACCCCGTCCATGGTGGTGACGAACGGGACCGCGGCCAAGCTGGCAGGTTCCGTCCATGTGCCTCCAGAGGGTGTGGTCCTGCCACGGTCTGCAGTGGTCGAAGCCACTGGCACCGACCATATTCCAGCAGGGATGGAACCGCTGGAAGAGGAGGTGACTCCCATAAGGGAGAATGGTGCGGCTCTGATATCGCCAACAGCGATCTCAAAGAGCTGCTCGCCGAAGGATACCTCCCTGCAATGGAGGGGCTAGTCTGGCGGGCGGCGCCGGCCGGCGAGGTCACCCCTTCTCCCCAAGCCGGAGAGAAGGTGTACCTCAAAGCACAAATGGTACGCGGTGTATCCCTCCCGATCTCCGAATTCTTCCTTGATGTCCTCAACCATTACCAGGTTCAACCCCAAAACCTTTCTCCTAATAGCATCCTGGCGCTTAGCAACTATGTAGCGCTTTGTGAACGGTACCTAGGAATTAGGCCTAGGTTAGATATGTTAATCTATTTCTTCACCCTCAAGAGGGAAGCCGGAGAGAGCAAGGATGAGCTCAGGAATTCAGAACTATTAGCTTCAAGATCCGGCCTGGCCGGCGGTTCCTCGACATCGTCGGCCACGAGTCTTGCAAGAAATGGCAGCGAACGTACTTCTACGGCCCAGATATCCCTCTAGACAGCCGAGAAGGAACATACCCGGATTTTGTCAATGGGGCCGCCGCTGAAGCCCCGACATGGAGATCCCAGGCCACCCTCCCCTCCGACAATGATGCTTCCCGCTCCATAAGGCGGATAGAGTGGTTCGTAGAGACGGGTCTGACTGGGTTGGACCTAGTCAGGCGGATCCAGCCTATGCAACACCACGCAAAGTTGATGCACCAGTACACCAAGGATAAGAAGGATAGCCTTCGCATCTCCGAGGATAACTTCTTGAGTGACTCCACCAAGCTCCGCCTGAAGGACATCGTCAAGGTGAAGGACAGGAAGCGCGGCTTCGCCATCACCTACGACATGTTCGTAGAAGACAAGTGCCTAGAGGTACCTGTTTTATTTTCCGTGTATGACATATACTCCAGTTCTTCTGTCTAGCCATCATCATTTCATCTAACACTTCAGGATTTCACTTAAAAACTTAAAAATCTAGAGGAGAATAGCATGGCTGTCCAAATCTATGACCCCAAGATGAAGGAAGTCACCGTCGTGTCCGACGACGATGTGCCATTGGCGTGTAAGAGGAAGAGCTCCACCTCTGACGCTGTCGAAGGAGGCAAGAAGAAGAAGACGGAGGGTGGAGCCTCCAAGAAGTCCACTGCCGCCTTGGAGGCAGAGAAAAGAAGAATTACCGGCATCCCTTTCACCAAGGCACCCACCGTTGTGTAAGTTTCTTATCTTCCGACATTCTCCATTGCTCGTCTTATTCCTGTACTTATACTTTTGCAAGTTTCAGGAAGAAGGCCAGTTTAAGTTTGAAGAAGACCTCCAAAACATCGGGGGCTTCTGAAAAATCAAGGATATGTTGCACCAAGCGTCTCCCGCCATCGCCCCTACTACTCCTAGCGTCCAGCCTGCTGCCGCGCCGACAAGCTCTCCGGCTAAGGTAGCGTTTGGCCCTTCCGCCATGGAAGTGGATCCAAGCGTCACCACGGATCTTGTCGTTGCTGGCGAGCAGGCGACACAAGAAAGCACCGCGACCAAAATGGCTGAAGCTTCGGCTAAGGATGCCATCAGTAGCGGTAAGGCAATGGTGGTAGGCGGAACGTTTGCCGAAGGCGGCGCCACTGCACCCAGTACATCAATAGAGCTCCCAAAGATTGTCTTCCTGGTGCTCACGCCGAGTAGATCAACTCTGTATCCTGGTGCGACGCCAACTTCTCCGACTTGCGGACTTGAGGAGCTTCTCAGGAAAGCAGATATCCTACGAGGAAATAGCCTTTCCTTCATCAAGATATTTGCCGAGAGCGCCACCAACCTCAAGACCATTGCACTTGTAAGTTTTATTTTCCTTTTGCATTTCAAATGAGTATCCCACTGTAGCCCCCGAGGATTTAGAAGGAAAACCATAGGTGTTTGCATCTGAATGCTCCAAGAGTGACTAAGCTAGAAAACTTCTTACTATAGCTCCCAAGTATTTAGGTAGAATAATTTATTCTGACTAGATACTTTTAGAGTAGCATACGCAGTGTTTGTAAACTTCAATACTGTAGCCCCCAAGCCTCTAGTTGAAATAGAATTAGTTCCGACTAGAAGCTTAAAGAGAGACTAAGCATATTGCCGAGTTAAAACTCTCACTGTAGCCCCCAAGCCTCTATGTGGATATTTATCTGGCTAGATGCTCCAAGAGACTAAGTTATTTTGATCTTGTCTTCACAGAATGAGAATGCTCGGAGAGGTGTCGCCAACGAGAAGTTCCACAAGATGCCCGCTGAGCTGGAAGCTGAAAAGGGTAAAAATACCTTCTTGAAGGAACAAATCACCAAGAGAAAGAATCTGTTTTTCCTTTCAATTTCGCAATCAAACTTGGTCTTGTGCCATCACTCTTTGACTACTCATTGTGTGATGTTCTTTCTTCGACTTGTAGAAACCATTGCCAAGGCTAAGGACATTGTCGAGCAATCCAAGCACATTGAGCTGCTGGATAGCGAGAACCAGATCCTCAAGCAGGAGAGAGCTGACACTTTGAAGATGCACGAGGAATCCATGAAGTCCTTGCAGGAGTCTGCCAACATGGAGATGAACCGTCTAAAGAAGGAAATTGCAATCCTTAAGGAGCAGAAGAAAGCTGCCGATGAGCAGAATCAGCGCAACCTTAAGGCTTACAAGGTTTTCCGACAAGAGCGGGACTCCATGGTGGAGACACTCCAGCAAGCGGAGGCGAGCATCTTTGGTAAGCGATCTCCGTCTTGTAGTTCTCTATGCCATGTACTCTGAACTTTTTGTGTTATTGAACTCATATGCTCCTTTGTTTATCGGAAATGCAGCTCCTATTGGTTTGACCAATTCGCCTCCTCCACCAAAGGAATGCATGGTTCTCGCCGGCAACTTCATCAAGACCACTATCAAGCAAGCCAAGGAGATTGCCAAGCCCCTGAATATCAACATTAAGGCAGTTGACTCCGTGATGAAGTACTAGGAGATCTTGCACCAAGCCCCCAAGCGTATCGTAAGCTGCAAGGCTTCATGTACCTAGACTGGCGCAAGGATGTCGCTGGAAATGGTCAAGGACCACTACGAGAACGCCGACATCGACACGGTAACCTCAGGTCTTCCCGACGTTGACGATGAAGGCTAGAAGATTGACCACAAGGCTATCTGGGCATCACTCGCGGGTTTTGACAGCAGGGTTGCCGAGTTCGTCGATCACAACGTCCCTGTGCCTCTTGAGATCATTGACAGCGACCACCAAAGCTCCTCTGAGTCCCTCAAGACCACCGACTTTGAAGATGATCAAGATGGTTCTCCTGCCGCCGATGATGCTGCTTCAAAGTCTCTTGCGCTAGAGGAATAAAAAATGAAGGGAATATGCCCGAGAGGCAATAATAAAGTGGTTATTATCGTATTCCTTATTTATGATAAATGTTTATTTTGCATGCTATAATTGTATTAATACGGAAACGTTAATACATGTGTGTTTAATAAACAAAAAAGGAAGTTCCTAGTTATGCCTCTCTTATAAACTAGCTCGTTGATTAACAAGATGATCAAAGGTTTCCTGATCATTGACATTGGATGTTGTTAGTAACGAGGTCACAACATTAGTGTAATGATGTGATGAACATTCATCCGAAGTATAGCATTATGATCAAGGTCATTGTGTTTATATTGATATAACATCATACGAAGTAATCTTAGTCCTTAGACCATGAGATCATGTCAATCACTAACACCGGAAGAGTATCTTGATAACATCAAACGTCACACCGTAACAGGGTGATTATAAAGATGGGTTCAGTGCTACAAAGGTGTTATGTTGAGGCTCATGGAACAAGAGTGGAATTTGTCCATCCTGATGATGGAGATATATACTCTGGGCCCTCTCGGTGATATCACATTGGTTAGCTTGCAAGCAAGTGATTTATCACTAGAATGTTATATCACGGGAACGAGAAAAGAGTACATGTCAGTAACGAGATCAAACTAGGTATGGGGATACCGATGATCAAATCTCGGTCATGTAATATATCGCGAGACAAAGGGATTGAGTTCCATGCGTATAAGGTTCACACGATCACAGAAGTCATCGTTGAATATGTGGGAGTCAGTACGGATCTCCAGGTCCCGCTGCTGATTATTGATCGGAGAGGGGTCTCAATCATGTATACATTATTCACGAATCGTAGGGTGACACACTTAAGGGATACCGACGCCATTCAGAGAAAATAATATGCCAGAGAAAGAAAAAGGAAATCTCAGGAATTTATTTCACTAGACACCGAAACTGTTTTGGTTGAAATTGCTGAAACTGGTTCTGCATGTGAAATTGAAATGTTGTAAGGGGTTTTATGTGAATGTTTAGTAATTAACAAAATTCTGAATAAATAAATAAAATAGTTTTATTTAAATGAGAGCTTGCATTAATTTTGGTGGAAAATTAATGCATGTGATTGGAATTGTGAGTGGAGGTGTTTTTATGTGAGTGGAGCATCCACCACATGAATGAGGGAGAGGTGGGGGCACCCTCCATGGCTGGCGGCCATGCCCCCTTGGGCTGCCCCTCCCCTATAAAGGACCCCCTCCTCTCACTTGTCACTCACACCTCCTCGCGAAGGATCTCTCTCCCCTTTAGAATTCCCCCATGGTCTCGGATCAGTGAGATACATGTTCCCGATGGCTTTTTCTTGAAGGATTTGTTGCTTCCGCTGCTTTGCTGGAGCAAGGGCACGGAGGTTGTCGGGGTACCCGGATGTGTGTGCAATCACGGATGCACCACTGCTTTGCGGTGCTGGACGTGATGGTCCTGGACTGGCTGGACCAGATGGACTTCATCACAATCTTGAGATCGGCAAGCGTTCGACTATATCATCCACGAGTACAACCTCGTTAACGCTATATGGTCTTCGAGGGTATGTATTATATGGATTTATATCCACCCGTTGCTTGTATCTAGTAGATAGATCTTGGTACATAGTTGTTCCCATCATAGGAAATTCTTTGTTTTCTATGCTGCGAACCCAACAGTGGTATCAAAGCCGGATCTATGCGTAGATGCTTTGCACGGGTAGTACACATATTAGTATTTGGGCGATTATGATCATTTTATTGATTCTTAGTTGACTTTGTATATTGGTGGCATAGTGGGATGAAGCGGCCCGGACAAACTTTACATGTCCTCGCACATGAGACCTGTTTCATGCTTGACATGCAACTAGTTTTGCATAAGTGGCTAGCGGGTGTCTGTCTCTCCTACTATAGTCAATATCTAATTTTCAACGAGTTGTCAACAATTTGGTATCCTCGTTGTGGTTCATGTTCGTAGGTAAGAACGGTTCTATCTTCGAAACCCCTAAACCACGTAAAACTTGCAATGGATAAATTAGAGGCGTCTAGTTTAGATTGGTGATGGGCTAGTGTCATGATATGGTAATGTTGTAAGTAGAAGTATGAGATGATACTCTTACAACACACATAACGTGTAGGTTCCATAGACCTTGGCCTTACACATAAAGGTATGATAGAGATCATACCACGGTGCACATGATGGAGATCATATGCAAGAACCATATCATTTCACTTATTAACATGAGATGTTTGATTGCATCTTATATTGCTATTTTAGCATTTTATTAGCATAGTAAGATGATCCCTCATTTAAATATCAAGATAAGAATGTGTTCTTCCTTTAGTATGCACCGATTATGTTTTCGTCGCTCCAAGACATCACGTGATGATTGGGTGTTCTTGGATCCACGACCATATTTCGGGTGTAAGACAGTTACACATGTGAATACTAAGGTTCTAACTTGGCGAGCCTAGCATGTACAGACATGGCCTCGGAACACGGACCAAAAGGTTAAACATGAGTCATATAGTAGATATGATGCCCATTTGATGCTCGCCCTTGAAGCTATGACGACTCACGTGATGATCGGACTTGGTGTAGTGGATTTGGTTCATGTAATCACCAAAAATACACGAGGGATGTCGTTTTTGAGTGGGAGTTCATTTCTAATTCTGATTAGTAGAACTCAATTTATCATAAATTAAATCAAAGTGAATTTGCATTATTTTTTGTAGTCATTGGCATTTGTTCACCACCTTATGCATAGTTGTAATTGAGATAATAGAACTATAGAATTATAGATATATACTTTACGAACTGGTATCGTATTGTGTTGAGTGTCAATCTAAAGTTTAAAAGTCCTATTGCAAACTTTCAGCAAACTCTGTTTACTCCGTGAAATTTAATAATTGGTATTAAATCGAGAGTAACAATTCCAGTGTTAGTATCTTAAGTATCATGTTTGCCTCCATGATTCTTGATTGTTTTAATATCAAGTTTATATAGGAGCTGAAAGAATTGTTTCAGAAACCATCATGTGTGGAAGATATAACAATATCTGAAACAATGTTTTTGTTTGCAATATGATAGAGTATGATATATGTTCTCATATTGGATGAGAATTTGCAAAGGTTGGAGATGCTAGACATTCTAATCATCCAAAAGGGTTTTGGAAAGTAACGTTATAGTCACGATTCGCCTTTATAAGCTATAGTAGCTTGATCATGAAAGTTGTCATGATAAGGGTGAATAGAAGATGTATGTAAAGTTTTTACTACACTAAAAGATTACTAAAGAATGGATTTTGAAAGAATGCCGATCATTTTGATGATGGTGATCTACTTCAAAGTGCAAGTCCAAAGGTATTATTATTGGAATATACATGCTTTGGACTATGTGTCATGTATATAGCGCCACTTTTGATGTTGATAGATTCTTTTAAAAGGAAAAGTAAATTCTAAAATAGAATCTATAAAATATATTTGGCAGAAAAGAAAATATTGGAAATATCCAATTTAGGTATATAGATAATATACATGTTATGGTTGTATTCTTTGCTTGTTAAACAATGTGGTTCTTGGGTATTGGATACTGAATTGGTTGGTATGAAATGTCATACAGAACGACACAATTCATGAACTACAATGGCCTAAGTAACTAGCAAGAGAATATGTGATGATGTTCATAAAAAACAAACAAACCGTTGTTTGTATTTCTCGTTGACATCAAAGCTTGACTTCAAGATTTGTTTTAATAATTGTTATTTAAATCTGGTATTATGAGAACAAAGGCTGTTCAAATAATTACCATATTCCATATAAGATGGATGATTTACAAATCTAGTTATAGAAATCACATCCATAAAACCTAATGCTAAAATGTCGCAAGACAAATGATTGAAAGATCACTTACGAAGTGACATCACCGTTTAAATTATATTGGAAAGAAAACATGAAGAATCTCCATTTTCATGGAATTTTGGAGTCTTTGATTTGATCAAGTGACGCTTGTGAGACTTTCCACGGGATAATTAAAACATCGTTCAAATGCCAAAGAAGAACGATCGACTAAAATATTGGAATTTATACATATCGATGTATGTAGTCCATTATGTATAGTCGTAAGCGATGGATTTCAACTTCATATGCTTTCTCCAGAAATTTGAGTGAATATTCACTTAATGAGAAAGAAGTATGAAATATTTGAAAATGTTTCAAAGACTTTCAAGATGAAGTGGAAAATCATTGTAACAAGAAAATAAATGATTTATGATTTTATCATAAGGTAGTTATTTGAGTTGCAAGTGTAACAAGAAAATAAATGATTTATGATTTTATCGTAAAGGGATTTATTTGAGTTATAACTTTAGCAAAAACACCTAGATTTATATCTCCCGAAACACCATAGGAGTATGGAGTGTTTGAGATTTGTAATAAAACCTTGTTTGACATGGTTGGATCAAAGGTGTTATTTATAAAACTGCCATTATGTTTTAAAAGATTAAAGCTTTAGATACTACCACTTTTACACTGAAAAGAGCTCCATCTTGATCCGTTGAAATGACACCATATGAGTTATGGTTTGGGGTAAAACCCAAGTTGTCCTTTCTTAAATTTTGGTATGCTAAACATAAGTAAGATGTTTACAACCAAAGTCGGATGAGCATGTCTTTGTAGGTTATTTCGAATAACAATTGGTTATTACTCCATAACACCAAGGATAAAAGGGTTTGTCGCTTGAAACGTGAAGTTTCTTGAATAAGGGTTTTTTTCACAAAAGTTAAATGGGAGGACAATAGAACTTTGATAAGGTTAACGAACCTTAGCTATATGTGCTGAGTTGCGCAGCGCCGGAAAATGTTCTGGAGGCAGCCAGAAAGCTCATAGCTTATGTGCCTCAAAGGTTGTGGTCACGGAGATCTAAAGTTCCTATTGAACCAAAAAGGTCGGATTAATAATCAAATGAATGAGATTTGAGAGTAAATCATTATTGTTTGACAATGATGAACCTACTACAAAGAAGCGATGATGGGCCCTGACTCCATCAAATGGCTTGAAGCCATAAAATCCGTGATAGTTCCATATACGAGAAATCATGTTTTGAACTTGGAAGACCCTCCGGAAAGGTGTAAAAACCTATCGGTCGTATTTGGATCTATAAAGAAACAGACATGGATGTTTCACATCTATGAAATATTCGACATGTCGGTAAAGTTTTACGACAATGTTCAAGGATTTGACTATGACAAGATTTGATCTTTCATAGCGATATTTAGTCTGGACGGATTAAAGTAGCAACCACTAAATATAATTTGTTATATGGTAGATGAATAAACAAAACAAAGTTCTTCTAATAGAATGGTTACCTAGGACGTGTACATGACATGGTCCAAAGGGTTTTGTTAAATTCAAAGGATGGTAAAAGGGCATGCAAATTTTAATGGTTGAAGTAAGCATCGCGGAGTTGGAAGATTCACCGTGATGAAAAGGAGTTTTCATCAGGAGATGATGAAGATGCTTGCATTTGCAAGAAATTAAGTGGCAGCGTTGAGACATATTTCTAATACATTATGTGGAGGACATCTTGTTGATTGGAAATGATGTATCTTTTATTGACAAAGGTTAAAAATTTCATTTTGATGAAAGACTTAGGCAAAACCCGAATGTTTAGCATGAATGTCTATAGCAGATAGACTGTGATGCTAATATGGTTGTGCCAAACGTACATATATGAGATATTGAAGGAGTTCAATATAGAAACGACAAGAAGCGGTTCTTATCGCATGGAAATGAATTGAATCAGGATTCAAGTGTATCGACACTTGTGAAACAAGATTCAAGTGCTTTGACACTTGATTAGTGAAATCACAAGATTGATTTGATCAATCATACCATGATATGTACACATCCAGATATGTCCTATGCTCTAAGTGTTATGAGCATATACCAGAATGAATCATAAAATGATCATTGGACGATAGTGGGGATATTCTTATGATCTTCTGGAAGAACTAAGAATATATTTGTGTAGAGGTGACAAACAAATACAAATAGTTCATTGTAAAGTGTTACATTGATACTAGTGTTGTCACAAGATACAAAATTAAGTTAATCTCAATTTAAACTATGGGTGGCACAATGAAATGGAAAGTCGTTTCCATGATGGATTTGGATGTATTCCAAAGTTAAGACATTGTGACGGATACTACAACAAAAGGCTAAGTATATGACTACTATAGTAGCAGCAAAGGAGGGAATTTGTGTCAAGTAGTTTGTTATCAAACTAAGGTGTGGTTCACAACGGGCTAACACTAAAGATATATTGTATGACAATAGTATCGACGTGATTTAACCCCAAGGAACTAAAGGTCTCACCAAAATACCAAATTTATACAATGCCATATCATTAGAGAATGAGTAATGCGTGGAGACGCAAAGACATGCAAATACAGAAGGACCTGAAGCGTCAGATCCATAGATTATGTTAACCACTTGCAATTGCGTATATGGAACACCAGAAAGCCATATGTGTTCAATACGCAAAGTTTTGAAACCAGATTATTGTCTCTAGTGCAAGTGGGAGACTGAAGGGAATATGCCCGAGAGGCAATAATAAAGTGGTTATTATCGTATTCCTTATTTATGATAAATGTTTATTTTTCATGCTATAATTGTATTAATACAGAAACGTTAATACATGTGTGTTTAATAAACAAAAAAAGGAAGTTCCTAGTTATGCCTCTCTTTGTCACATCCCAAGATTTTCCAAATCTTGTAATGTGAAAATAAATGAATAAAATAAAACTTTGTTTGATTTTCAGGGCCAGAAGAAACTTTTTGAATTTAAATGGAACTTTAAACCTATTTGGATTAAATAAATCCTAAAGGGATTTAAAAAGGATAAACATTTATTAAAGGAAATTAAAATGTTTTTGAATTACTATTTTGGATTTTTAAATAAAAGGTTTTGGCTTTCAAAAGAAAAAGTGGATTTATAAATAAAGATTATTTTACAGAGCCAAATTAAAATAATAAGGAATTAAACCTTGGCCAAGTATTTAAAATAAAATGTTTTGTTTTGATTAAAAATAGTAAAGGTTTATTTGAATAAAATAATAAAGAATTAATATCCAACTTTATTTAAATAAAAGGTTTTACCAATTTAATTGAAACATCAAAACTTATTAAATTATTTAAAATAAGTTTTCCAAATATTTGATATTCACAAATAAAACCTACTGAATGGTTTTGGTACTATTTTAGATTTCAAAATAAATATCTCAATAAAACAAATCTTATTTGATTTAATAATGAAAGTCTATTATATTTAATTAATAATGGACTCTAAAATAAAAGGTTATTTTGTTTTAAACAAATTTCCAAGTATTCTATATTTCCCAAATAAAACCTACTGATTTGGTTTTGAAAATATTTAGGTTTCAAATAAAGATTTTATTAATAAAAATCAAACTCTATTTGATCTAATAACTAAGGCCCATTTTATTTAATTATTAATGGACCCTAAAATAAAAGGTTATTTTGTTTTAAACAAGTTTTCCAAATATTCTTTATTTCCAAATAAAATCTACTGATTGGTTTTGAAAGTATTTGGAGTTCAAATGAAGATTTTATTAAATAAACCAAACCCTATTTTATTAATGAACCATGGACCATTTTACTTAATTAATAAATGGAACCTAAAAAGATTTAAAACATTATTTATTTTATTTTGGATTTTGGTTCATGTTACTGAACAGAACTAATTTCAATATTACAAAGTTTGGGTGTTGTTTGAATTGATTTGAACATTGTTTGTTTGTTTGAAAATTCAAAAAAGAAAATAAATTCAGAAAAAGAAAAGGGTTCAGATTAAGAAAAAAAATAGAGTTTTGTCGACCCAACCCAGCAGCCCAATAAGCCCAGCAAGGCAGCCCAGCTCCCCTCCAGAAAGAAAACGTTTCGCACTCCTTTTTGAACCCGTGGAGCAACTGACTAGAGGACCTCCTCCTCGCTTCTTTCCCACTGACTGACCGACCCCACTTGTCACTGTTCTTCTTTCCCACCCGCACGACCCCTTCTTCCTTCCTCGACGCCGTTACCTGCTGTGATTCCGCGGAATCAATTCGTCTTAATGCCGCGTCTTTACCTCGCCTTGACCACGCAGGATAAATCGCCAGCGTCCCTTCTTCATTTCCCCTCTGACTCCTTCCCCAATCACGCCCCCAGGACGTCCCAATTTCTCCCCGAGCACCCTCTGTTCCGACGAAGTCCAGAGCCGATTCCGGCGACTCGACACCACCTCCTGCCTCCCCGAGCACACGAGCATGCTCACCACACCCTGGCGCATCTTTCTGTGCCATTCATTCATCCGCGGGTACCCTACAGCGTCGGCAACGTCGACGACCTGCAGCACCGCCGTCTGCCCTCTTCTCCGACGACGTCCCCAGGTAGAACCTGACCTCCCCTCCTTTCCCCGTGGACACGATGATGATCTACAGGCTCGTGCGAACCTCACAGCATTTTCCGTTTGTCCTAGGACGCCCTATCCTCGCCCTCGACGACCTCCTGAACCGCCCGAAGCCCAGCTCGTCTCCGGCGAGCAATCAATGACAGCCCCATGCGCCCCTTCACCAACCAGTACCACGTTGAGCATCAGCGAGCGTTAGCGATTCCGGTGAGCATCTCCCCACCCTCCTTTGCTTCCTGTACCGCCGGCGCCGTCATCGACTGGCCGCTCCGCCGCTAGCCACCGTCGTCGCGCCGCCAGCTTTTGGCAAAGCACTGAGAGCCGTTCGATCTAGTTTGAACGAGCAGGATTAGATCACTTAGTCGCGAATAGGTACGTTCTCTGGACCGCGCGATTTGACTTGATCCAACGCACCACGATGCCGATCCGGCCGAACCGGTATCAACCAGTAAAATAACGCCGCGTGTCACCTAATCGGTTTAAAAACAAATTTGAAAACAGAATTATTTACAAACTTCAAACCTTTGTAACTTTCAAACCACACGTCCAAAAATTACAAATTTTATATCAATGGATTCAGTGGAACAAGCCCTAGACAACCATGCCCTTAGTTTAACAAATAGTATCTGTTAGCTTGTTTGAATTTGCAGAAACATTTGTATGCTTGTTTAGAGTATAAAAATTGTTTAAAATTGATTTTAGGGTTAAAACTTTTGCAAAATGGTTTTTTGTGACCTTACTGACCCTAGGAACCAACCCTTGGTGTTAAAAATGATTTTGGAAAGATTTAGGTTGGATTACTTGACTAAGCCATTTTCTAGCCAAATAAAAAGAATGGTTTTTGTTATAAAAATATTTATGGAAAGAAACTTTAAGAAAATGGTTTGATCAAACCCACTGACCCAAAAACACCAAGTTTTGCAATAGCAACTCATTTGGTGAAAAACTCAAAAGCTTTGTTTTGATAAAAACATTTTCCACCACATAAAATGATGAATGGATTTGAAAATGGTTTATGGATAAAACCCACTTGCTAATAACTTTGCCACTTTGGTAAATGGCCAATTTGGATCTTACAAAGTTTAGAAGCCTAGTGGAGACCATCCTTGCAATAGAACCAACCTTTGCATACTTATGCATGACTTAGATTCCATTACTTTGTGTGTGAAAAATTGTTTGTTTGACTTTGGTTTAGAATGTGAATTGAATTTGTGTTTGCTTGATTGATTTGTAGTGAAGTGTGAGACTAGAAAGATCAAGGAGTGAACCACCATTCCCTACCAAAAAGGCAAGTGATGCTTCATACTTTTTGTCCCATTACTTTCTCTATGCATTAGTGATTTTTCTCTAAGTAAAACTTGCATGAATTTTGCTAAGTATAGACCTTGCTATAAGAAAACCTAGTAGATGAATCCTTAGTAGGATTTTCCTAAGTTAAATATTCCTACTACTATCAAGCTTAACCTAGCTAATAGAAAACATGGGTGGAAAATATATTCACACTATGGAAAAATATTCTAAGTCTGAGGACTTATGTTTTGTTTAATAAAACAACTAAGTTAATAAATCACCTGGGTGGAATGGAAGGATTGGTTTATGTTGAGTGGTTACACAAGGCCATGGACTTGGCTTGTGTATCTCACTTGTGGATGGCCACCCAGGAACAAAGAGATTTGAGATGTCAAATGTTGAGAAGCTTCAAGTGCAACCACTTGGCAATATGGGCTCTGCCATGATCATATAGGTTGCAAGAACTTAGCCATATGGACAGTGGGTGGTAGTGTTTGATAGGTTGGAATGCGTCCATTTTGGTCTAAGGGAAAGCTTATGAAAGATCTTGTCTTGGGAAACCAAGTCTTGTGGGGAAAGTGCACCACCTCTGCAGAGTGTAAAACCTAAGTACTTAGCCATGTCCCTGGTAAAGGACAATTTGAGCATCAAGACATGGAAGCAATCAAGGATCTCATCATTCCAATTTCTAAGTTAAAATGTTGTGGTTTGAACAAGGGTTGTTTGAAACATTCAATCTTTGATTGAGAGATGCCTTGTAAAGGATCTTCAATCTTTGGTTCAGAAAAATGATTTTGTCAAAGCAAAAACTTAGTATTTTCAAATGTTAAGGAAAAATCTATTTTGAGCAATGCAAGTCTCAACACCACTTAGCCAAATGCATATAGAAGATAGACTCCACAATACTACCATAGTATCACTTGCCAATACAATTCAAATGTATTGACCCTTTGTGGCTGTAACTTGTATGTTGCAGGTTTGATTGACTTTAGTGAAGATTGATTGATTAGGATTACAAAGTCTACAACCAACATCTGCCTGTGGCACTTTGAAGATGAAGGACACCATGATTTTAGTTATTCCGCTGCAATGTAATGTAATAGCCAAATGAGCTATGTTTGATGTAATAAACTTATGTTATTCCTGGTTATAAAGTTATATTATGACCTTTGTTTCTTGATATTACATCTAAACTGTGGATGCTAGCTATTGATCCAGGGACTAGCATTGTAAAACACAGGAGGCTCTATCTTATTAAAGATTGGGACCCCTACAGATGGTATCAGAGCATTGTGTTGCCTGTAGGATTTGTAAACCTAGGATTGGACAAAAACCCTTAGAAAAATAGGAGTTGTATTTGTTCCAAAAACTTATTTACAAAATCTTGTAAACTCTTTCCTCAACCATTTTGGTTTCAACTCTACATCTCTTCTACTTCAACTTGATGGAAAATCTACCCCATGACCAAGGACTTCACCATGTGCAAAGGACTCCATCAACTCTAATGACTTCAACTTCTTCAACTCTAATGACTTCAACATCTTCAGTATATTCCCCAAGGACTTCCAACTTGGAAACTACCAAAGACTACAAGTGAAACAGGAAATCTTTCTCAAGATTTAGAGACTAAGGGAATGCAAAATAAGAAGGAGCCATCAACAACTTTGAAGTATTGCAACCAAGAGTTTTTCTCAAGGAAACCATGATCTCAAGTAAGAAGAATCATGAAGGAAGGAAAGATCACAAGTGAACCATATAGATGGACCACCATATTTTAGTTAAAACAAAACCACCAACTTATGTGGTGTAACAAAAATATTTTGTTGCCTAAAAATGTGCTTAAACTTTGATTGTTTGAGTGAAATGTTTGGTTTGTGATTGCTTACACATTGCTTGTGTGAATTGTGATGTGTGTGATTAGAATTACCTCCTTAGAAATATTTTGCCTATTCTAAACTCCCTTCAACCCAAACAGATGACTACTCCAAGAGACTCCAACATCAAGGTTGATGACAACCAAGTTGACAGCATGAAAGAGCTCATAGCAACCTAGAACCAGTTAAACCAACTGACAGCTCAGTTCATAGCCAACAATAGTGATAAAGATCCAGCACTGCAAAAGTTTTTGCAGGAACAATCCCAACTGATGCTTAAGGTGACTAATCAAATGATCAACATGGAAGAAAGCTATCCCAAAAGAGTTTATGATAACAAGGACGACAAGAATGTTGTTCTAGATGGAGCCCCAGCTTGCATTATTTGTGGAGACAAGGATCATACTTCCAAGGAGCATGAAGGTCAATGCCCTAACTGTGGAGAAAATCATCCTGTTGGACAATGTCCCATCTCCCAAGCTACTTGCTACCTATGTGAAGGAAGTGATCATACTCCTAACAAATGTCCCATCTATGCCATGGTGGAACAAAGGAAACAAGAAGGATCCAAATCTACCAAAGGAAAAGGACCACTTATACCTCCAAACAAGACAACCTACTTCAAAGGATCAAAGAAACCCAAGAAACCAAGACAGGACATGCACCTTGTGCAATGCCGTAAATGTAAGGAAATGGGACACTACTCCAGTGAGTGCCCAGAGAACAAGAAAAATAAGGGAATTAACCAAGTGGTGTGCAACAACTGCAAAGAACCAAGCCATTATGTAACAACTTGTCCATAAGAACAACGCAAAGAACTCCAAGATATCCACTGTTTCAATTGTAAGAATCCAGGACACTATGCAAGCAATTGTCCAGAGAAGATGAAGAACAAGTTGAACAAGCCTATGGAGAAACTCAACCTTGGCCCATGAGTCAAGAATGGAAACCAATGGCACAATGCAAATGTTTGCTTAGAGAAGTTTTCCCTAGGATCCCAAGATGGATAATATGTAATTTTTGTTTGAGAAATTTTAAGGGTGGTAGTACCCTAGTTGTTTTGAACTTGCTTGTAACCCTAGCCTCCCCAAATCTCGGGACGAGATTTATTTTAAGGGTGGTAGCCTGTCACATCCCAAGATTTTCCAAATCTTGTAATGTGAAAATAAATGAATAAAATAAAACTTTGTTTGATTTTCAGGGCCAGAAGAAACTTTTTGAATTTAAATGGAACTTTAAACCTATTTGGATTAAATAAATCCTAAAGGGATTTAAAAAGGATAAACATTTATTAAAGGAAATTAAAATGTTTTTGAATTACTATTTTGGATTTTTAAATAAAAGGTTTTGGCTTTCAAAAGAAAAAGTGGATTTATAAATAAAGATTATTTTACAGAGCCAAATTAAAATAATAAGGAATTAAACCTTGGCCAAGTATTTAAAATAAAATGTTTTGTTTTGATTAAAAATAGTAAAGGTTTATTTGAATAAAATAATAAAGAATTAATATCCAACTTTATTTAAATAAAAGGTTTTACCAATTTAATTGAAACATCAAAACTTATTAAATTATTTAAAATAAGTTTTCCAAATATTTGATATTCACAAATAAAACCTACTGAATGGTTTTGGTACTATTTTAGATTTCAAAATAAATATCTCAATAAAACAAATCTTATTTGATTTAATAATGAAAGTCTATTATATTTAATTAATAATGGACTCTAAAATAAAAGGTTATTTTGTTTTAAACAAATTTCCAAGTATTCTATATTTCCCAAATAAAACCTACTGATTTGGTTTTGAAAATATTTAGGTTTCAAATAAAGATTTTATTAATAAAAATCAAACTCTATTTGATCTAATAACTAAGGCCCATTTTATTTAATTATTAATGGACCCTAAAATAAAAGGTTATTTTGTTTTAAACAAGTTTTCCAAATATTCTTTATTTCCAAATAAAATCTACTGATTGGTTTTGAAAGTATTTGGAGTTCAAATGAAGATTTTATTAAATAAACCAAACCCTATTTTATTAATGAACCATGGACCATTTTACTTAATTAATAAATGGAACCTAAAAAGATTTAAAACATTATTTATTTTATTTTGGATTTTGGTTCATGTTACTGAACAGAACTAATTTCAATATTACAAAGTTTGGGTGTTATTTGAATTGATTTGAACATTGTTTGTTTGTTTGAAAATTCAAAACAGAAAATAAATTCAGAAAAAGAAAAGGGTTCAGATTAAGAAAAAAAATAGAGTTTTGTCGACCCAACCCAGCAGCCCAATAAGCCCAGCAAGGCAGCCCAGCTCCCCTCCAGAAAGAAAACGTTTCGCACTCCTTTTTGAACCCGCGGAGCAACTGACTAGTGGACCTCCTCCTCGCTTCTTTCCCACTGACTGACCGACCCCACTTGTCACTGTTCTTCTTTCCCACCCGCACGACCCCTTCTTCCTTCCTCGACGCCGTTACCTGCTGTGATTCCGCGGAATCAATTCGTCTTAATGCCGCGTCTTTACCTCGCCTTGACCACGCAGGATAAATCGCCAGCGTCCCTTCTTCATTTCCCCTCTAACTCCTTCCCCAATCACGCCCCCAGGCCGTCCCAATTTCTCCCCGAGCACCCTCTGTTCCGACGAAGTCCAGAGCCGATTCCGGCGACTCGACACCACCTCCTGCCTCCCCGAGCACACGAGCACGCTCACCACACCCTGGCGCATCTTTCTGTGCCATTCAATCATACGCGGGTACCCTACAGCGTCGGCAACGTCGACGACCTGCAGCACCGCCGTCTGCCCTCTTCTCCGACGACGTCCCCAGGTAGAACCTGACCTCCCCTCCTTTCCCCGTGGACACGATGATGATCTACAGGCTCGTGCGAACCTCACAGCATTTTCCGTTTGTCCTAGGACGCCCCCTATCCTCGCCCTCGACGACCTCCTGAACCGCCCGAAGCCCAGCTCGTCTCCGGCGAGCAATCAAGGACAGCCCCGTGCGCCCCTTCACCAACCAGTACCACGTTGAGCATCAGCGAGCGTTAGCGATTCCGGTGAGCATCTCCCCACCCTCCTTTGCTTCCTGTACCGCCGGCGCCGTCATCGACTGGCCGCTCCGCCGCTAGCCACCGTCGTCGCGCCGCCAGCTTTTGGCAAAGCACTGAGAGCCGTTCGATCTAGTTTGAACGAGCAGGATTAGATCACTTAGTCGCGAATAGGTACGTTCTCTGGACCGCGCGATTTGACTTGATCCAACGCACCACGATGCCGATCCGGCCGAACCGGTATCAACCAGTAAAATAACGCCGTGTGTCACCTAATCGGTTTAAAAACAAATTTGAAAACAGAATTATTTACAAACTTCAAACCTTTGTAACTTTCAAACCACACGTCCAAAAATTACAAATTTTATATCAATGGATTCAGTGGAACAAGCCCTAGACAACCATGCCATTAGTTTAACAAATAGTATCTGTTAGCTTGTTTGAATTTGCAGAAACATTTGTATGCTTGTTTAGAGTATAAAAATTGTTTAAAATTGATTTTAGGGTTAAAACTTTTGCAAAATGGTTTGTTGTGACCTTACTGACCCTAGGAACCAACCCTTGGTGTTAAAAATGATTTTGGAAAGATTTAGGTTGGATTACTTGACTTAGCCATTTTCTAGCCAAATAAAAAGAATGGTTTTTGTTATAAAAATATTTATGGAAAGAAAACTTTAAGAAAATGGTTTGATCAAACCCACTGACCCAAAAACACCAAGTTTTGCAATAGCAACTCATTTGGTGAAAAACTCAAAAGTTTTGTTTTGATAAAAACATTTTCCACCACATAAAATGATGAATGGATTTGAAAATGGTTTATGGATAAAACCCACTTGCTAATAACTTTGCCACTTTGGTAAATGGCCAATTTGGATCTTACAAAGTTTAGAAGCCTAGTGGAGACCATCCTTGCAATAGAACCAACCTTTGCATACTTATGCATGACTTAGATTCCATTACTTTGTGTGTGAAAATTGTTTGTTTGACTTTGGTTTAGAATGTGAATTGAATTTGTGTTTGCTTGATTGATTTGTAGTGAAGTGTGAGACTAGAAAGATCAAGGAGTGAACCACCATTCCCTACCAAAAAGGCAAGTGATGCTTCATACTTTTTGTCCCATTACTTTCTCTATGCATTAGTGATTTTTCTCTAAGTAAAACTTGCATGAATTTTGCTAAGTATAGAACTTGCTATAAGAAAACCTAGTAGATGAATCCTTAGTAGGATTTTCCTAAGTTAAAGATTCCTACTACTATCAAGCTTAACCTAGCTAATAGAAAACATGGGTGGAAAATATATTCACACTATGGAAAAATATTCTAAGTCTGAGGACTTATGTTTTGTTTAATAAAACAACTAAGTTAATAAATCACCTGGGTGGAACGGAAGGATTGGTTTATGTTGAGTGGTTACACAAGGCCATGGACTTGGCTTGTGTATCTCACTTGTGGATGGCCACCCAGGAACAAAGAGATTTGAGATGTCAAATGTTGAGAAGCTTCAAGTGCAACCACTTGGGAATATGGGCTCTTCCATGATCATATATGTTGCAAGAACTTAGCCATATGGATAGTGGGTGGTAGTGTTTGATAGGTTGGAACGCGTCCATTTTGGTCTAAGGGAAAGCTTCTGAAAGATCTTGTCTTGGGAAACCAAGTCTTGTGGGGAAAGTGCACCACCTCTGCAGAGTGTAAAACCTAAGTACTTAGCCATGTCCCTGGTAAAGGACAATTTGAGCATCAAGACATGGAAGCAATCAAGGATCTCATCATTCCAATTTCTAAGTTAAAATGTTGTGGTTTGAACAAGGGTTGTTTGAAACATTCAATCTTTGATTGAGAGATTCCTTGTAAAGGATCTTCAATCTTTGGTTGAGAAAAATGATTTTGTCAAAGAAAAAACTTAGTATTTTCAAATGTTAAGGAAAAATCTATTTTGAGCAATGCAAGTCTCAACTCCACTTAGCCAAATGCATATAGAAGATAGACTCCACAATACTACCATAGTATCACTTGCCAATACAATTCAAATGTATTGACCCTTTGTGGCTGTAACTTGTATGTTGCAGGTTTGATTGACTTTAGTGAAGATTGATTGATTAGGATTACAAAGTATACAACCAACATCTGCCTGTGGCACTTTGAAGATGAAGGACACCGCGATTTTAGTTACTCTGCTGCAATGTAATGTAATAGCCAAATGAGCTATGTTTGATGTAATAAACTTATGTTATTCCTGGTTATAAAGTTATATTATGACCTTTGTTTCTTGATATTACATCTAAACTGTGGATGCTAGCTATTGATCCAGGGACTAGCATTGTAAAACACAGGAGGCTCTATCTTATTAAAGATTGGGACCCCTACACTCTTATACACTAGCTCGTTGATTAACAAGATGATCAAAGGTTTCCTGATCATGGACATTGGATGTTGTTAATAACGAGGTCACAACATTAGTGTAATGATGTGATGAACATTCATCCGAAGTATAGCATTACGATCAAGGTCATTGTGTTTATATTGCTATAACATCGTACGAAGTAATCTTAGTCCTTAGACCATGAGATCATGTCAATCACTAACACCGGAAGAGTATCTTGATAACATCAAACGTCACACCGTATCAGGGTGATTATAAAGATGGGTTCAGTGCTACGAAGGTGTTATGTTGAGGCTCATGGATCAAGAGTGGAATTTGTCCATCCCGATGATGGAGAGATATACTCTGGGCCCTCTCGGTGATATCACATTGGTTAGCTTGCAAGCAAGTGATTTGATCACTAGAATGTTATATCACGGGAACAACAAAAGTGTACATGTCGGTAACGAGATCAAACTAGGTATGGGGATACCGATGATCGAATCTCGGACATGTAATATATCGTGAGACAAATGGATTGAGTTACATGCATATAAGGTTCACACAATCACAGAAGTCATCGTTGAATATGTGGGAGTCAGTACGGATCTCGAGGTCCCGCTGCTGATTATTGATCGAAGAGGGGTCTCGATCATGTCTACATTATTAGCGAACCATAGGGTGACACACTTAAGGGATACCAACACCATTCGGAGCAAATAATATGCCAGAGAAAGAAAAAGGATATCTCAGGAATTTATTTCACTAGACACCGAAACTGTTTCGGTTGAAATTGCTGAAACTAGTTCTGCATGTGAAATTGAAATGTTGTAAGGGGTTTTATGTTAATGTTTGTTAATTAAAGTAACTAACAAAATTCTGTATAAATAAATAAATAAAAGAGTTTTATTTAAATGAGAGCTTGAATTAATTTTGGTGGAAAATTAATGCATGTGAGTGGAATTGTGAGTGGAGGTGTTTTTATGTGAGTGGAGCATCCACCACATGAATGAGGGAGAGGTGGGGGAACCCTCCATGGCCGGCGGCCATGCCCCCTTGGGTTGCCCCCCTCCCCTATAAAATGACCCCCTCCTCTCACTTGTCACTCACACCTCCTCGCGAAGGATCTTTCTCCCCCCTTTAAAATTCCCCCATGGTCTCGGATCAGCGAGATACATGTTCCCGGTGGCTTTTTATGGAAGGATTTGTTGCTTCCGCTGCTTCGCTGGAGCGAGGGCACGGAGGTTGTCGGGGTACCCGGACGTGTGTGCGATCACGGATGCACCACTGCTTTGCGGTGCTGGACGTGATGGTGCTGGACCGGCTAGACCAGATGGAATTCATCACGATCTTGAGATCGGCAAGCGTTCGACTAGATCATCCACGAGTACAACCTCGTTAATGCTATACGGTCTTCGAGGGTATGTATTCTATGGATGTATATCCACCCGTTGCTTGTATCTAGTACATAGATTTTGGTACATAGTTGTTCCCATCGTAGGAAATTTTTTGTTTTCTATGCTGCGAACCCAACAAAAAACACTTTGTAATATTCGTTTCCTCGAGATTTGTGTATGCGGAAAAACTACTGCGTTAACTTAAGGCAGAAAACAATAGCTGTATTTCCTACTACTCAAGTACTAGTTCTAGCATGTAAATAAATTTTTTAAGAAAGTGTTGGCTTATCAGTTACTTTGGTTTTTATGCTTGACCATTCTGAGTCAGAAGACTCGTAGTTGGAACCATGCGCTCAGGTGATGATGCCCAATGGCACCGTCAAAAACCTAAGCACAAAAACGCCGGCTTCAAGTGCCAAAAGTCACCACTCCAGAATCCACATAAAAACAACAAAGAACGTTTAAACCAAAAAACTTAAGCTAACGCCCGTAGGCGGAATTTTCACAAGTGCAAATGCAAAGCTTGCGCATAAAGGTTTTATACGATCTAAAAATGAACACTAAAGGAGGTAAAAGACTCAGGAATATGGGTGAACCAGAGAGCTTTATTTCATTGATCATATAAGAGGTACACAATAGATAAAAAATATGCTAAGTGTAAAAAGGACACAGTTGTGCTATGTTCCATGGCCGATCAAGCTCCGGGTAGTCATCATCCGGGTCATGTTGCTTACGCTTATGATCATTGCTGGGTCTATCCTCAAGTTCATGATTGTCAACGAGGTAGTAAGACCCATTGAGCAGCGCCTTGCTTATGATGAACGGTCCTTCCCATGGCAGGGATAATTTGTGTGACTTCTTCTGCTTAAGTCGGAGCACCAGATCCCCCTCTTTAAACAAGCGATGCCAAACATGGTGACTATGGTAGCTTCGTAGCTTTTGCTGGTAGATGGCGGATCTTTGGCATGCCAATACATGCTCTTCCTCGAGAGCGTCCACATCTAGGCGCCTGGATTATTCAGCGACATCTTCGTCGTAGGCAGCAACTCTTGGTGAATCGTGAAGGATGTCGGAAGGCAGGATGGCTTCTGCTCCATATACCATGAAATAAGGGGTGTAGCCTGTAGATCTGTTAGGTGTAGTTTGTAAACTCCATAGCACAGATGGTAATTCCTCCGCCCAGGCTCCAGCTGCTCTTTGTAGCGGTGCCTCTAGACGTGGCTTGATTCCCTGCAGAATTAATCCATTGGCTCGTTCAAGTTGGTCATTAGATTATGGGTGTGCCACAGATGCTAGTTCAAGTCGGATGCCCTTCTCCCAACAATAAGCTTCCACTTATCCGAGTGACAAGTTGTTGCTATTGTCGGTGATAATGCTACATGGGAGACCAAATCTCACCACTAGATTTCGGACAAACCTAAGGGCAGTTGCCCCATCAAGATTTCTAATGGGTTTAGCTTCTATCCATTTGGTGAATTTATCAACAACTATTAGCAGATGCGTAAACCCACATGGTGCCGTTTGTAATGGACCAACCATTTATAGCCCCCATACTGCAAACGGCTAAGTTATTGGTATTGTTCGCAATTCTTCAGCTGGAACATGTGGTTGTCGGCCATAGTACTATTTGCCGACTTTCGACCTCGTCGATGGGCAAAGTTCCGTGTATGAGATATTCCATGAACGGTTTTGTCCAAGCCGGAGGGACCTTTGTCACTGTGTGAACAAAAGATTCAACTCTATCCGGGTTCTCGATGTCCGCTCCTTTCACGAATGGTGTCCGTAGATGCTCCAGAAAAATGCTAGGAGGAATTTGTTTGCGCCCTGATCCAATCTTTGACAGTAGATCAGCCGCCTCATTTTGCTCCCTAGGGACATACTTGACTTCGTAGCCCAAGAAGCCCTTGGCTATCTTGTCCACTTCGTCTCGATATGCCTCCATCATAGGGTTCCGCGTGTTCCAGGTGCCAGCCTCCTGCTGGGCAACCAGGTCGGAATCTCCACAAAAAACTATGCGCTTGATGCCAATATCCTTGGCTACGCGTAGTCCGTGAATGAGTGCTTCATATTCCGCCATGTTGTTTGTAGCCTTGAAGTGGATCTGCAGAACGTAGTGCAGCTTCTCCCAGTTGGTGACTATAGCAGTACACCAGTCCCCGAGCCATTGAGTAGCTTTGATCCGTCAAAGTGCATCACCCAGTATTCTGGCTCTGGCATAGGGGTAGCATCTGGCATCTCCGTCCAATCTACAATAAAATCTGCCAAGATCTATGATTTTATAGCGTCGCGTGTTTTGTAGGTGATCTCGAAGGCGGCAAGCTCAATGCCCCACTTCACAACCCTTCTTGTAGCATCTGTGTTGTTGATGATGTCGGACAGTGGAGCTTTGCTCAAAACTATGATAGGGTGCTCCTGGAAATAGTTCCTTAGCTTCCGAGAAGCAAGGAACACTCCATAAGCTAGCTTCTAGTAGTGCGGGTAACGTTGCTTGGACTCCGTCAAGACCTTGCTTACATACTAAACTAGTCGTTGAACTCCGTACTCATGCCCTAGTTCTTTCCGCTCTTCCACGACGACGATGCTGATTACCCGGTTGGTGGCCGCCATGTAAACTAACATAGTTTCCATAGGCTCGGGTGCTGCAAGCATAGGTGCCGAGGAGAGTATCTCCTTTAGCTGCTTCAGTGCTGCATCTTCTTCGTCTGTCCATGTAAATTTGTTCGCCTTCTTCAGCAACTTGTACAGCAGCAGAGCCTTCTCTCCAAATCAGCTGACGAACCGGCTAACTGCTGCAATGCAGCCTGTTAGCCGTTGTATGTCCTTCAGGCATGTCGGAAGGTTTATGTTTAGGATGGCCTTGATTTTCTCCGTGTTGACCTTGATTCCGCGCTGGGAAACGATGAAGCCCAACAATTTGGTGGCTGGAACCCCGAAGACGCACTTCTTTGGGTTAAGCATCATGTTGTATTTCCGGATATTATCAAAGGTTTATTTTATCTCGAAGAATAAGTCATTTGACTTTTTAGACATCACCTCTATATCGTCCACATAGGCATGAACGTTCCAACCAATTTGATCGTGTAGGCAACGCTGCATAGTATGCTGGTACGTAGCACCTGCTTTTTAGCCCAAAGGGCATCATGACGTAGCAAAACATGTCGTAAGGTGTGGTGAATGAAGTGGCCAATTGGTCCGACTTCCTCATCTTAATATGGTGGTATCCAGAGTCTGCATCTAGAAAAAACAAAAGCTCTGAGCCTGCTGTCGATTCAATAACTTGGTTAATGCGAGGCAAAGCAAATGGATCTTTGGGACATGCTTTGTTCAATCCGGTGTAATCAACACACATTATTAATTCTTTGTTTCCCTTTTTGGGGACAAGTACAGGATTGGGCACCCATCGGGTGTGAAGGACTTCTTAGATAAAACTAGCCTTAAGTAACCTAGCTATCTCTTTGCCTATGGCGCGTCTCTTCTCGTCTCCGAAGCGTCGCAGAGGTTGTTTTAGCGGTTTGCATTTTGGATCAATATTCATGCTGTGCTCGGCAAGTTCCCTAGGTACACCTTTCATGTCGGCAGGTTACCGGGCAAATATGTACCTATTCTCACGGAGGAACTCGACGAGCGCGCTTTCCTATTTGGGATCCAGGTTCGTCTCAATGGCGGTGGTCTTGGAGGCATCGCCTACCACAAGTTCCACCGGCTTATTTTCGATGGCAGCCTTGAAAGCTGAGGCGGAGTCAGAAATATGCTTCTTCGACTTCGGCATCTCCGTGGCATCGACCTTGCTCTGGATCTCCTTGAATTCATCGCTATAGACGACAGCTTCTGCAAAGGCTGCTTCTCCAATTTCACAGTCCCTTGCCTTAGTAAAGCTTCCGGATACGGTGATGATGTCGTTTGGTCCGGGTATCTTGATTTTGTTGTAGACGAAGCATGGCTTGGCCATGAAGTCGTGGAAGATGTCGCGTCCGAAGATGACGTTGTACACGCTCTTGAAGGGGACCACCTCGAATGTCATGCGTTCTTGGCGGTAATTATTAACATCACCAAAAGTGACTTGAAGTTTGATGCACCCAAGGGACCGAGCCTCTCGGCGAGGAACTACACCATGGAACACAGTGCTGGTCCGCCTTAGGTTGACCTCCGTCAAGTTCATCTTGTGCAGCGTATCCAGGTACATAATGTTGATTCTTCTTCCACTGTCCACCATGCACTGGGTGAACTCGTTGCCGTCAATCAGGGGGTTGATGACCATGGTGTACTGGTTCTCCTTAGGGATGAGGTCTGGGTGATCCTTCATGTCCCAAGTGATTGGAATCTCTGACCAGCGCAGGTACTGGGGGACTGGGGGTAGGGTGGCCATCAGTATCCTTAGCGAGGATTTCTGTGACCAGACAGTTGGGGTGCCAAGGAAAGTATGGTATACGGGGGCCTTCTTTTAAAAGGGGTTCTTGCCCTTGCCATCTCTCTTGGTGGCGTGTTTGGGGTCAACGTCCTTGTCCATGTCACTTGAATCCTTGTACTCCTCTTCCTTCTTCTTCCCTTTTCCCTTGCCTCGCGGTCTGTTCTTCTGACTTTGTTTGTAGCCGGACTCCGGGTCCTCCTTGAGATCGTTGACGAACTTGCAATGGCGATTGGTGTGAGTAGCTTTGCCGTTTCCATCGAGGTGTACAAGGCACGGCATATAACGGTACTCCTTGTCCGTTTGGGGAAAGAGGGGTGCTGCCAGAGTAGTTTCACTACCTCGCTGCTGCCCACGACCAGCCCCCGTCCTCGGCCACGCTGTCCGCCATCACCTCGTCCTGCAAATGTCATGGCGACCATGTCGGAGGTTTGCTTTTCTTCTGGTGGGCTCTTCCACTTGGTTCTGGTGTTTGAAACACCCCTGTTTTTAGTTAATCATTATTTAGGGTTTGATTGTGCCTTGCATGAGCATCATGTCTTAAATTGTGCATTAAAGAAAATAAATCAAACCCTAAACCCTAGTTTTCTTCCCTCTCTTTGAAACACATTCAAATGGTTTTGAATTTAGAAAATCACAAAACAATGGGAGCCCAAATTGAATACAAGGGCTCATAAATATTTTACATATTTGATAAAAGCCTTTGGTGTTGTAAAATTATCCAAAACAGATTTTAAAATGAATTGCTAAGGAAGAAAATCAAAATAGATAAAGAAAAGGCTTCTGGAATAAAAAGAGCAGCAGAGCAATCAGGCTGCAGCCCAGCTCACCCTCTCCCCTCTCTCATTTGCTCAGCGCAGCAGGCAACGGCCCAAACTCGGCCCAGTCGCAGCCCACCGACCCGATAACGGCTCGTCGTCTTCCTGGAGTCGTCATCGACCTTCCGATTAGCCGAAGCATCTCGCTGTCGGCACGCCGCCGGCCGCCCCGCGTGGAGATCCTCGCCGCCGCTCTGGAGCAGGATAAGATCGAGCCACGACGTGCCCCTCTTCCCCTATGCCTCTCCATTCCCTTTCCCTGGCTCTCCCTTCCTCGTTCCTCCTCTCCTGGCCAAAACCCTAGCCACCAGAGCCACTGTGCGCCGTCGTTTTGGACCTCCCCTCGAATTTCTGAGCAAGCTCCTGGAACCGCTGTGCTCCCCTGGGTATTCTTGTCGAAGCATGCAAGCTGGAAAGACCCCTGCCGCTCCAATCGGCACCTTGGTCTCCGACGACCTCCGCCGCCATCCTCGTTGATTCCGGTCGTGCCTCGCCACGCCGACCCTCTACTCGCACTTGTGGTGAGCCTCTAGACCTCCTGGCCCCTTCCCTTCCTCCCCTAGATCTCTGGATTGCTCCATCGTCGAACGCCGCCATCGGCCACCGCCAGAGCTTGCCATACAGGCTGTTCCGGTGACCATCCGCGGGCGGCGCCGCCTCTTTTGGGCTCGTCTCGCTCCACTGGTTCGAACAAGCCTAACCCCGAAGCCTCGCTCGCCGTCATCCACCGCCCCTATCGTTGTCCTGAGAGCCACCGTCGGCATGACGTCATGCTTACGTAATGCTAACATCAGCAAGCAAGCGGTCAACCCAGTCAACCCAGTCGAAGGTCCCATTTTCTTGCGTGGCTGACCACGTGGCCTCGTCCCCACCCGTTAGACGTAGTGGGTAGCTTCTGTTTTGGTGGAAAACGACCCTCCCCCTCTGGTGATGTCATCCGGATGCATTAAATCAATTTAAATTGGTTAAATAATTTCAAGAAAATGGTTTAAAACTTGTAAATTCAATGTCTAATTATTTATAAGTCAGAAAAATATGTATAATATACCAAAATGTTCAGAAAAATGAGAACTATCTATCTAATGTATATTCATGCATTGATAAACAAATTTAATGACAAGTTTCATTAGAACAACATAGTAACCCCTCTCATATACATCCAGAGTTTCCCCGAGTTAGGGTTCTCACCCCTCGGAACCCGTTTAAATTGTCGAGCATACTTTAGGGTTACATTTGAAATACAATTTAACTTGTCATATCATCATCCTTGCTTGAGCATTGCATCGATGCCATGTTTTCATTGTTTCCCTCTCTTTCTGGTGTTTGGTTCTTTCCAGTAGAATACGATATCGAGATCAAGATCGAAGATCGAGATAGAGACCATAGAAGTTCAAAGATCGACAAACAATACTTGACCAAATATAATCAAGTCAAGTACAAGGCTCTCGAAGATCTGCTGATCGGTTATCAACTGGCAAAGGCAAGCATAGCCCCACCATGATATAATCTTATGATTTCAAAAGCATTTCAATTCTTGCCATGTTGCATACGATTCTACTATGGTATTTTATCGATAGATAGAGTATCCTATCTGTTGCATACTTCCTTTGAGCATATATTAACTGATCCACTGCTCCTAGCATAACTAGGTTTGGCTTGTGTGCACTCCTAGAGCTAATATCTGTGTCTTGCTTATCCATGCATAGCTGTCAGTGCTAGTTCATTCAGATGATGTATCAGATGTAGATAATCTAGTATGACAGGAGAACGTGATGAGATGAGATCAGTGATATGAGTTTAAACATTCTAAGGCTTGTATGGGAGGCCACGGTGGGATGTGGTTTTTCTAGTCCCATGCTCGCTACCACTAGGACCCGAGTTCTTTCCTTTGGAACCGAGACGAGCGTACAATCACACGGGGCCTAGACAACCTCACGAGCAAGTAACTTGCCTAGTAGATTCCATGAGTCACATAGTTCGGGCGTTCCATTCAACATACGCATTGAAAATGATTTCGAAAGAGGGGGTGAAGGAGGTGCATTCATACAGGTAGGGAAGCGTGGACCGGGTTGCTTGGGGTTGATAGCGCCCCTGGTAAACCAACCTCTCCTCACATCTTTAAGTACCGGATTCGGGATTTGACCCATTATGGAGGAATCATACTTATTGCGTGACTCATGGTCTCGGCGAAAGCAAGATAAAGGTCGTGTCTAACCACCCTCTGCCGGCCTTCCAAGGAAGATGGCTATTACTATAGGCATTAAGAGAAGGTTAGTACGTGTGGGTAAAGTTGTACACCCCTACAGGGTTAAATCTTTTCGAAAATCCGTGTTCACGGTTATGAACGCTTGGTGACCAGATTCTAAGATCATAGAGAACTTTAACCTAACCGTACAATTTGGCAGATCAACATGTTCTTAAGGATGCTTCCTCATGGGTACGAGGGGGTGATCCTAGATGAGGTTCGATGATGATTTGGTGGATATCAAAAGATGATGATCAATACTTTGGAGATGTCGCTCTCTTATCCCCTTTAAAAATACTCTGACTAGATGAGCTCCTTCTCTATCTTGTTTTTTAAACAAAGATGGCTTTATGAAAAACAACTCCACCAGCCATAAGTCTTGCGGAGTACACCCTATACTCACCCTTGCCTTGTTGATACTTTTGGCAGAGTAAGTTCTTCCTTGAAGACGAGTTCCGTACTACATCGACACCAACGAGTAGCTTGGGGTTGCCGGCCGGCAGCCTGGAGTCTATGGGCTGGGACGTCAGCGTTATGCTTCAGGCCTCTTAGGCCATTTGTTAAGTTTGCTATACTTAATAGCATAATTTGCCTTCCGTTGTTTGATGTTTGTGGTTATTGACCTCTGCTTGTAATAATTTGGTTCTCTGCTTAGTTATGAGCTTGCTGTAATAAATTTTGTGTCGTAGGGTCACTGCTGTGTTATTGATTCTTCACTAGATATCCTCGAGCTCAAGGTTAAGCTTATGTCAGACGGAGGTCTGGGATTTGTTTTGCCCTGATCCCGGGGGTGTCATAGGTTTTGGTATCAGAGAAGTACCGACCGTAGGAAAACCTTGCTATTGGTTGATGTTGAGTCTAGTGCTTGTGAAAACTATTTCAAAGATGAAAAGTATTTGCAAAAACTATAGTATGCTTCTTTTTCTCCTTATCCAGTTTCGCTCTAACTCTGGATTATCTTATCTTGTGTTGATTTGGAAAAATTTTGCTATCTCGTCTCTTTCTTCAAAGCTTAGGTGCCTTTTCAGGCATGCCGTTTCTAAGCCAGTTGACCTAGTGTTGAGTTCTCTAGAGTTGTGTGTGTTAAGAATTTCTTATTCCCCTTAGCTCTGCTTCATCTGAGAGATTCCTTTCTATCATGATCTCTCTATCTTTTGGATCCACAATGGTATATTGTTTGTTCCATAGTGTTCTGTTCTAGGCTTCGAGGTTTCCTTTCACCTCGTGTGCCTCCTTTTTGTCGTTTGGGTACTTCAGAAGTCTTATCTTCTTTTGGAAGCTACCTCGTGATTACTATCTTGCATTGTACGTTGTGTCACTCAAGTAGTAGTTACTTCTTTCTTTGGGTTTTAACCCTTGGACTTGAACTTAAGATCCCTGATTGTGCTGGATTCTGGTGTTGTGAATCCTGTACATGAAGCTGACCTTTAACCCAAGATCCATCCTTTTGACCCCTGTCGTTAATGTTCCCACATTACCCCAGGATGGCTGGTATTACCATTCTAGCCTTCAAGCTTGTGGTTATTGTCGCGATTGAATTGTGACAATTAAGGACTTCCCCTACCACATTCTATGGCAGATGTTCTTTAATGGAACCAAATAGATCACGACAAGAGTACTCCTCGTGAGTCTCGCTTCTATACTCGTGACTCTACCACACCTTTTCCCTTCCTTGTGTTGGTTTTCGGAAGATTGTTGACTTATGCATCCACATCTTGGGATTCCATCCTGAGCATGTTCTTTTTCCCTTGTTGTTTTCCGATCTTTGTCTACCCGTTGGTAGCCAAGTAGTAAATGTGCATTGGAGTCTTCGGATGTAAGATACTCTTGTGGTCCGTCAAGACAAACCATTTCGGAATGTCTAGGAGAAACAAAATCCAGTACCTACAGGTAAAAGTGTTGTAATCCGCAGATCAAGAGGCATTGATTAGATTCTTTCTGTTCTATCTTGAAGTATCACACTCTTTTATACTAAGAGGTCATGTTGAGTTTCATGAACCCTTAATGAAGTGATGCTCTTACACATATTTACCCACCCTTCCTCGAGCTTTTGCGCTCATGAGTGATGCGTGTGCGTAATAATGTGGCCATTTAAGATTCTTAGCAATTATTATTGTTTTAAACTCTAAGGACATTTGTGTCATTCTTAGCGTGATCAGTTAACCCCGTCACTAAGCAAAGGATGATTATGCTACCAAGTCCGCTATTCTAGTGCATCTCTTCCGTCAAAGAGTTACGTTTGTGCCGAAACTCTGAGACTATGTCTCCTTGCTTAATAAGCAAGTCTCCTCTCGAACTAAGTGACATATTGTTGGTTTGTGATATTCTAGATGTCTACTAGAAGTATCGCCATGTCGCCATACTCTTTCTCCAAGGATCCATAACTAGTTGGATGAGTTTAAACAACAACTTGGAGAGTTGTAAGACAAAAGTTCTAGCTGACTCTGTTCCTCTTTAAAGGGATGTATAGTTTTGTCTGTGTTGAAGAAAGATAGTATTTCCTTTATGGATATATTATTTTCCGCACCTTTGATTTGATTTGGGTTATCGTCAAATCAAACTCAGTTCCGAGGACTATCTTGATGGTGTCTCTATCTGTGATGTTTCACTTTAGTACATCTTCATGTCCTTTGGTCTGACCAGTATTCCTGTCTTGTTCTCGCAACATATGAGTCCATCTTAATGGAGTGTCCTGGCGAGTTTGTTGTTGATCCCATAGATGACATCCTTATCTTCTCCATGCTAGACAAGATTCATATGAAACAATTGACATTAATGTTGGAGATTTTCAAGAACCATCTTCGAGTCATCTCGAAGTAAGTGTTCTGGATGTTAGAAGTAACCTTCTCTGGTTCACGTGCAGTTGTTGAAAGATGTCGCCGTGGATTTGAGTAGAGTTATCCTTTTTCTCTTAAGGACACATGTGTGGTTTATTGGTAGTACTTTATGTATGTGGAATTGTCTCTCGACAAGTTTTTAAACGCATGGGTCTAACAATCTAGCTCAGTCTTTTGGAGCTTGAAACTGTAGTCTATATCTTGAGACTCTAGTAACTTTATCTTTGTGGTATATGTTGCAAACTTTCTATTCGGACATGCTGAGTCTGAAATATCGTCTCGCCTAACCAAAGCCGAATCTCAAGCAGCAATGATGGTTGGTGTTCCTCAGGATTTTGACATAGTACTCTTTGTAAACCCAGCAAGATTTATGTAATGGTTGACACATTTAGCCGGAAAGACCTTTTGTTATATTCCTGTGATTCAGCAATATCAACCACTCTTCATGAGGCTTCTTCTATGATTTTAATAAGAGTTGTGCTTATGGTCTCTCTTGTATCCGAAGTTTTACCTTTACTTGATATTTTGATTTCTCGAACATCAAGGAGAACATTACAAGTAGTGTTAATAAATGTCTCTCGGTCGATCCTCTAGACCATTTATGTTGGCAATCATCTTGTTGTGCCAAGTAATTGAAGTATTAGAATGAAGTTTCTTTCTTCTCGTGTCATCAGGAATCTTCTTAACTATTCATCTGGTGGTGTAAAGTGATATCGAGATCTTTGGCAAAGATTTTGATCGTCCTGGATGAATAAAGAATGCCTTCGTTTTCCTGACCATGTTCTAAGAGAGACTATGATTTTGGTAATCAGAAGTTTCTCCTGCTACATGTCCCTTGTGACTCCTACGAGTCCTCGCCACAAAACACCTTTCTGTCTTGGCCTTCTATTGAATGAAAGAGTGATCCTTCTGTGTCAAAAGTAGTTCAACAGCTTGGTTTTGTTGAACCATATCTCTGTATCTCTGCAACCTGAAATCTGTAATTAAGCCGTTTAGTAGAGGTTCCTCATCGAAGTCTGTGTTATGTTCTTTCTCTTGGAATCTTTCATCTTTAGAAGCTTCAAAACCTCATGTAAGTTCCATGGTCTCAATCCTTATGAAGACCACCTATCTAACAACTTGAAACCTTCTCTTGTTTCCTCTACTACCTTGACGTGTTCCATGTTTGTCATCTCAGAGTTGTTTCTACACACTCCATCCATGAGTTGGCCATGAGATACTCTGTGTACTGTCTAGTGTGTTTTCCTCTTATCCTTAGAGTGACCCTGTTTCTTTCTCTCTCTATCTCTTTTCCTACCTTTGGAATCTCGGGTCGAGATTCTCGTAAGGGAGATAGAGCTGAAACACCCCTATTTTTAGTTAATCAATATTTAGGGTTTGATTGTGCCTTGCATGAGCATCATGTCTTAAATTGTGCATTAAAGAAAATAAATCAAACCCTAAACCCTAGTTTTCTCCCCTCTCTTTGAAACACATTCAAATGGTTTTGAATTTAGAAAATCACAAAACAATGGGAGCCCAAATTGAATACAAGGGCTCATAAATATTTTACATATTTGATAAAAGCCTTTGGTGTTGTAAAATTATCCAAAACAGAATTTAAAATGAATTGCTAAAGAAGAAAATCAAAACAGATAAAGAAAAGGCTTCAGGAATAAAACAAGAGCAGCAGAGCAATCAGGACGCAGCCCAGCAGCACAGCTCACCCTCCCCCCTCTCCTTTGCTCAGCGCAATAGACAACGGCCCAAACTCGGCCCAGTCGCAGCCCACTGACCCGATAATGGTTCATCGTCTTCCTGGAGTCGTCGTCGACCTCCCGATTAGCCGAAGCATCTCGCTGTCGCCACGCCGCCGGCCGCCCCGCGTGGAGATCCTCACAGCTGCTCTGGAGCAGGATAAGATCGAGCCACGACGTGCCCCTCTTCCCCTATGCCTCTCCATTCCCTTTCCCTGGCTCTCCCTTCCTTGTTCCTCCTCTCCTGGCCGAAACCCTAGCCACCCGAGACGTTGTGCGCCGCCATTTCGGACCTCCCCTCGCTGTTCTGAGCAAGCTCCTAGAACCGCCGTGCTCCCCTGGTTCTTCTTGTCGAAGCACGCAAGTTGGAAAGACCCCTTCCGCTCCAATCGGCACCTCGGTCTCCGACGACCTCCGTCGCCGTCCTCGTTGATTCCGGCCGTGCCTCGCCACGCCGACCCTCTACTCGCGCTTGTGGTGATCCTCTGGACCTCGTGGCCCCTTCCCTTCCTCCCCTAGCTCTCTGGATTGCTCCATCGTCGAACGCCGCCATCGGCCACCGCTAGAGCTCGCCATACAGGCTGCTCTGGTGACCATCCGCAGGCGGTGCTGCCTCTTTTGAGCTCGTAGCCTCGCTCGCCGTCATCCACCACCCTTGTCGCCATCCTAAGAGCCACCGTCGGCATGACGTTATGCTTACGTCATGCTGACATCAGCAAGCGCGCGGTCAGCCCAGTCAACCCAGTCCCTGGTCCCATTAGCTTGCGTGGCTGACCACGTGGCCTCGGCCCCACCCGTCAGTCGCAGTGGGTAGCTTCTGTTTCGGTCGAAAACGACCCTCCCCCTCTGGTGATTTCATCCTGACGCATTAAATCAATTTAAATTGGTTAAATAATTTCCAGAAAATGGTTTAAAACTTGTAAATTCAATATCTAATTATTTATAAGTCAGAAAAATATGTATAATATACCAAAATGTTCAGAAAAATTAGAACTATCTATCTAATATATAATCATGCATTGATTAACAACTTTAATGACAAGTTATTTAGAACAACATAGTAACCCCTCTCATATACATTCAGAGTTTCCCCGAGTTAGGGTTCTCACCCCTCGGAACCCCGTTTAAATTGTCGAGCATGCTTTAGGGTTACATTTCAAATACAATTTAACTTGTCATATCATCATCCTTGCGTGAGAATTGCATTGATGCCATATTTTGATTGTTTCCCTCTCTTTCCGGTGTTTGGTTCTTTCCGGTAGAATACGATATCGAGATCGAGAACGAAGACCGAGATCGAGACCTTCGAAGTTAGAAGATGGACAAACAATACTTGACCAACTATAATCAAGTCAAGTACAAGGCTCTCGAAGATCTGCTTATCGGTTATCAACTGGCAAAGGCAATCATAGCCCCACCATGATATAATCATATTATTTCGAAAGCATTTCAATTCTTTCCATGTTGCATACGATTCTACTGTGGTATTTTATCGATAGATAGAGTATCCTATCTGTTGCATACTTCCTTTGAGCTTATATTAACTGATCCAATGCTCCTAGAATAACTAGGTTTGGCTTGTGTGCACTGCTAGAGCTAATATATGTGTCTTTCTTAGCCATGCATAGCTGTCAGTGATGGTTCATCTAGATGATGTATCGTATGAAGATAATCTAGTATGACAGGCGTGATGAGATGAGATCAGTGATATGAGTTTAAACATGCTAAGGCTTGTATGGGAGGCCACGATGGGATGTGGTTTTTCTAGTCCCATGCTCGCCACCACTAGGACATGAGTTCTTTCCTTTGGAACCGAGACGAGCGTACAACCACACGGGGCCTGGACAACCTCACGAGCAACTAACTTGCCTAGTAGATTCCATGAGTCACATAGTTCGGGTGTTCCATTCGACATACACATTGAAAACGTTTTCGAAAGAGGGGGTGAAGGAGGTGCATTCATATAGGTAGGGAAGCATGGACCGAGTTGCTTGGGGTTGATGGCGCCCCTGGTAAACCAACCTCGCCTCACATATTTAAGTACCGGCTTCGGGATTTGACCTGTTACAGCGGAATCATACTTATTGCGTGACTCATGGTCTCGGCGAAAGCAAGATAAAGTTCGTGTCTAACCACCCTCTGTCGGCCTTCCAAGGAAGAGGGCTATTACTAGTGACATTAAGATAAGGTTAGTACGTGTGGGTAAAGTTGTACACCCCTGCAGGGTTAAATCTTTTCGAAAAGCCGTGTTCACGGTTATGAATGCTTGGTGACCAGATTCTAAGATCATAGAGAACTTTAACCTAACCGCGAAATTTGGAAGATCAACGTGTGCTTAAGGACGCTTCCTCATGGGTACGAGGGGGTGATCCTAGATGAGGTTCGATGATGATTTGGTGGATATCAAAAGATGATGATCAATACTTTGGAGATGTCGCTCTCTTATCCCCTTTAAGAATACTCTGACTAGGCGAGCTCCTTCTCTATCTTGTTTTTTAAACAAAGATGGCTTTATGCAAAACAACTCCACCAGCCATAAGTCTTGCGGAGTACACCGTGTACTCACCCTTGCTTTGTTGATACTTTTGGCAGAGTAAGTGCTTCCTTGAAGACGAGTTCCGTATTACATCGACACCAACGAGTAGCTTGGGGTTCCCGACACGCAGCCTAGAGTCTATGGGCTGGGACGTCATCGTTATGCTTCAGGCCTCTTAGGCCATTTGTTATGTTTGCTATACTTAATAGCATAATTTGCCTTCCGTTGTTTGATTTTTGTGGTCAGTGACCTCTGCTTGTAATAATTTGGTTCTCTGCTCAGTTATGAGCTTGCTGTAATAAATTTTGTGTCGTAGGGTCACTGTTGTGTTATCGATTCTTCACCGGATATCCTCGAGCTCAAGGTTAAGCTTATGTCAGACGGAGTTCTGGGATTTGTTTAGCCCTGATCACGTGGGTGTCATAGTGTTCCTCCTAGCTTGATTTGGAACGGCCGTTGCCGGCAAAGAGCCGCGAGCATCATCGTCGGCAGCCGCGAACTCACTAGCCAGCTGGATCATCTGGTTGAGATCTAGTCGGTGATTGTCCTACAGGCGCTTCAACTTATGTCAGAGCAACATACCTTTCTCGAACCCATCGATGAAGGCAGCCATGGCGGTCTGAGCATGCACTCCTGCGTAGGAATTCTTCATATCCAGCCAGTGAGAGAGGTAGGCATGAGATGACTCGTCTTTCTCCTGCACGAACCGCTGTAGATCGCCAACAGTACATGGACGCTTATACGTACCCTCAAAGTTCTTCGTGAATGCTTCTTGCATGTCCAACCAGTTGCAGATGGACTTCTCCGGCAAGTCATCAATCCATTGTCGGGTCGTGCCTGCCAGCATCAGGGGGAGGTACTTGACGGCGACGTTGGGGTTACCCCTGGCGATCTCCACCATGTTGCCGTAATCCTACAACCACGTAGCTGGTTTGGCGGTGCCGTCATAGGGCTTGATGGTATTGTCAATCCGGAAACTCTTGTGGTAAGTTGCGGTCCGTATTATAGGTCCAAAGCAACGTGGTCCCAGGTATTGTCCTTCCCGGGCCTCGTAAATCTTGTCCAGGCGTGAACGTGCGTCGTATGGATCATGGCTTGTTCTTTTCTTCTTGCTGCCAGGGGATGGGCTGCGTGAACGAAGCGGGCCTCCTCCGCCATGGTGGCTGCTAGGGGGCGACGGAGGCAGAGGTGGCAGTGGGTTAGCTTTCTTGCTGTTGCCCTCCTGTGATGCCTGACGCTTGTCGCGGTTGATTGTCGGACGTGGAGGGTCATGACGCGACCTGCTCTTGTGTCCTTGATTGCACTCTCCATCATGACGGGGCTGCTCCGTGTTGTCGCGGATGACGATGCCGCTTTGCCTTGGCGGAGGCATGTCCCTGCGATGGTGAGCCTTGGGGTCTTTGTGATGTCAGGGAGACCGGGGCGATGGAGATGGGCGACGAGGATGAGCCTTGCCTCTGTGGTCGGAGGAGATGGGGATAGCGTCCTTTCTGTTGCGTGCATCCCTCTGTCTTCGCTCTGATGAACCCGTCTGGGACCCGACATGTAACATCCCAAAAATCATGATTTCAAAGCTTGCATATCATTCATGCATTCGTAATCATTTTAGGATCATTTTCAAATGAGATTTCAAAAAAAGAAGCATTTGAATGTCTATTATTTTATGTAAGCAAGGCAATGGCCCACTGCTACTCTCTAGTATAAAATTATTTGTTTTAAACTAGAAAGATTTGAACTTAGAGTTGATTGATATTTCCAAAACTTGATCAAAGTTTTCAAAACAAATTATGAAATGAAAACCATTCTTATGCCTATTATAATAATTTAATTAAGGCATAGTTTTAAACTTCTTTTTCAAACCCAATTTGAATTTGAGTGTGAATAGATGTTTTACACACCCCAGGATACAAGAAACACAAAAAAAAAGTTTGGAGAAAATTTCATTGGAAACAGAATTGTTTTGGGCATCTAAACTCAAACCAGAAAATCATATCAGAAATAGAAAAAGAGAAAGGGAGAAAAAAATAAACAAACTGGCTAAACTAACCCAACCCATACGAGCTAGCCCATCTAGCCCAATAGCCCTCCACCCCACAGAAAACGTTTTGCACCACGTTGTTAACCCACGCCGTCGCTGACGACTGGACCCCACGCCGTATCTCTCTCTCTCACTGAATGCCAGGCCCCACTTGCCAGTCATCTTTTCCACCCCGCGACCCCTTCTTCCCCAAATCACGCCATCTGTTTCCGGTCGATTAATCTTGCTTCAATTCGAATCAATGAGCTAGTAATACCTCCCCCTGACCTTGCGTAATTAATCGCCCGCATCCTCCCTTCCTTTTACCCAGTCGCCACCCTCTCTCTGCCCCTAGGCTGCTCGGAATTGGCCCAGAACCTCCCTCTGCTCCGACGAGCTCCAGCCCAAATTCTGGCCAACCACCGTCGCCCCTTTCCTTCCAGACACCACGAGCGAGTTCCCCATCATCCACTGCACCTGCCAGTACCTAGCACTCGCCCATGCGCGCTCTCCTTTGTCGGCAACCTCAACGACAATCAAGCGCCGCCGTCTGTCTCGACTCCAGTGACACCCTCTGGAAGTTCCTGACCGCCCCCTTCTCTCTTCTGGTTACTCACATGTTCGCCAGACTTGTGCGCATCTAACGGCACCGTTCTTTTGGCTAGGCATGATCTGTAGCCTCGCCAACGATGACGAACAACCGTGCCTGAGGACCGACGCTTCTCCGGCGACAATAGACGTCGAGTCCGTGCGCCCCTGTCCCTCCTGCGACCACCTTGAGCACCGTGACGACCCCACGAGCTTGGTAAGCCCCTCCGTTTCCTCCCTTGCTTCCCAGAACCACCGGAAAATCACTAGGCAAGCGCACCGCCGCTCGCCGTTGACTCAGCGCCGCCAGTTCTTGGTCAGGGCAAAGGTGCCCGTTGGATCTGGATCTCACGGCCGCGATTAGATCTTAGGTGAAGCGGTACGGGCAGATCTGAGCCATGCATAGTTAGTTAGATCCAACATCCCGCGAGCATGATCCGCGCGAAACGGTATCGACCAATCAGACAGCGTCGCGTGGCCAGTGTTTTGATTTAAAATCTGAAATTAGATCTATTAGTTGTTCAAACTTGCAAAATTCATAACTTTTGATCCACACATTCAAATTTTGTAAATTTTATATCATTGGAATCAGGAGAAATAATTCTATCCAATTATGCACTTTGTATAATAAATTGCATCTGTAAAATGGGTTGTTTTTGCAGAGACATTTATAAGCTTATTTTGTATATAAAAATTGTATGCAAATTGTTCTAAGGGCCAAATTAATTTTGTTTAGTGTATAATGGTTTTGTTTATGATTCAGTACTGTTCCACTTCTCTTGTTTGATTTAGAAAATCATCACATGGAATTTGCATGCATTAATATATTTTTTCTTGTTTATTTTGATATGTGAATTTGGTGCTATGATTTTATGTGTAGATTTTGGTGCTAGTGGTGATTGTGATTGTGAGGATTGTTGCTACTCCCACAACTACCAAGGCATGTGGTGCTTCATATTTTTATCCCAATATTTTGACTAAGCATTAGAAATATTTTTGTATAGGGCTTGCATGAATATTTTGCTAAGTATCTATATGCTATGCTTGGGAAATCCTAGTTGTCGTAGAATTATTAGAATTTTCTCTAAGTTAAGATACTTGCTATTTCCATGCTTAGCCTAGCTAGTAGCAACCAAGGGTGGAATATATACATGCTATGTAAAAATATTGCTAAGTCTTTGGCTTATGGTTTTTGCTTAATAAAACAACTAAGTGAACGAAACACCTGGGTGGAATGGTAATTGCTTGGTGGTTTTTGGTTGAGTGGTTACACAAGGTCCATTTCTATGGTTTACCTTGTGTATATCACTTGTGGATTGCCACCCAGGAACAAAGGGATTTGAGATGCCAAATGTTAAGAAGCTTCTAGTGCAGCCACATGGCATTATGGGCTCTGCCTGGATCATATAGGTTGCAATAACTTAGTCATTTGGACAGTTGGTGGTAGAGGGATGATAGGTTGGAACGCGTCCATTTGGTCTAAGGGAAGGCTTCTGAAAGGTCCTGTCTTGGTGAAACCAAGTCTTGTGGGGAGAGTGCACCACCTCTGCAAAAGTAAGAAACTAAGTACTTAGCCGTGTCCCCGGTAATGGACAACTTGAGCTTCAAGACATGGAAGCTATCAAGAATCTCCTCATCCCAATTTTCTAAGTTAAAACTTGTGGTTGAACAAGAGTGAAGGTTCACCAATTTCTATTGGTGGTTCCTTGGGAAATTTTTGCCAAACAAAAACTTAGTGTTTTTCAACTAATAGGTAAAACCTATTTTGAGCAAGCAAGCCTAAGCTAAACTTAGCCAAATTCATGTAGTAACTAGATGCTAATATTCTACTAAGGTATCACTTGCCAATACTATTCCAATGTATTGACCCACTGTGGATGTAACTTGTGATGTTGCAGGCTACTCTAATGATGATTAGGGGTTATGAGTCTACACTCAACATGCTTGCCTGTGGCACATGAAGATGAAGACTTCTATTTTTATATTGTTAAGTTAAACTCTTGTACTAGCCTATGTCTATGGAGTTGTAAAAGACTATGTTATCTCTAGAATGACGATGTAATAATGACCTTTGTTTCTGTGTACTTCATCTTAAACTGTGGATGCTAGCAATTGATCCAGGGACTAGCATTGCAATCACAGGGATCTTTACCTTTATAAAGGTGGGATCTTACAGATGGTATCAGAGCACTGTGTTGCCTGTAGGATTATGACCCTAGGATTGGATTAGAAACCACTAAGGAAAAATTTCAACAATTTCCACACTTGTCTTTTTCTTCTCGTAAACTTTTCTAATCTTCTTTCTCATCTCTATTTGTAGATGAACTCCATCAACGAAGCTGTGAGGAAGGGACCACTCATGACCAACGTTTAAGAGAAGACATCATAGACTTAGAAATGGAGTCATGTGATCAAGATCGACAGATTGCCTCTAGGGATGCCCTGATAGCCAACTTATCAAGTGAGTGGGGATTGTAATGTACTTCGTTAGTTGGACCACCACACTTATCATTTTATTTCCAAAAAATTATCTAAGTTATGTTGAACCTTTGATGCTTGTAATGGATTTGTGTACGCCATGACTTGTGTGATTGTTGCAAAAGATATGCTTGCGATATTTTGTCTTGTGATTTTTCTCTATTGATGTTGATTCTATCTTTTCTCTATCTTATAAAATATATGCCTAATGTTATTATCAACACGGCCGAGGAGTTAAAGGGAACTTGTTTTGGCACTCGTCTCATTGAGCTCACTAGCGTGCTCAACCTTCCACTTCCTAGCATCATGACGCTTCCCCTCACCAAGTTTGAGAGGAAGGACCTTTGGGGCTTCTGAGTCACTCAGCCCGGACGCCAGGCAGAGCCAACCACGGAGACCATCACTTTCAAGCTGATGCATGACGACAAGGAGAAAGGCCTAGATGTAGTCATGCAGGAGTTACTTGGGTGCCTGGTAGGGAGACACTCCAGAGAGCTTAGAGGTCTTTACGTTCACCCCTTCGGGAGACACAACGAGGAGGGTGAGGCTATTGAGTACGAGGATGCTGCTAGAGAGACGATGGAGCCGATTCGTCTATACCTCCAGGACCTAGAGGGTCTTATTAGGCACCTAGATACTGATAGGACAAACGTCATGCTTAGCAATGACGAGCTCCAGGTGCAGCTCTTCGCGGAGCAAGACGAGATAGTCAAGGAAATGGAGGCCAAGTTTGAAAGCTAGGACAAGAAATTCAAGAGCCAGGAGAAGAGAGTCCAAGACCGGAACAAGAAGATCCGGGAGATGAAGGAAGAGCTGGAGGCCAAGGACTTCGAGCTCGCGCATCAGCAGGGAGTGATCGAGAGACTTCGCTCACAGAAGAGGGCTCTTAGGGCCAAGATAGAGGCCTTGACTACCAATGTTGAGGAATACAAGACCGCTATGGAGAATGCAGGTGTTACACTTGTTGATGTGGAGATTGATGTGGAGGAGTAGTGATGACTACTCATATATATTTCATCTACCGTACTTATGACTTTTTTTTGAGTCGCAATTACCATCCAACATGTGGGTGGCTTGCTATGGTGTGTTTGCTTTTCCAAACTTGTTGTTTACGTCGTTTGAACCTTATGTTATTTTGATGCTTGGTTTGGTTATTGTTTATGTGATGTATTGTGCATGATAAGCATCTATGGGTATCTCATTCTTATCCTTATGAAAACCACAAATGCCTCCTCAACGTACCAACCCCAACCCAAACAACAACAATGTCATCCCCGAGATGCAGGAGTTGATGACAGCATAGGCACAACTGATGCAGATGATGACCACTTTTATGCAGAATCAGAATAATAACAACAACAACAACAACAACAACAACAATAACAACAACAACAATCCGAACAATCCACCAGGATTTGACATGCTCACTAGATTCCTAAGACTGAGGCCTGCAATGTTCTCAGGAACCACTGATCGAATGGTGGCTAATGATTGGCTATGTTCGGTGAACAAGGATTTGGTAACTGTCGGCTGCACTGACGAGGAAAAGGTCAGGTTTGCAGCACATCTATTGGAAGGACCAGCAGCAACTTGGTGGGATAACTTCCAGATCACCACTCCCATTGAGGATGTGACCTGGGCTATCTTTGAAGATGGATTCCGTACAGCTCACATCTCATCCGGAGTGATGAATTTGAAGAAGAAGGAGTTCCACAACCTGAAACAGCGTCACCGCAGCGTGGCTGAATATATTGAGGAGTTCAACAATCTGGCGCGTTATGCACTGGATGAAGTTGATACTGATGCCAAGAGGAAGGATGAATTCCTCGAAGGACTGAATGATGAACTGAATCTGCAGCTATCTGTTGCCTATGTCCCAACCTACCAATCACTTTGTGACAAGGCTACCATCTTGGAGAACAAGATGAAACAGGGTGAAAGCAGAAAGATGAAGCACAGCTCTGACAAGCACAACTCGGGATCGTCTCACAAGCGTTCCCATCATGATGATAGTGGGAGTTCTGGATCCCACAAACATGGAAAGTACAACAAACACCACAGCCACAACCGCCATCATGACAACAAGAATCACCGTAGTCATGATAATGACAAGTACAAGAACCATAAGAGTGGACACAAGAGTCACCACAGTGGAGGTGGAAGTGGAAGTGGTAGTCAGCCTGCAAAGAGAGATATCAGTCAGGTTGAATGTTTCAAGTGTAAGAAGCTAGGGCATTATGCAAATGAGTGCCTAGAGAAGAAAGTTGAAGGAACCATCAAGCCTAACCCTTTTCTGAAAGGACAGGTGAACCACATCAATGTGGAAGAGATTTATGAGGAGCCTGATGCTGTGGCTGGTAAGTTCAAACTCAATTCTATTCCAGCACTTGTTCTTTTTGATACATGCGCATCACATTCATTCATATCAAGAGCATTTGTTGATAGAAATGAACTTCTAGCTGAAACTATTGGGTGTCCTATAAAAGTAAGTTCTCCTCGTGGAGAAATGATAGTGAACTCAGGATGTCATGACCTAGTCATATAGTTTGGGAAGTATAAGTTTCCCGTTAATTTGATAATCCTAAATCCCAAGGATTGGATGTCATTTTGGGAATGGACTGGATGACTAAGTACAAGGGAGTGCTAGATTGTGCCAATCATACTGTCACACTCACATCCCGGATAATAAAAGGATTAGATTCAAGACTAACTTTGAATAAAAAGGGAGTAAGCTAAATTCTCTTAAGGGGGTTAGCATAGACAGCGTGCTAATTGTGAGGGAATATTCGGATGTGTTTCCGAAAGAATTGTCGGGAATGCCACCAGATAGAGATGTGGAATTTCTGATTGACTTGCTGCCAGGATCAGGACCAATAGCAAAGAGACCTTACAATATGTGAGTTGATGAGTTGAAAGAACTCAAGAAACAACTTGGAGAACAGTTGCAGAAAGTATTTATTCAACCAAGTTCTTCATCTTGGGGAGCACCAGTCTTGTTTGTGGAAAAGAAAGATAGAAGTCAAAGATTATGCATCGATTATCGTTCACTCAATGAGGTGACTATCAAGAACAAATATCCTTTGCCTAGAATCAATGACTTGTTTGATCAGTTAGAAGGAGCTTGTGTGTTCTCAAAGATTGATCTCCGGTCAGGTTATTTTCAGCTTAAGATAAGGGAACAAGACATACCTAAGACAACTTTCACCACTAGGTATGGATTGTATGAGTACACCGTGATGCCATTTGGTTTGACCAATGCACCAGCTTACTTCATGAATATGATGAACAAGGTGTTCATGGAATTCCTTGACAAGTTTGTTGTCGTTTTCATCAATGACATTTTGATCTACTCCAAGAGCAAAGAAGAGCATGAAGGACATTTGCGTTTGATACTTGAGAAGCTTAGAGAGCATAAGTTGTATGCCAAATTCAGCAAGTGTGAATTTTGGTTGAATGAAGTTGGATTTCTTGGACACATTGTGTCAGGAGATGGTGTAGCAGTTGATCCCGCAAAAGTGTCAGCTATAACTGAATGGGAATCTCCTAAGTTAGTGAAGGAAGTTCGTAGTTTCCTTGGCTTGGCAGGATACTATATAAGATTCATTGAGAATTTCTCCAAGGTAGCTAAGCCAATGACGGAGTTACTAAAGAAAGACAAGAAATTTGCTTGGACTGAAGGATGTGAACTCAGTTTCCAAGAATTGAAGAAGAGACTAGTGACAGCACCAGTCCTATGTCTGCCAGATTTGGAGAAGGATTTCCAAGTGTATTGTGATGCATCCCATCATGGATTAGGAGCAGTTCTGATGCAAGAAGGGAAAGTTGTGTCTTATGCCTCGAGACAACTCAAAACTCATGAGGTAAATTAGCCTACTCATGATTTGGAGTTAGCTTCTGTTGTCCATGCACTCAAACTCATGAGGAGCGATGTGAAGTGTTCACATATCGCAAAAGTTTGAAGTATATCTTCACTCAGAAAGAAATCAACATGAGATAAAGGAGATGGCTAGAACTCATCAAGGACTATGAATTGAGTTTGCAATACCACCCCGGTAAAGCAAATGTTGTAGCAGATCCACTAAGCCATAAGGTATTTGTGAATGGCCTTACTAAGGGAGAGTTGCCAGATGATCTGTGTGCCCAATTTAGAGACCTCAGATTGGAGATTGTGCCTGAGGGACATCTCATGTCATTGGATGTTCAACCCACCTTTTTGGACAAAATCAAGGAAGGCCAAAATACGGACAAGGAAATTGAAGAGATTAAAGAAAAGATTGTAAAAGGAAAAGCCAAAGGATTCCATGAAGACGAACAGGGTACTTTATGGTATGGAAAACGTATATGCGTTCCGCAAGATCCAGAGCTTCGGAAACTGACATTACAAGAAGCACACAACTCACCATATTCCATTCATCCGGGTAACACCAAAATGTACATGGATATGAAGGAAAGATTTTGGTGGAATAATCTCAAGAAAGACATCGCCGAACATATTGCCTTATGTGATGTATGTAGTAGAGTGAAAGCGGAACATCAGAAACTAGCAGGATTGTTACAACCATGTCACATCCCAAGATTTTCCAAATCTTTTAATGTGAAAAATAAATGAATAAAAATAAAACTTTGTTGAATTTCAGGGTAAGAAGAAACTTTTGAATCCAATTGGAAACTTTCAAAACCTATTTGGATAAAATTAAATCCTAAAGGGATTAAAAAAGATAAATAAACAATAAAGTTAAAAATATTTAAAATTACTATTTTAGGATCTTTTAATAAAAGATTTGGTTTTCAAAAGAAAAAGTAGATTTATAAATAAGGATTATTTTATAGAGCCAAATTAAACCTTGGCCAAGCTTTTGAAGTAAAATGTTTTCTTTTGATTAAAAAGAGTAAAGGTTTATTTAAATAATATAATGAGGATTTATTAATATCCAATTTTTATTTAAGTAAAGGCTTTTCCTTTTTAACAAAACACTAAAACTTATTAAATTATTTTAAATAAGTTTTCCAAGTATTTTAAGTTCTCAATTAAAACCTACTGAAGTGTTTTTGGTTTTATTTTAGATTTCAAAATAAAGATTTTAATAAATCCTATTTGAACTAAATGAATAAGGTCTATTCATTTAATTATTATTGGACCCTAAAATAAAAATGTTATTTTATTTTTAAATAAGTTTTCCAAGTGTTTATTATTTTCAAATAAAACCTACTGATTGGTTTGGTACTATTTTTAGATTTCAAAAAGATAAAGATTTTATTAAAGCAAATTCTATTTGATTTAATAACTAAGGTCCATTTATTTAATTATTAATGAGTCCTAAAAAGAATAAAATTATTTTATTTTGGGACTTTGGTTTATGTTGTTAAACAGAACCAAAACTCAATACAAGTTTGGAGGAGGTTTGAATTGTTTGAATGTTTGATTTGTTGTTTGAAATTCAAAACAGGAAATTCAAACAGAAAAAGGAAAAAAACAATCAGAAAGAAAAAAATATGAATCTGGTCGACCCAACCCAGCAGCCCACTAGGCCCAGCAGCCCATTTCCCTCTCTCCCCCGAAGCGTTTTTCTCTCACTCACCAGACGACCCGCAGAGCCAATGGCAGGTGGACCCCGCTCTCCCTCTCCTTTTCTCACTGACTCCAGACCCCACCACCGGCCTTCTTCTTCCTCACCCGCCACTGACCACGCCGGCTGTTACCGCCGATGAATGCATTAAATTCGCGGCATTGATGCTGCCTTTACCCCCTGCGACCATGCACGTTAAAACTTCTCTCCCTCCTCTCTCGTTCCCCTCTGTCACCCCACATTAGCATGCCCCCAGGCCGCCCTGATTCCTCTACGAACCTCACTGCCACCGACGGCTTTCACTGCCGATTCCGGTGACCCCGCGCCGCCCCTTGCCTCATTGACCAAACAGACACACTCCCCAGCCTCTGGCGCTTCTGCCTGTGCCTTTCGTTCAACCGCGGGCGCCCCAGAACGTCGATTTCGACAACCACCGAGCGCCGCCGCGTTTGCCTCTCTCTCCGGCGAGTTTTTCTGGTAAGTCAAGACCACCCCGACCCCTCTCAATCACGCACACACCATCGCCGTGTCTTTGCGTGTTTGACCATGCGTTTCGTTTGTCTCCTAGTGATCCATAGCACCGTCCTCGACGACGACTGAGCGTGGCCGAGGCGCAGCTCCACTCCGGCGAGCGATTAAGCCCGCTCCAGTGCGCCCCTTGACTTCTCAAGAACACCTTGAGCTTCCCCAGGCTTCTGCGAACGCGGTGAGCATCTCCCCAGCCACTCTAGCTTCCTGTATCACCGGCACCGCCACCATCTGGCCGCTCCGCCGCCAGTAGCCACCGCAGCGCCGCCCATCTATGGCTGGCACGCTGTACACCGTAGGATGTAAAGCCAAGCGCCACGATAGAACAGGATCGAAGGGGTATCGAGCGATCTGTGCCGTGCGATCAAGTTGGATCCTGCGGTCTGTGTCTGTCGATCCGAACGAAACGTTTTTGACCAATAGGATTGCACCACGTGGCCTGGAGTTTGTTTATAAGACAGAAACATTTCTATTAGTGGTTTGAATTTGTCAATTGTATAACTTTTGTTCCACACGTCCAAAATTTGCAAACTTTATATCAATGGAATCAGTGGAACAAGCCCTAGCCAACCATGCCATTTGTTTAATAAAAAGCTTCTGGAAAAATGTTTGTTTTTACAGAAACATTTGTATGCTTGTTTAGATTATAAAAATTGTTCAAAAATGATTTTGGGGATAAAATCTTTGGCAAATGGTGTGATTTGAACCTACTGACCATAGGAAACACTTTGTGGTTTCAAAAAATATATTTGGTGATGCAAAAGAATGATTCTTTGATTTAAAAGCATTTCTAGTCAAATAAAAATATAGTTTATTCATTAAAAATGGTTTTGGAAGAAAAACTTTGGGAAATGTTTTGTTTTAAACTCTCTGACCCCAAACAGCAAGTCTTATGATTGAAAATGAATTTTGTGAACCCTATAGATTAATGCCTTAGTAAAAACATTTCTACACCACATAAAATGATACCTTGTTTTGAAAATGGTTTATGAAGTGAAACCTTTTGCAAATGACTTTCCCACTTTATAAAATGACCATTAGGTGTTTTCAAATGTTTATGACCCATTAGGAACCACTTTTCCAAATAAAACAATCCTTGGCATGCTTGCATGCATTATCTTGTTTATATGATTTTATGTGATGAATTGCTTGAGTGGTAGATTGAACTTGTGCCTTGCTTGATTGAATTGTAGTGACTTGAAGAGTGTGATTGTATCAAGGACAAGGAGTGAACTTATAGTCTACCAAACAGGCAAGTGATGCTACATACTTTTGTCCCATTACTTTCACTATGCATTAGTGATTTTTCTAAGTAAAACTTGCATGGAATTTTTGCTAAGTATAAACCTTGCTATGGGAAAACCTAGTAGATGAAACCTTAGTAAAATTTCCTAAGTTAAGACTCCTACTACTATCATGCTTAGCTTAGCTAATAGAAAACAAGGGTGGATATATAATCACACTATGGAAAAATTTCTAAGTCTGAGGACTTGTGTTTTTGTTTAATAAAACAACTAAGTTAATGAATCACCTGGGTGGAATGGTAATTTCTTGGTGGATTTTGGTTGAGTGGTTCACAAGGCCCATGTTTATGGTTGACCTTGTGTATCTCACTTGTGGATGGCCACCCAGGAACAAAGAGATTTGAGATGTCAAATGTTGAGAAGCTTCAAGTGCAACCACTTGGAATTATGGGCTCTGCCTGGATCATATAGGTTGCAATAACTTAGCCAAATGGACAGTTGGTGGTAGGGTTTGATAGGTTGGAGCGCGTCCATTTTGGTCTAAGGGAAGGCTTCTGAAAGATCTTGTCTTGGTGAAACCAAGTCTTGTGGGGAAAGTGCAGCACCTCTGCAGAGTGTAAAATCTAAGTACTTAGCCATGTCCCTGGTAAAGGACAATTTGAGCATCAAGACATGGAATCAATCAAGAATCTCATCATCCAAATTTCTAAGTTAAAAACTTGTGAATTAAACAAGGGTTTAAGGATCTTCAATCTTTGATTGGGAGATGCCTTGGGAAAGAAGATTTTGTCAGAGCAAAAACTTAGTATTTTCAAATGATAAGGAAAATCTATTTTGAGCAAAGCAAGCCTAAGCTCCACTTATCCATATGCATATAGTTGATAGACTCCACTATTCTACCATAGTATCACTTGCCAATACAATTCAAATGTATTGACCCTTGTGGCTGTAACTTGTATGTTGCAGGTTTGATTGATGTTAGAAAAGTTTGATGATTAGGATTACAAAGTCTACAACCAACATGTTTGCCTGTGGAACTTTGAAGATGAAGGACCCCATGCTTATAGATATTCTGCTGCAATGTAATGTAATAGCCAAATGAGCTATGTAAGATGTAATAAAATTATGTTATTCCTGGTTATAAAGTTGTATTATGACCTTTGTTTCTTGATATTACATCTTAACTATGGATGCTGGCTATTGATCCAGGGACTAGCATTGTAAACACAGGGGACTCTACCTTATTAAAGGTTGGGACCCTTACAAACCACTACCTATTCCTGATTGGAAGTGGGACAAGATTGGCATGGATTTCATCACCGGATTTCCAAGGACCAGGTCAGGATACGATTCTATTTGGGTTATAGTGGATTGCCTAACTAAAGTGGCTCATTTCATACCTATGAAGACAACCTATACAAGTGCTAAGTTCGCCAAGATCTATATGAATAGGATTGTGTGTCTGCATGGAGTACCCCAAGAGTATTGTGTCTGATAGGGGAACTCAATTCACTTCTCATTTTTGGAGGCAACTGCATGAGTCATTGGGAACGAGATTGGAATTCAGTACTGCTTTTCATCCCTAGACCGATGGACAGACAGAAAGGACCAACCAAATTCTGGAGGATATGATGTTGAGGGCATGTGCCCTAGACTATGGAGCTAGTTGGGATGAAAGTCTGCCTTACGCAGAATTCTCTTATAACAATAGCTATCAAGCCAGTATTGAGATGGCACCGTTTGAGTTTCTCTATGGGAGAAAGTGTACTACCCCATTACTATGGAATGGTATGGGAGAAAGAAACTTGTTCGGGCCAGAACTAATCAAAGAGGCTGAAGAGAAAGTCAAGTTAGTAAAGGACATATTGAAGATAGCACAGTCCCGACAGAAGAGCTACGCAGATCCTAAGCGTAGAGAAGTCACCTATGAGGTGGGAGATAGAGCTTATCTTAGAGTGTCACCACTTCGTGGAGTGAAGAGATTTGGAGTCAAAGGAAAATTGGCCCCAAGATATGTTGGACCATTCAAGATTCTGAGTCGTAAAGGAGAAGTAGCTTATGAAATTGAACTGCCGGAATCATTGTCTGCCATTCACAATGTGTTTCATGTGAGTCAGCTAAAGAAATGCCATCTAGAGATGGAAGAGAATTCTTTGAAGGATACTATACCTTTGGAGGAGGTCCAATTGGAAACTGATCTCACTTATGAGGAAAAACCTATCAACATTCTGGAGACTGCAAATAGAGTTACACGGGCAAAGACTATCAAATTCTGCAAAGTTCAGTGGAACCATCATTCCGAAGAAGAAGCAACATGGGAAAGAGAAGATGACCTTCGGAAAGACCACCCTCACCTATTTGCTAGCCAACCCGAATCTCGAGGGCGAGATTCACCTTAAGGGGGTTAGATTTGTAACATCCCAAAAATTATGATTTAAAAGCTTGCATATCATTCATGCATTCATAATCATTTTAGGATCATTTTCAAATGAGATTTCAAAAACATAAGCATTTGAATGTCTATTATTTTATGTAAGCAAGGCAATGGCCCACTACTACTCTCTAGTATAAGATTATTTGTTTTAAACCAGAAAGATTTGAACTTAGAGTTGATTGATATTTCCAAAACTTGATCAAAGTTTTCAAAACAAATTATGAAATGAAAACCATTCTTATGCCTATTATAATAATTTAATTAAGGCATAGTTTTAAACTTCTTTTTCAAACCCAATTTGAATTTGAGTGTGAATAGATGTTTTACACACCCTAGGATACAAGAAACACAAAAAAAATTTGGAGAAAATTTCATTTGAAACAGAATTGTTTTGGGCATCTAAATTCAAACAAGAAAATAAAATCAGAAAAAGAAAAAGAGAAAGGGAGAAAAAAATAAACAAACTGGCTAAACGAACCCAACCCAGCCCAGCTAGCCCATCTAGCCCAACAGCCCTCCACCCCGCAGAAAACGTTTCGCACCATGTTGTTAACCCGCGCCATCGCTGACGACTGGACCCCACCCCGTATCTCTCTCTCACTAAACGCCAGGCCCCACTTGCCAGTCATCGTCTCCACCCCGCGACCCCTTCTTCCCCAAATCACGCCGTCTGTTTCTGGTCTATTAATCCCGCTTCAATTTGAATCAATGCGCCAGTAATTCCTCCCGCTGACCTTGAGTACTTAATTGCCCGCATCCTCCCTTCCTTTTCCCTAGTCGCCACCTCGTCTCTGCCCCTAGGCTGCTCGGAATTGGCCCAGAACCTCCCTCTGCTCCGACGAGCTCCAGCCCAAATTCCGTCCAACCACCATCACCCCTTTCCTTCTAGACACCACGAGCGAGTTCCACATCATCCACTGCACCTGCCAGTACCTAGAACTTGCCCGCGCGCGCTCTCCTTCATCGGCAAGCTCAACGACAATCAAGCGCCACCGTCTGTCTCGACTCCGCCGACACCCTCTGGTAGTTCCTGACCGCCCACTTATCTCTTCTGGTTACTCACATGTTCGCCAGACTTGTGCGCATCTAACATCACCGTTCTTTTGGCTAGGCGTGATCTGTAGCCTCGCCAACGACGACGAACAACCGTGCCTGACGACCGACGCTTCTCCAGCGAGCAATAGACGTCGAGTCCGTGTGCCCCTGACCCTCCTTCGACCACCTTGAGCACCGCGATGACCCCACGAGCTCGGTAAGCCCCTACGTTTCCTCCCTTGCTTCCCATAACCACCGGACCATCACTGGCCGAGCGCGCCGGCGCTCGCCGTTGACTCAGCGCCGCCAGTTCTTGGTCAGGGCAAAGGTGCCCGTTGGATCTGGATCTCATGGTCACGATTAGATCTTAGGTGAAGCGGTACGGGAAGATATGAGTCGTGCATAGTTAGTTAGATCCAACGGCCCGCGAGCGTGATCCGCACGAAACAGTATCGACCAATCAGACAGCGCCGTGTGGCCAGTGCTTTGATTTAAAATCTGAAATTAGATCTATTAGTTGTTCAAACTTGCAAAATTCATAACTTTTGATACACACGTTCAAATTTTGTAAATTTTATATCATTGGAATCACGAGAAAGAATTCTATGCAATTATGCACTTTGTTTAATAAATTTCATCAGTAAAATGGGTTGTTTTTGCAGAGACATTTATAAGCTTATTTTGTATATAAAATTGTATGGAAATTGTTCTAAGGGCCAAATTAAATTTTTTAGTGTATAATGGTTTTGTTTATGATTCAGTACTGTTCCACTTGTCTTTTTTGATTTATAAAATCAACGCATGGCATTTGCATGCATTCATATATTTTTGCATGTTTATTTTGATATGTGAATTTGGTGCTATCATTTTATGTGTAGATTTTGGTGCTAGTGGTGATTGTGATTGTGAGGATTGTTGATACTCCCCCAACTACCAAGGCAAGTGGTGCTTCATATTTTTATCCCAATATTTTGACTAAGCATTAGAAATATTTTTGTATAGGGCTTGCATGAATATTTTGTTAAGTATCTATATGCTATGCTTGGGAAATCCTAGTAGTTGTATAATTGTTAGAATTTTCTCTAAGTTAAGATACTTGCTATTGCCATGCTTAGCCTAGCTAGTAGAAACCAAGGGTGGAATATATACATGCTATGTAAAAATATTGCTAAGTCTTTGACTTATGGTTTTTGCTTAATAAAACAACCAAGTGATTGAAACACCTGGGTGGAATGGTAATTGCTTGGTGGTTTTTGGTTGAGTGGTTACACAAGGCCCATTTCTATGGTTTACCTTGTATATCTCACTTGTGGATTGCCACCCAGGAACAAAGGGATTTGAGATGCCAAATGTTAAGAAGCTTCTAGTGTAGCCACATGGCATTATATCATATAGGTTGCAATAACTTAGCCATTTGGACAGTTGGTGGTAGAGGGATGATAGGTTGGAATGCGTCCATTTGGTCTAAGGGAAGGCTTCTGAAAGGTCCTGTCTTGGTGAAACCAAGTCTTGTGGGGAAAGTGCACCACCTCTACAGAAGGAAGAAACCAAGTACTTAGCTGTGTCCCCGGTAATGGACAACTTGAGCATCAAGACATGGAAGATATCAAGAATCTCCTCATCCCAATTTTCTAACTTAAAACTTGTGGTTGAACAAGGGTGAAGGTTCAACAATTTCTATTGGTGGTTCCTTGGGAAAGTTTTGCCAAACAAAAACTTAGTGTTTTTCAACTAATAGGAAAACCTATTTTGAGCAAGCAAGCCTAAGCTACACTTAGCCAAATTCATGTAGTAACTAAATGCTAATATTCTACTAAGGTAGCACTTGCCAATACTATTCCAATGTATTGACCCACTGTGGCTGTAACTTGTGATGTTGTAGGTTACTCTGATGATGATTTGGGGTTATGAGTCTACACTCAACATGCTTTCCTGTGGCACATGAAGATGAAGACTTCTATTTTTATATTGTTAAGTTAAACTCTTGTACTAGCCTATGGCTATGGAGTTGTAAAAGACTACGTTATCTCTGGAATGACGATGTAATAATGACCTTTGTTTCTGTGTACTTCATGTTAAACTGTGGATGCTAGCAATTGATCCAGGTACTAGCATTGCAATCACTTGGATCTTTACCTTTATAAAGGTGGGATCTTACACGACATCATGAGGACATCGGTCCCTTGGCGGCTTAGGAAATGCTAGACTGGCAAAACGCTGGGTCAGATTCAAGCCTCTTAGAGGTGGCTTTTTCTTCTTGTTTTACCACCTTTGCCACAAGGTCATAGACCTGTTCCACAACTGCGGGTGATCTATCCTGCTCCCGGAGGGTCTTGGAAACAGCTAGGTTGAGGATAGGAGTGGGCATCACCTGCCTGCCTTCGTTGTCAATGTATGGCTTTGCTTGTGGAGTCTTGGAGGGAGCCCACCCTAGGTTCCACCGTACACCAGGATCGTTGATGATGCGAGCCGGAGCTTTCTTAGCCTTCTGCTTCTTGAGAATATTCTTGTACTCGGCCTCCATGGCTCTAGCTTTCTCTATTGACTTCTGCACATTGGCCAGATCTCGATCCAGCTTTGCGCCTGCTCTGCGATGGTCTGTGCTTCCTCCAGATGCTGCTCGCGCTTCTCGTCAAGCTGGACTATGTTCCGAATATGAGCCACAATGATAGTTTGAGAGAATAGTAACTTGCATTAATTTCAACCACGTTGGGATGTTTATATAGATTACAACTGACTTGGACTCCAAGGCTAATAGAGATAGAGTTACAATGCAAATAGGGAGAGCAGAGGCGGCCGGTGCCCTAGCCGACCTATACTCTAATATCCCCCCACAGTCACAACGTCAGGGGTAATGATGTTGAGACTGGAGCGAATGTCTATAAATGATGAAGTGGGGAGTCCTTTAGTAAAAATATCAGCAAATTGTGCACTAGTAGGAACATGAAGAACTCGAATGTCGCCAAGAGCCACCTTCTCACGAACAAAGTGAATGTCAATCTCAATATGCTTCGTGCGCCGATGCTGAACGGGATTGGAAGCCATGTAGACTACATAAATATTATCACAATAAACAATGGTGGCTTGCTCGAGGGGACGATGAAGCTCGACGAGTAGCTGATGCAGCCACAGCGCCTCTGCCACGGCATGGGAAACCGACCTATACTCAGCCTCAGCAGAAGACCTAGAAACTGTTACCTGCCTTTTAGAACACCAAGAAACAAGATTATCTCCTAAATAAAGGCAAAATCTGGATGTGGACAGTCGAGTATTTGGACAACCTGCCCAGTCTGCATCAGAATAAACTATCAAGCTTGTAGGAGAAGAAGAGTTGAGAAGAAGACCGTGATCAAGAGTGCCTTTTAAATATCGAAGAATCCGTTTTACATGAGCAAGGTGAGGAGCACGAGGATCATGGATTGAAACACAGGCTTGCTGAACTGAATAAGAAATGTCAGGACGAGTGAGAGTGGCGTACTGAAGAGCACCAATGATGCTACGGTAAAATGTGGGATTGGAAACAGGATCACCATCGGCCAATATTTTGGCACCTATATCGGCCGGAGTGTGAGAGGGTTGACAATCGGACATACTAGCCCGTGAAAGCAAATCCAAAAGATATTGTAGTTGAGAAAGAAAAAGAGAGGAATTTGTGCAAGAAACATTAATACCAAGAAAATGATGAAGAGGTCCTAAATCAGTCATGGAAAATTCACGATGAAGTGAAGAAATAATATGTTAAAGAAAAGAGTCACAGCTAGCAATAAGAATAATGTCATCAACATAAAGGAGAAGATATGTAGTATGTTCGGAGGAGCGAAAAATGAATAGGGAAGAATCAAATTTAGAAGGGTTAAAGCCAATGGTTTTAATGAAAGTAGCAAAACGTTGAAACCAGGCACGAGGAGCCTGTTTGAGACCATAAAGAGATATTTTGAGTAAACAAACAAGATTAGAGAAGAGGGATGCTCAAAACCAGAGGGTTGCTGACAGTAGACAGTTTCATTAAGAGTACCATGGAGAAAAGAATTTTTTAACATCAAGTTGATGAATAGGCCATGAAGAAGAAACAGAAAGACTAAGTACGACGCGAATAGTGCTTGGGTTGACAACGGGGGAAAAGGACTCATCGAAATCAATGCCATATTGTTGTGAAAAACCGCGACAAACGCAACAAGCTTATAACGAGCAAGAGAGCCATCAGAGTTAAATTTGTGTTGAAAGACCCATTTACCAGAAACAACATTAACACTAGAAGGTTTTGGAATGAGAACCCATGTATTGTTTTGTTGAAGATCATCAAATGCGTCATGCATAGCTGAAAACCAAAGAGGATCAAGAAGAGCACGTTTGTAGGATGTGGGTATCGGGGAAATTGTGGTTGTGGCTGTGAGATTGAGACGTTTAGAAGGGAGAAGAAAGCCACGTTTTCCACGAGTGCACATGACGTGATCGTTTGTAGCTGGTTGAATAGGAACGACATTAGGTTGTAAGATGGGTGTGGAGGAAGACTCAATAAGAGGTGTTGGTGGATCGGGTGATGGGGTAGATGGTTTGGTGGTAGGAGTAGGGGAAGGGGTGCTACGAGGGGTGGTCACGACAGTGGTGGGGGTGGTGACAGGTTCTGTAACACCCTCAGAATCGGACCTATGCAAGTTTTAGCGAAACCCGCCAAACCCGCATAGAAACGATTCAAAGGTGCCCACCAGGCACTTTCGTGCGGGTGGAAAACGAAGTAATAACATTACACAACAGTCCTTGATGGGACCCACAGAACAGATATATACAACAGCGACTCACTGAGCCAAGAATACCGATATACGGTACAAAGATCCAAATCACCTTGAAAATGATACAGCGTCCGACTACGGACAATATGCAAATGGGGCTGAGAGCCCTGAAGAATAACCAATGGCGTCCATAACCCTGCCCAGGCCAAGCCGGAAGGGTAACCCTGCTAACGACGTCGATCTCAAAACCTGCTTAAACAAAAGGGGTGCCGACAAAGGGCAAAGGAAAAAGAGGAGCGTCAGTACGGAGGCCAGTACACGGCGAGACTAGAATTCGGCGGTCCTCGCCTACACAGGTATGGTGGACTGAAGCGGCAGCGACAGCACGCACTAAACACCCTATAGAGACTCGATACAACTAGCGGCTATCAGAGAGGGGTAAGAAAGACCTATTCGGAACCAACCTGATGCTACCATCAAACGAACCCATCCTGGTGTTTCCCCCTCAAGACCAAACGAGGAAGTCAACCGAGGAACTCACACCGTTGGCAGTTTTATTTATTCAGTTATCGTTGCAGCAATTACTAGTCAAATATAGATAGTCATCCTGATAAAATAAGCAGTGGGCCGTTTTTAGTTAACCATTCCGTTGTAGTTGCGACACTTACTAGTCAGATACCATTAGCATGAGATAACCCAAAACCCAGCAGTTGTTGGTACTTTTATTTAGCCATTCTGTTATAGTTGCATTACTTACTAGTCAGGTACAGTGGTCGCAAGCGACAACCAAACAAGCAATTGTGGGCAGTTTATTTAGCCATTCCATTATAGTGAAACTGATTACTAGTCAATATAAAGTCAAATTTATAGCACTACTTTAGTTATAGTTGTCTATGATCGAGATACTGTGCTCCAAGTCGTCCATAACCGCGGACACGGCTTTCAGAAAGTTTTACCCGGCCGGGGTGCACCAAGAGCAACACACACACGATCAACCTCGGAAAAACCAAATCAAAACCCAACGAGGCTTTCACGACAAAGCAATCACAGGATTCAGAAATATTTCAGGGGGCCACCCCTTGGAGTACACCCGCAACGAAGCTAGCTGACTCCGAGACGGACCCGAGGTTTGGGTGGACGGCTATGAACAACTGGGAACCCAAAACTGGGCTTGTCGACACCGCGAAAACGTGTCCCGATCCTAAATAGTACAGTGTGCTATCCATCGCACAATCGTAAATAAAGCAGTAAAGCATGGCATAAGTACAGGATCGTAAATAAAACCTCAAACTAGTTTGTGGCCCCAAGAAATAAGAATGAATCAAGCTCTGGCTCAGGGGGGTCCCATAATTCCCCGTATGTGGATAGCGTGAATATTCAAGGAACAGGTATCAAGTAATCGGGGTCCTACGGGACACAAGTGGGCGGTCAGAAACCAAATAGTATCTATCACCCACCGATGCCTCTTCTTACTTACTTCAATTTTAGTTGTTAAACAGGAATTAAAGTGAACTATAGGTAAAGCCATGATCATCTCCAACATCACCATGCGGCAATACACCAACAACTGTGGTACTTGACGACAAACAACAGCACTTGAGCAAGCGACTACGACGCGCAAGTCCAACTATCTACCAATCAACAGGTAATAGGATGTGTCCAAGGCAATATAAGGCTGCAAGGGATATCACGGGTACGAAAACTAGAGCATCGCAACACAGATAGCAATAGATCAACAGGAGGGAATAAATACTATAAAAGTAAGATAGGTAGAAAGGGGGAGATGCTCGCCTGAAAAGCATTGCCGAAGGTTCATCCGAAGATCGGGGCGAAGCTCACATCAACTCAACGGTCTTATCCGCGAAGAAGCAAAACACTAAAATAAACACCGGATGCAATATTTAATACTATGGCAAAAGTTCGGCATGATGCATGCATGATGTACGGCATGGCAAAGATGCGATGCGATTAGGTCAATATTAAGCGGAACCGGGGTCCCGACAATTATTTAGATGGTTCAAGTTGTTTATCTACCCCGCAAATTAAATGTTGTTTAACAAGGCAAGATATGACAACGGTTCGATGCACAAATTTAAATGAGGCCAATATGAGACTAGATTTGCCCGCATATGGCCCCATATTTAGTTATAATGTGAATCGGCATAAGGCCCCCAAACCACATGATATGCATGCGAGATGAACAATTATTATGCAACAGGTTTTATATAAAGCATTTATAAAATAGGGGCTCGGGAAAAGGTTCACACATTAGAGGGTCTCGACGAACTTGGGGTTCCGGGGTTCGGGGTCGGTCTCAGGGTTCAGGGGGTTCGGTCTCGGCGGGAGCGTTCTCGGATACATAGTAGATCTTGGCGTTCCGGGAGGAAGTTCTCGGTGTTCCGTGAGGTAGACATTGTCGCATTCGTGGTCCTCGGGCATCGGATCTGGGGGGAAGTACTTGTCGCATCTACCGTCTTCGGGTTTGCTTCAATCGGGTCCATGTCGGAGTACTTGTTGTCCCATGTGGAATCCTTGTCGATCTGTGGCGATGATCTCAGGTTCGGGTCTCCGGGGTTCAGGGGTCTCGTCGTCCGTGACGAAGATCATGGCATCCGTGAGGGGGAACATGGCATGTCGAGCGTTTGGTCTTGCCAGGATCGGTCTTCGTGGCAGCGGCCTTCGGATTCCATGTAGACGGTCATGGCGTTCCAGTAGGGCGATCTTGGTGGTCCAAGTCAAAGACCTAGTCCGCAATCCGACGAGTGTCACCAGGTCGGCGGGTTCTTTGGGCTTCTCTACATGTATCACCAAACTCATCTTGGCGCGTCGTCCTCGGTCCTGTGGCGTCTGAAGACAGAGAAGGCCGCCGGCGACGCGCAAGTGCGACAAGGGGAGCTGGCCCAGGGCCCTACTCAGGCATGTCGACGGGCGCGCGGCGGGCGGCCTGAGCGGGTGGCGGTGTAGACGGCGGCCGGGGGCGCGACTTGCCCAGTGGGTGGTGAGGCGATTTGCGGCGGCGATGGTCGCGGCGAGGTGAAGGGCGGAGCGCACGTGGGCAGAGGCGGCTGTCGGTGGAGGGCCTTGGCGGGGCTAGGCAGGGGCGACGAGCCGGCGCAGAGGCGAGGGAGGTCGGCGGCTCGGCGGCCAGAGGGGAAGGGGCCGCGGCCGGCGGAGCAGGGTCGACGCGGAGGAGCTTGGCGGGGTCGGCCCCAGGGAGGCGGCGCAGGGCGACGCGGAGGAGCTCGCTGGCGAGGCGGAGGTGGAGGAGGCGGCCGGGACCGGTGGGCCGGGAAGAGTTGGCAAGGGAGGGCCGGCCGGATGCGGCGGAAGAGGAGGCCGCGGTCGACGGGGAAGGCGACACCGGAGAGAGGCGGACGGCTAAGGCGGTGGCCGGCGGAAGGGGAAGGAGGCGGGAGCGCGCTCGGAGACGGCGAGGAGGAAGGCGGCGGTCGGGGTCGGGCGAGGCGGCCGGAGACGGAGGAGAAGGCCCGCGGGGCGGCGGCGCCTGGAGGAGGAGGCCTGGGCGGAGAGGGGAGCGGAGGGGAACGCGGCAGCGCAGGTGGCGAGCGGGACCGGCGGAAGGGGAAGGAGGCGGGAGCGTGGGCGGTGGACGCGAGCGACGGGAGAGAGAGAGGTTGGGGAGGAAGAGAGAGGGAGGGGAGCGGACCGGGTCCAGGGGGAGGTGGGGCCACGGGGGAGTGTCGGGGTGGGAGTGAGGAAAGGAGAGGGCCGGGTCTGCGGGGCCAGGGAGAGGTGTGGGGTTGAGGTGAGAGAGGTGGTGTGTGTGGGGAGTGGGGTGAGGTGGCGGTGTCTGGTTGGGTGGGGGTTGGGGACATGGTGACGTGGCGAACACTAATTGGATGGGGTGATGTGGCTGGAGGGGTGGGTAGATAGGACTGGGGTAAGAAAAGATTTGGGGTGGGGTCTAAGGTGGACCGATTTTTGTACTGGGGGTGGCCAACTGGGTCGGATCGGCCCGGTTTGGCTGCCCCCATTAAAATAATTTAATATTTTATTTGTTTAAAACAAGACTTTTGCAAACCGATAGCAGACAAAACAAAATTATCCGGAGACCCCGGGTTTTGTGTTTGAACAAAGACGGGGCGTTTTAGAAAACAAAACAGGTTTTTCCGCAAATAGTTTTATGCAAGCGAATGCAAGATGATGACGATGCTCAAATGCAATGTGGCATGATGACATGAGCATGCGGTCATGATGATGCAATGCACAAAAACAACGCGATTTTCTAGTAGTGATTTTTGCGGGATGCCACAATTCGACACCACTAACAATGGATCTCGCCCTCGAGATCCGCCTCATGGTACCAGAAGAAGGGTCGGCGATCTGCGTCTTCTCGCTGTGTGTAGATCCTCGCGACACCACTAACAAGAGGTCGTTGTCCGTGATCGTCAAGAGAACACTCCGGGAACAAAGGGCGGAGGTAGAGGTATCCACAAATAAAGCCACCTCTAGCTCCCGTGGACGGAGTAAAACTGCTGGATCCACTGATTCGATGTACAAGAGCGAATGATAAGAGTAGTCGGATGGTGATCAGTCCATCGCGCACCCAAACCATTACCCGGCACACGAATAGGCGGAGTATGCAATCAACTCTCGGAATTAGACTGAAGATCTCGACAATCGAGGTGCAGAACAAAAGAGTGATGCAGACTCTGCATCGGATCTGGCGTAGATGATGTCGTCGCGTCGGAAAAACACCGGAAGGCACAGACAAGGAACAAAGAATGGTACCACAGTAGACGGATTCCTCAGGCAGCATGAACACCCGATGGTAGAACACCGTTATCAAAGAAGGAAGCGAAATCCTGACGGTACGACGGAACCCAACCACGAGAAATTCCTGGACTCGAAGAAAAAGACGAGAGCGGATTCAAAACACGCAGAGGTGAGAGGAGAGCAGCAGAGGGGTAAGGAGTAAAATCAGACCTAATCAGAACTATCCAACCGATTTTTCCAAAATAGTTTTGACACTCTACTTCGGCCGTTAGCTAGGTTATCCTACAGGCTGGACTTGTGGGGTATCGCAACTGCTGAGCTCTGATACCACTCTGTAACACCCTCAGAATCGAACCTATGCAAGTTTTAGCGAAACCCGCCAAACCCGCATAGAAACGATTCAAAGGTGCCCACCAGGCACTTTCGTGCGGGTGGAAAACGAAGTAATAACATTACACAACAGTCCTCGATGGGACCCACAGAACAGATATATACAACAGCGACTCACTGAGCCAAGAATACCGATATACGGTACAAATATCCAAATCACCTTGAAAATGATACAGCGTCAGACTACGGACAAGATGCAAATGGGGCTGAGAGCCCTGAAGAATAACCAATGGCGTCCATAACCCTGCCCAGGCCAAGCCGGAAGGGTAACCCTTCTAACGACGTCGATCTCAAAACCTGCTTAAACAAAAGGGGTGCCGACAAAGGGCAAAGGAAAAAGAGGAGCATTAGTACGGAGGCCAGTACACGGCGAGACTAGAATTCGGCGGTCCTCGCCTACACAGGTATGGTGGACTGAAGCGGCAGCGGCAACACGCACTAAACACCCTATAGAGACTCGATAAAACTAGCGGCTATCAGAAGAGGGGTAAGAAAGACCTATTCGGAACCAACCTGATGCTACCATCAAACGAACCCATCCTGGTGTTTCCCCCTCGAGACCAAACGAGGAAGTCAACCGAGGAACTCACACCGTTGGCAGTTTTATTTATTCAGTTATCGTTGCAGCAATTACTAGTCAAATATAGATAGTCATCCTGATAAAATAAGCAGTGGGCCGTTTTTAGTTAACCATTCCGTTGTAGTTGCGACACTTACTAGTCAGATACCATTAGCATGAGATAACCCAAAACCCAGCAGTTGTTGGTACTTTTATTTAGCCATTCCGTTATAGTTGCATTACTTACTAGTCAGGTATAGTGGTCGCAAGCGACAACCAAACAAGCAATTGTGGGCAGTTTATTTAGCCATTCCATTATAGTGAAACTGATTACTAGTCAATATAAAGTCAAATTTATAGCACTACTTTAGTTATAGTTGTCTATGATCGAGATACTGTGCTCCAAGTCGTCCATAACCGCGGACACGGCTTTCAGAAAGTTTTACCCGGCCGGGGTGCACCAAGAGCAACACACACACGATCAACCTCGGAAAAACCAAATCAAAACCCAACGAGGCTTTCACGACAAAGCAATCACAGGATTCAGAAATATTTCAGGGGGCCACCCCTTGGAGTACACCCGCAACGAAGCTAGCTGACTCCGAGACGGACCCGAGGTTTGGGTGGACGGCTATGAATGACTGGGAACCCAAAACTGGGCTTGTCGACACCGCGAAAACGTGTCCCGATCCTAAACAGTACAGTGTGCTATCCATCGCACAATCGTAAATAAAGCAGTAAAGCATGGCATAAGTACAGGATCGTAAATAAAACCTCAAACTAGTTTGTGGCCCCAAGAAATAAGAATGAATCAAGCTCTGGCTCAGGGGGGTCCCATAATTCCCCGTATGTGGATAGCGCGAATATTCAAGGAACAGGTATCAAGTACTCGCGGTCCTACGGGACACAAGTGGGCGGTCAGAAACCAAATAGTATCTATCACCCACCGATGCCTCTTCTTACTTACTTCAATTTTAGTTGTTAAACAGGAATTAAAGTGAACGATAGGTAAAGCCATGATCATCTCCAACATCACCATGCGGCAATACACCAACAACTGTGGTACTTGACGACAAACAACAACACTTGAGCAAGCGACTACGACGCGCAAGTCCAACTATCTACCAATCAACAGGTAATAGGATGTGTCCAAGGCAATATAAGGCTGCAAGGGATATCACGGGTACGAAAACTAGAGCATCGCAACACAGATAGCAATAGATCAACAGGAGGGAATAAATACTATAAAAGTAAGATAGGTAGAAAGGGGGAGATGCTCGCCTGAAAAGCATTGCCGAAGGTTCATCCGAAGATCGGGGCGAAGCTCACATCAACTCAACGGTCTTATCCGCGAAGAAGCAAAACACTAAAATAAACACCGGATGCAATATTTAATACTACGGCAAAAGTTCGGCATGATGCATGCATGATGTACGGCATGGCAAAGATGCGATGCGATTAGGTCAATATTAAGCGGAACCGGGGTCCCGACAATTATTTAGATGGTTCAAGTTGTTTATCTACCCCGCAAATTAAATGTTGTTTAACAAGGCAAGATATGACAACGGTTCGATGCACAAATTTAAATGAGGCCAATATGAGACTAGATTTGCCCGCATATGGCCCCATATTTAGTTATAATGTGAATCGGCATAAGGCCCCCAAACCACATGATATGCATGCGAGATGAACAACTATTATGCAACAGGTTTTATATAAAGCATTTATAAAATAGGGGCTCGGGAAAAGGTTCACACATTAGGGGGTCTCGACGAACTTGGGGTTCCGGGGTTCGGGGTCGGTCTCAGGGTTCAGGGGGTTCGGTCTCGGCGGGAGCGTTCTCGGATACAGAGTAGATCTTGGCGTTCCGGGAGGAAGTTCTCGGTGTTCCGTGAGGTAGACATTGTCGCATCCGTGGTCCTCGGGCATCGGATCTGGGGGAAGTACTTGTCGCATCTACCGTCTTCGGGTTTGCTTCAATCGGGTCCATGTCGGAGTACTTGTCGTCCCATGTGGAATCCTTGTCGATCTGTGGCGATGATCTCAGGTTCGGGTCTCCGGGGTTCAGGGGTCTCGGCGTCCGTGACGAAGATCATGGCATCTGTGAGGGGGAACATGGCATGTCGAGCGTTTGGTCTTGCCGGGATCGGTCTTCGTGGCAGCGGCCTTCGGATTCCATGTAGACGGTCATGGCGTTCCAGTAGGGCGATCTTGGTGGTCCAAGTCAAAGACCTAGTCCGCAATCCGACGAGTGTCACCAGGTCGGCGGGTTCTTCGGGCTTCTCTACATGTATCACCAAACTCATCTTGGCGCGTCGTCCTCGGTCCTGTGGCGTCTGAAGACAAAGAAGGCCGCCGGCGACGCGCAAGTGCGACAAGGGGCGCTGGCCCAGGGCCCTACTGAGGCATGTCGACGGGCGCGCGGCGGGCGGCCTGAGCGGGTGGCGGTGTAGACGGCGGCCGGGGGCGCGACTTGCCCAGGGGGTGGTGAGGCGATTGGCGGCGGCGATGGTCACGGCGAGGTGAAGGGCGGCGCGCACGTGGGCAGAGGCGGCTGTCGGTGGAGGGCCTTGGCGGGGCTAGGCAGGGGCGACGAGCCGGCGCAGAGGCGAGGGAGGTCGGCGGCTCGGCGGCCAGAGGGGAAGGGGCCGCGGCCGGCGGAGCAGGGTCGACGCGGAGGAGCTTGGCGGGGTTGGCCCCAGGGAGGCGGCGCAGGGCGACGCGGAGGAGCTCGCTGGCGAGGCGGAGGTGGAGGAGGCGGCCGGGACCGGTGGGCCGGGAAGAGCTGGCGAGGGGGGGCCGGCCGGAGGCGGCGGAAGAGGAGGCCGCGGTCGACGAGGAAGGCGACGCCGGAGAGAGGCGGACGGCTGAGGCGGTGGCCGGCGGAAGGGAAAGGAGGCGGGAGCGCGCTCGGAGACGGCGAGGAGGAAGGCGGCGGTCGGGGTCGGGCGAGGCGGCCGGAGACGGAGGAGAAGGCCCGCGGGGCGGCGGCGCCTGGAGGAGGAGGCCTGGGCGGAGAGGGGAGCGGGAGGGGAACGCGGCAGCGCAGGTGGCGAGCGGGACCGGCGGAAGGGGAAGGAGGCGGGAGCATGGGCGGTGGACGCGAGCGACGGGAGAGAGAGAGGTTGGGGAGGAAGAGAGAGGGAGGGGAGCGGACCGGGTCCAGGGGGAGGTGGGGCCACGGGGGAGTGTCGGGGTGGGAGAGAGGAAAGGAGAGGGCGGGGTCTGCGGGGCCAGGGAGAGGTGTGGGGTTGAGGTGAGAGAGGTGGTGTGTGTGGGGAGTGGGGTGAGGTGGCGGTGTCTGGTTGGGTGGGGGTTGGGGACATGGTGACGTGGCGAACACTAATTGGATGGGGTGATGTGGCTGGAGGGGTGGGTAGATAGGACTGGGGTAAGAAAAGATTTGGGGTGGGGTCTAAGGTGGACCGATTTTTGTACTGGGGGTGGCCAACTGGGTCGGATCGGCCCGGTTTGGCTGCCCCCATTAAAATAATTTAATATTTTATTTGTTTAAAACAAGACTTTTGCAAACCGATAGCAGACAAAACAAAATTATCCGGAGACCCCGGGTTTTGTGTTTGAACAAAGACGGGGCGTTTTAGAAAACAAAACAGGTTTTTCCGCAAATAGTTTTATGCAAGCGAATGCAAGATGATGACGATGCTCAAATGCAATGTGGCATGATGACATGAGCATGCGGTCATGATGATGCAATGCACAAAAACAACGCGATTTTCTAGTAGTGATTTTTGCGGGATGCCACAGGTTCCTGCCGTGGCAAAGAATTGGGTGAAAGTTCTGCCGCGGCAGGCTGCCGCGGCAGAGAAACGGGGCAAAAATCTGCCGCGGCAGGGGCGATAGTGGGTTGAACGAAGGGTGTTTTGGTAGTGGTAGGGACTAGTGGTTCGGTTTGGGGAGTGAGTTTGGTGGCAGCATAAGGAAAAGTATTTTCATCAAAGGTAACATGATGAGAATTAATAACACGACAGAAGAAGGATCAAAACAACAATATCCTTTGTGATCATCAGAAAGTCCAAGATGAATGCAAGGTAGGGAATGTGGTTCGAGTTTATTGGATGCTGTAGAGGCAATGTTTGGAAAACTAAGGCAAACAAAAACACACAAGAAAGAATAGTCTGGGTGAGATAAAAATAAAGATTGAAAGGGTGAATAAAGAGGACACGTTTTGGTGGGTCGAACATTGATGAGGAAAGTGGCAGTGTGAAGGGCTTCATCCCAGAAACGAGAAAGGAGAGAGGCTAGCAAATGTAAAGTGCGTAGAATGTCATTTATAGAACGAAGAGAACATTCAGCTTTACCATTTTTGGGAGAAGTATAAGGACAGGAGAAACGAAGAAGGATTCCTTGAGAAAGAAAGAAACTGCGGTTTGTAGTGTTTTCAAATTCTCGTCCATTATCACAATGAATAAATCGAATAGGCAAGCCAAAGTGAGTAAGAACATACTGCCGAAAATTTATGAAAATTGTATGCACATCATATTTTGCACGAAGAGGAAAAGTCCAAATATAGTGAGAGTAGTCATCCAGGATCACAAGATAATATTTATAACCAAAAACACTAGGGACTGGAGATGTCCATAAATCACAATTAAGAAGCTCAAATGGAAAGGTACTAATAGTATTGGAGGTTCCAAAAGGTAATCTAACATGTTTGCCGCATTGACAGGCATTACAAAGAGAGGGATTTGAGAGGAACTAGAGCTAGGTATACAAAAATCTTGAAGCAGAGACGACAGAGTAGTTTTATTTGGGTGACCTAGATGACGATGCCATAAATCAACAGATGCAAGCATGGCGCGGGGGGTGGATATGGGTGCGCCATGAAGTGGATAAAGATTGCCCGTGCTATTGTACTGAGCGAGAACCTCCCCCGTTTTCAGATCCTTCACAGACAAACCAAAAGGGTCAAAATCCAGAATAACTTTGTTGTCAATATAGAATTGTCGAACAAAAATAAGATTTTTGATTAGGGAAGGAACAAGAAGAATATTACGTAGAAGAAAATTAGCATAAGATGAAGAGATGTGAGAATTTCCGGCGCAAGAGACAGGAACTGTGGAGCCATCGCTAATAGTGATTGTGGAGAAGGGAGAGCGGAAACAAGGTGACATCAAATTCATATTTGAAGGCATATGCGAGGATGCACCGGAATCGAAAATCCAATCCGTACCTTCGTTATTTAATGTAAAGTTGTTCATGGCGTTGATGAAGGCGGCTTGGTCCTAGTTTGGCTATAGGGGAGGAGTAGAGGATCCGGGAGCTTGCATGTTGAAGTAGGGGAGGGGCGGTAGCTGGTTATACGCGTACGGAGCTTGCATGGTGCCGTAGGAGCCCGGGATGTGGTAGTAGGGCACGCCGGATGGTGCTATAGCAGTCGCGGTGTAGACGTGAGCCGGCGGCCGAGGGTCGAGGAGGCCGGGAGAGCCCGTGGCTAGATGAAGTCCGGGACTCCATGCACCTGTGTATGCAAGAGGGGCGCCATAAGGAGACGGAGCCGACCATGGCATCGACAAAGCCTGCACAAGGCCAGTCCAAGGGTCGTGAGGAGGCCCGGACGGTGGCGCAAACGACGAAGAGGCAGGCGACGACGAAGTAGGTGCAGGGCCGGAGGAGCGCGCCATGGGAGGCCTGTAGGTCGGGTTCTTTCCCCTGTAATTAGGGCTCGGGCGCCATCCAGGAGGCGGAATCGGGGCCGCAGCTGGTGCGGCAGGGGTCGGGTGCGTGGGCGGCAGCCGCGGCAGCCCAGAGGGTGGATTCCCTGCAGCGGCAGGAGCGGTGGCGTGGAAGACGTGTGGCGCTCGTTGTTCCTTGCGAGCTTTTCATGGGCTCGACGAGCAGATTGGCGTACACCACTCTATCAGCTGGAGTGATTTGGGAAGCGGCCGATGTAGATGCCAGAGGCGGCGGGTTTGCGGTGTTGTTGTTACTCGGACCGACGTTGAGTTCCTGCGGCTGCTGCACTGGGTTAGGCGGAGGGGGCATTGATGCGTGCACCCAATGTTGACATGGGACACTTCGTTGGAACCCAAGAGCAAGGTGTGATGAGCACGGCAGCAAGTTTCCCTTAGTAGAGACCGAGGTTATATAACCAGAAGGAGGAAGGAAAAGTCACACAGGTGTTGCAAACAACGTGGAGACCTGCACAACACAAACTCAAGACTCTGTCCTAACAAATCAGTGTGGTTGTCAAGCTCAACGGTTTGTTGTAACAAAGGATTAACTGTATGGTGTGCAAGGTAATGGTGGTTTGCAGCAAGTAAACATTAACAGTGGAAGATGTATCAATGGTAAAGATTGGCCCGGGGTCCATAGTTCACTAGAGGTGCTCTCCTTAGATAAACAACATGGCATGAAGGGTAAACAAATTACAGCAAGGCAATTGACAGGAACTAAGCAAGACATAACAATGCAATACTAGTTAGAAAGATCCTATGAGATTCGATTGGGCAATACAAAAATATACATAGACCGCCATCCAACTTCATCTATGACTAGAAGTCCACCTTTAGGTTATCATCCGAACCCCCTCCAGTATTAAGTTGCAAGCAACTGACAACTGCTTTAAGAAAAGTGTGTAAGGTGAACAATCCACTTGTTCCATGAACAAGATACCATTGTTTTCTCCCTAGTGTCAACAACACATCTACAACCGAAGATATTTCGGTCACTTCCCTTGGAAACTAGAGGCATGAACCCACTATCGAGCATAAATACCCCGTCTTGTAGTCACTAGCAACTACTTCGCCAAGATAGCTACTAACAACAGAGAGCATGCAACATCACAAACAACACACACATGATAGAATCATAAAGACAAAACCATTAACCAAACTGACATAATAATCTCAATATCCATTGGATCCCCGCAAACAGAACATGCATGATTACAAATAGATTAGATCTTGATCATGAATGGAGCTCACAATATCTATACATGAAAGCACAAGGAGGAGATACAACCATCTAATTACTACATGGACCCATAGTCAAAGGTGGAACTACTCACGCATCATACCGGAGAGAAGGCCTCCAGGATGATTTCCCCTCCGGTAGTGTTCCGGGAAGAACTTCAGATCCCCCCGACCTAGGGACGACGGTGGCGGAGACTGCATAAGGTTTCGTGGAGTTTTGATCGGGTGCCTAGGGTTTCTGCATCGAGAAGCTTATTATAGACGAAGAGGCGAGGCCGGGAGGCGACCAGGGGGGCACACCCTGCCCAGGCGCATCCCACCCCTGGCCGTGCCTAGGGGGTTTGACCGCCCTGGTTCGTGTCTCCGTCTCGTCTTCTGGATTCGTGTCCCCCATGGTAAAATATTGACCTTGGCTTTTGTCCCGTCCAATTCCGATAATATTGATTTTCTGGCTTTCTGGAACCAAAAACAGAACAAAACGGGCAACGAGCACCGTGGAAACTTGTTAATAGGTTAGTTCCAGAAAAGCTATAAAAACACCTCAAAGTGTAGTCAAAGCAAAGAAAAGTAGATACTAAACAAGCATGGAGCATAAAAAATTATAGATACATTTCCGATGTATCAAGCATCCCCAAGCTTAACTCCTGCTCGTCCTTGAGTAGGTAAGTGATAAAAATAATAATTTTTGAGGTGACATGGACCATCAAAACCAAGATCAAACCTTTTGCAAGCATTTAAAGGTGGGATCAAAGAACTCTAAACATGTGCATGAAAGATGGAGTTCTAACAATGGGACATAGTAACTATGCATGCAACATGAAAGGCTACAAACAAAGATCATGAATAACATGCATTGAAAAACGTTTGTTTGGTTCACATACAGAAAACATGGCATAGTGGCATTCAACTTGTCCCTCATAGAGTAGCAAATAGATGCATAGGACACCTTCAAAGTTCACAAGGGTGACTAGAAACAAGTCGCACAAGAACAAGTAATATCACAATGTGCATCAATCAATAAGTTTTGGGACACTATATACACAATGACAACTATTCTCTCTTAATGGTGCCTAAAGGTAGAAGGTGGAGACTCAAATAATGGTGGAAGAAAGGACCTTCACAAAGGGAAGTAGGGACTTGAAGTTTCAAAAAGAGCTTCCAAATATTATGGTACTTGTTAGCTTTCAGCCCTCATTGCCCCTATCATAAGCATCTTGAAGTGGTTAAGGTTAAAATGAACAAACTATGGAGTATATGTTTGACGAAGTATAAGTTAGCAATCTCAAGTCCCTTGAATACTAGGGCCACATCTCATGCTACTCAACTTCAGTCACCTGTAAGTTCTTATCATTGTAAGTACATGCATATCATAGAGAACCGCCAACGGGATACCCCTTGCACATGGTATAGGAGCTATCCCATAACCAAAATGACAAGACAAGCAGACAATGAGCATCTCAGCGATATTTTTATTTACTATGTGCATAGATTTTTACTGAGGATGCTTCATAGATAGCTCACTATGGTGATGCTGCAAGTTTCCACCATGATTAGGCATGTCTTAAGCTAGCGGCCCAGGCGTTTCTGTAACACAAAATACAAACTCCATATACTTACACGATCCCTCTTTATTTCGCACCGGTGACATCGATAGACAAAAGAGCATGATATCAACTGAGTACAAAGTACAAGTGCAATGTTGAAAATGTTCCCTATGACAGCACGGTTCTGCTAATTACAACGTATAAGTGCAAGCATATACAACATAGACAACACAATGGTTCAAGTTTATTAGGGGCGAAGAATATAAAGTTTGCCATCAAGTTCGTGAGGGATTTAATCACTAAGTTTTCACATAACAAAGAGAATTTTTAACTGGAAGATAGCTGAAAACAAGAATATACATGGAATGGTGTAACACACCATGCATAGGAATTTATAGTGGACACTTTGGAATAAATTGGTTTCTTGGGAGCTGGAAGCATGAGTAGAACTTACTCACACAAGTGGAGGCTAGCAAAAGACTGGGAGCAACCAACTAAGAGAGCAATAATGGCCATAATCATGCAGAGCGGCAAAGCATTACTAATCAAAGCATAAAGTGGTACTACAAGTCAAGGACTAAATGATCATAGAGGCTATGGACTTGTCATAGTCATAACATGGTGTGAGCATGTGCCAACTCAACCCAAACAAAGCATCAAAGGAGAATACCACAATACTATGCTTTTGCATGCTAAAACAACGCATAATTTCTTCAAGGCACACTAAGCAATCCCAATTGTTTGGAACAAGACTTGCTACAATAATAATCACTAAGCATAAGGTCAAAAGAACACCTAGCATGTCATGCTAAAGTCTAAGTCATAGTCAATGCAAGCTCCTCTTGTACTCATCAAGCAAGAACTTCCTACTCCTTTCCAATACCAAGCAGCTTATTTGCAACAACATATCAAGAACGGGGGTCCAAACTACTTTATTCAAGCAAAATAAACAACCTAAGCAAACCAAAGAAAACTAAGACGCTCCAGGAACAACACAACTGTGCATGAAACAATAAAAACGAAGTGTCTGTTAGAATTATGCCCTAGAGGAAATAATAAAGATGTTATTGTTATAATTCTTATTCATGATAAAGTTTATATTCCATGATAGAATTGTATTAAGCGGAAACTTTGATACTTGTGTGGTTTATGAACAACACTGTGTCCCTTGTACGCCTCTATGGACTAGCTCATTGATTAACGATGGTTAAAGGTTTCCTAACCATAGACATGAGTTGTCGATTAATAATGAGATCATGTCATTAGGAGAATGATATGATGGACAGACCCAAATTAAGCAGAGCAATTAGATCGTGTTATCGTGTTCATCTTTGCGAAGCTTTTTCTTATGTCAAGTATTGTATTCCTTAGACCATGAGATAATACAACTCCCTGGTATCGGAAGAAATCTTTGAGGTCATGAAACATCATCCTATGTGAGGGTGATCATAAAGGTGTCTCTCAGGTGATCGGAAAGTACTTGTTGGGTTGTATGTATCGAGATGGAATTTGTCCCTCCCGAGTCGGAGAGATATACTTAGGGCCCACTCGGTAATCGATATCAACACCGCTTGCAAGCGCGTGGTTAAGGAGTTAATCACAAAGTGATATCGGATTACGGAACGAGTAAAGTACTTGCTGTGAATGAGATTGAACTAGGTATGCCGACACCAACGATCGAATCCCGGGCAAGTAAAATATCGCGTGACGAAGGGAATACATATATGGTATTAATTGAATCCTGGCATCGTGGTTCATCCGATATGATCATCAATGAATATGTGGGAGTCAATATGGGTTTCCAGATCCTGCTGTTGATTATTGATAAAAGATCATGTCTGCATATTCTCGAACCAATAGGGTCACACACTTAACGTGCCTAGACGCTAGGATAGAATGGATAATTGGTTTATGAGTTTTTGTTCGGAGTCTCGGATGAGATCCAGGACATCACGAGAGGTTGAATGGTTCGGAGAATAAGATTCATATAAAGGAAAGAAGTTTTTGGATTTCGGAATCGTTTCGGAGTTTATCGGTATTGTATCGGAAGGTTCTAGAAGGTTCTGGAGTGGGACCAACATGGGCCCACTTGTCGGGGGCCTGTGTGGGCCTAAGGGGAAGTGCCCTGGCCGCATTGGTCCAGGGGCACAAGGCCCCAAAGGCCCAGCCGGCCAACCTAGGGGAAACCCTAGGGCAGATCTTCTAGAAGGAGGGGGGAACTTGCCCCCCACTCCAACCCTTGGGGCCGCCGCCCTAGGGCTTGGAGGAGGGGACAAGGGGGACGGCCAGCCCCCTATATAAAGAGGGCAGGGGCGCACCCTCCCCCTCCCACTCCTACAACCCTAGTCGCCATCCTGCTGCCCTCCACCTCTCTCTCTCTCTCCCGACTGCGTGTCGGCGAAGCCCTGTCGTAGAAACTCTCCACCATAGCACCACGCCGTCGTGATGCAGATCCAATCCATCTCTCCACCCCACTTGCTGGACCAAGAAAGGAGGACACGTCGTGGCACCGTATGTGTGCATCTCTCGGAGGCGCCGTCACTTGCGGCGTTGGATCGGATCGGATCGCGAGGAGTAGAAGGCTAGTTCGACTACATCAACCACGTTCTGTTGAACGCTTCCGCTGTGTGATTTCTTCAAGGGTATGAAGATCTCATCTATCTCTCTCGTTGATTGCATCTCCTAGATTAGATCTTGGCTTTCTTGTTCGCATCCGTAGAATTTTTTTGATTTACTATGCTGCAAAACCCTTCAGTGGTATCAGAGCTAGATCTGTGCGTAGATGCGTTTCACGAGTAGAACACAACATGCTTGTTGTGGGAGTTGATGTTTTCTGTTGCAAGCCTCTTGTTGTGTATTTCTTATGGCGTGGCATAGTGAGATAGAAACGGTCCAGGCCAACTTTACGCGACCTCGTTCGCGAGACCGGCTCCGCACTTGACGTGTGGCTTGTTCCACACATACGGCTGGTGGATGCCAGTTTCTCTCACTATAGTAGTCATGGGATTTACACCGGATGTTAGCAACCATAATATCACCATTGTGGCTATCCGTAGGTAAGAATCATTCTTAGCTTGTTACTCCCATAAGCCACGTAAAACATGCAACAACAAAGTAGAGGCGTCTAACTTGTTTTTGCAGGGAGTGTTTTGTGATATGGTATGGCCCAAGACATGATGTGTATGTTGTATGCAATGATCATGTTTTGTAATATTTCACGACTTGCATGTCGATGAGTTCACAACCGGCAGGAGCCATATGGTTGTCTTTATAATTGTGTATGACCTGCGTGTCAACTTCTTATACTCCATGTAATAGCTTTACTTTATCGCTAAGTAGTTAGCAATAGTTGTAGTTGTTATTCGTGTTGGAGGCAATCATGATGGAGTGATGGAGATCATGCTGGTGCGCGCAAGATGGAGATCATTGCGCGGATATTGGCTATACCATGTCACATAAAATTATATGCATGTGATGTTTATCCTTTTATGTATCTTATTATGCTTAGATCGCGACGGTAGCATTATAAGATGATTCCTCACTTAAAGATCAAGATAAAATTGTGTTCTCCCCATGTATGCACCGTTGCGAAAGCTCGTCGTGTTCAAGCACCTCGTGATGATCGGGTGATATAAACTCTACGTTCACATACAATGGGTGCAAGCCAGTTTTGCACACGCGGAAATACTTGGGTTTGACTTGACGAGCCTAGCATGTACAGACATGGCCTCGGAACACACAAATCGAAAGGTTAAGCATGAGTCATATGAATGATATGATCGACACTTTGTTGTCCACCATTGAAACCACATCTCTTCTCGTGAAGATCGGATTAGGTGTGGTGAATTTGGATCATGTTCACTAAACAACTTGAGGGATGTTGAATTTAGTGGAAGTTCATCTAGTAATTTGATTAAGTTGAACTAGTTATCATGAACATAGTCTAAACTGTATTTGCAAATTTTGTAGATCAAATGGCTAAGTCCAACTTCAACTTCAACGTTTTTGCTGAGAAAGAAAAGCTTAAGAACAATGGGTCTAACTTCACCAACTGGTTCCGCAATCTAAGAATCATTCTCGCTGGCGGACAAAAGGACTATGTCCTTGAGAAAGCGCTAGGTGACGCCCCTGCTATTGATGTGCCGGCTGATGAAAAAGCTGTTTATCAGTCGCGCAAAGATGATTATGGAGTGATTAAGAGTACCATGTTGTTTGCTATGGAACCGGACCTTCAAAATCATTTTGAGTAGTTCGCCGGGCCCTTTGAGATTCTTGAGGAACTGAAAACCATGTTTCAGACTCAGGCCCGTTCTGAGAGATATGAGATCTCTGAGAAGTTCTTTAACTGCAAGATGGAGGAAGGTAGTTCCATTAGTGAGCACGCCATTAAGATGTCAGGCTACACTCAACGTCCTGAGCAACTGGACTGCAAGATTCCTAAAGAGCTCAAGATTGACAAAGTTCTGCAATCACTCCCTCCTAGCTACAAAGTTTTTGTAGTTACTCACAATCAAATTGGTTCCACTGATACGATCACTGAGATCTTCGCTAAGCTGAAAGCTGCGGAGGTGGATATCAAGAAAGATAATCATGTGTTGATGGTCAACAAGACCCCTAGCTTCAAGAAAGGTAAGGGTGCAAAGAAATCCTTCAAGAAAGGCAGCGGCAAGCGCGTTGCACCTGCTGAGAAGAAGCTCAAGTCTGGAACTAAGTCGGACACTGAGTGCTTCTATTGCAAGGACAAGGGTCACTGGAAGCGCAACTGTCCGAAGTACTTAGCGGACAAGAAGGCTGGCACCATTAAAGGTATATTTGATATACATGTTATTGATGTTTACCTTACTATCGCGGTATTTGATATTGGTTCAGTTGCTAACATTTGTAACTCGAAATAGGAGCTACAGAATAGACGGAGGCTAGCAAGGGATGAGGTGACGATGCGCGTTGGCAATCGATCAAAAGTTGATGTGATGGCCGTTAGCACGCTCTCCTTAGTTTTACCTTCGAGATTAGTTTTAAACCTTAATAAGTGTTATTATGTGTCTGCGTTGAGCATGAACATCATATCTGGATCGTGTTTATTGCAAGACGGTTATTCATTTAAATCGGAGAATAATGGTCGTTCTATTTATATGAATAACATCTTTTATGGTCATGCACCTATTATGAATGGTTTATTTCTTCTGAATCTCGAAAGCAATAAAACGCACATCCATAACATTGAGGCTAAGAGATGCAAAGTAGATAGTGATAATCCAACTTATTTGTGGCACTGTCATCTAGGTCATATTGGTGTAAAGCGCATGAAGAAACTCCATTCTGATGGACTTTTGGAGTGTCTTGATTTTGAATCATTTGACACGTGCGAGCCATGCCTCATGGGCAAGATGATCAAAACCCCATTCTCCGGAATAATGAAGCGAGCAACGGACTTGTTAGAAATCATACATACCGTTGTATGCGGACCAATGAGTGTTTCGACGCGCGGTGGATATCGCTATTTTCTCACTATTACTGATGACTTAAGTAGATATGGGTATATCTATTTAATGAAACATAAATCTGAAACATTTGAAAAGTTCAAAGAATTTCAGAACAAAGTGGAAAACCATCGTAACAGGAAAATTAAATTTCTATGATCCGATCGTGGAGGTGAATATTTGAGTTATTATTTTCTCACGCATCTTAAAGCAAGCGGAATCATTTATGAACTCACACCACCCGGAAAACCATAGCACAATGGTGTGTCTGAACGCCGGGATCGAACTCTATTAGATATGGTACGATCAATGATGTCTCTTACAGATTTGCCGTTATCATTTTGGGGTTATGCATTAGAAACCGCTGCATTCACTTTAAATAGGGCACCATCTAAATCCGTTGATACGACACCGTATGAACTGTGGTTTGGTGCTAAACCTAAGTTGTCATTTCTTAAAGTTTGGGGAAGCGAAGCTTACGTCAAGAAGTTGATGCCGGACAAGCTCGAACCCAAAGTGGAGAAATGCGTCTTCATAGGATACCCTAACAAAACGATTGGGTATACCTTCTACCACAGATCTGAAGGCAAAGTGTTTGTCGCAAAGAACGGATCCTTTCTTGAGAAGGAGTTTCTCTTGAAATAAGTGAGTGGGAGGAAGGTAGAGCTAGACGAGGTTATTGAGCATTCTCTCGAGTTGGAGAGTAGCGCAGCACCTGAAATTGTTCCAGTGCCATCTGCACCAACAAGAGAGGAAGCTAATGACGAGGATCATGAAACTTCGAACGATGCTACTACTGAACCTCGCAGGTCGACAAGGTCACGTGCCACTCCTGAATGGTACAGAAACCCTGTCTTACCCGTCTTGTTGTTAGACAACAGTGAACCTGCGAACTATGAGGAAGCAATGATGAGCCCAGACTCTGAGAAATGGCTAGAGGCCATGAAATCTGAATTGGGATCCATGAGCGAAAACCATGTATGGACTTTGGTGGACCCTCCTAGCAACCGTAAGGCCGTTGAGTGCAAATGGATTTTCAAGAAGAAAACGGACGCGGATGGTAATGTTACTGTCTATAAAGCTCGACTTGTTGCAAGAGGGTTTCGGCAAGTTCAAGGTGTTGACTACGATGAGACTTTCTCTCCCATAGCGATGTTTAAGTCCATTCGGATTTTATTAGCAATTGCTGCATTTCATGATTATGATATATGGCAGATGGATGTCAAGACTGCGTTCCTCAATGGCACCATTGATGAAGAGTTGTATATGATGTAGCCCGAAAGTTTTGTCGATCCTAAGGATGCTAATAAGGTGTGCAAACTTCAGCATTGCATTTATGGACTGAAGCTAGCATCTCGGAGTTGGAACCTTCATTTTGATCAAGTGATCAAGAGCTTTGAATTTGTTCCAAATTGCTACGAAGCTTGTATCTACAAGAAAGTGAGTGCGAGCTCAGTGACATTTTTAGTACTATATGTGGATGACATATTGATTATTGGAAATGACATTGGTATGCTTAACGATGTGAAGAGTTATTTGAATAAATGTTTTTCAATGAAAGACCTAGGAGAAGCTGCTTATATATTAGGCATCAACATCTATAGAGATAGACAAAGACGCCTAATAGCTTTAAGCCAAAGTACATATCTAGACAAAGTTCTGAAAAGGTTTAGAATGGATAAAGCAAAGAAAGGTTCATTGCCCATGTTGTCAGGTAAGATATTGAGCAAGGCTCAGTGTCCAGCTACGGTAACAGATAGAGATACTATGAGCAAAGTGCCATATTCCTCGGCCATAGGTTCTATTATGTATGCCATTCTATGTACTAGACCGGATGTGTCCAATGCTCTTAGTTTGATAAGCAGATACCAAAATGATCCAGGAGTGGAACACTGGACAGCCGTAAAGAACATCCTAAAGTATTTAAATAGGACTAAAGAAATGCTCTTGGTCTATGGAGGTGATGAGTAGCTCGTCGTAAAAGGTTACGTCGATGCTAGTTTCGACACCGACCCGGATGATTCTAAATCTCAGACAGGATACATTTATATTTTGAATGGAGGAGCTGTGAGCTGGAGAAGCTGCAAGCAAAGCGTGATCACGGGATCTACAATAAAAGCGGAATACATGGCTGCTTCAGAAGCGTCAAGTGAAGGAGTTTGGATCAAGAACTTCATCACTGAGCTTGGTGTGGTTCCAAGTGCCTTGGACCCACTGGAGATATTGTGCGACAACACTGGTGCCATAGCACTGGCTAAGGAACCAAGATATCATCCAAAGACCAAGCACATCAACCGCCATTTTCATATAATTCGAGATTATATAGCAGATGGAGATCTGAAGATTAGCAAAGTACATACGGATCTGAATGTCGCAGATCCATTGACTAAACCTCTTCCACGAGCAAAACATGATCAGCACCTTAATGCCATGGGTGTTAGATTGTTGCCAGATGTAAACTAGATTATTGACTCTAGTGCAAGTGGGAGACTGTTGGAATTATGCCCTAGAGGCAATAATAAAGATGTTATTGTTATAATTCTTGTTCATGATAAAGTTTATATTCCGTGCTAGAATTTTATTAAGCGGAAACTTTGATACTTGTGTGGTTTATGAACAACACCGTGTCCCTAGTACGCCTCTATGGACTAGCTCATTGATTAATGATGGTTAAAGGTTTCATAACCATAGACATGAGTTGTCGATTAATAATGAGATCATGTCATTAGGAGAATGATATGATGGACATACCCAAATTAAGCAGAGCAATTATATCGTGTTATTATGTTCATCTTTGTGAAGCTTTTTCTTATGTCAAGTATTGTATTCCTTAGACCATGAGATAATACAACTCCCTGGTATCAGAAGAAAGCTTTGAGGTCATCAAACATCATCCTATGTGAGGCTAATCACAAAGGTGTCTCTCAGGTGATCGGAAAGTACTTGTTGGGTTGTATGTATCGCGATGGAATTTGTCCCTCCTGAGTCGGAGAGATATACTTCAAGCCCACTCGGTAATCGATATCAACACCGCTTGCAATCACATGGTTAGGGAGTTAATCACAAAGTGATATCGGATTATGGAACGAGTAAAGTACTTGCTGTGAACGAGATTGAACTAGGTATGCCGATACCAACGATCGAATCTAGGGCAAGTAAAATATCGCGTGACGAAGGGAATACATATATGGGATTAATTGAATCCTGACATCGTGGTTCATCCAATATGATCATCGATGAATATTTGGGAGTCAATATGGGTTTCCAGATACCGCTGTTGATTATTGATAGAAGATCATGTCTGCATATTCGCGAACCCGTAGGGTCAGACACTTAACGTGCCTCGACGCTAGGATAGAATGGATAATTGGTTTATGAGTTTTTGTTCGGAGTCTCGGATGAGATCCAGGACATCACGAGAGGTTCCGTAATGGTCCGGAGAATAAGATTCATATAAAGGAAAGCAGTTTTTGGATTTTGGAATCGTTTCGAATTTATAGGTATTGTACCGGAAGTTTCTAGAAGGTTCCGTAGTGGGACCAACGTGGGCCCACTTTTTGGGGGCCTGCGTGGGCCTAAGGGGAAGTGCCCTGGCCGCATTGGGCCAGGGGAACAATGCCCCAACGGCCCAGCCGGCCAGCCTAGGGGAAACTCTAGGGGAGATCTTCTAGAAGGAGGGAGGAAACTTGTCCCCCACTCCAACCCTTGGGGCCGCCGCCCTAGGGATTGGAGGAGGGGCCAAGGGGGCCGTCCAGCCCCTTCTATAAAGAGGGCAGGGGCGCACCCTCCCCCTCCCACTCCTCCAACCCTAGCCGCTGTCTTGCTGCCCTCCACCTCTCTCTCTCTCCCGACTACGCGTAGGCGAAGCCCTGCCGCAGAAACTCTCCACCATAGCACCACGCCGTCGTGCCGTAGATCCAATCCATCTCTGCACCCCATTTGCTGGACCAAGGAAGGAGGAGACGTCGCGGCACCATACGTGTGCATCTCTCGAAGGCGCCGTCACTTGCGGCGTTGGATCAGATCGGATCGCGAGGAGGAGAAGGCTAGTTCGACTACATCAACCACGTTCTGATGAACGTTTCCGCTGTGCGATTTCTTCAAAGGTATGAAGATCTCATCTATCTCTCTCGTTGATTGCATCTCGTTGATTAGATCTTGGCTTTCTTGTTCACATCAGTAGAATATTTTTGATTTACTATGCTGCGAAACCCTTCAGTGTCTAGACAGACCTGAGCTTTTTATTGATGAAGAAGGGGATGCCTTGGGCATCCCCAAACTTTGACGCTTGTACCTCTTGAATATTTCTTTGGGTGACACCATGGTGGCATCCCCAAGCTTGAGCTTTTGTCCATTCATCATCTCATTACATCATTCTCTCTCTACACCTGAAAATTTTCCTTCATACAAAACTTCACACAATCTTCATTAGCAACATTAGTTTATTCAAAAGATATTAGACCTTAGGCAAAGCTTTGGAACAGAAAATTTTTTCCCTAAAACACAAGATACTGTAGCAACTCCTTCAAAAAGCTCAATTCCCCAAAAGAGAACTCAAAAAGGAATTAATAAGAAGCAAATGCAAATAATGGCAGAAATCTGTCAAAAGAGACCAGCAGGTAGAAACCGATTTTGTCGAACATCTTATGTTTCTCAAATCAAAAAGTGTTGAACTAACGAAATTTAGCTAACATACTGGGAGATCTATGGGTAAATTTTCAGCTCAGTCCTAGTTACATAGATTGCTCATGAATTTTTTTGTGGAGGACAGAAATCTGTTTCGGGACAGCAACTCCCCAAATCTTACTTCCCTCTCATTAGAGGTCATTCTTGGCACAAAAAGAAAACAAAAAGGATAAGTAGAGGTCATTACATAAGTAATAACTTCCAAGACTCAAGTAAACTCTTGGGTTATCTCCCAACAAGTACTTTTCTTTAATGCCTTTAAGTTAGGCACGTGAAGCAAGAAGAATCAAGTGTTTTCAAATGAAGAAGCAACCTTCTTGTTCTTTCCTTTCTTACCTTTCTTCTTCTCTTTAGGGAAAGTATGGTTGCTCACTGGAGGAGAAACATGCATAATGCCTTTTCCCACATCTATTACTGCTCCAAGGTGTTTTAGTAGGGATCTTCCAAGTGTAATCTGACCTTTGCCTACACATTTAATAACAAGATAATCAGTAGACACCATTTTCCCTAAGATTTTTGTAAACACACCTTCAGCTATTCCAATGGGTAATAAAGTGGAATTATTAGTAAGAGAGATTTCCTCTCCTCCTTCAGAAATCCCCCAAAGACACAAAGAATCATAAATATCTTTAGGCATGCGACAAAATTCAGACATGATATCACAGTGAGCATCAAAAAGTGTAGTATTTATAGAGACTTTGATTGTGGGAAACCACTTTGAAGGCTCGGAGTTTATGGGAACATAATCATGCTAAGCCCTAAGCGTGTGATAACAACTATTCATAGCAGCAATACTTGTCTCAAGAGTGTTTAACCTAGCAAAAATATTTGTGAAAGAGGAATCAGACTTGCTAGGTGTATTATAAATTGTAATCAACTTCTTTATGACATCAAAAGCTTCATCTTCACTACATTGGAAAATATCTTTCTCAGCCACAGCATCCAAAGCATATCTATAATGAAGAGAAATAGCGTGGTAGAAACAATTGATAACCATGCTAAGACTCATCTTAGGCTCATTTTCCCTCTGTAAAGCAGTGATTCTAGACCAAGCTTCTTTAAAACTCTCTTCACTTTTTTGCTTAAAAGTAAAGATCTCTTCCAAAGGTGTAATAGAGATTGGCCCCAAACCAGACATGGTAGCAACTAGGGTAGGAACTAATTTTTTTGTGTTTTTGAATAGAGCAAGCAAACCAAACTAGACTAATTTTTTGGGTTTTTTTGAGAAGAGGCAAACAAAACCAAGCAAAATAAACTAAGCAAACTAAAAACAAAGTTGAGAGAAAGGAAGTGAAGGACTCCCCTTGTGAAGACGTCCTTAGCCTCCCTGGCAACACCGCCAGAAATCTTTGATGCGTGCACCCAATGTTGACGTGGGACACTTTGTTGGAACCCCAAGAGAAAGGTGTGATGAGCACAGCAGCAAGTTTCCCTTAGTAGAGACCGAGGTTATCGAACCAGAAGGAGGAAGGAAACGTCACACATGTGTTTCAAACAAGGCGGAGACCTACACAACACAAACTCAAGACTCTGTCCCAACGAATCAGTGAGGTTGTCAAGGTCACCGGTTTGTTGTAACAAAGGATTAACTATATGGTGTGGAAGGTAATGGTGGTTTGCAACAAGTAAACAGTAACAGCGGAAGATGTATCAATGGTAAAGATTGGACCAGGGTCCATAGTTCACTAGAGGTGCTCTCCTTAGATAAACAACATGGCATGAAGGGTAAACAAATTACAGCAGGGCAATTAACAGGAACTGAGCAAGACATAACAATGCAATACTAGTCAGAAAGATCCTATGAGATTCGATTGGGCAATACAATAATATACATAGACCACCATCCAACTGCATCTATGACTAGAAGTCCACCTTTAGGTTATCATCCGAACCCCCTCCAGTATTAGGTTGCAAGCAACAGACAACTACTTTAAGCAAAGTGTGTAAGGTAAACAATCCACTTGTTACATGAACAAGAGACCATTGTTTTCTCCCTAGTTTCAACAGCACATCTACAACCGAAGAGAATTCTCTCACTTCCCTTGGAAACTAGAGGCATGAACCCACTATCGAGCATAAATACCCCCTCTTGTAGTCACTAGCAACTACTTGGCCAAGATAGCTACTAACAACAGAGAGCATGCAATATCACAAACAACACAGACATGATATAATCATAAAGGAAAAAAACCATTAACTAAACTGACATAATAATCTCAATATCCATTGGATCCCCGCAAACAGAACATGCATGATTACAAATAGATTAGATCTTGATCATGAATGGAGCTCACAAGATCTATACATGAAAGCATGAGGAGGAGATACAACCATCTAGCTACTACATGGACCCATAGTCGAAGGTGGAACTACTCACGCATCATATCGGAGAGAAGGCCTCCGGGATGATTTCCCCTCCGGCAGGGTGCCGGGAAGAACTTCAGATTCCCCCGACCTATGGATGACGGTGGTGAAGACTACAGAAGGTTTCGTGGAGTTTTGACCGGGTGCCTAGGGTTTCTACATCGGGGGGCTTCTTATAGATGAAGAGGCGAGGCTGGGAGGCGACCAGGGGGGCCACACCCTGCCCAAGCGCGGGACCACCCCTGGCCGCCCTGGTTCGCGTCTCCATCTCGTCTTCTGGATTCGTTTCCCCTATGGTAAAATATTAACCTTGCCTTTTGTCCCGTCCAATTCCGATAATATTGATTTTCTTCATTTCTGGAACCAAAAACAGAAGAAAACAGGCAACTAGCACCGTATCAACTTGTTAATAGGTTAGTTCTAGAAAATATATAAAAACATCTCAAAGTGTAGTCAAAGCAAAGAAAAGTAGATACTAAACAAGCATGGAGCATAAAAAATTAACGTGCCTAGACGCTAGGATAGAATGGATAATTGGTTTATGAGTTTTTGTTCGGAGTCTCGGATGAGATCCAGGACATCACGAGAGGTTGAATGGTCCGGAGAATAAGATTCATATAAAGGAAAGCAGTTTTTGGATTTTGGAATCGTTTCGGAGTTTATCGGTATTGTATCGGAAGGTTCTAGAAGGTTCTGGATGTGGACCAACATGGGCCCACTTGTCGGGGGCCTGTGTGGGCCTAAGGGGAAGTGCCCTGGCCGCATTGGTCCAGGGGCACAAGGCCCCAAAGGCCCAGCCGGCCAACCTAGGGGAAACCCTAGGGCAGATCTTCTAGAAGGAGGGGGGAACTTGCCCCCCACTCCAACCCTTGGGGCCGCCGCCCTAGGGCTTGGAGGAGGGGACAAGGGGGACGGCCAGCCCCTATATAAAGAGGGCAGGGGCGCACCCTCCCCCTCCCACTCCTACAACCCTAGTCGCCATCCTGGTGCCCTCCACCTCTCTCTCTCTCTCTCTCCCGACTGCGCGTCGGCGAAGCCCTGTCGCAGAAACTCTCCACCATAGCACCACGCCGTCGTGCTGCAGATCCAATGCATCTCTCCACCCCACTTGCTGGACCAAGAAAGGAGGACACGTCGTGGCACCGTACGTGTGCATCTCTCGGAGGCGCCGTCACTTGCGGCGTTGGATCGGATCGGATCGCGAGGAGTAGAAGGCTAGTTCGACTACATCAACCACGTTCTGTTGAACGCTTCCGCTGTGTGATTTCTTCAAGGGTATGAAGATCTCATCTATCTCTCTCGTTGATTGCATCTCCTAGATTAGATCTTGGCTTTCTTGTTCGCATCCGTAGATTTTTTTTGATTTACTATGCTGCGAAACCCTTCAGTGGTATCAGAGCTAGATCTGTGCGTAGATGCGTTTCACGAGTAGAACACAACATGCTTGTTGCGGGAGTTGATGTTTTCTGTTGCAAGCCTCTTGTTGTGTATTTCTTATGGCGTGGCATAGTGAGATCGAAACGGTCCAGGCCAACTTTACGCGACCTCGTTCGCGAGACCGGCTCCGCACTTGACGTGTGGCTTGTTCCACACATACGGCTGGTGGATGCCAGTTTCTCTCACTATAGTAGTCATGGGATTTACACCGGATGTTAGCAACCATAATATCACCATTGTGGCTATCCGTAGGTAAGAATCATTCTTAGCTTGTTACTCCCATAAGCCACGTAAAACATGCAACAACAAAGTAGAGGCGTCTAACTTGTTTTTGCAGGGAGTGTTTTGTGATATGGTATGGCCCAAGACATGATGTGTATGTTGTATGCAATGATCATGTTTTGTAATATTTCACGACTTGCATGTCGATGAGTTCACAACCGGCAGGAGCCATATGGTTGTCTTTATAATTGTGTATGACCTGCGTGTCAACTTCTTATACTCCATGTAATAGCTTTACTTTATCGCTAAGTAGTTAGCAATAGTTGTAGTTGTTATTCGTGTTGGAGGCAATCATGATGGAGTGATGGAGATCATGCTGGTGCGCGCAAGATGGAGATCATTGCGCGGATATTGGCTATACCATGTCACATAAAATTATATGCATGTGATGTTTATCCTTTTATGTATCTTATTATGCTTAGATCGCGACGGTAGCATTATAAGATGATTCCTCACTTAAAGATCAAGATAAAATTGTGTTCTCCCCATGTATGCACCGTTGCGAAAGCTCGTCGTGTTCAAGCACCTCGTGATGATCGGGTGATATAAACTCTACGTTCACATACAACGGGTGCAAGCCAGTTTTGCACACGCGGAAATACTTGGGTTTGACTTGACGAGCCTAGCATGTACAGACATGGCCTCGGAACACACAAATCGAAAGGTTAAGCATGAGTCATATGAATGATATGATCGACACTTTGTTGTCCACCATTGAAACCACATCTCTTCTCGTGAAGATCGGATTAGGTGTGGTGAATTTGGATCATGTTCACTAAACAACCTGAGGGATGTTGAATTTAGTGGAAGTTCATCTAGTAATTTGATTAAGTTGAACTAGTTATCATGAACATAGTCTAAACTGTATTTGCAAATTTTGTAGATCAAATGGCTAAGTCCAACTTCAACTTCAACGTTTTTGCTGAGAAAGAAAAGCTTAAGAACAATGGGTCTAACTTCACCAACTGGTTCCGCAATCTAAGAATCATTCTCGCTGGCGGACAAAAGGACTATGTCCTTGAGAAAGCGCTAGGTGACGCCCCTGCTATTGATGTGCCGGCTGATGAAAAAGCTGTTTATCAGTCGCGCAAAGATGATTATGGAGTGATTAAGAGTACCATGTTGTTTGCTATGGAACCGGACCTTCAAAATCATTTTGAGTAGTTCACCGGGCCCTTTGAGATTCTTGAGGAACTGAAAACCATGTTTCAGACTCAGGCCCGTTCTAAGAGATATGAGATCTCTGAGAAGTTCTTTAACTGCAAGATGGAGGAAGGTAGTTCCATTAGTGAGCACGCCATTAAGATGTCAGGCTACACTCAACGTCCCGAGCAACTGGACTGCAAGATTCCTAAAGAGCTCAAGATTGACAAAGTTCTGCAATCACTCCCTCCTAGCTACAAAGTTTTTGTAGTTACTCACAATCAAATTGGTTCCACTGATACGATCACTGAGATCTTCGCTAAGCTGAAAGCTGTGGAGGTGGATATCAAGAAAGATAATCATGTGTTGATGGTCAACAAGACCCCTAGCTTCAAGAAAGGTAAGGGTGCAAAGAAATCCTTCAAGAAAGGCAGCGGCAAGCGCGTTGCACCTGCTGAGAAGAAGCTCAAGTCTGGAACTAAGTCGGACACTGAGTGCTTCTATTGCAAGGACAAGGGTCACTGGAAGCGCAACTGTCCGAAGTACTTAGCGGACAAGAAGGCTGGCACCATTAAAGGTATATTTGATATACATGTTATTGATGTTTACCTTACTATCGCGGTATTTGATACTGGTTCAGTTGCTAACATTTGTAAATCGAAATAGGAGCTACAGAATAGACGGAGGCTAGCAAGGGATGAGGTGACGATGCGCGTTGGCAATCGATCAAAAGTTGATGTGATGGCCGTCAGCACGCTCTCCTTAGTTTTACCTTCGAGATTAGGTTTAAACCTTAATAAGTGTTATTATGTGTCTGCGTTGAGCGTGAACATCATATCTGGATCGTGTTTATTGCAAGACGGTTATTCATTTAAATCGGAGAATAATGGTCGTTCTATTTATATGAATAACATCTTTTATGGTCATGCACCTATTATGAATGGTTTATTTCTTCTGAATCTCGAAAGCAATGAAACGCACATCCATAACATTGAGGCTAAGAGATGCAAAGTAGATAGTGATAATCCAACTTATTTGTGGCACTGTCATCTAGGTCATATTGGTGTAAAACGCATGAAGAAACTCCATTCTGATGGACTTTTGGAGTGTCTTGATTTTGAATCATTTGACACGTGCGAGCCATGCCTCATGGGCAAGATGATCAAAACCCCATTCTCCGGAATAATGAAGCGAGCAACGGACTTGTTAGAAATCATACATACCGTTGTATGCGGACCAATGAGTGTTTCGACGCACGGTGGATATCGCTATTTTCTCACTATTACTGATGACTTAAGTAGATATGGGTATATCTATTTAATGAAACATAAATCTGAAACATTTGAAAAGTTCAAAGAATTTCAGAACAAAGTGGAAAACCATCGTAACAGGAAAATTAAATTTCTATGATCCGATCGTGGAGGTGAATATTTGAGTTATTATTTTCTCACGCATCTTAAAGCAAGTGGAATCGTTTCTGAACTCACGCCACCCGGAAAACCACAGCACAATGGTGTGTCTGAACGCCGGGATCGAACTCTATTAGATATGGTACGATCAATGATGTCTCTTACAGATTTGCCATTATCATTTTGGGGTTATGCATTAGAAACCGCTGCATTCACTTTAAATAGGGCACCATCTAATCCGTTGATACGACACCGTATGAACTGTGGTTTGGTGCTAAACCTAAGTTGTCATTTCTTAAAGTTTGGGGATGCGAAGCTTACGTCAAGAAGTTGATGCCGGACAAGCTCGAACCCAAAGCGGAGAAATGCGTCTTCATAGGATACCCTAATGAAACGATTGGGTATACCTTCTACCACAGATCTGAAGGCAAAGTGTTTGTCGCAAAGAACGGATCCTTTCTTGAGAAGGAGTTTCTCTTGAAATAAGTGAGTGGGAGGAAGGTAGAGCTAGACGAGGTTATTGAGCATTCTCTCGAGTTGGAGAGTAGCGCAGCACCTGAAATTGTTCCAGTGCCATCTGCACCAACAATAGAGGAAGCTAATGACGAGGATCATGAAACTTCGAACGATGCTACTACTGAACCTCGCAGGTCGACAAGGTCACGTGCCACTCCTGAATGGTACAGAAACCCTATCTTACCCGTCTTGTTGTTAGACAATAGTGAACCTGCGAACTATGAGGAAGCAATGATGAGCCCAGACTCTGAGAAATGGCTAGAGGCCATGAAATTTGAATTGGGATCCATGAGCGAAAACCATGTATGGACTTTGGTGGACCCTCCTAGCGACCGTAAGGTCGTTGAGTGCAAATGGATTTTCAAGAAGAAAACGGACGCGGATGGTAATGTTACTGTCTATAAAGCTCGACTTGTTGCAAAAGGGTTTCGGCAAGTTCAAGGTGTTGACTACGATGAGACTTTCTCTCCCGTAGCGATGTTTAAGTCCATTCGGATTTTATTAGCAATTGCTGCATTTCATGATTATGAAATATGGCAGATGGATGTCAAGACTGCGTTCCTCAATGGCACCATTGATGAAGAGTTGTATATGATGCAGCCCGAAAGTTTTGTCGATCCTAAGGATGCTAATAAGGTGTGCAAACTTCAGCGTTCCATTTATGGACTGAAGCAAGCATCTCGGAGTTGGAACCTTCATTTTGATCAAGTGATCAAGAGCTTTGAATTTGTTCCAAATTGCTACGAAGCTTGTATCTACAAGAAAGTGAGTGCGAGCTCAGTGACATTTTTAGTACTATATGTGGATGACATATTGATTATTGGAAATGACATTGGTATGCTTAACGATGTGAAGAGTTATTTGAATAAATGTTTTTCAATGAAAGACCTAGGAGAAGCTGCTTATATATTAGGCATCAACATCTATAGAGATAGACAAAGACGCCTAATAGCTTTAAGCCAAAGTACATATCTAGACAAAGTTCTAAAAAGGTTTAGAATGGATAAAGCAAAGAAAGGTTCATTGCCCATGTTGTCAGGTAAGATATTGAGCAAGGCTCAGTGTCCAGCTACGGTAACAGATAGAGATACTATGAGCAAAGTGCCATATTCCTCGGCCATAGGTTCTATTATGTATGCCATTCTATGTACTAGACCGGATGTGTCCAATGCTCTTAGTTTGACAAGTAGATACCAAAGTGATCCAGGAGTGGAACACTGGACAGCCGTAAAGAACATCCTAAAGTATTTAAATAGGACTAAAGAAATGCTCTTGGTCTATGGAGGTGATGAGTAGCTCGTCGTAAAAGGTTACGTCGATGCTAGTTTCGACACCGACCCGGATGATTCTAAATCTCAGACAGGATACATTTATATTTTGAATGGAGGAGCTGTGAGCTGGAGAAGCTGCAAGCAAAGCGTAATCATGGAATCTACAATAGAAGCGGAATACATGGCTGCTTCAGAAGCGTCAAGTGAAGGAGTTTGGATCAAGAACTTCATCACTGAGCTTGGTGTGGTTCCAAGTGCCTTGGACCCACTGGAGATATTGTGCGACAACACTGGTGCCATAGCACTAGCTAAGGAACCAAGATATCATCCAAAGACCAAGCACATCAACCGCCATTTTCATATAATTCGAGATTATATAGCAGATGGAGATCTGAAGATTAGCAAAGTACATACGGATCTGAATGTCGCAGATCCATTGACTAAACCTCTTCCACAAGCAAAACATGATCAGCACCTTAATGCCATGGGTGTTAGATTGTTGCCAGATGTAAACTAGATTATTGACTCTAGTGCAAGTGGGAGACTGTTGGAATTATGCCCTAGAGGCAATAATAAAGATGTTATTGTTATAATTCTTGTTCATGATAAAGTTTATATTCCATGCTAGAATTTTATTAAGCGGAAACTTTGATACTTGTGTGTTTTATGAACAACACCGTGTCCCTAGTACGCCTCTATGGACTAGCTCATTGATTAATGATGGTTAAAGGTTTCATAACCATAGACATGAGTTGTCGATTAATAATGAGATCATGTCATTAGGAGAATGATATGATGGACATACCCAAATTAAGCAGAGCAATTATATCGTGTTATTGTGTTCATCTTTGTGAAGCTTTTTCTTATGTCAAGTATTGTATTCCTTAGACCATGAGATAATACAACTCCCTGGTATCAGAAGAAAGCTTTGAGGTCATCAAACATCAACCTATGTGAGGCTAATCACAAAGGTGTCTCTCAGGTGATCGGAAAGTACTTGTTGGGTTGTATGTATCGCGATGGAATTTGTCCCTCCCGAGTCGGAGAGATATACTTCAAGCCCACTCGGTAATCGATATCAACACCGCTTGCAATCACATGGTTAAGGAGTTAATCACAAAGTGATATCGGATTACGGAACGAGTAAAGTACTTGCTGTGAACGAGATTGAACTAGGTATGCCGATACCAACGATCGAATCTCGGGAAAGTAAAATATCGCGTGACGAAGGGAATACATATATGGGATTAATTGAATTCTGGCATCATGGTTCATCCAATATGATCATCGATGAATATTTGGGAGTCAATATGGGTTTCCAGATACCGCTGTTGATTATTGATAGAAGATCATGTCTGCATATTCCCGAACCCGTAGGGTCAGACACTTAACGTGCCTCGACGCTAGGATAGAATGGATAATTGGTTTATGAGTTTTTGTTCGGAGTCTCGGATGAGATCCAGGACATCACGAGAGGTTCCGGAATGGTCCGGAAAATAAGATTCATATAAAGGAAAGCAGTTTTTGGATTTTGGAATCGTTTCGAATTTATAGGTATTGTACCGGAAGTTTCTGGAAGGTTCCGTAGTGGGACCAACGTGGGCCCACTTTTTGGGGGCCTGCGTGGGCCTAAGGGGAAGTGCCCTGGCCACATTGGGCCAGGGGCACTATGCCCCAACGGCCCAGCCGGCCAACCTAGGGGAAACTCTAGGGGAGATCTTCTAGAAGGAGGGAGGAAACTTGTCCCCCACTCCAACCCTTGGTGCCGCCGCCCTAGGGATTGGAGGAGGGGCCAAGGGGGCCGTCCAGCCCCTTCTATAAAGAGGGCAGGGGCGCACCCTCCCCCTCCCACTCCTCCAACCCTAGCCGGTGTCTTGCTGCCCTCCACCTCTCTCTCTCCCGACTACGCGTAGGCGAAGCCCTGCCGCAGAAACTCTCCACCATAGCACCACGCCGTCGTGCCGCAGATCCAATCCATCTCTCCACCCCATTTGCTGGACCAAGGAAGGAGGAGACGTCGTGGCACCATACGTGTGCATCTCTCGGAGGCGCCGTCACTTGTGGCGTTAGATCGGATCGGATCGCGAGGAGGAGAAGGCTAGTTCGACTACATCAACCACGTTCTGATGAACATTTCCGCTGTGCGATTTCTTCAAAGGTATGAAGATCTCATCTATCTCTCTCGTTGATTGCATCTCGTTGATTAGATCTTGGCTTTATTGTTCACATCAGTAGAATTTTTTTGATTTACTATGCTGCGAAACCCTTCAGTGTCTAGACAGACCTGAGCTTTTTATTGATGAAGAAGGGGATGCCTTGGGCATCCCCAAACTTTGACGCTTTTACCTCTTGGATATTTCTTTGGGTGACACCATGGTGGCATCCCCAAGCTTGAGCTTTTGTCCATTCATCATCTCATTACATCATTCTCTCTCTACACCTGAAAATTTTCCTTCATACAAAACTTCACACAATCTTCATTAGCAACATTAGTTTATTCAAAAGATATTAGACCTTAGGCAAAGCTTTGGAACAGAAAAACTTTTCCCTAAAACACAAGATACTGTAGCAACTCCTTCAAAAAGCTCAATTCCCCAAAAGAGAACTCAAAAAGGAATTAATAAGAAGCAAATGCAAATAATGGCAGAAATCTGTCAAAAGAGACCAGCAGGTAGAAACCGATTTTGTCGAACATCTTATGTTTCTCAAATCAAAAAGTGTTGAACTAACGAAATTTAGCTAACATACTGGGAGATCTATGGGTAAATTTTCAGCTCAGTCCTAGTTACATAGATTGCTCATGAATTTTTTTTGTGGAGGACAGAAATCTGTTTCGGGACAGCAACTCCCCAAATCTTACTTCCCTCTCATTAGAGGTCATTCTTGGCACAAAAAGAAAACAAAAAGGATAAGGAGAGGTCATTACAGAAGTAATAACTTCCAAGACTCAAGTAAACTCTTGGGTTATCTCCCAACAAGTACTTTTCTTTAATGCCTTTAAGTTAGGCACGAGAAGCAAGAAGAATCAAGTGTTTTCAAATGAAGAAGCAACCTTCTTGTTCTTTCCTTTCTTACCTTTCTTCTTCTCTTTAGGGAAAGTATGGTTGCTCACTGGAGGAGAAACATGCATAATGCCTTTTCCCACATCTATTACTACTCCAAGGTGTTTTAGTAGGGATCTTCCAAGTGTAATCTGACCTTTGCCTACACATTTAATAACAAGATAATCAGTAGACACCATTTTCCCTAAGATTTTTGTAAACACACCTTCAGCTATTCCAATGGGTAATAAAGTGGCATTATTAGTAAGAGAGATTTCCTCTCCTCCTTCAGAAAGCCCCCAAAGACACAAAGAATCATAAATATCTTTAGGCATGCGACAAAATCAGACATGATATCACAGTGAGCATCAAAAAGTGTAGTATTTATAGAGACTTTGATTGTGGGAAACCACTTTGAAGGCTCGGAGTTTATGGGAACATAATCATGCTAAGCCCTAAGCGTGTGATAACAACTATTCATAGCAGCAATACTTGTCTCAAGAGTGTTCAACCTAGCAAAAATATTTGTGAAAGAGGAATCAGACTTGCTAGGTGTATTATAAATTGTAATCAACTTCTTTATGACATCAAAAGCTTCATCTTCACTACATTGGAAAATATCTTTCTCAGCCACAGCATCCAAAGCATATCTATAATGAAGAGCAATAGCGTGGTAGAAACAATTGATAACCATGCTAAGACTCATGTTAGGCTCATTTTCCCTCTGTAAAGCAGTGATTCTAGACCAAGCTTCTTTAAAACTCTCTTCACTTTTTTGCTTAAAAGTAAAGATCTCTTCCAAAGGTGTAATAGAGATTGGCCCCAAACCAGACATGGTAGCAACTAGGGTAGGAACTAATTTTTTTGTGTTTTTGAATAAAGCAAGCAAACGAAACTAGAGTAATTTTTTGGGTTTTTTTGAGAAGAGGAAAACAAAACCAAGCAAAATAAACTAAGCAAACTAAAAACAAAGTTGAGAGAAAGGAAGTGAAGGACTCCCCTTGTGAAGACGTCCTTAGCCTCCCTGGCAACACCGCCAGAAATCTTTGATGCGTGCACCCAATGTTGACGTGGGACACTTTGTTGGAACCCCAAGAGAAAGGTGTGATGAGCACAGCAGCAAGTTTCCCTTAGTAGAGACCGAGGTTATCGAACCAGAAGGAGGAAGGAAACGTCACACAGGTGTTTCAAACAAGGCGGAGACCTACACAACACAAACTCAAGACTCTGTCCCAACGAATCAGTGAGGTTGTCAAGGTCACCGGTTTGTTGTAACAAAGGATTAACTATATGGTGTGGAAGGTAATGGTGGTTTGCAACAAGTAAACAGTAACAGCGGAAGATGTATCAATGGTAAAGATTGGAACAGGGTCCATAGTTCACTAGAGGTGCTCTCCTTAGATAAACAACATGGCATGAAGGGTAAACAAATTACAGCAGGGCAATTGACAGGAACTGAGCAAGACATAACAATGCAATACTAGTCAGAAAGATCCTATGAGATTCGATTGGGCAATACAATAATATACATAGACCACCATCCAACTGCATCTATGACTAGAAGTCCACCTTTAGGTTATCATCCGAACCCCCTCCAGTATTAGGTTGCAAGCAACAGACAACTACTTTAAGCAAAGTGTGTAAGGTAAACAATCCAATTGTTACATGAACAAGAGACCATTGTTTTCTCCCTAGTTTCAACAGCACATCTACAACCGAAGAGATTTCTCTCACTTCCCTTGGAAACTAGAGACATGAACCCACTATCGAGCATAAATACCCCCTCTTGTAGTCACTAGCAACTACTTGGCCAAGATAGCTACTAACAACAGAGAGCATGCAATATCACAAACAACACAGACATGATAGAATCATAAAGACAAAACCATTAACTAAACTGACAAAATAATCTCAATATCCATTGGATCCCCGCAAACAGAACATGCATGATTACAAATAGATTAGATCTTGATCATGAATGGAGCTCACAAGATCTATACATGAAAGCATGAGGAGGAGATACAACCATCTAGCTACTACATGGACCCATAGTCGAAGGTGGAACTACTCACGCATCATATCGGAGAGAAGGCCTCCGGGATGATTTCCCCTCCGGCAGGGTGCCGGGAAGAACTTCAGATTCCCCCGACCTATGGACGACGGTGGTGAAGACTACAGAAGGTTTCGTGGAGTTTTGACCGGGTGCCTAGGGTTTCTACATCGGGGGGCTTCTTATAGATGAAGAGGCGAGGCTGGGAGGCGACCAGGGGGGCCACACCCTGCCCAAGCGCGGGACCACCCCTGGCCGCCCTGGTTCGCGTCTCCATCTCGTCTTCTGGATTCGTTTCCCCTATGGTAAAATATTGACCTTTCCTTTTGTCCCGTCCAATTCCGATAATATTGATTTTCTTCCTTTCTGGAACCAAAAACAGAAGAAAACAGGCAACTAGCACCGTATCAACTTGTTAATAGGTTAGTTCTAGAAAATATATAAAAACATCTCAAAGTGTAGTCAAAGCAAAGAAAAGTAGATACTAAACAAGCATGGAGCATAAAAAATTATAGATACATTTCCGATGTATCAAACATCCCCAAGCTTAACTCCTGCTCATCCTTGAGTAGGTAAGTGATAAAAATAATAATTTTTGAGGTCACATGCACCATCAAAACCAAGATCAAACCTTTTGCAAACATTGAAAGCTGGGATCAAAGAACTCTAAACATGTGCATGAAAGATGGAGTTCTAACAATGGGACATAGTAACTATGCATGCAACATGAAAGGCTACAAACAAAGATCATGAATAACATGCATTGAAAAACGTTTTTTTTTTCACATGCAGAAAACATGGCATAGTGGCATTCATCTTGTCCCTCATAGAATAGCAAATAGATGCATAGGACACCTTCAAAGTTCACAAGGGTGACTAGAAACAAGTCGCACAAGAACAAGTAATATCACAATATGCATCAATCAATAAGTTTTGGGACACTGCATACATAATGACAACTATTCTCTCTTAATGGTGCCTAAAGGTAGAAGGTGGAGACTCAAATAATGGTGGAAGAAAGACCCTTCAAACAGGGAAGTAGGGATTTGAAGTTTCCAAAAGAGCTTCCAAAAATTATGGTACTTGTTAGCTTTTAGCCCTCATTGCCCCTATCATAAGCATATTGAAGTGGTTAAGGTTAAAGTGAACAAACTATGGAGTATATGTTTGACGAAGTATAAGTGGGCAATCTCAAGTACCTTGAATACAAGGGCCACACCTCATGCTACTCAACTTCAATCACCTGTAAGTTCTTGTCATTGTAAGTACATGCATATCATAGAGAACCGACAACGGGATACCCCTTGCACATGGTACATGAGCTATCCCATAGCCAAAATGATAAGGCAAGCAGACAATGAGCATTTCAGCGATATTTTTATTTACTATGTGCATAGCTTTTTACTTAGGATGCTTCATAGATATCTCACTTTGGTGATGCTGCAAGTTTCCACCATGATTAGGCAGGCTAGCAGCCCGGACGTTTCTCTAACACAAAATACAAACTCCATGTACTTACAAGTTCCCTCTTTATTTCGCACCGGTGACATCCATAGACAAAAGAGCATGATATCAACTAAGTACAAAGTAGAAGTGAATGTTGAAAACGTTCCCCGTGACAGCACGGTTCTGCTAATTACAACGTATAAGTGCAAGCATATACAACATAGACAACACAATGGTTCAACTTTATTAGGGGCAAAGAATATAAAGTGTGCCATCAAGTTCGTGAGGGATTTAATCACTAAGTTTTCACATAACAAAGAGATTTTTTAACTGGAAGATAGTTGAAAACAAGAATATACTTGGAATGGTGTAACACACCATACATAGGAATTTATAGTGGACACTTTGGAATAACTTGGTTTCTTAGGAGTTGGAAGCATGAGTAGAACTTACTCACACAAGTGGAGGCTAGCAAAAGACTGGGAGCAACCAACTAAGAGAGCAATAATGGCCATAATCATGCAGATCAACAAAGCATTACTAATCAAAGCATATAGTGGTACTACAAGTCCAGGATTAAATAATCATAGAGGCTATGGACTTGTCATAGTCATAACATGGTATGATCATGTGCCAACTCAACCCAAACAAAGCATCAAAGGAGAATACCACAATACTATGCTTTTGCATGCTAAAACAACGCATAATTTCTTCAAGGCACACTAAGAAATCCCAATTGTTTGGAACAAGACTTGCTACATCAATAATCACTAAGCATAAGGTCAAAACAACACCTAGCCTGTCATGCTAAAGTCTACGTCACAGTCAATGCAAGCTCCTCTTGCACATATCAAGCAAGAACTTCCTACTCCTTTCCAACACCAAGCAACTTATTTGCAACAACATAGAAAGAACAGGGGTCCAAACTACTTTATTCAAGCAAACTAAACAACCTAAGCAAACCAAACGAAAACTAAGACGCTTCAGGAACAACACAACTGTGCATGGAACAATAAAAACGAAGTGTCTAGACAGACGTAAGCTTTTTATTGATGAAGAAGGGGATGCCTTGGGAATCCCCAAGCTTTGACGCTTGTACCTCTTGGATATTTCTTTGGGTGACACCATGGTGGAATCTCCAAGATTGATCTTTTGTCCATTCATCATCTCATTACATCATTCTCTCTCTACACCTGAAATTTTTCCTTCATACAAAACTTCACACAATCTTCATTAGCAACATTAGTTTATTCAAAAGATGTTATACCTTAGGCAAAGCTTTGGAACAGCAAAACTTTTCACTAAAACACAAGATACTGTATCAACTCCTTCAAAAAGCTCAATTCCCCAAAAGATAAATCAAATAGGAATCAATAAGAAGCAAATGCAAATAATGGCAGAAATCTGTCAAAAGAGACCAGCAGGTAGAAACCGATTTTTTTGAACATCTTATGTTTCTCAAATCAAAAAGTGCTGAACTAACGAAAGTTAGCTAAAATACTGGGGGATTTATGCTAAAATTTTCAGCTCAGTCCTAGTTACAGAGACACCTTATTAATTTTTTTGGTGGAGGATAGAAATCTGTTTCAGGACAACAACTCCCCAAATCTTACTTCCCTCTCATTAGAGGTCATTCTTGGCACAAAAAGCAAACAAAAAGGATAAGTAGAGGTTATTACAGAAGTAATAACTTCCAAGACTCAAGGAAACTCTTGGGTCATCTCCCAACAAGTACTTTTCTTTAATGACATTAAGTTAGGAACAAGAAGCAAGAAGAATCAAGTGTTTTCAAATCAAGAAACAACCTTCTTGTTCTTTCCTTTCTTACCTTTCTTCTTCTCTTTAGGGAAAGTACGGTTGCTCACTGGAGGATAAAAATGCATAATGCCTTTTCCCACATCTATTAATGCTCCAAGGTATTTTAGTAGGGATCTTCCAAGTGTAATCTGACCTTTGCCTACACATTTAATAACAAGATAATCAGTAGACATCATTTTCCCTAAGATTTTTATAAACACACCTTCAGATATTCCAATGGGTAATAAAGTGGAATTATTAGTAAGAGAGATTTCCTCTCCTCCTTCAGAAAGCCCCCAAAGACACAAAGAATCATAAATATCTTTAGGCATGCGACAAAATTCACACATGATATCACAGGGAGCATCAAAAAGTGTAGTATTTAGAGAGACTTTGATTGTGGGAAACTACTTTGAAGGCTCGGAGTATATGGGAACATAATCATGGTAAGCCCTAAGCGTGTGATAGCAACTATTCATAGCAGCAATACTTGTCTCAAGAGTGTTCAACCTAGCAAAAATATTTGTGAAAGAGGAATCAGACTTGCGAGGTGTATTATAAATTGTAATCAACTTCTTTATGACATCAAAAGCTTCATCCTCAGTACATTGAAAATATCTTTCTCAGCCACAATATCCAAATCATATATATAACAAAGAGCAATACCATGGTAGAAACTATTGATAACCATGCTAAGACTCATCTTAGGCTAATTTTCCCTCTGTAAAGCAATGATTCTAGACCAAGCTTCTTTAAAACTCTCTTCACTTTTTTGCTTAAAAGTGAAGATCTCTTCCAAAGGTGTAATAGAGATTGGCCCAAACCAGACATGGTAGCAACTAGGGTAGGAACTAATTTTTTTGTGTTTTTGAATAAAGCAAACAAACCAAACTAGACTATTTTTTTTGGGTTTTTTGAAAAGAGGCAAACAAAACCAAGCAAAAGAAACTAAGCAAACTAAAAACAAAGTAGAGAGAAAGGAAGTGAAGGACTCCCCTTGTGAAGACGTCCTTAGCCTCCCCGGCAACACCGCCAGAAATCTTTAATAGGAACTGAGCAAGACATAACAATGCAATACTAGTCAGAAAGATCCCATAAGATTCGATTGGGCAATACAATAATATACATAGACCGCCATCCAACTGCATCTATGACTAGAAGTCCACCTTCATGTTATCATCCGAACCCCCTACAGTATTAAGTTGCAAGCAATAGACAACTGCTTTAAGAAAAGTGTGTAAGGTAAACAATCCACTTGTTCCATGAACAAGATACCATTGTTTTCTCCCTAGTGGCAACATCACATCTACAACCAAATATATTTCTGTCACTTCCCTTGGAAACTAGAGACATGAACCCACTATCGAGCATAAATACAAAAGCATGACCCCCCTCATGAGCTCTTGGAGTCACTAGCAACTACTTGGCCAAGATAGCTACTAACAACGGAGAGCATGCAACATCACAAACAACACAGACATGATAGAATCATCAAGACAAAACCATTAACCAAACTGACATAATAATCTCAATATCCATCGGACCCCCGCAAACACAACATGCATGATTACAAATAGATTAGATCTTGATCATGAACGGAGCTCACAAGATCTATACATGAAATCACAAGGAGGAGATATAACCATCTATCTACTACATGGACCCATAGTCCAAGGTGGAACTACTCACGCATCATACCGGAGAGAAGGCCTCCGGGATGATTTCCCCTCCGGTAGGGTGCCAGGAAGAACTTCAGATTCCCCCAATCTAGGGACGACGGTGGCAGCGGCTACAAAAGGTTTCGTGGAGTTTTGATTGGGTGCCTAGGGTTTCTGCATCGGGGGCTTCTTATAGGCGAAGAGGCGAGGCCGAGAGGCGACCAGGGAGGCCACACCCTGCCCAGGCGCTGGCCCACCCCTGGCCGCGCCTTGGGGGTTTGGCAACCCTGGTTTGTGTCTCCGTCTCGTCTTCTGGATTCGTGTCCCCCACGGTAAAATATTGACTTTGGCTTTTGTCCCGTCCAATTCCGAGAATATTGTTTTTCTGCCTTTCTGGAACCAAAAACAGAAGAAAACAGGCAAATCGCACTATGGCAACTTGTTAATAGGTTAGTTCCAGAAAATATATAAAAACACCTCAAAGTGTAGACAAAGCAAAGAAAAGTAGATACTAAACAAGCATGGAGCATCAAAAATTATAGATATGTTTCCGACGTATCAGGCATGACCTTTGCGCGATCATTCTCGGCAGCAACAGGTGGTCCCTTCCCCTTGTCCAACTCTTTAGGCAGAGCTTGTCTGGGTTGATCTTCATCCATCACGGTCCCAATGGCGATGAACACCTCTTGGGACATGACAACATTGTTGGCATGCTCGTCGCGTTTGAAGTCCTCCTCCATCTCCTGCATAGCAGAGTCTAGCTCCTCTGGGCTGAAGTCTATCTCCTCCGAGTCAGCGCTGATGTCGGCGTAGAGCGCGTCCATAACAGAGTCAGAGGGTGTCGGGGCTTCCTCTATGATATGCGGTGGTGGTGCGACAGCGACGATGATGACTGGAGGCGGTGGTGCGGTCACAACGACGACGACCGGAGGTGGCGGTGGCGGTGGCTGAGGAGGAGGGGCGTCGTCTAAGAGCGCCAGCACTGTCTGAGCTGCCTCCTCAGCTTCCGCGTAGTTTTTGACGGTGTTGACCATGCCTTCGAAAGTAAGGAGACCTGCGGCCTGCTGCCGCCTTAGCGTATGTCGTAGAAGTGTACCGTGGTCCAGTCCTTCCACAAAGTGATACATGGCATCATCATTGGGGTAATGCGCCAGGTCGACCCGTATATGGAGCCACCTGGCTAGGTAATCGCGGGGGTTTTCACCCTCTCTCTAAACGCAACGCGCCAGATCACATAGTCACCACGCCGACGAACTTGGATATCTGCTGTCTAGACGCACGGGCGAAGCCAGCGGACTTACAGCGATCTTCCACCATTATTTCCTGCACACAGGCGGTTTGGGTGGGCCTTGAATTTTTCCGATCTTTGTCAGAAAACTCCGAAGAGAGATCCGACATTGATCCTTCCGCGAATGTATCCTGCCCGTAGGCGGTCCGTGCGGGTCTTGACACTCCACCGACTTCCAGGGAACTAGTGCCCAAGTCGGTTTCACCGATGAAGAGGTGGATGTCCCCGATTGGGACGATCGAGCAGCGGGTGGGTTTTTCCTTCGTCGGGATCCAGAACTCGTCAGGAGGGACGATCGGAACGTTGCCGGAGAAGAGAACACGGCCAATGGCTACGGTTTCGCCCATTGCCGCGAAGAGCTTGGACCTCGCCCGTTTTAGAGCCTGAAGCTCCTCTTGTCCCACGGTGGGTGCCAACTGTCGTGGTATTGCCGACGAGTACGCCATGGAGGGGTCCTCACAGAGCGTGTTTAGAGACGTGGGGTAAGGCGGAAGGTCGGGGGTACGAGGTAATACATCTTACCCAGGTTCAGATCCCACAATGGTGGCGGAATCCTACTCCTGCTATAAATCACTATAATGGCAATACGCCAAGTTACAGGGATCGGTTCGCTGTGCGCGATATGAGTTGTACGTTCCCTAAAGGCTCCCAAAGGTCCGGCTTATATAGTATCCAGGTCCTAGGGTTACAGGCAAAGTCCTAGCCGGACAGGTTACAGAGTCGTTCACAATACAGAACTAGTCTAACATGTCTTGAACTCCAAGGCTCCTGGTACGTCGGTGACTCCTCCGTAGCCTTCCTTTATCCGCCATGGGCCTCCCTTCTAGATCCTTCTAACTGGGCCGCCCAACAGGCCATAGGCCTTTCTACCAACTATGGGCCACCCGGGTTATCTGGATTAGAGACATGCTATGATGACACCCATATAGCATATCCCCAACAGTCGACCTAGACACCGACAATGACGAAGGCTTCGTCCCATCTGCAAGCGACGGGACTGCCGGCCTTGCCCACCTCCCTGGTGGTCACAAGGCCACGAAGGCCGACCTCGCCCGCCATGCTGGTTCCTTGGCGTTCCAGGAGACCTTGAAGCGGATCCTGGAGAAGAAGGAATATGCCATCACCGAGAGGGAGAAGAGGCGGCGCAAAGAGAAAGAGGCCGCCACCAAGGACTTCGTCGAGCTGCAGACAAGGTCCATTGAGGCGAAGGAGGCCAAAGCCAAGGACAAGCTGATGGAGATTGAGGCCAAGGTGAAGTCAACGGAGGCCGAAGCCAATGCCAAGGAGGCCGAAGCCAAGATCATGGCCAAGGAGTACGCAATCATGTTCACCGACCTGGATAGCATCGTCGACCCCGATCAGAGGGCTTGGATTGAGAAGAGGTAGCAGGACATCAGGGCTCGAGATGCCTGAAAGGCAATGGCGATGGCAGTTGCAACTTTCTGGGCAGAGAAGCTGCCATCTTTTGGACATTGTGTATGATATTGACCCTTTTGCACATTTTATATCCACTTGCCACATGTTGGATGCCCAAAGGGCGATGGCGTACGTATGCCATGTTATTTGACAGTAATCTATGTGTTTCTTTGGCCAGCGATGCAACTGATTTGCATTCCTGTCCAGCGATGACGTCAACGCCCGGCTGCATGGAAAATGGGTCGCGTCGCTGGGCGCAGCTGGCCGAACAGTTCGGACCCCCTCCTAAATCGATCAGGACACGACACAAACGAACAACATTTGGGATAACCGTATGAGTCGGCCCGATAGAGATGCCCTAAGGGCCATGAGGAATTGCCATCCCCCTCTCATGTTTAATAAATAAAAGGTGTGACAACACACCTACGTCATCTTGGCCCACGGCTGATATATACAAGTCTGAAACATCGTGGAAAAAGAAACGAAGACACGACACAACTAGCTCCTCTTCTCCCTCTGATAAGTTGGCGCTGAGCTGGCCAGCTGTTTTTTTATAATCAATACCGCATTATATTAATAGAAGTAAATAGTATATGATAGAGATATATGAGCTGATTTCAGCGATTACAAAATAAAGTTTAAAAGAAACTAGTAAATTTTTGAGGTTTTCATACTTTTTTTTTCACGACATAATCTTGTATTTTCCTAAAGGCAGCCGAACTAAACTGACATAGAAATCACACCAAAGACCTATTAATACCAATATTGGTTCTCCTATAATTTTTAATGCGCCGCAATGCTAAGGATGCATGCACGTGCCAACAGTACCAACACCAATATTTTAGGGAATAATAACTGAAGAGTTTGATAGACGTCACTGATAAACCGATAATAGAAATCACCATTGTCGAGGACGTAGCCATCAGGACAAATATGCAACCATGAGAAAAAAACTAAATAGATCTGGCGAAGTAAGATCTAAAGACCATATATACCTAGAGAACTATAATCTTACAACATCACCATTGACATCGCGAAACAGATCTCGTTGTCGAACAAATAGCGGAATATCGCTTATTGTAGATAATGCCATCTCCATTAGGATGAAGATGACTAGCAAAACCCTAAACCTAATCTAACTAAACCAATACTATTACTAGAAACTCCACTCATAGATTGGGTTCCCTACCCCTCCCGACGCCGGCGAGGCCGACCGAAAGAGGGAAACCGATCTACAAAGAAGAAGAGGGCGAGTGAGCTGGCCAGCTGTTAATCCCACAACAATAGCGGCTCCGACGCGTAACCTCAAATATTGTAAACAACACGCACGAGGTCGTGTGTGTCTCGAACCAGGTTGAAAGATTCAGGCCACGGAGAAAAGAAAACAAAAGAGGCAACGCTTTTGTGCAAAAGAAATCGCATGACACATCGGTCGTTTTCTCTCTTATTTTCCTCCAGCGTGCACCGATCGTTTTCATCCTAATCACGCATCGCATGCACCACCTTGTAAATCCACCTCCTTTTGTGAGAGGAGAAAAGTGCATATGTATGTCGGAGTTTGACCGGTGCCCGTCCGTTCAGCTAAGCTATTTCACCTGTAATTTTGGAAACACTAGCAAAATTGACCGTACGATTGCACCAAAAGAGATTAAAAATAAACTTATGAGCGAAAACATAGGCATGATCCAAAATTTGCCCAAACTTCTATCAACCCCAGCACAGCACGCTTCAATACCTCACAAGTCACAACTCAAGTAACAACAACACAAGCTGCCAGTGCACTCACATGGTACATTAGTGATATTAAGTTTAGTATTTGTACTACACAAGTTCGGTATGTCGCACTGTTTTTTCTCATGGAGATAGACCAGGGCACATGTGCTGAGAAGGGACGTGTGCCAGGATCCTCCAAGCCTATATAACTTGTCCAAGATATGGGCGTGACCAGGTTCTGTATGTCCGAGGGCTTCGAGTAGTAGACCTAGCTAGTACTATCATGCAAATTCACCCCGTATCATATTTAGCTCAACACAGATCCCACAATCCTTTCCGTCGTTTATAAATCTCAGCGTATCCCACGATTCCCCCCTCTCTCCTCCATCAAGAAGGTCCCAGAAAGTTTTGATGAGGAAGCTTGGCATCTGCGAGCTGGAAGGGGAGCCGCCAATTGACTGCCTTGACAAATACAAGGACTTCTTAAAGGAACCACTTCCGCCGGTCCGGATTGAAGCGCTAGCCAAACTGTTCTTCCTTGAGGCAACGTTGGGAGGCATTTTTTGCTGATCCTCGTCTGTAGCGGTGTGTAACGGCAATCTGTTTTCAATGGAATTGCATAATGAGAATATTGTGGTGTGGAATCCGCGGGGTCTCAATGATCCCAACAGAGACACGATAGAACGCGGTGGAAGACGCGGGTGCCTCCATCGTGTGCCTGGTGGAATCCAAGCTTGCGTTAGTGGATATGTTCACTATCATGCGATTGCTGGGACCTAACTTTGATGGGTTCGATGTCCTGCCGGCGGTGAACACCGCTGGTGGCATTATTGTGGCTTGGCAGAGCAGTCGTGTGCAGGTTGCTCGGTCGCAGATTGACACCTTCTTGGTCACTATTGAGCTTTGTTTCCTTGGCGGGCTGCCGTGGGCCTTAACCACTGTCTACGGCCCGACGGAACCTGGCTCAAGGATCTCTTTCTGGGCGAGATTCGTGTAGTGAGGGCTGCCTTCCAGGGGCCCTGGGCAGTTGCTGGCGACTTCAACCTCATCTTAGAGGCTGCTGACAAAAACAATTCTAGGCTTGACAGACGCATGATGGGGAAGTTTAGGCGGCTGGTTAATGATCTGGAACTTAGAGAGCAAGCTCTTGTGGGAAGGCGTTACACGTGGAGCAATGAAAGGAGTGCACCTACGATGGAGAAGCGGGACCGTTGGTTCAGCACGATCGATTGGGACGAGGCGCACCCTGCCTGCCTCTTGCAGGCGCTGTCTTCGTCCATGTCTGACCACTTCCCTATCTTGATGTCCACGAATGTCTCCTTCCAGCGAAAATCTCGCTTTCACTTCCAATCCTTCTGGCCATCCCTGGCTGGTTTTCGTGAGGCAGTTGTGGCTGGGTGGTTTGACGTGGATCAGCACCCAGATCCCTTCATCGACCTCTACAATCGGCTGCGACCTACGACAAGAGTTCTTACTAGGTGGAGCCAGCGGCGTGTGGGCAATGTCAAGGAGCAGATCTTGCTTGCGAATGAGGTCATTTTCCAGCTTGATCAAGCCAAAGATCGTTGCCAGTTGAATGAGGATGAGCTTTGGATCAGGGGTCAGCTCAAGAAGAAGATTATGGGCCTGGCTTCTCTCGAGAGGACGATAGTGCGACAATGATCACGTATCAATTGGTTTTAGGAGGGTGACGCCAACACTTCTTTTTCCACATCCATGCCAGCATCAGTAAGAAGTGCAACCACATCTTTCGCCTAAATAAAGGGGATGCCATAGCCACCGATCCTGTGGAGATGGGGGAACTAGCCACCGAACACTTTGTTGAGCTGCTTAGTGAGCCGGGTCACAGAGACTGATCACTGAATCTGACCACCCTCGGTCTTACTGGGGTCAACGCAGCTGAGCTTGAGCTCCCCTTCTCGGAGCAGGAAATCTGGGCAGCGATCCGCAGCTTGCCCCCTGACAAGGCAGCTGGGCCCGACGGTTTCTCGATCAGATTCTATCAGTGCTGCTGGCCAACTGTCAGAGACACTATTATGCATGCAGTAACCTGTTTTGATTCAGTGGACAGCAGGGCTTTGCTAGGCTAAATGAGGCATTCATCATACTGTTGCCCAAAAAAGATGGCGTTGTGGAGGTAGGCGACTTCAGGCCTATTAGTCTTGTCCATAGCATCGCCAAGATAGTGTCCAAGGCCATGGCTTTGAGAATGGATAAGCCGCTATCGTAGTTGCTGGCATCAAATCAAAGCGCGTTTGTCAAAGGGAGATCCATTCAAGCCAACTTCTTCATGGTCCAGCAGTCCATCCGAAGCCTCCACCGCCGGCGCACCCCGGTGCTGATGCTGAAATTAGACATTGCTAAGCCCTTCGATTAAGTTCCATGGCCCTTCTTGCTCGAGGTGTTGCGTCATCGTGGTTTTGGGCCACGCTTCCTAGCAAGGTTGGCAGCGCTGCTATCCACTGCCAATACTTACGTCCTCATCAACGGTAGCGCGAAGGAGAAGTTTTTGCATGCGCGTGGCCTACGGCAAGGCGACCCGCTGTCCCCATCTCTATTCATCCTAATGACTGACGTCCTCAATGCTCTGTTCCGCCTGGCAGAAGAACGGGGACTCTTTGAGCACTTCGAACATGTTGACATCCATCGCCGTATCTCTCTCTTTGCCGACGATGTGGTATTGCTAATCCATACTAAAGCAGAGGAGGCGAACGCTGCACTGCAGCTCATGCGCGCTTTTGGAGATGCATCTGGTCTGAACTGCAACCTGAGCAAAAGCTCGGTCTCGTCAATCAGATGCCAGAACATTGATCTACAACCAATCTTGGACATTCTTGCTTGCCCTATCAGACTGTTTCCCATTAAGTACCCGGGTCTGCCGCTTTTCTTGGTCAGGCTATCCAAAAACGACCTGCAGCCTCTTGTGGACAAATTAGCAGGACATGTACCGACGTGGAAAGCTTCACTGCTAGAGAAGAGTGGCAGGCTAGTGCTGCTGAACTCCACCATGACAGCCACAATCATTTATCATGCGCTATCCCTGGATCTGCCTCCCTGGTTCTTCGACTGCGCTAACAAGCTGCTCCAAGGATTCTTCTGGTCTGCATCGACTGAAGCTAGACGGGGTCACCGCAGAGTTGCATGGGACATGGTCTGCTCGCCAAAAATCTATAGGGGCCTTGGAGTAAAGAACATAAGGCTGATGAATATGGCTCTTCGTATGCGCGGGCGATGGGCAGAAATGCCGGACAGTGAGAAGTAGTGGCACGGTTTGCGCTTCTGCATTTCGGTCGACGCGAAGGAGCTCTTCCGCGCTGCGACAAAGTGTGAGCTGGGCAATGGCCAAATGCTCAAATTCTGGACGGATCGGTAGCTAAATGGCTTCAGTGTGGATTAGAGGCCCCCGAGCCTCTTTAAGCTCATCAAGCCTATAAGTTTTACTGTCACGGTGGCAAACGCTCTCCAGGGCCATGCTTGGGCCAAAGCAATCAAGGGAATTCCATCAGTACCTGCCATAGCTGAATTCGTGGATATATGGATCGACATTCAGACCTCCCAGTTCTCGGACAGCGCCGACACTATCACCTGGAGGCTCTCTGCCAATGGCCTCTACAATGCAAAGTCCGCCTACGACTCGTTCTTCATTGGCAGAACCCCCGTCCCCTGCGCCAAAGAAATCTGGTCCTCTGGTGCGCCAGTGAAATTCAAGTTGCACATGTGGCTTTCCTTAAAAAACAGACTCTGGACTGCGGACCGACTAGCAAGGATTCAAAGCATGCACGCACTGTTTAGATGAGACTAAAAGTGTATATTTGAATAAATGTAAAAAGGTTGCGTACCTAGGGCATCGTCGATTTCTTCCGAACCTGCATCCCGTAAGAAAGAAAGGCAAGCATTTCAAACGTCTGGCAGAACCCCTGAGGAAGCATGTCCTCCGTACTAGTGAGGAGGTATTTGGTATGGTCAAGGACCTAGAAGTAATCTTTGGAAAAGGTCTTGGCAGTCAATCTGTTCCGAATGACGATGTCGGACACGCGCTGATACGTCCAAAATGTATCTACTTTCTCGAACACTTTGCTATTGTTTCTCCTCTAAACTTGTGTGATTTAGATACAACTAACACGGACTGACGATGTTTTCAGCAGAACTACCTTGGTGTCTTGTTTTTGTGCAGAAAATCAACTATCAGGAAAAATCCTGGAAAATATGCCAAAAATTATATTTCACCAGAAGATCCATGGAGCCGGAAGACGGGACGGAGAAGGGGCCTGGGGGCCCACACCCATGCCAGGCGCGAGCCCACCACTGGCCGTGCCTGGGGGGGTGCTGCCACCCTAGGCACCCCCTCGGCCTCCCTCTGCGCCTATAAGTTGCCTTTCGACCTAAAAATCGAGGGGGATTCGATAGTTTTCCAAAAATAGTTCCGCTCCGCCGCCGCAACCAGAAACCAAGATTCGGATCGAGAAACTCCGTTCTGGCACCTTACTGGGATGGGGAATTTGGAGAGGATCATCGCCATCGTCATCACCAACGCATCTCCATCAACCACCGATGTTTCCCTCATCCATGAGTGAGTAATCACCCGCTGTAGGCTTGGGGATGGTAGGGATTGGATGAGTTCTATCATGTAATCGAATAAGATCTGGTAGGGCATAGTGCCTAGTATCTCTATTAGTGCTATTTTACTTTGTTGCAACTTGTTGTGCTTAATGCTTGTCACTAGGGCCCGAGTGCCATGATCTCAGATCTCAACTTATTATTGAATCTTTATGATATTATTGTTTGTGATCTTATCTGCAAGTTGTATACACATATCATTGTCCAGATCCAAAGTCCCCAAAGTGACAATAATTGGGACAACCGGAGGGGATGGCTGTGGTGTGAGGTTCACATGTGTTCACGGAGTGTTAATGCTTTGCTCCGGTGCTCTATTAAAAGGAGAACCTTAATTGCCAGTAGTTCCCTAGAGGCCTCACTGCCACGGGCTGGCTGGACATAAGATGTTGTGCAAGTTATCATTGCGAGCACGTATGACTATATATGGAGCACATGCCTAGGATTGTTTAGTACTTGGGTGCTTGTTATTATTTATCTCAATGCCCTAGATCTTGAAGTTACATGTTTAGACTCATCCATGCAACGCCCGTCCATCCATCCCTATGTCTACCGTACTCGAATCCCACAGTTACAGTTACTGTTACTGTTGCTGTTGCTTTGCTGTTGCTACTACAAACTGTTGCTACTGATAAACTTCTATGAGGAAGAACTATTTCCAGGTGCAGCCGAATTGACAACTCAGTTGTTAAGGCTTGCAAGTATTCTTTGGCTCCTATTGTGTCGAATCAATAAATTGGGTAATAGTACCCGCGAAGACTGTTGCGATCCCCTACACTTGTGGGTCATCAAGACTATTTTCTGGCACCGTTACTAGGGAGCATAGCTTTATTTGTAAGTTCACTTGGATCTATTATTGTTTACTGTTACTCCTTTCATCATGGGTAAGTCTCGTGATGGATAGTTCCCTATTTTACCATCCACTACAAGAAGAGGTATAGTCCTAAACACCTTTGTTGCTCTTGATTCACCGTCTGTTATAAATAAGCTTGTTACACCACCACCACATACTCATGCTACACACACTGCTACTACTGCTGAATCTGAAACTGCTTTTGATACTCATGGTGTTACTTCTATTGTGCTTGATGTGAGTGGTTCATTAGGTCCTTTTCTTGATGCTAGTATGGCTAGTTTAGGAAATACGGAAACTCCTAGTGAAGACATTGTTAAACCTGTTAGCTCACCTGAGTCTAGTGAGAGTTATGATATTAATGATGGTTACATTGAGTTCACTGATGATTTTTTTGAAGAGTGCCGAAACACACATGGTACTAGTGCTATTAAGAGTATCCTTGCTAGATGTACTATTATGCCTAAGATGTCCTCTGATCCTAAGTTTGCCACCTCTCCCATAGATATTAAAGATGAAGATTATGATTTCTCTCTTGATTTATCTTATTTAGATATTGTTGAGAAAGAACCTTTCTATGGGACTGAAAATGAGAGTGTTGTGTCTCATATGAATGAGCTTTCTACTATGAGTGCTTTGTTCTCTAATGATTTTAAGATGCGTAAGTACTTTGTTACTAAGATCTTCCCTTTTTCACTAAAACGAGAAGCTAGGTCTTGGTTTAATAGATTACCTCCTGGTTCCATTGATAGCCCTGATTGCGTGATTGCTTCTTTCTTCCAAAAATATTTTCCTCCCAGTGCTAGACATGCTGCTTTGTAGAGACTTTTTTATTTTAAACAGGGAGAAGAAGAGAAATTTCCTGAGTCATGGACAAGGTTTTGTGCCTTGATTCATGCACATCCTAGATGTCCATTACCTAAGAATGAGCTTCTTCATATTTATTATAATGGACTAACTAATGATTTTAGGACCTACGTAGATAGCTTTGCTGATTGTGTTTTCAGGAAAATAACTCCTACAGATGATGAAGAATTAATGACTAAGATAAGCAAGAATTATGATGATTGGACTTCAACTAGGCTAAATACTCCTGAGCATATTACTCCTGAACCAATTATGCCTGAACCAGTTCCAATACCAACACCAAAGAAGAGGGGAATTATTGCAATAAATGATGAAGTGATGAAGGAAGCTAAGAAGTGTCGAAAGGAGAAAGGTATTAGAGCTGAAGATGTGAATAATCTACCTCCTATAGAAGAATTATGCAAGCCAATTCCTCACTCATCCACTATTGAGGTACACTCTCTCCAACACTTTAATGAAGGTGATATTCCCTATGGTAAGCGTCCTGATCAATGCTTAGAGGAACTTGACATTTTTATTGTTAAACAAGGTAATTTTAATAAACAAGTTCAGAATCATTTATTGGAAAACTCTAGAGCTATCCATGAGTTGAAATATATTGCGGAAAGAACTTCTAATGATATTAAAATGCTTTGTAAACACTTTCAAATGGTTCAAACCCAACTTGATCAACTTGCTAAGGTACAAAAGGATGTGCTAGTTAATGACTTAGGAAATAAACCCGCTTATGGAATTAGAACTAGGAGTGGTATAGCTACTCGAGATCCTTTATATCCTGAAGGACACCCTAAAATAATTGAGCAGGACTCTCAACAAGGAGAGAATAGTGGTAGTCCTCGTAAGAGAAAGAAAAAGAAACATAAAGTAGTTGAGGAACCACTTGAACCTGCTATAGATCCTAATAGTATATTTGTCTCTGATGCTGAAACTGAGAGTGGTAATGATAAAAATGATGCTCCTGTTAAGGAGGAAGGTGAGGAAGAACCTGATAAGCACACAAAAAATACTAGGCACACTAAGGAATATTTTATTGCTAATAAACATGGTAAAGAGAGAGAACCTTGGATGCAGAAACCTATGCCTTTTCCAGGTAAGAAACACAAGTCAAAGGAGGAAGAACGGTACAACAAATTTTTTGAGTGGATGAAACCTTTATTTTTGCAAATTCCTTTGACTGATGCTATTAAATTTCCTCCTTATTCAAAGTATATGAAGGATATTGTCTAGTAAAAGGAAGATTCCTAATGAGGGGATTTCTACTTTGCTTTCTAATTACTCATTTAATGGTAAGGTTCCAAAGAAACTTGGTGATGCAGGTATACCAACTATTCCTTGCTTTATTAAGAACAATTATGTTACAATTGCTTTATGTGATTTGGGAGCTGGAGTTAGTGTTATGCCTTTTTCTCTCTACAAGAGACTCTAGCTAGAAAAGTTGATACCAACTGATATATCTTTGCAAATGGCTGATAAGTCAACTACTATTCTTGTTGCTATATGTGAGGATGTTCCTGTTCAAGTGGCTCATAATTGCTTGGTTTTAACTGATATTGTGGTGCTTGAGATGCCTGAAGATGATAATATGTCTATTATTCTTGGGAGACCTTTTCTTAATACTGCAGGTGTTGTCATCAATTGTAATCAAGGAAAAGTAACATTCAATATTGATGACAAAGAGCACACTGTCTATTTCCCCAAGAAGGTTGCTAAGAGATATTGCCTGAATTCCATTGAAAATATTGTGAGCATCAAGGTTGGATAAATATATTGTCCCATTCCACAAGAAAATTTTGAAACTATTATGATTGGGACCTTTGTTATCAAGTATGAGGTAACATAATTACCTTGTGGATTGCAAAGTTTTGTTTCATATAATATTGTTTTGGTAACAAGACTTGATCTACCTTGTTAATAAAAGGATTTCAATGAACAAAATAATGTTTCCACTGTGGTTATACTTGCTCACTTTTATTTTTCTCCTTTTCAATATTTGCTCTTCGCCGTGCCTAACTTAAAGGCGTTAAAGAAAAGTACTTGTTGGGAGATAACCCAAGAGTTTCCTTGAGTCTTGGAAGTTATTACTTCAGTAATGACCTCTCCTTATCCTTTTTGTTTGCTTTTTGTGCCAAGAATGACCTCTAATGAGAGGAAAGTAAGATTTAGGGAGTTGTTGTCCCGAAACAGATTTTTGTCCTACACAATAAAAATTCTTGAGGAGTATCTGCAACTCGGATTGAGCTCAAGATTTACTAATAAATCCCCCAGTATGTTAGATAACTTTCGTTAGTTCAATACTTTTTGATTTGAGCAACGTAAGATTTTTGAAAAAATCAGTTTTCTGATTGCTCTTCTGTTTTGACAGATTTCTGCCATTATTTGCATTTGCTTCTTATGGATTCCTTTTTGAGTTCTCTTTAGGTGAATTGAGCTTTTGGAAGGAGTTCCTACAGTAGCTTGTGTTTTTATTGAAAAGACTTGTCGTTCCAAAGCTTTGCCAGAGGTCTAATATCTTTTGAATAAACTAATGTTGCTAATGAAGATTGTGTGAAGTTTTATATGAAGGAAAAATTTCAGGTGTAGAGAGAGAATGATGTAATGAGCTGAAGAATGGAAAAAATATCAAGCTTGGGAGGGGGGCACCCCGTGTCACACCAAGAAATATTTAAGAGGTACAAGCGTCAAAGCTTGGGGGTGCCCAAGGCATCCCCTTCTTCATCAATAAAAATCTCAGGTCTTTCTAGAGACTTTGTTTTTATTGTTTCATGCATAGTTGTGTTTTTCTTGGAGCATCTTAGTTTTTGTTTTTGGTTTTATTTTGCTTTGTTTGTTTTTTCTTTGTGTGCTTGCTTTTTAAAAAAAATATCTGAAACACCAAAAATATTTGTTCTTCTCTGGTTTTGCCAGTTCTTTGCAGGGTTCGGCCGTCCTTACTGGATTTTGGTTTCATGTTATTATCCAAGTCACACAAGTAAAGGGAAATAATGAAGATTAAGACAACTCGAGGTGTGGTAAGAGGCTGGTAACGAACTCTATTTGTTTCATTTTTGTACATATACTCATCATTGTGAGCATGCTTAGCCTGTTTGTGTAAGATGTCATTATAGATGCTTAGTAGTTCTTGCTTATCTATGATTAGCTCCAGCTTGCTAATAGTTTGTAGCATGTCATATGAATGTTTGCTTGCATTGCTTTATTCATATTTTGGGATGATATTGTGGTATACTCCTCTGACTGTTCATGATAATCGACTTGGCACATGCTCATGCATGCATATGACTAATCAATAGTCAGTAAGCCTCGACGATTTATTTTGCCTCAGAGTTCTTGTATCACTTTCATGCCATAATTAGTCCTGTTTTGTTGCAAGCATGATTATGATAGCTATTGCTCTCTTGTTTGTCGCTCCCTCTCTATAGCTAGCCTTCACTTGCACTGAGTATGAGCTCAACTGTGCTTCCAACTCCCCAAAACCAATATTGCCAGCTATGTCCACCATACCTACCTATTAGCATCATTGGCTACTTCAGCGCGTGTTTTCTTCCAAAATAAAATGTTTGTCTGTTTTGAGAAAGTTAGTTAGTAAAGCTCTCACGAACTTGATGGCACACTTTATTCCTTCCACTTAATAATCTTGAACCATTGTGACTTCCCCATCAAAGTTATATGCTTGAAAATTATATGCTGGGAGTCAGCAGAACCGTGTTGTCATGGGGAACGCTTTCAACACTTTTTGGATATCCTATCCAGTTGATACTTTGCTCTTTTGTTTACGGATGTCAACGATGTGAAATAAAAGGGGAGCTTGTGAGTTCATGGAGTCTATACATTGTGTTAGAGAAATGCCTGGGCTGCTAGCCTAAGCCATGCCTAATCATGGTGGAACTTGCAACATCACCATAATGAGCATTTTGTGAAGCATCCTCAATAAAAAGCAATTCATATAGTAAATAAAAAGATCGCTGAGATGCTCATTGTCTGCTTTCCTTGTCATTTTGATCACGGGATAGCTCCTGTATCATGTGCAAGGGGTACCCCGTTGGCGGTTCTCTATGATATGCATGTATTTACAATGACAAGAACTTACAGGTAACCAAAGTTGAGTAGCATGCGGAGCGGCCCTCGCACTCAAGGGACTTGGGATTTCCAGTTTATGGTCTGTCAAGCATATAACTCATACTGGACCTCACTTTCACCTTAACCAAATGAATATGCCTATGATAGGGGCAATGAGAGCTCAAAGCTAATGAGTACCTTCCTTTAATCATTAGGAAGCCTTTCAAAATTTTCAAAAATGTTTTCACTCCCTTGTTGAGTAACCACTTATTCTATGAGCACCTTTTTGAGAGCATAGTTGTCATTCTTGTGTTTGTTCCAAAACTTGGTTAATTATGTCATGACTTTGATGCTTCCATCTCTGATATTTTTTACCTCTAGTCTTCACTTGAACTTCAGAGGTGCCTTGGCATTTATATTGTGCTCTACAAACAAAGGAAAGCGAGATACCACTCTATCATACCTTACTATGAGCATTGCAATGTTGCTTATGTTTATGTTTCATTCTACTTATTATTATTGAGTTGGTTTCTCTTCATAGCCTGCAATGACTATTGAGTAGACTTAGTTGCATACTCTTTATTATGAATTTTCTAAGCATCTACTCCTGTGCTGAGAATATTTACATCATATGAAGCATCTAGGCCTCCCTCTGCGCCTATAAGTTGCCTTTCGACCTAAAAACCGAGGGGGTTCGATAGTTTTCCAGAAAGAGTTCCGCTCCGCCACCGCCACCAGAAACCAAGATTCGGATCGAGAAACTCCGTTCTGGCACCTTACTGGGATGGGGAATTTGGAGAGGATCATCGCCATCGTCATCACCAACGCATCTCCATCAACCACCGATGTTTCCCTCATCCATGAGTGAGTAATCCCCCGCTGTAGGCTTGGGGATGGTAGGGATTGGATGAGTTCTATCATGTAATCGAATAAGATCTGTTAGGGCATAGTGCCTAGTATCTCTATTAGTGTTATTTGACTTTGTTGCAACTTGTTGTGCTTAATGCTTGTCACTAGGTCCCAAGTGCCATGATCTGAGATCTCAACTTATTATTGAATCATTATGATAGTATTGTTTGTGATCTTATCTACAAGTTGTGTACACATATCATTGTCCGGATCCAAAGGCCCCAGAGTGACAATAATTGGGACAACCGGAGGGGATGGATGGGGTGTGAGGATCACATGTGTTCACGGAGTGTTAATGCTTTGCTCCGGTGCTCTATTAAAAGGAGCACCTTAATTGCCAGCAGTTCCCTAGAGGCCCCGCTGCCATGGGCTGGCTGGATAGAAGATGTTGTGCAAGTTATCATTGCGAGCATGTATGACTATATGGACAAGATTCCTAGGATTGTTTAGTACTTGGATGCTTGTTATTATTTATCTCAATGCCCTAGATCTTGTAGTTACATGTTTAGACTCGTCCATGCAACGCCCGTCGATCCATCCCTATGCCTACTGCACTCGAATCCCACTGTTACCGTTACTATTACTATTGCTCCTTTTTCATTGTTGTTGTTGCTTTGTTGTTGCTACTGATAAACTTCTGTGAGCAAGAACTATTTTCAGGTACAGCTGAATTGATAACTCAGTTGTTAAGGCTTGCAAGTATTCTTTGACTCCCCTTGTGTCGAATCAATAAATTGGGTAATACTACCCGTGAAGACTATTGCGATCCCCTACACTTGTGGGTCATCACTCGCCCATGTGGAAGAGGCAATCTATATTTTGGGACCTACCCTATTGGAAAGTCCTAGATGTCTGCTCTTCAATCGACGTGATACATGTGATGAAGAATCTTTGCGTGAACCTTCTAGGCTTCCTGGGAGTGTATGTGAATACAAAAGATACACCGGAAGCACGGCAGGACCAGCAACGTATGAAAGAACCTGAAAAGCCTATGCATCCTGAGAACGAGAAGGAAATATTTTTTGAATGCCTGAGCTACGCTAGCTACGCTCTTACCAAAGCAGAGAAGGAAATATTTTTTGAATGCCTGAGCAGTATAAAGGTCCTGTCTGGCTTCTCGTCGAATATAAAGGGAATAATAAATATGGCAGAGAAAAAATTCCAAAACCTGAAGTCTCATGACTGCCACGTGATTATGACGCAATTGCTTCCGATTGCATTGAGTGGGCTTCTACCTGAAAATGTTTGAGTACCCATTGTGAAGCTTTGTGCATTCCTTAATGCAATATCTCAGAAGGTAATCGATCCAGAAATCCTACCCGGGTTACAGACAGATGTGGCCCAATGTCTTGTCAGCTTCGAGTTGGTGTTCCCACAATCCTTCTTCAATATTATGATGCATCTCCTAGTTCACCTAGTAGAAGAGATTTCCATTCTCGGTCCTTTATTTCTACACAATATATTCCCCTTTGAGAGGTACATGGGAGTCTTAAAGAAATATGTTCATAACCATGCTAGGCCAGAAGGAAGCATCTCCAAGGGCTATGTAACAGAGGAGGTCATTGAGTTCTATGGTGGCTTTATTCCTGACCTTAATTGGTGTTTCACGATCATGACATGAGGGGAGACTGCGTGGAAACGACACGCTAGGATGTAAAGCAATGAGATCTAGGGACAATCATTCTCTCAATCAAGAACATTACACGGTTTTACAAAGATCTATCTTGGTTGCCCCGTGTATCAATGGACACAAGAATTTTATACGCCTCAAACACCCGGGAAAGTCTGGTGAATGGATTAGAAGTGAAAACATGTCGAGTTTTGGCGACTGGCTGCAAATACTTCTCATGAATAACATCACTATTGGAGATCAGCTGTACTTGTTGGCCAGGACACCATCTTCGACTGTATGTTCTTTCTAAGGGTACGAGATAAATGGGAATAGATTTTACACGATAGGCCAAGATAAAAAGAGCACCAAGCAAAACAGTGGTGTCCGCTTCGATGCAGCAGAAGACAATGGGCAAAAGACCACGTATTATGGGTTCATAGAGGAGATATGGGAACTTGACTATGGACCTAATTTTAAGGTCCCCTTGTTTCGGTGCAAATGGGTCAAGCTGACAAGAGGAGGGGTTGAGGTAGACAAGAAGTACGGAATAACAACAGTGGATGTCAACAATATTGGGTACTTAGACGAACCATTCGTCTTAGCCAATGATGTGGCTCAGGTTTTCTATGTGAAGGACATGTCTACCAAACCAAAAAAAGAAAAAAAATAAGAAAATAGATACATCACACGATGATCTAAAGCGTCACATAGTTCTTTTAGGGAAAAGAAACATCGTGGGAGTGGAGGACAAGACAGACATGTCAGAATATTATAATAAGTTTGATGAAATTCCACCCTTCAAAGTGAAGACTGACCCAACCATCCTATTAAACGGTGCTGATACTCCATGGTTACGGCCGACGGATCATAAGATTGACTATATGTATTAAATGAGCCATTTTTTGGCACACATATGTATCTCAACATGGAAATCAATGTCATATTTCTTACGTTAGCACTTGGTTCTAAAGAAATGCATTTTTTAATCTTTATTACAAAAAATAAGCCCCTTTAGTCCCGGTTGGTAAAAAATTCGCGCCTTTGTCTTCCCGCCATTTTTCTTCCCGCCATTTCTTCCCGCCATTTTTCTTCCCGCCTTTTCTTCCCGCCATTTTTCTTCCCGCCATTTATTCCGGCCAGTTTTCTTCCTGCCATTTCTCACTATATATATATGTAGGATTAGCCTCCATTGTCATTGCACATCTCTAGACTCATATCTGCAACCTCATCACTCTTTCCCATGGCTTCCACCGTACCAATAACCCCCAGGGAGGCGGAGGCGCTTTGCGCCTCGAACTACCCCTGCCTGCCGGGCTACTGCGTCCCTGTCGGCTGGATGCTGAGAGCCGAAGGTGTGCCAATTCCTCATGTGCCTCTAGGTGTGGCGCGCCGGATGGCCATCACGAACTACTAATACTTCGAGCTCACGCCGGAGCAGCGGAGAAATCCTAACTGGCGTCCCGACTATTTCCCGACTTGGGAATACTTTTTCATGGATCGGCGTGAGAGGGCGCTCGCCAGGCACGAGGAAGACAGCCCACCTCTTCCGAACTTGAATGAGGACGGCCGTCGGTTGTGGTGGCGCGGCCGGTCTCTCCAGAGCATCATGGCCTAGGACACGGCCGACTCTATGCCTCGCCCGCGCTACCCTCAAGTCCAACCCACGCGTACTCAACCTTCAAGGTTCAACTACGGCGACCCTGACGACGACAGTGAAGACAGCCACAACGAGGACGACGACTACAATGGTGAGGATTACAGGTGTAGGCAGGAGCATGACTGAATCACTCCAACATTCCAAAATAAGTTCGGCCGATGGTGACTTAATCTGGCCATGTATCTTAATTTTTAGTTCTTCTATGTATCTTAATTTTCAATCATGCTTTATGTAACTTACTGCTAGTTGCGTTATGTACTTTAATTCCAGTTCTATCATAATAAAATTTTCTTCCCGTCCATTATTTCCCGCCCTTTTACTACCGCGCATTCTGCCCGCCCTTTCCCATTTGTTACTAGTTTGAATAGTTAGAATTTTATTTTTTGAAAACAAAAAATGTTTTAGGATTAATTATTCAAATGCAAATACTTTTCATGTTGAAAGTTTTATGAAATTTCAAAGTATACAAAAGATGCTAAATTTAAAGGGAGCTGTTGAGCGTCCCCCGGGGATCGGTGATTCCCATCCTCCCCATGCGAAACCGTCTGATGAGACAACTGGAAACCGTCAGATTCTATCGCTTCTTCTATCCAGACAATGATTCGGTGCAAATAAAGAACAACAGGCTGAAATGCGGTGGTAGCCTGGCACCTCTTTTCCCTCCATGCCCTTCTACCGATGCCTAGTTCTAGAGAGCTCGTCGACAACTGGCCATTGCAGCAGCATGCCTAACTTTTCACTGGGATGCTGACAAGTGCCATGACCATTGTTGACAAGCCCCGTCGGGGATGCTCTGATGCAAGTGGCAAACGCCACAGACGGCCGCAGCCGCTGCTACCGACACGGCAACAACGTGCTACAAGAGTTCGCCTCTGCTACTACCAACGCGACTGCGACATGTTGCGAAGTTGCCACCGCTAGGACAATCTGCTACCGACGCATCAGAGACGTGCTACAAGCGGCCGCTTCTGCTGCTACCGAGTGACCGCGATATTGTGCTGCAAAGCCATCACCATCGAGAGGACACGCTAGCTACTGCAAGCGGCCGTCGCTGCTGCTACAGACCCATCCAAGACGTGCTACCAGCCACCGGCACTTCTGCTACCGACATCGTCACTGCTTCTACCGAAGCGTCCACAATGTGCTACAAGACGCCGGCACTTCTGCTACCGAAATCGTCGCTCCTGCTACCGACGTGGCCACGACGTGCTACCAACCACCGGCACTTCTGCTACTGACATCGTCGCTCCTCCTACCGACGCAACCACGACGTGCTACCAGCCGCTGGCACTTCTGCTACCGAGGCGACAACAACGTGCTGCAAAGCCGCCCCGCCGCTGGCCGCCGACACCGAGGACATGCTGCTGCAACCGGCTCTTGCTGTTGGTACCGACGCGACTGTGAAGTGCTACAAAGCCAGAACAATTATGCTGCCAAGCCACAGCCATTGCTACAAATCGCCGCGCTGCAGTCCGTGCAATGATGCAAAGGAGAAAGGTCAGGGGTTTGGGCCCGCGGTGGGTGGCCTGGCGGCGACGACCTTGCTTTGGGACAGCAGAGACAAGACATGGTCGGGACGGCGACGTAGTTGTCTTTTGCATTGCGTGGACTTTTTTGGGGATATGGGGGAGTAGGGAGACGGGTGGAGATATGTCTCCATGAAGATGGAGATGAGAATGTGGATAGGACCCACCAAACGTGTGTGGTTAAGAATCCTTTGAGAGCTAGACGCGTGGCGCGCCCTATGTCAGGAGGACGCGAGGACGTTATTGTCCGGGGGAACTGGGGTGTTTTCCAAACTTAAATATCCAAACAATTCAAAAATGTTAATAGAAAATAAAATATGATTTGCTCTAATTATTTTTCATTTTCTAAAAATAGGGTTAGATTCCTTTTAATATGCTTAATATTTCTTAAGTTCAAAGATTTAGGGTTTGACTATTTTATTTTTTTCTTAATTGAATACTCAAAATTCATATGTAAGTGTTTTAATCATTTTGAAAATTTTCATCTACAGTAACTATAAAATGTTTTATATGAATGGATAGATCTTATTTTTATATTATTCATTTTTTCTAAGTTGAAATGAAAAAGATATGAATTTTCTAAATTTTATCCTATTTTTGGGAATTAAAAATGCCCCCCTTTAACACCGGTTCCAGCCATGAACCGGTGTTAAAGGGGGGGTGCGCGCGAAAAAAATTCCCCACCCCTTTAACACTGGTTCTAGCCACAAACCAGTGTTAAAGGGGGAACGGTGCGTGCGCGAAATGAAAGCGCACACACTTCCTCTTCCTCTTCCCCAGCCAGATTGTGGGATCGAGAGTAGAGGAGTGCGCGACAGAGAGCAGAGGATCGATGTCTCCATCCGCTGCCCCGCCAGCGCCGTCCGCCACCACGCCCGCGCCGTCCTCCACTCGCGTAGCCGCTAGCCTAAGCCATGCCTAATCATGGTGGAACTTGCAGCATCACCATAATGAGCATTTTGTGAAGCATCCTCGATAAAAAGCTATGCATATTGTAAATAAAAAGATCCCCGAGATGCTCATTGTCTGCTTGTCTTGTCATTTTGATCACGGGATAGCTCTTGTATCATGTGCAAGAGGTACCCCGTTGGCGGTTCTCTATGATATGCATGTATTTACAATGACAAGAACTTACAGGTAACCAAAGTTTAGTAGCATGAGAAGCGGCCCTCGCACTCAAGGGACTTGAGATTTCCAGTTTATGGTCTGTCAAGCATATAACTCATACTGGACCTCACTTTCACCTTAACCAAATGAAGATGCCTATGATAGGGGCAATGAGAGCTCAAAACTAATGAGTACCTTCCTTTCATCATTAGGAAGCCTTTCAAACTTACTATGAGCATTGCAATGTTGCTTATGTTTATGTTTCATCCTACTTATTATTATTGAGTTGGTTTCTCTTCATAGCTTGCAATGACTATTAAGTAGACTTAGTTGCATACTCTTTATTATGAATTGTATAAGCATCTACTCCTGTGCTGAAAATATTTACATCATATGAAGCAATGTGTTTGTGAAAGTTCTTTTATCGCACTCAGTTTTCAACTGAATTGCTTGAGGACAAGCAATAAGCTAAGCTTGGGGGAGTTGATACGTCCAAAACGTATCTACTTTCTCGAAAACTTTTCTATTGTTTCTCCTCTAACCTTGTGTGATTTGGATACAACTAACATAGACTGACGCTGTTTTCAGCAGAACTACCTTGGTGTCTTGTTTTTGTGCAGAAAATCAACTATCAGAAAAAATCCCGGAAAATATGCCAAAAATTATATTTCACCAGAAGATCAATGGAGCTAGAAGACGGGACAGAGAAGGATCCTGGGGGACCCACACCCATGCTAGGCGTGGGCCCACCACTAGCCGCGCCTGGGGGGGTGCAGCCACCCCAGGCACCCTCTCGGCCTCCCTCTGCGCCTATAAGTTGCCTTTCGACCTAAAACCGAGGGGGTCGATAGTTTTCTAGAAAGAGTTCTGCTCCGTCGCCGCCACCAGAAACCAAGATTTGGATCGAAACTCCGTTCTGGCACTTTACAGGGACGGGGAATTTGGAAAGGATCATCGCCATCGTCATCACCACCGATGTTTCCCTCATCCATGAGTGAGTAATCCCCCGATGTAGTCTTGGGGATGGTAGGGATTGGATGAGTTCTATCATGTAATCAAATAAGATCTGTTAAGGCATAGTGCCTAGTATCTCTATTAGTGCTATTTGACTTTGTTGCAACTTCTTGTGCTTAATGCTTGTCACTAGGGCCCGAGTGCCATGATCTTAGATCTCAACTTATTATTGAATCATTATGATAGTATTGTTTGTGATCTTATCTGCAAGTTGTGTACACATATCATTGTCCGGATCCAAAGGCCCCAGAGTGACAATAATTGGGACAACCGGAGGGGATGGCTGTGGTGTGAGGATCACAAGTGTTCATGGAGTGTTAATGATTTTCTCCGGTGCTCTATTAAAAGGAGCACCTTAATTTCCAGCAGTTCCCTAGCGGCCCCGCTGCCACGGGCTGGCTGGACAAAAGATGTTGTGCAAGTTATCACGCCGGAGCAGCGGAGGAATCCCAACTGGCGTCCCGACTATTTCCCGACTTGGTAAGCCTTTTTCATGGATCGGCGTGAGAGGGCGCTCGCCAGGAATGAGGAAGACGGCCCACCTCCTCCGAACTTCAATGAGGCCGGCCGTCGGCTGTGGTGGCGCGACCGGACTCTCCAGAGCGTCATGACCTACGACACGGCCGACTCTAATCCCTTCCCGTGCTACCCTCAAGTCCAGCCCACGCGTACTCAGCCTTCAAGGTTCAACTAGGCGACCCTGACGACGACAGTGACGACAGCCGCGACGAGTATGACGACTACAGTGGTGAGTATTACAGGTGTAGGCAGGAGCATGACTGAATCACTCCAACATTCCAAAACAAGTTCGGCCGATGATGACTTAATCTAGCCATGTATCTTAATTTTTAGTTCTTCTATGTACCTTAATTTTCAATCGTGCTTTTATGTAACTTACTGTTAGTTGCGTTATGTACTTTAATTCCAGTTCTATCATAATAAAATTTTCTTCCCACCCCTTATTTCCCGCCCTTTTCCTCCCGCCATTTTACTCCCACGCATTCTGCCCGCCCTTTCCCATTTGTTACTAGTTTGAATAGTTAGAATTTTATTTTTTGAAAACATAAAATGTTTTAGTATTAATTATTCAAATGCAAATACTTTTCATGTTGAAAGTTTTGTCAAATTACAAAGTATACAAAAGATGCTAAATTTAAATATCCAAACAATTCAAAAATGTTAATAGAAAATAAAATATGATTTGATCTAATTATTTTTCATTTTCTAAAAATAGGGTTAGATTCCTTTTCATATGCTTAATATTTCTTAAGTTCAAAGTTTTAGGGTTTGACTATTTTATTTTTTTCTTAATTGAATAATCAAAATTCATATGTAAGTCTACAGTAACTTTAAAATGTTTTTATATGAATGGATAGACTTTATTTTTATATTATTCATATTTTTCTAAGTTGGAATGAAAAAGATATGAATTTTCTAAATTCTATCCTATTTTTGGGAATTAAAAATGCCCCCCTTTAACACCGGTTCCAGACACGAACCGGTGTTAAAGGGGGGGTGCACGCAAAACGAATTCCCCACCCCCTTTAACACTGGTTCTAGCCACGAACCAGTGTTAAAGGGGGAGGGGTGCGCGCACGAAATGAATTCCCCCCTTTAACCCGGGTCCTGGCTGGAACCGGTGTTAAAGGGGGGTATAAAGCGCGCGCACTTCCTCTTCCTCTTCCCCAGCCAGATTGTGGGATCGAGAGTAGAGGAGTGCTAGGCAGAGAGCAGAGGATCGCTGTCGCCATCCGCCGTCCCGCCAGCGCCGTCCGCCACCCCCGTACACTCACGGAGCCGCTGCCGCACCGCTAAGAGCCGCCGCCGCCAACTCTCCTCCACTCGCCGTCGCGCGCCACTCGGAACCGCCGCGCGCCAACCCCGCCGTCCACGTCCAGTGCCGCCGACCCGACCCCGATTGATTTTGCCGCCGGTGAGGAAATCCTTTGATTGAATATTTGATTGATTGTTGTATATATTTGATTGTTGTATATATTTGATTGTTGTATATATATAGTTGTATATATTTGATTGAATATATGTATATATATTGTTGTATGAATATATGCATATTTGATTGAATATATAGTGTATGTATATGTGTATATATAAGAAAGTATATGTATATATATTGTTGTGTATGTACAAAAACAAAGGGTATGTATATTTTTTTGTATGAACAAAAGAAAGTATTATTATGAAAGTGTATTGTATATATATTGTTTTGATTGAATATATTCCACCGTGCGCACCCGTGCCGTCCGCCACCGACGACCACCGCCACCATTGCCGTCGACCCTGACCTCCTCTGCCCTCGCTGAGCCTACACACGCGTCGAGGGTGAGTCGCCACTTTTAGGTAGCCCACGTGGTGCTGGTTCAAACGCACACCCCCACGCATCCCCGCTCTCGCCCTAGCGCCGCCAGCCGCCGCCCTAGCACACCTCTCATTGTTAATAGCATTACAATCATGCATTATTAATCAACTTTCATGACAAGTTAATTATAAGAACTAAATGTACCCTCTCATATGAATCCGGGGTTTCTCCAAATTAGGGTCTGGACCCCATTGAAAATGACCAAGCATGTACATTTCAATACTTTAACCTATCATTCATCATCCTTGCTTGAGCATTTCAATAGATGTATTACTGATATTTGTGTGATAATATTATTGTTTTAGAAACTATGGATCCACTCAGTAGAAACCTTGAAGAAGAAGAAATAATGGAAAACATGATCCATGAGGACACCTCACAATAGCTAAACTTGGAGGGACATGATGACAGCTCAAGTAGTTATGGAGAAGATGACGACTCCGGTGAACGCACTTTAGTGATTACAAAGTTCGGTGAGGTATATGCATGGATTAAGCCTCTGCTGACTTGCACCGATTGATTTGTATATATGTAAATGTATTAACTAACACTTCTTTCTTCTTTTAGCCCTCCAGATCTACCAGCTAGCAACAATATTCATCTACGAAAAAGAGGAAGCGAGGCGTGAGCCATCAGTTGAAAGATCGTGCAAAGTTCATGATCGAAGAAGTCCGTGTTGATGGTAGGCCGATGGATCCCAAGAAGGCCGCAGACAAATTTATACGTCAGGCTAGAGTTCTTGTTAGGGACCAAATCCCAATCACAATTGAATATTGGAATAAGCCAAAGAGGGGCGACGCTACCTTTGTCGATAAAAGATCCAAATAAACGCTTTGGACTTTGCTGTTGTTAAATTTCAACCTACTGCCAGAGAAGGATGAAAATAAATAGGTTATAAAGGAAAATGTCAAAGAGTGGACTCTAAAGAAGATGGCTTAAGCTTTCCGCAACTGGAAGACAAAATTGAACAAATTTGTCAAAGCTGGCGAGACTCCAGATTTCGAAGATGCATATTATGCGAAGATAAGACCTCACTGGCCTGAATTTGTGAAGTACAAGGAAGGTGCTATAGCTACAAAGAAGTCAGAAACCAATACGCTAAATGCTAAGAAGAAGGAATATCACCAGAGGACGGGGTCATGTGGCTACATATCTCAGGGACCTAAGTGGAAGGAAGCTAAGAAGGCCTGCGCGATAGAGGGATCAGACCCCAGACAGAGGGGTGGGAGCAACGTGCAAAGACTTGGTTCTACGGAATCAGGGCAAAGTTGGACCCAGAAACGGGATTGTGTATCTTCCCAAAAATTCTTGCCAAACCCGTCAATGAACTCATCACGGCATTCGAGGAAACAGCCGCCAGGATCTTCCATCCCGACAGAGAGAATGACCAGCTGACACGCGCCATCGGTATTAAAGAACACACTGGACTAGCACGAGGCACGGGGGTATGATGTGAAAGGATGGGTTTGCCGTGTGGGGCGACTCTTACAGATGGTGCGGCATAAAATAAAAAGAGTGTACAGACCGGACGACACAAATAGAACAGACACTTATGGCGCTGCAGGCGTAAGTGAACGCACAAAATAGCCAGCAAGCTACCGGCCATCTCAGTGGCACGAATACCCTGCATTGGAAGCTGCTGGCGGCCCAGACTCTGTGCGGAAAAGTAGCGTGGCTTCCACGGAGAACGTGCAGCCCACGCTTGAAATGGCGGGTCCTCGATACCCCGTGTATGAGATCACGGAGAGCGAACACGCTGAGCTACATGTGAGATTAATGGGCTTATCCATTAAGGTGGCGGTCGGCTATGCCTTACCTCCTGTACCTGGTGGAACTTACCACACCCGACCGATTCCAGATGGCTATGCTATTGTCGGGGTGGATGAGGTTGTGAAGGAATATGAGGAAGCACAACTTGACCAAGCTACAGGTGAAGGGGAAACTCAACTGAAATTTGGAGTGAAAACAACCATTCTCTGGAAGAAGGAATACATTGTGCTTCCAAATTGGAGGCCACTGGTTCCCCCGCCGTTTCCGCAGCGTCAGAAATCTGAGCGGCCTCAGCCATCTTCGGGTCATCAGAATACTCCCCTGCCGTCTCCGCCGCGTTAGCCGTCTCCGGCGCATCAGCCATCTCCGGCGCGTCAGCGTAAGCGGAAGAGCACTGCCACGAAGATCACTAGTACTACTATCACGAAGAAATCTGCAGGAAACCGTACGCCGAAGAGTTCAAGGAACTATGTCCCACAGCCTTCCGCCAAGCCATTGCCTGTATTACCGTGGAATCGCAGAGACGAGGAGAACAAGAGGATATCGGAAGAAATTCTTTGCACCTAAACGGGCCGAGCCAAAGGAGAAACTAGATCCGGCGGTGGTGGAGAAGTTTTACAATAATATTTTCAAACCTGAACTCCCACTTGTGCCAGACTACGAACGCCAGATTATAAAGGGGGATGCAAGGAGGAGGGAGTCTGAAAGTAGTATTCATGAACCCTGGAAAATAGTTCCCCAGCTCGTAGAGTAGGAAAACCAATCGTGTGCCTCGCTCCAAGTGTTCGATACACGGATAGCTCCTCATGTAAATGATTACGAGCAAGAGCTACAAAGAAAGGCCAATGAGATGGGGATGAATTATATTGTATACTTGAACATCATGGGAGACATATTGCCCAAAGGTGATGTTAACCCCATACAGCCATGGAAGTACGGGAAGAATCTCGTCAAGAAAGAAGAGCTCAAGAATCTACCAACAAAGATGCGAAGATTTCATAAGTGGTACCTTAATTTCTATAAGAGGACAAAGGGAGAATGGATCACGACACATATAAGAGATGAGGTTTTCTTGTGCGGAGACGACCAGATCACCTTTAACATTCAAGACATGCATTTTTATTCAATTAGAAGGAACTCGACGAAGCTGCCCTCAGCCTTTATTGTGTGTAAGTACTATTTCTGTAATTTCTGTCTCAGCTCATTCAATTCATTAATTGCATGTATATATCTGCTCACCATATATGTATATACTATTATGCAGGAAAAAAGTTATGGAATGCATGAAAGGAGACCCTTATGAAATTGGGTTCGTTGACCCAAATAGAGTTCATGAATAAGTGGTAAAACACAAACCCGGGCAAACAGAAGATTTCTTTCTAAGGTCTTTACTGAGACAACAAACCAAAAGGAAAATACTATTGTCTTACAACTTCTCGTGAGTGTTACCCTCTCTTGTACACATTTTGTTTCAGCTTACTCGATGTTAAGTGTAACTGATGATGAGTTATGTGTGTGCAGGTTCCACTTTATTCTGCTAGTCATTCAAGTTGACGCAGGACATGGGCAGACTTTAAAGCGATGCTCCAGAGGTAATTCAATCATATTATCTCACTAGATCAGCAACTTTCGTGACAACAAGTAATTAATTACTTCTTTATTCATTTTCTTTGCCGGACAGGGAATGGAAAAGGTTCACGGGTAGAGCCGTGGGTGAATGGTCAGAAGAACTACAATTTGTAGATCAATATATAAGTAATACTAGCCATCTAGGTATGCGTATATCTTTGATTCTGCTTTCAATTCCATTATATCATGCTTTATTGATTATTATTTTGATTAAACTCTCTATTCTCGTAAAGTGCGCGCAGCAGGGAGCCGACAATAACTTATGTGGATACTATGTTTGCAAGTTCATTCGCAACACGATATGTGCGACGGGCCAAGGCGTACTAGAACAAATTAGAGTACGTAAACGAAGTACACAATAGTATTTTATTACCATCAGTTGTATTAAGTTTCATTCTTATATATATATATTGACTCCATTCTTCATATATATTTTGATCGAACGGATGCGGGACAACCTCCTACCATTTGACTGCGTACGAGCCATTCAAGATGAACTGGCGGGGTTCATACTTCATGAGGTCGTCACGCCTGGTGGAGAACTCTTTAGATATCTAAAATGAACGTGTACGGAGATGTTATATTGTATATATGCTTGAACGTGTTTGTCTTGTACTTGATGCTTGAACGTGTACGAAGAATACCATAATAACGATGTTTGTGTATAATAATATTTGCTTAATTATTGATGTACGTATGTACCGACGATATATGTTTATACCTCTTCTGATGGATCCCCCTCCCCCTCCCCCCGTCCCCACCGCTGTAGAAATCCGCCCAAAACGAGGCGGCCGCAAAACTCTGTCGTGGCAGAGATTTAGGCCATTTTCCTACCGCGACGGAGAACCTTTAACACCGGTTCATGTTACGAACCAGTGTTAAAGGGGGTGGTCTACGCTCTATGGAAGCCCCCACGTGCGCCACCCTTAACAGCGGTTCATATAACAACCGGTGTTAAAGGGGAGGCTCTAACGGCGAACCGCAACAACGGTTTTATAACCGGTGTTAGAGACCTCTCCGAACCGGTGTTAGAGGCATACGTGTACACTAGTGACCTAATTAATTCTACGGTATAACTTAATTCCCCTTTCATAAAAAAAGTAGGTTATCCTCCACTAGAGACCACTTCCTTTCCTATTTCACTTTTAGCCACCATGCTTTCTCAACACACTACTTGCTTGTGCATCCAAATAAACCAGGCGTCAACTTTATTAGAACAACCAAGAGATAGTCACCTTAGTCGTAACAACATGAACATTTGAAATGAATTTAGTAGATACTTTGTGAGGAGCATGCCGGCCATGACCAAGGTTGACAACACCTAGCGATTGACAAAGACGAGACCCCCCTCCCGTTCCCCTCTCTCTAAGCCTTGAGAGTCGCCGCGTGTTCCCGAGCCCTCCTCTGTACTCGCTCCGGCGGCGCTGCCGCCCGGAGTCGGGGAGGAGGAGGTGCTCGGCATGTAGGGAGTAGTAGTAGGTATAGGGTTGTGGGCCTTGTGCCTGTAGTTTGGAGCTGGGTGAAGGATCTGTGCGACGGGATCTGGATCCACTTAGGGTTCTTCTTCTTTGTCTTCCTATGCTCTCTGGCCGGCCATGGTGGAGAGGGGAGAGCAGGGCTGAAGACGCCGGAGAAGACCACTGTCTCCGTTAATAAGCAAGTCGCCTTTGTCCATCTCTCGTAGTGGTGCAGTGGTGTGCTCCGACCGGCCGTGGAGGCGAGGGGAGTGGCTTCTGCGGGGCGCCGTTGGCTCCCCCTCGTGGGTGGGTAGATCTCCTGCTGCCGATTCGAGCAAATCACATGGCGGCCGTCGTCGTCGCCATGATCTGGGGCCAGAAGGGCGGCCCGATTCGACGCTATGGATGCGTCTCTTCAACCTCCAGAGTGGAGGCCCTCTCTGGAACCTTGGGCCGGAGTTCCCTGCCGTCTCCCCGCCAAGTGGTGCGTCCCCGGCGGCGTCATGGCGGCCGGCAACCAAGGTTCATCATCCGTGGAGAAGATAAAGGACCTGATTGCTTTTCCTGTTTTAGTTTCAGGGTCCTCTTTGCTTATTTGCAGGACTTAAGTGTAATTTTCTTTTCTTCTTGTCCTGTTGTATTTTATACCCACCGAGTAATATAAGCTGGCAGCCTCGGGGTCCTTCGAGACCCCTCTCACGTTTCAAAAAAAAAGACAAAGACGAGACCCACCAGCCTCAGATTAAAACGTCTCATTTTGAATCCAGGGATCTTTGTGCAAAATGGCTGAATGGATAAGGTACGCTGAGCTCCTGTGCGGTTCTAGATAAATCACGTGAGCCCTGCTGCCAGGGCCTTTCCCAAGCCCGGTGATCCCCGCCACCAGCGCTCTCCGATCGCCTCTCCCATGCGCACCCTCCTCTCCTTCCTCCCATCTGGGGAGATCCCCCCGCCGCCATCACCATACCGACCATCATCTCCCAATGTAATTAGGCTTGGCCCTCTATCTCGTTGGTTACATCATTTGATTACATGGTGGTGTCGCTTATTTAATTATATGAGTTAGCTTGCTGATTCTAGGCACATCACGATTGTATATAAATTGGTAGGATTCTGTCTAAAGTAGCCATGTGGGACTATTCAATCCCCCCTCTCGTTGATGCATGGATCGCTGCAGTAGTTGTTTTGTGAGCGGGACTGGAGATGGAGTTGGACCGGCCTCTTGTATTGTTCGCCCCGAAATTTTTGGCACAAACAGACTCGTCTTTATGCTAATGGGCTAGGTTTGATTTATTTGGAAGAAAAAAAATCCGACTTTGACCTATGGATGGTAAGGTAATATTCCAAGACTTATATGAGAAAATCTGTCTAAAAAAGTGTTGGACTGCAAGAAACACTCCGTGTTTTATTATTAGGTATATATAGATATAGATATATTTTTTAAAAAATATTTTTTGAAATACAAATCACACTCCCAATTTTGGTAACGGTGGAGCATGTTAGATGGATTTTGTTTCTAAAAGCGAAGTCGTGAGCTCACTTGGAAAACTTCCTCCAAATAATAACTTCCTCCAAATAATAGGATTCGTCTACCATATGAAAAATCTGCCCATTTTCAAATGAATTTTCCAAACTTCTTTTCAATTTCACTTTACTTGTAATGATAATAACAGTTGAAACCATTTACTTAAGCATTAACCTCATTGGTGTGATGTTCAAGCACTAAGTGAAGATATGATTGTTTCGGTAGTGAATTGTCGCTTTGTGTTTCGTATGATTCAACAGTTCAAGATTTAGGGGGTGCTTGATGTCGTAGCCCATGGAACAGCAGTGCCAAACAAGGCTTGATAGAGGGTGGAAACAAGCAGAGAAGCTCACGACGGTGACCGCATGCGGAATTGGATACAAGTATGCGTAGTGTGACACCAAGAAGTACCCAGGTTCGGGCCTCCGTGGTGAGGCAACACCCCTACTTCTGCATGGTCTGACTATATGAGGATGAACATGAAGAACTAGAAGGGATTCTCGAGCTGTATGTGTGCTACTGAACTAACAGAGACCAACCTTTGCTATGAACGACCCGCTGCCCTTTATATACTACTAGGGCAACGGTTACACCGGCTTGGCCGGTTGGCAGGTCCCACATCCGGGCCCCATTCGGCTAGTCATCTATAGTATATTTCCGCTCTGATGTCAGCACGGGCAGCAGTAGCCGCCCCCTGGACGACACGGGTACGCTATCGGCCGCCTCTGTGGTTCCTGGCATCCGTGCCGCCGTCTTCTGCCTTTATGTCTCATCAATAGCTAGCTAGGGTGCGGCGCGCACTGTGGCACACATCAACCTAGCTCCTCCATCTTCTAGCCTTGCTCCGGCTGGCTGGGATTGTCCAGCCGGACCGACACCTTGACGATCTCTCCTCATTCGGCTGAAAGATCACCCAGCTCTCTTGGTCTTGGCCTTCTCCAGACTTCTTCTTGAGCTCTATCATCTGGCTGATCTCCGTCAGCCAGTTGTCAGTTACATTCCTCTTATCCTGTCCGGCTAGCCTACCCGGGGGTAATCCCATCGACACTAGCCCTCGAGCGCACGTAGGGGAAATGTGCGCGAGCTCACTTCCTAGTTTGAACTTGCATATGGATAGGATTTGGCGATTGGGGTATCCGGTGGCGTCACTGCTGACACAAGACATGCCTGTTGTCCATCATTGCGCCCCTACGGTGCGCAGGGTCACCCCCCATCGCGCGTCGCCTCGGTAACTGCTGCCCGTCGCTTAGTGAACTGCCCGCGGGATATTTTGTGCGCGCTACACCGGCAGACGGGATCTCATGCGGCAGTTTGGGGTGGGGCACGTCTCGGGGATGGCCACATGGTGCGTCCAACGATTGCCCTACCCCGGTGATAAATAGCGGTCGGGGCAGTGGACCCCTGCATGTTCCCTCTTTGACTCACTGCCTCCCTCGCTTCCTTCCTATTCCTTGCTATCCAGCACCCAGATATTTCCGTGTCGCCCTTTCCTGACCACCGGCAATGACGGCCCCCGCTTCTCGACACCAGCAACAATAGTCGAGATGGCGTAAAGCCGCGGCGCTTGGTGCGGTTCCTCGATGACGGAGGATCAGATCGACAAGTATCGCCGCTCGCGGGTCCTTACGCCGTCGATCGAGCTGGAGGTGCGGCTCACGCCGACGATGGATGTGTCACCGCACCCGCGCATCGGTGAGCAAGTCTTCTTCCTTTCCCACCACTCACGTCGCCTTGCTCTCCCCGTCAACCCCTTCCTTCTCACCTTCTCGCTTTCTTTGATCTCCTGTTGCATCACCTCGGCGCCAATGCAATCGGGACGCTTGTGCACTTCGTAGACTTCTGCGAGTGCTACCTCAAAATTCAACCAGATCTCGGGCTCTTCCTACGACTCTTTCTCATCCGGTCCTAGACGCAACAGTCTAGAGGCCCTCTAGCCATCTGCGATGATGACTCCATCTACTCCTGCACGCAGAATGGCTACCCAAAGTTTCAGCTACATGACACGGTCAGGCTCTGGCAGCAATCATACTTCTATGTGTGAAATCTGACGGAGGTAGACCAGATCAACTTGTCGGCCCTCCAGGTTGTGGAATCCAACCGACAGAACTGAGACCTCAAGATCCATGGCTCCATGGTGGAGACCGACGAGATGATGAAGCAGATGAGGGAACTCGTCACAGCCAGCTTGACCGGCATCGGCATCACCCTTAGCTGGATGTCCCAGCTAATGATGTCGCTCCAGCAATGCGCGCACAAGATGTGCTACTACTTGGGCCAGCTGGACCAGACCCGACTTTCTCGCCCGCAACCCCCTTTTCCAATCTCTATGAGTGGGTCTAGGTGATCACCAAGGAGAATATCGAGGAGGGTTAGTCCTTTGGGAAGGCTCCCTACACGCGAGAGAAATGAGCGCCTCTTGTAAGTACCTCAGTTACTTTTATTTCCTTCTTTGTTGCTTGCTTTGTCTTGCTGAATCCGGCTGACCTCTTTCAATCAGGCAACAACTCTTTGCATGCATCATACAGGAGGAGGGAAACGCTCCCCTCCAAACCTTCACCTCCGACTTGACCGAGCCGCGTGCGCGGCGAGCCGGCTAGGAGTCAGATGGCGAGGTATAAGCACTCTCTAGCCAGAACGATGAGCCGGGGTATGATACCCACGGGTCCATGCTAGAGGAAGGCGAGGCCGCCTCGTCCCCCGAGGTGAGCCGGTGTCGCACCACGGATGTCGGCTCTAGCCGAGCTTCCGTAGCGGAGGAACCGACCGCTAAGAGGGGACGCTACGCGCCCCGTCCGAGGCTGTCGCAAGAGGGCTCCTCCCCCCATGGTCCAGGGGTGAGTGTTTCCATATTACTTTTCTGCCCTTTGGTTTTGATTTTCCCGTTCCGCTTCTCCTTTTCTTTGCACTTGCTTTCATTCTCGCTAATTGTTCTGGCTCTTTTCCTTCAGTGCCAACATCTCCTTCAGCGCAGGCAGTCCGGCTCGCGCCTTGATGACTGCAAGTGCATAGATCAATTGTAGCTAGTTTCGAAATAATAGTATAAAACCCACAGATAGCTAGTTGGTTAGGGTCTTTATGCCCCTCATCAGTATCTACCAAAGGCTACTTATAAGCTGCCTTTGATTTCTAGTAAACAGGTGTTTGAAAGGTTTTTGGTTTAAGTGTAGGAAAGTAAATAAAATAGGTAAAAACAAAGCAAGTAAAAAGATTGTTTGGAATGGTGGTTGAACTCAATAGGGCTAAGACGTTCTCGGGGATGTAGGATACACCACTAGCTTGTTGTAATTAACACAATTAGGATAACCTATTTCTTCTATATGTGTGGAGAGAGTGTTGCAAGAAGATGTTCACTCAAGCCTCATAGGCAATCACATTTTTCATCCAAGAATGAGGTCATCTCTAAATAACCACTGCGATGCCAGGAAGCAATCACCATGTAGACCACCACAATTAAGGGTTTACCCGTGGATATCGTAATTAGCTTAGTGAATATCCCTTTGTTCCCCCTTCGACCATGTTGGATGATAGAGGTGCTTATAATCACAGTAGAAACCGGCATGAACACCTAAGCACGTCCAACGGGTTTCACCCTCTAACTTTAGGCCCGTAGGCAAATGATATGTGGCCGACTACACATACCATCTAAAGTGAGAGATCAAACACACATCATAGATCAATGGATCATCTAAAAGTAATAGATCATCTTTATTTCATTTCATAATATTGCTAGGGTTTCTCCATCTCCCCAAGAACGAAGGGAACTACTCACACATGGAAGCAATCAACAACATCATCATAATCAAATGGATGGATAAAAGTAATGGAATGAATCTAGTGCAAACCACAACTGAATTTGGAATTACAACAAGATCTAATGAATGGAGAATGGGGGGTAGATATCGTGATGGAGATGCAGCGGTTGATGATGTAGGGTATGATGTGTTGTCCTCCAATGATCCGTTTAGCAGCAAGGATTTTCCCTTCTCCAAGTTCCTCCTTCAGATCCCTTCCTGGTGTGCTTTTTCATGGCTGGTGGTTTGTGTGAATGTCAGAACTATGATATGTTTTTGTGAGGAGGAAGTATTTGACGAGGCGGTCCCGATGCAGGGTCATACGGGAGCGTGGTATGGGCGGGCTCTGCCCGTACCACTGTTCGTTACGCCTGCTGGAGCCTCCTGGGCATGGGAAATTCTTCCAAGTGCGAAGGTAAATCAATTAAATGACTTTTATCACTTAAAAATACCATATTACTGTGTAATATGATAGTCTCAATTGATATGTTCATTATAGACTTAGTAAATTGGGATCCTGTTGAAACAAGGACAGAAAGGTGTGCGAAAACGCGATGATATACTAAAAACCCTATGCTAGTAATGCAAAAACAATAAGTAAAAATGCTCAAATTTTGGACTCATCAACTACCCCAAGCTAGAATATTGCTCGTCCCTCAGAAATATGGTATCTAATGAACAAGATCATCATGTTTATGAGACACGAGTCATTACAATAAATGAGGCAAAAATTGAAACAGGAGTACAATATTGGATGTAGAGTTACATCAGGAGCTTTATCACACCTTTACACATCACATGACTTAGAGGCTTCTACAGCTTTTTGTATTGATGCTATTATAAGAAGTTATTAGTGATTGAACATATTATAAAATCATAAGCTTAAAACGGTTGAGCGCTTAATTTAGTAATAAAGATTCATCATCATCTCTTTTTCTCTTTTTCTCTTTTTCTTTCTTCTCTCTTTTTTTATAAGCTTACACTCTTACTTTTACTTTTGAGATTTTACTTCATAGCAAATATTTTTTACCTTTCTCTTCCTTTTTCTCTTTTTTTACCACATCTATGTGATCATGCTCACTACTATGGCTTTTATAATCCAAATCAGTGACTATAATATGCTACCAATATTTTACTTCTCATATTTTAATCAATACTTTATTGGTATGGAAGTCCCTATAATCATAATAGTTGTACAAGTATCATAACACTCAACCTAGGGTAATAATCTAGTGTAATAATCATGAATCAAAAAGATAATTTCAAGTATCATAAAGTCTCAAAACTCAATGGATATAATTCTTCTCTTGAACAAAGGGAATCAACGTTGATGCAGCTATGCAAAAGCTCTTGAATTAAAATCTAACATGCGTGTCATAAAGTATGAAGGGAATATGCCCTGAGAGGCAATAATAAAGTGTTTATTATGTGTATTCCAAGTATATGATAGATGTTTATTTTTCATGCTATAATTGTATTAATATGGAAATGTTAATACATGTGTGTTTAATAAACAAGCAGAAAGTTCCTAGTTATGCCTCTCTCATAAACTAGCTCGTTGATTAACAAGATGAACAAGGTTTCCTGATCATGGACATTGGGTGTTGTTAATAACGGGATCACAACATTAGTGTAATGGTGTGATGAACATTCATCCGAAGTATAGCATTACGATCAAAGTCATTGAGTTTATATTGCTATAACAACTTACGAAGTGATCCTAATCCTTAGACCATGAGATCATGTCAATCACTAACACCGGAAGAGTTTCTTGATAACATCAAACGTCACACCATAACAGGGTGATTATAAAGATGGATTCCGAACTAATAAAGTGCTATGTGGAGGCCCATGGATCGAGAGTGGAATTTGTTCATCCCGATGATGGATAGATATACTTTGGGCCCTCTCGGTGATATCACATTGGTTAGCTTGCAAGCAAGTGATTTGATCACTAGAATGATATATCACGGGAACGAGAAAAGAGTGCATGTCAGTAACGAGATCAAACTAGGTATGGAGATACCGATGATCGAATCTCGGACATGTAATATATCATGAAACAAAGGGATTAGGATACTAGCGTAAAAGGTTCCGACGATCACAAGAAAGTCATCGTTGAATGTGTGGGAGTCAGTATGGGTCTCCAGATCCCGCTTCTGATTATTGATCCGAGAGGGGTCTCGATCATGTCCGCATTATTAACGAACCGTAGGGTGACACACTTAAGATACACCGACATCCAATTGGAGCAAAAGTTTCATGTCGAAAGAATGAACAAGCACAGGAATTTATTTCACTAGATACCGAAACAGGTTTTCGGGTGAAATTGCATAAAGTGGTTATGCATGTGAAATAGAATTCTAGCAAGGGGTTATTTGTGAATGTTTGTAATTAAAGTAATTGATAAAATTCTGAATAAAATAAAAGATTTTTATTTAATGAGAGTTTGCATTAAATTTGGTGGAAATTTAATGGCAAGTTTGAGTGGGATTTTGAGTGGAGGGAATTTAAAGGAATTTTGTGAGTGGAGTGTCCACCCACATGAAGAGGGGAGGGCAATGGGGCAGCCCCCATGCGCCGGCCACCCCCTTGGGGTTCCCCCCTCCTCCTATAAAATGCACACCTCTCCTCACTTATCACTCACACCTCCTCGTGAAGGATTTCTCTCCCCCTCTAGAATTTATCCCCCATGGTCTCGGACTAGCGAGATACATGTTCCCGGTGGCTATTCGGCAAGAAAGAGTTGTGCTTCCACTGCATCGCTGGAGCGACAAGGCGGAGGTTGCTCGGCGCCTCGAACGTGTGTGTGAGCATGGATGCGCTGCTGATTTGCGGCGCTAGGACTTCCTCTCGATCTTGAGATCGGCAAGAGATCGTCTACATCAACCACGAGTCGAACTCGTTAAGCTTTGTCGATCTTCAAGGGTATGTTCTCTACGGATATACATCCGCCTGTTGTTTGTATCTAGTAGATAGATCTTGGTACATAGTTCACATCATAGGAAACTTTTTGTTTTCTATGCTGCGAACCCTAAAGTGGTATCAGAGCCGGATCTACGCGTAGATGCTTTACACGGGTAGTACACATATGAGTATATGGGCGATGATGATCATGTTGTTGCTCCTTAGTTGTAATTTTGGATATTGGTGGCATAGTGGGATGTAGCGGCCCGGACAAACTTTACATGTCCTCGCACATGAGACATGTTCCACGCTTGACATTCAAATAGTTTGCATAAGTGGCTAGCGGGTGTCTGTCTCTCCTACTATAGTCAATATCTATTTTGCAACGAGTTGTCAACAATTTGGTTATCCTCGTTATGGTTCATGTTCGTAGGTAAGAACGGTTCTATCACGAAATCCCTAAGCCACGTAAAACTTGCAATGGATAAATTAGAGGCGTCTAGTTTAGATTGTTGCTGGGCTAGTGTTATGATATGGTGATGTTGTAAGTAGAAGTATGAGATGATATTCTTCGAACATACATAATGTGTAATCTCCATAGACCTTGGACTTACACATATAGGTATGATAGTGATCATACCACGATGCACATGATAGAGATCATATGCGGGAACCATATCATTTCACTGATAAACATGTGATGTTTGATAGCATCTTATATTGCTTGTTTAGCGCTTTGTTAGCATAATAAGATGATCCCTCATTTAAATATCAAGATAAGAATGTGTTCTTCTTTTAGTATGCACCGATTATGTTTTTGTCGCTCCAAGACATCACGTGATGATCGGGTGTTCTTGGATCCACGACCATATTTTGGGTGTAAAACAGTTACACACGCGAATACTAAGGTTCTAACTTGGCGAGCCTAGCATGTACAGACATGGCCTCGGAACACGGACCGAAAGGTTAAGCATGAGTCATATAGTAGATATGATGCCCATTTGATGCTCGCCTTTGAAGCTATACTGACTCACGTGATGATCGGACTTGGTATAGTGGATTTGGTTCATGTAATCACCAAAAAGGCACGAGGGATGTCGTTTTTGAGTGGGAGTTCATTCGTAATATGGATTAGTTGAACTCAATCTATCATAAACTAGTCTAAACTTTACAAATTCTGTTGTAGATGGCACCACCTTCTTTTAATTTCAATGTGTTCATGGAGAAAGAGAAACTTGCAATGAACGGTAGCAACTTTACCAAATGGGCCATGAATTTGAGGATTCTCCTCTCTGCTGCACAAAAGCAATATGTGCTAGAAGCGCCGCTAGGCCCCCCACCCTTTGAGGATGCCCCTGACGAGGAGAAGAATGTCTATCAGACTCGTCAGGAGGACCACAACTTAGTTCATTGCGGCATATTGTATGGGCTAGAGCCGGAACTTCAAAAACTTTTCGAAAACGGCAATGCATTTGATACAATGGGTGAGTTGAAAATGATTTTCGACACACATGCTGCTGTAGAGAGCTACAACTCTTCAGAAAAGTTCTTTAGCTGCATGATGGAAGAGCACAACTTCGTTAGTGAGCATGTACTCAATATGTCAGGTTACGCAGATAAGCTTGTGTCCTTGGGAATATCGATTCCCATTGACTTAGGAATCCATCGTGTTCTGCAGTCTCTACCACCTAGCTATAAGATCTTCGTGATGAACTAAAATATGCAAGGCATGAAGAAGTCTCTCCCCGAGCTTCTGTCAATGCTTAAAACTGCAGAAGTGGAGATCAAAAGGAACATCAAGTGTTGATGATCAATAGGAACACTGGTTTCAAGAAAGACAAGAAGGGAAAACAGAAGGGAAGTAAGGGCGGCAAGCCGGTTGCCGCGCATGAAAAGAAACCCCGAGTTCGACCTAAGTCTGATACCGAGTGCTACTATTGTAAGGGGACTGTCCACTGGAAGCACAACTGCCCCAAGTATTTGGCAGACAAGAAGGCTGGCAAAGCAAACAAAGGTATATATGATATACATGTTATTGATGTGTACATAACTAGTGCTCGCAGTAGCACCTGGGTATTTGATACCGGTTCAGTTGCTAATATTTGTAACTCGAATCAGGGGCTGCGGAACAAGCGACCGCTAGCAAGGGGTGAGGTCAACATGCGTGTCGGCAATGGATCAAGCGTTGATGTGATCGCCATCGGAACGCTCACTACTAGGAAACAGGCTGTTAGTGGCGCACCCGAAATGCCCATCCGTGGCGCACTAGAAGTGCGCCACGGGCCTTGCGCTACGGCTATCTCTCAGCCGTGGCGCACTGCCTAGTGCGCCACAGAAGTTTAGATACAGGCGTGGCGCACATGCCAGTGCACCACAGAAGTTTGGGCAGGTGCGCCACGCGTATGAAACGATAACCGTGGCGCACTAGGTGATGTGCGCCACGGATATAAATTTCAAAATTCAAAAAAAAAAGCAGCAGATCTGGATCTCGTCGTCAGTGCCGTCGCGCGTCGGTGCAGGTCGCCGTCGTCGTCACCTTGTTGTCGTCGTCGGAACTGCAAGGAGGAGGAGGAGAATAGGAGGAAGAGTAGGAGAAGAGGAGGAGAAGAAGAAGAGGAGGCAAAGAGGAAGAGGAGGAGAAGAAGAGGAGGAGAAGAAGAGGAGGAAGAGGAGAAGAAGAAGAGGAGGCAGAGGAGGAAGAGGAGGAGAAGAAGAGGAGGCAGAGGAGGAAGATGAGGAGAAGAAGAGGAGGAGGAGAAGAAGAGAGGGAGGTAGGAAGAGATGGAGGAAGGGAGGTCGACGTCGCCCGTTGTCACTGCGAGGAGGAGGAGAAGGAGGTCGACGTCGCGCCGTCACTGCAAGGAGAGGAGAAGGAGAAGGGAGAAGGGAGAAGGAAGAAGGAAGAAGGAAGAAGGAAGAAGGAAGAAGGAAGAAGGAAGAAGGGAAAGGGAGAGGAAGAGGGAAAAGGGGAAGGGAAAAGGGGAAAGGAAAAGGGGAAAGGAAAAGGGAGGAGGGCGGGGTGGGGATTCAAATTTGAATCCCGCCCAAGCTTATCCGTGGCGCACTAGGTGTAGGTGCGCTACGGATAAGTCGCCCTGTTTTTTTTTTCTGCAGGAAAAAATGGTTTTTTGACCGTAACTTTTTACTCTTTTCGAATTTTGAAAATCTAAAAAATCGCTAAACGACCTAAAGGGGTTGCAAGCGGATCTGGAATCTCGTTCTCGTCATTTTGGTATATTATACGATTTTTTTTGATATCGTATGCAAAAGTTACGGCCTTTTTACCGTGGCATTACTTTTTTTTGCAAATAAAGTCGAAACTCATTTCTGTTAATTTTACTAGAAGCTATACCACATTACCTACCTAAATATGAAAGGATTTAATTTTTTGAAGTGTTTATTATTTTCGTTTATTTTTTGCAAACCCTAAAAAGGCGATCCACGGGGGGGGGGGGTGTGGAGTTGGTGCATGCCACTTAGGCGTAGGGCACTAGGGCAGAGTGCCCTACGGCTAAGTTTATACATCTGTGGCGCACTATGCCATGTGCGCCACAGATGTTTGTGGCCGTTTCACAGCAGAGGGGGCGTGCGCTTAGGCGTAGCGCACCCCCCCATGTGCGCCACAGATGACACTAACAACCGTGGCGCACATGACTATAGTGCGCTACAGATGTTTGGCGAGCGTCCAACAGGGCCCTGGACCACACACATCTGTGGCACACTATAGTCACGTGCGCCACGGTTGTTCTAGTTACTAGTAGGGCACTGCCCACAGGTGAGCCACGCCTGTTTTAGCCGTGGGGCACTTCAACCATGTGAGCCACGGATGTGCTGATTACCTATAGCTGTTTTCCTAGTAGTGGCTACCTCTCCATTTTCCGTCGGGATTAGTTATAAACTTGAATAATTGTTATCTGGTGCCTGCACTGAGCATGAACATTGTATCTGGATCGTGTTTGATGCGAAGTGGTTATTCATTTAAATCCGAGAACAATGGTTGTTCTATTTATATGAATGAAATCTTTTATGGTCATGCACCGATGATGAATGGTTTATTTCTATTAGATCTCAATGATAATGTTACACATATTCATAATGTTGATGCTAAAAGGATTAAACTTAATGATGATATATCCGCATATATGTGGCACTGCCATCTAGGTTATATTGGCGTTAAACGCATGAAGAAGCTCCATTCGGATGGACTTTTTAAATCACTTGATTTTGAATCATTTGATACATGTGAGCCATGCCTTATGGGCAAGATGACTAGAACGCATTTTTTCGGTTCAATGGAACGGGCGACAGATTTATTGGAAATCATACATTCCGATGTATGTGGTCCAATGAGTGTGTCGGCGCGAGGTGGATATCATTATTTTCTTACTTTCATGGATGATTTAAGTAGATACGTATCTACTTGATGAAACACAAGTATGAAACCTTTGAAAAGTTCAAGGAATTTCAGAATGAAGTGGAAAATCATCGTAATAGAAAGATCAAATTTATATGGTCCGACCGTGGAGGTGAGTATCTATGTTACGAGTTTAGCACTCACATGAAAGAGTGTGGAATTGTTTCACAACTCACACCTGCCGGAACACCACAGCGAAATGGTGTGTCGGAACGTCGTAATCGTACTTTATTAGATATGGTTCGATCTATGATGTCTCTGACGGACTTGTCGTTGTCATTTTGGGGTTATGCACTAGAAACTGCTGCATTCACTTTAAATCGGGCACCATCTAAATCCATTGAAAAGACACCATATGAATTGTGGTTTGGAAACAAACCTAAGCTGTCATTTCTTAAAGTTTGGGGATGTGATGTTTATGTGAAGAAACTTCAACCGGATAAACTCGAACCCAAAGCGGAAAAATGCGTCTTCATAGGATGCCCTAAGGAAACTATTGGGTATTCCTTCTATCACAGATCCGAAGGCAAGGTTTTTGTTGCCAAGAATGGATCCTTTCTAGAGAAAGAGTTTCTCGCGAAAGGTGTGAGTAGTCGGAAGGTAGAACTCGAAGAGGTTATTGAACCTTCTCTTCAAAGTATGGCGAGTAGCACAGCGCCAGAAGTTGTTCCGGAGTTGGCTTCACCTGTTGAAGAGGGAACTAATGATAATGATCATGAAACTCCGAAAGAGAGTACTACCGAACCTCGTAGGTCTAGCAGGACGCGTTTAGCTCCCGAGCTGTACGGAAATCCTGTCATGAATTTCATGGTTGATGAAAATGATGACTCTGCGACGTATGAAGAAGCGATGATGAGCCCAGATTCCAACAAATGGTTAGAAGCCATGAAATCCGAGATGGAATCCATGTATGAAAATCAAGTTTGGAACTTGGTGGAATTACCTCATGACCGAAAGGCCGTGGAGAACAAATGGATTTTCAAAAGGAAAACTGATGCTGATGGTAAGGTGACCATCTATAAAGCTCGACTTGTCGCAAAGGGGTTTCGACAAATTCAAGGAGTTGACTACGATGAGACATTCTCTCCCGTAGCGATGCTAAAGTCAGTTAGGATTATGTTAGCAATTGCTGCATATTTCGATTATGAGATATGGCAGATGGATGTCAAAACCGCATTTCTCAATGGTAATATTGAAGAAGAGTTGTATATGATACAACCAAAGGGTTTTTTCGATCCTAAGGATGCTAACAAGGTGTGCAAGCTTCAGCGATCCATCTATGGATTGAAGCAAGCATCACGAAGTTGGAATCTCCGCTTTGATGAGGTGATCAAAGAGTTTGGATTTGTCCAAACTTATGGAGAAGCTTGTATTTACAAGAAAGTGAGTGGGAGCAATGTGGCATTTCTGTTATTATATGTGGATGACATATTATTGATTGGAAATGATATAGATCTTTTAAACAGTGTTAAAAGTTATCTAAACAGCAAATTTTCAATGAAGGACCTAGGTGAAGCATCATACATATTAGGCATAAAGATCTATAGAGTTAGATCTAAGCGCCTAATTGGTCTATCGCAAAGTACATACCTTGATAAGATTTTAAACAAGTTTAAAATGGACAGAAGTAAGAAGGGGTTCCTACCTATGTTACAAGGCAAGACATTGAGTAAGACTCAAAGTCCGGCTTCGGCGAAAGAAAGAGAGATAATGGACAAAGTCCCCTATGCTTCATCCATAGGATCTATAATGTACGCCATGCTATGTACAAGACCGGATGTGGCACATGCTATTAGTTTGACTAGTAGGTACCAATCGGATCCAGGTTCGGAACACTGGATAGTGGTCAAGAATATCCTTAAGTACTTATGAAGAACTAAGGATATGTTTCTTGTATACGAAGGTGAAGAAGATCTCGTCGCTAAGTGTTATGTTGATGCTAGCTTTGACACCGATCCGGATGACTCTAAGTCTCAATCCGGATACGTATTTCTCATGAATGGCGGAGCGGTTAGTTGGAGGAGCTCCAAACAACCTGTGGTGGTGGGATCAACAACGGAGGCCGAATATGTTGCTACTTCGGAAGCGGCTCAGGAAGCAGTTTGGATGAAGGAGTTCATATCCGAACTAGGAGTGGTTGCAAACGCGTTGGACCCAATGGTGATCTATTGTGACAACAATGGTGCCATTGCCAATGCCAAAGAGCCAAGGTCTCACAAGCATTCCAAGCATATTAAGCACCGGTTTCACTCCATCCGCGAGCATGTCAAGGATGGAGATCTAAAGATTTGTAAAGTACACACGGATCTCAATGTAGCAGATCCGTTGACTAAAAATCTTCCTAGAGCAAAACATGATGAACACCAGAACTCAATGGGTGTTAGATTTATCACTATGTAACTAAATTATTGTCTCTAGTGCAAGTGGGAGACTGAAGGGAATATGCCCTGAGAGGCAATGATAAAGTGTTTATTATGTGTATTCCAAGTATATGATAGATGTTTATTTTGCACGCTATAATTGTATTAATATGGAAACGTTAATACATGTGTGTTTAATAAACAAACAGAAAGTTCCTAGTTATGCCACTCTCATAAACTAGCTCGTTGATTAACAAGATGATCAAGGTTTCCGGATCATGGACATTGGATGTTGTTAATAACGGGATCACAACATTAGTGTAATGGTGTGATGAACATTCATCCAAAGTACAGCATTGCTAATAACAACTTATGAAGTGATCCTAATCCTTAGACCATGAGATCATGTCAATCACTAACACCGGAAGAGTTTCTTGATAACATCAAATGTCACACCGTAACAGGGTGATTATAAAGATGGATTCAGAACTAATAAAGTGTTATGTTGAGGCCCATGGATCGAGAGTGGAATTTGTTCATCCCGATGACGGATAGATATACTCTGGGCCCTCTCGGTGATATCACATTGGTTAGCTTGCAAGCAAGTGATTTGATCACTAGAATGTTATATCACAGGAACGAGAAAAGAGTGCATGTCAGTAACGAGATCAAACTAGGTATGGAGATACCGATGATCGAATCTCGGACATGTAATATATCATGAAACAAAGGGATTAGGATACTAGCGCAAAAGGTTCCGACGATCACAAGAAAGTCATCGTTGAATGTGTGGGAGTCAGTATGGGTCTCCAGATCCCGCTTCTGATTATTGATCCGAGAGGGGTCTCGATCATGTCCGCATTATTAACGAACCATAGGGTGACACACTTAAGATACACCGACATCCAATTGGAGCAAAAGTTTCTTGTCGAAAGAATGAACAAGCACAGGAATTTATTTCACTAGATACCGAAACAGGTTTTCGGGTGAAATTGCATAAAGTGGTTATGCATGTGAAATAGAATTCTAGCAAGGGGTTATTTGTGAATGTTTGTCATTAAAGTAATTGAAATTTTTTTGAATAAAATTAAAGAGTTTTATTTAATGAGAGTTTGCATTAAATTTGGTGGAAATTTAATGGCAAGTTTGAGTGGGATTTTGAGTGGAGGGAATTTAAAAGAATTTTGTGAGTGGAGTGTCCACCCACATGAAGAGGGGAGGGCAAGGGGGCTGCCCCCATGCGCCGGCCACACCCTTGGGGTTCCCCCCTCCTCCTACAAAAGGCACCCCTCTCCTCATTTCTCACTCACACCTCCTCGTGAAGGATCTCTCTCCCCCTCTAGAATTTATCCCCCATGGTATCGGACTAGCGAGATACATGTTCCCGGTGGCTATTCGGAAAGAAAGAGTTGTGCTTCCGCTGCATCGCTGGAGAGAGGAGGCGGAGGTTGCTCGGTGCCTCGAACGTGTGTGCGAGCACTGATGCGCTGCTGATTTGTGGCGCTAGGACTTCCTCTCGATCTTGAGATCGGCAAGAGATCGTCTACATCAACCACGAGTCGAACTCGTTAAGCTTTATCGATCTTCAAGGTTATGTTCTCTACGGATATACATCCGCCCGTTGTTTGTATCTAGTAGATAGATCTTGGTACATAGTTCACATCGTAGGAAATTTTTTGTTTTCTATGCTGCGAACCCTACAAAGTAAACATGCTTAAACTATAAGATAGATTACAAGGTGTTATAGATCTCCCCCAATCTTAGGATTAAGCTGACGGTATCAAATAATCCTTGAAGGTATATATATTCCTTCTTTGGGGTAAAGAAATAATCATCTTGTTCCTCCTCATTTTCCTTGAGGCTGCAAGCTTGAGCAATACACGTGAATCGAGTGGATAACTCCGTGATGTGACCATGTTGTTCTTTGATTATTTTTCCTAAAGTCTTCCTCTCACCGGCCATGTCGATAATGATCTTGATCAAGAGTTTAAGTCTACCATCGATGTAATCGACCCTTTTTTGTAATATGATAGTCTTAATTGATATGTTCATTATAGACTTAGTAAACTGGGATCCTGTTGAAATAAGGACAAAAAGGTGAGCGCAAACGCGGTGAAATACTAAAAACCCTATGCTACTAATGCACAAATAGGAAGTAAAATGCTCAAATTTTGGACTCATCAACTCCCCCAAGATAGACTCTTTCTCGTCCCCGAGCAATACAGTGGCTTATGAACAAGATCATCATGTTTATGAGGCACGAGTCATTACAATAAATGAGGCAAAATTGAAACAGGAATACAATATTCGGATGTAGAGTTACATCGGGAGCTTTATCACACCTTTACACATCACATGACTTAGAGGCTTCCACACCTTTTTGTATTAATGCTATTATAAGAAGTTATTAGTGATTGAACATATTATAAAATCATAAGGTTAAAAACAGTTGAGCACTTAATTTAGTAATGAAGATTCATGATCATCTACTTTTCTCTTTTCTTTATTCTCTCTCTTTTTTATAAGCTTATACTCTTTCTTTTTCTTTTGAGATTTTACTTGATAGCAAATCTTTTGTCTCTTTCTTCTCTTCCTTCTTTTGTTTTTTAGCACAGCTATATGATCATGATCACTACTATGGCTTTTATAATCCAAACCCGTGACTATAATATGCTACCTAGATTTTACTTCTCATAATTTAATTAATACTTTATTGGTGTGGAAGTCACTAAAATCATAATAGTTGTACAAGTATCATAACACTCAATCTAGTTCAATCATCTAATGTAATAATCATGAATCAAAAAGATAACTTCAAGTATCATAAAGTCTGAAAACTCAATGGATATAATTCTTATCTTGAACAATGGGAACCGACGTTGATGAAACTATGCAAAAGCTCTTGAATAAAAACCTAACATGCGTGTAGTAAAGTATACATGCTAAAACTGTAAGATAGATTACAAGATGTTATAGATCTACCCCAAGCTTGGGATCAAGCCGGCGGGATCAAATAATCCTTGATGGTACCTATTCCTTCTTTGAGGTAAAGAAATCATCATCTTCTTCCTCCTCATTTGCCTTGAGGCTGCAAGCATGAGCAATACACGTGAACCGAGTGGATAACTCTGTGATGTGAGAATGTTGTTCTTTGATTATTTTTCCTAAAGTCTTCCTCTCATCGGCCATCTCCATAATGTTCTTGGTTAAGAGTCTAAGTCTACCATCCTTGTCATCAACCCTTTTTTGAGGTCTTTGCCCATCAACCAGTAGGAGTCAACTCCTTCTCCAATAGTTTCACACTGGCTTTGGATATCTTTTCAAAAAATTTGATCTTTTCCCTAATCCCATCCTGTTTTTCTTCTTTTCGAGAAGTTTCAGGAGAATACTTGAGAGAATATCCGTGAATGTTATACCTATAGGGGTTGAGTGGGGGTTCTTCATGGTTTCTCCTTTGTTCCACGTGCCGGAGCATCTCCAACTTGCACGGAAACATGTCCTACCAGTTGGGCAGTGGAACCACTTGAGTTGATTCTCTTGTTGAGGTAGATGAAGAATCTCCCTCAAACTCCTTTCTCCCATATTGAGAAATAGATACTTCCCCCTTCTTGGCACAAATCTTCTTGATATGAAAAGGACGCATAGCTCTTGAACGACAAGTGAGATCTGAGATTCCGTAGCAAAAAGCAGAGAAAGATAAACCCTAGATATGACGGGTGAAAGAAAAGGAAGAAAGGAAGAAGGAGGTGAAGTTAAAATGAAAAAAAAACTAAATAAAAATGGTCTAAAGTCGTTCGTGGATAACACTACGGGAAGGACCCGTCCGTACGGTGCGCCCGTACCAACTAAAAGGAAATGTGTGCCCCATGTGTGATTTTGGTAATTAATGAAAATGTTTATGAACTTATGTTTGCATTGAGTTTTACTTGTAGGTTTTTTTTCCATAGGCAATGCTTGAACCATATGTCGGCTTCAAGGTTGGAAGAAGAAGAAAGTGAAGAAGATCAAGTGTTGATCAAGGTTTCAAGGAGTGATCCAAAGATTGGTCATGAGAGAGTTGAGCCTATGACAACGGTGTCTTGAAGAATAAGATAATCTCAAGTGTTCCTACAAGACACCAAAAAAATAACGAAGAAATAAAGTTCAATTTCAAGAAGTTCCATCTCCAAGAGATCATATGCTTGCAGCTTTCCATCCTTATGTTGACCAGGGATATGTGAAGATATGTATAAAAGAGAGGCTCTTCCATAGTGGAGTATGGGGGAGAAAATTACAAGTCTTCACCAAGCAAGCGCAATCAAGAAAGGTGTTCCATCTTGAGGTGTATAAGATCAGCATCATCAACATCAAGTGGAATATACACAAGGAAAATGTTTGATCTTGATAGGGTATCTTTCTTACCAATCTCGTGGTGTTATAGGAAAGATAACCGTACTATCAAGAGGGGCTCTCGAGTGAGTAACTTGATCATATCCCTCGGTGAGAGCTCAAACCTTTGCATACTTGGCATCATATTTCTTGGTTCTTATCCATGAGGATATTTAGATCTTGTGTCAATCTCCACGACAAGCTCAAGTTCATCGAAAATGGATTTCATATGCATTCTCTATTGTGTTTTCAATATTGGAGGTTTTACCAGTTTGTATTTTATAGATAGGTTAAACCTTTCATCATTTGGTTCTATCCTACCTTTATGGACTATGATTGCTCCCTGCATGATCTTGTAGAGCTCGTTACTATCTTCGAAACGAGCCCAAAATCATCAGAATCGGAGTCCGGATACAAAAGATATGATGATTTCAGTTTTGCTGTTTCTGCCAGTTTTTGGAGGGGCAGATTATCCAGCCCAAATATCCGCCCCCTATACAGAGGGCCACTCCGCGAAGTCCTTAGCCACATTTTTCCCTAGGGAACACAAAATATTCGGGGGAGGGGCGGATTATCCGGCTTGGGAGGTCCCAAACGGTCATATTTCATTATGGAGGGGCATAAATATACCCCTTTTTCCTCCTTGGGATGGTTGGTTGCATTCTCTCTCTCCTCCATTGTTTTAACCTTCAAGAGCTTGCAAATACTCTTAATCCCTTCAATATTTCTTGAATAACCTTCAAGAGCTTGCAAATACTCTTAATCCCTTCAATATTTCTTGAATCTTTTTGGGGGATTTGAAAGGGGATCTAGATCTACAACACCAATCCATATCTCCTCTATGTGAGGAGAACATCTTGGGATCTAGATCTTGGGGTTCCTCTCTTATTCCCCCAATAGCTTTTATAGATTTGGTGAAATTTGGGAGAGAAGGAGTTGAGAAATTCTTGTGTTGTTTCCATTGTATTTGGTGCATCGGTTTGAGTACTCGTTGAGGATTCAATTGGGTGAAACGTGAGTAGTTTTTTACTCTTGGGTTCTTGGAACGCTAGACGATTTAGTTTTTGGGATTTCTATTTTGGTTCCCCTGGTTTGTTAGCTGTACTCACTTTTCCCCAGCCGCTTAGTTTTTCCTCACTTTTGTCCAGCTCCTATTATAGAACTTTCACATCGGTCTGAAACTCGCTCTCTGTCGGGTCAAGTTAGTGGACCCTCGCAATTACGTGGTGACAAGTGGGGCCGCATTTAGGTGGGTCACGTAGTGGACCCTCGCCGTTATGCGCTGACAAGTAGGAACCCCCCCGTTACGTGATGACAGGTGGGGCCACGTTCAGTCGGGTCCCGTAGTAGGACCCCCCGCCGGCTTGTTGGGAGCGCGTTTTGGGGATGTGGTGTGGGACCATGTGGGGCGCGTATGGTAGTTACGTGCGCCCTGTCACCTAAATTGGAAGATTTCTTTTATTTTTATTTTTATGATTGGCCTTTTTAAGAGAGCCTTTTCCTCTTTATGTCGCTAACAGTTGTTATTTTTGCCCAAAAAGGCAGCGAATCTAGAGCAGCTTCTCTCTTCATTCATGGTTCCTTTTGTCCTTCGTATTTTTCCAATCTGGCAAAAAATCTAACCAGCACCATAAATATGTAAATAAATAGAGCAGATGTAGATAAAGCAACTAATAAAGGATTATATAGTACGATACTTAAACCAGGTTCGACAATTAGGCTGCTCAGCAGCAGCAGCTTACAAGTTCAACACAGACAACGAAACAAAAGAAGCTGCTTCATAGCAGCATCAACACAAGATTAGTGGCCCCTCCTGGATTCCGCTAGGAGGGCCTCCGCCTGATCCCTCTGGCGCTTCCTCCACTTCATGCTGCCTAGTCCCTTGACCTTGGGCGCCTTGGTCTTGATCGGGGGCATGCGATCCTCCTCGATGGCCACCTTCTAGAGGTTGTGGAGGTGAAAACCGAGCACCTTGTGCTGGGCTCTGAAGGCGTTGACGTTCTTTGATGGGCCACAGGTCTTCACGTCCTCGGCATGCATCACGAGGGAGTTGAAGTCGGTGGCGAGGCTCCTGGTGCAGAAGGAGCACCTGTAGACTTTGCCGGCGAAGAAGTCGTTGAACTGGCCGGACTTCAGCTTCCTCAGCACCTGACGAGTCTTGGTGTCCATGGACTCGTCATCGCTGCAGACGTTGCTGCTATCCACCTATTACAAAAAGCAGTAGCGTGCAATAAGGACATGATTGAGATACCATGATTATCGGGATTGATTACTTGCATAAATTAACCGATTCAGATCCCCTGATTATTCCCCAATCCCCAAATCACACACCAAATCGAATACTGATACCAACTCCAGATCGGTGCTTGTACTGATCCCAACTATAGATCGGTGCTAGTACTGATCCCAACTACAGATCGGTGCTAGTACTGATCCCAACTAGGATTAGCTACTATAAAAATACCTAGCATCCAACGATAGAAAATACGAACAGCCGAGCCCTAATAACACACGATCTAGTATCCAACAATGGGAATGGGGGAAGAACAAAGGAAGGGGAGAAAACCCTAGTTACCTCCGACCATGGGTCGGCTAAGCTAGTGTCGAAGGGGTTCTCCGTCCTGATGTAATCGTTGTCCCCATTGAGCTCCCAGCCGTGCGGGATCTGCAGGAGAACGGCAGGGGCCTGTATGGGGACGGGGGCCTCCTCGCCGGCGGCTACGGCAGAAGCAGGGACGGGGTTCTGGACGGGGATGGTGGCTGCCTTGAATGCCTTGACGGGGGCATGAACAGGGACGGGGGCCTCCTCGTCGGCCGCCTTGGAGGTGACGATGGCCACCCCGCCATTCTTCTCCATCGCCGGCGTGGTTGGGGTTTTCTTGGGGGTTTTGCAGAAGGTGATGTGACAATAGAGATGGTTGTGTGAGTGAGTGACGAGTGAGAGTGAGGAGGCCTCTATAAAGGTGAAGGGAGGAGATGTTTCGTTGCACCACCGTGTACCGCGTAACCGCGTGCGCTACTGCACCGTGCACGACCACACGCGTCCGCTACCGCCCCGTGCACCGCGACACGTGTACCGTGCATCACGTTTTCCCCATCGTGTCTAACCCTGGCCACTTAGTTTTGCTCAGTTATACCCTCGAGTGTAGCACCGGCAGTTTGGTTGTACTCAGTTTTGCCCTCAAGTACTAACACTGCCGTGTGCAATATACTCACTTTTACCCTTCGGTGGCTCGTCAACAGAGAATCAACGAATGGGTTTTATCTAGCTAATTGAGTCATTTTATGCACAACAAATTCAAAAAGATCAAAACATAGTGGCATCTACCCAAGTAGTCTTATTATGTGACCTGCCACCATAAGAAATGTATATAAATCAAGTTTTAACCTAAATCACCACTTCTCAAATCACCTACAATCTATGAAGGTTCATGGCTTTATACTCAAGCCTCTCCCCAAAACATCCCTCCCCAAAACATAAATTTTCTAAATGAGGCAATAATTGTCAAACTGATATATATTTGAATTTCAAATAGTTTGATGTATGCCAATATGTATTTTATTGTATAAAAGAAGCATTTTCCATTTTTTAAATCTCCTTTTGTTTTCTATTTGAACCCCCTTGTCATTTTTTTCCCTTGGTTTTAAAGTTCGACTCGGTTTTGCCCTTGGTTTTTAAGTTCTACTCAGTTTTCCCCTCCCTCTTAGTGACAAACTCTCACACCCGTGGTCATCTTGGCTTCTACGCTCTGATTGGTCGAGACAGTTGTCACGCAGATCGTACCCACCAACCGTTGATCCTCTGATTGATCCTCTGTGATCTAGCGGACAGGATAACCCCTATATCTGTCGGGGGGCACCCTCTATCCATGCAAAATAATAAGTTTGCCACTGATGCTTTAACTCCATAAACAAATTATTTTGAATATAATTTGAAGGGAAAGTGTTCAAAGTTGTATAATTTTTGCATTATATTTCACTCCATGTCCTAAGTGCGATTTCAAAGAGTTCAAAGGTGTATAATTTTTTTCCATATGGAAGTTTATGCATTACATTCTATGAAAATGATAATCTATCAAGATTTTCATAGCACATCATTATCACGTATCAAGTGCGATTTCACAGTGTTCAAAGGTTTATAATTTCCGTATACGCAAGTTTAGGGATCACTTTTCACACTATAAAAATAGTAAACACCCTTTTACATTAAGAGTTGTATAATTTTTCAATTTGAATGTGTTCAAGAGTAGTGTCAATTATAAACACTCTTTTACATTAAGAGTTGTATATTTTTTAATTTGAAATTGTTCAAGAGTAGTGTCAATTATAAACACTCTTTTACATTAAGAGTTGTATAATTTTTTCAATTTGAAAGTGTTCAAGAGTTGTGTCAATTATAAACACTCTTTTACATTAAGAGTTGTTTGATTTTTTTAATTTGTAAGTTTTCAAGAGTAATGTCAATTATAAACACTCTTTTACATTAAGAGTTGTATGATTTTTTTCAATTTTAAAGTGTTCAAGAGTTGTGTCAATTATAAACACTCTTTTACATTAACACTTGTATGATTTTTTTAATTTTAAAGTGTTCAAGAATTGTCTCAATTATAAACACTCTTTTACATTAAGAATTGTATGATTTTTTTAAACTTGAAAGTGTTCAAGAGTTGTGTCAATTATAAACACTCTTTTACTTAAGAGTTGTATAATTTTTTTAAATTTTAAAGTGTTCAAGAGTTGTGTCAATTATAAACACTCTTTTACATTAAGATTTGTATATTTTTTAAATTTGAAAGTGTTCAAGAGTTTTGTCAATTATAAACACTCTTGTACATTAAGAGTTGTATATTATTTAATTTAAAAGTTAATCGCTAGCCGTGCAAGAGTTGTGTCAATTATAGTTTCAGACCACGCGAGAGTTTCATAATTATAAACACTCTTGCAAACCAACTAAATTGCCACATCTCCCAGGGAATTTACAATAGATTTTATCTATCTCTGAGAGTTATGGAGGTTGAAACCACCGCTCGGAAGTAAAATCCAGAGAGATATTGTTCACAATCAGGAATTATGCCAGCACTGGATCAATCCTATTCGAAAAGCAAGGCAGTTAGTTGAGCATCAGCGATTTGCGTTCAAATACTGCCAATAATCAACCCACAAAAGGGAAACAATGCTTACCCAGATGGAATCCATGCGTTAGATCTCTGTGATTCCACCCAATCTTCTTCGTGCTCGACGTGGATGGACAGTGCACCAGCCGGCGTTGCATACTGTTCTGCCAAAGGGGTGGGAGCAGAGCCGGAGGTGGAGTGGGCTCCACGGTTAGGGTGAGGGGGCGGATCTGGGGCCGAGGACGACATAAGGTAGGAGGGCATGACGGCGGGGAAGCGGAGGGGCGGTGTGGGAGTTGTTTCAGGCTCTAGGGGAAGCGAATGCTTTGGGTGAGCGAGAATGGCCATTCCGACGTGTCTCTATGCGGCCCCACTCTTCGCCACGTATGCAAGACCCGTCCCAATGCGGCCCCACCCTTCACCACGTATGCATGACCCGTCCCAACATGGCCCTACCGGTCAGGCATGTAACGGTCGAGGCCTCGTAACGTAACGCTCAACACCCGACCCGCCCCAAAACGGTCCCACCAGTCAGCATGTAACGATCAAGCCTTTGACCTGACGGCATCCCTCTGTTCGAGTGCCCGCAAGGGTTTCTTAACATGGTGATGGGAAAAGTGAGGAAAAGTTAAGCGGCTGGGGAAAGTGAGTACAACTAACGAACCAAGGCACGAAAATAAAAATCCCTTAGTTTTTTTCAGGTTTGTGGATTACTTGGGGCCTCCAATTAAGTTTTGAAGCTTTCCCCAAGATTGTTTGTTTGGAGCCTCCAATTGATTTGTGGATAAGTGCCCTAACCTTTGTGAGAGGTTATGGATTGCCACCGACAAGTGACCGATAGTAGAGACGTGAATCGGCCCTCTTGTAGCGAGGTTCACTGGAGATTAGGGTGAGGCCTTTTGTGGCGTGGTGGTCTTAGTACCTCCCATACCTCCAACTAGACGTACTGCCTTTATGGGAGGAACTCGGTAATAAATTATCGTATCCGCGTGCCTCGGTTATCTCTATACCCGAGCTATTTAGTTTTGCACTTTACTTTGTGATAGCCTTTGTGCTTGATGTCTTTTATCTAGCTATCACCTAGTTGCTTGTATTTCTTAGCATAAGTTGTTTGCGCACATATGTGAACCATAGTTTATATAGATTTTGTGCTTGAAAAAGTAAACACTAGTTTTATTTCTCCTTTGTTAAGATCATCTCGCAAAAGTTTTAAACTGCCTATTCACCCTGCCTCTAGACGACATTTGTATCCTTTTCATCGGTATCGAACTGACTATAGTTTTTTTTTGAATGGATAGATGGATCCAGCAATGGATGCAGGAATGTAATGACCAGCCGTACGTGCGCATGCGCCCGTACTGCATGGTAGTATCGTAACCCCCAAAAACATCCCAGGAGGACTGGCAGCATAACGACCACTCTTACGGTCACATGCGGCCGTACCAATCCTAGAAAAAGCGAAAAGAGATGGAAGGAAACACCGATCCTATAACGACCACTGGTACCGGCGCATACACCCGTACGGGTCGCCCGTACCAGGTCAAAAATAGCTCGAAAATATTCGAAAAATAAGAGGAAGACAAGGAACTCAACGGGTAAACGGAAAAAGTTATCGGGAATGCATAAGTAACGCAACTAGGATCTCATTACCTTAGTTTTTTGATGTATTCCTCGGTCGTGATCAAGGAAATTAAATCCATCGTGTTCACTTCCCCAACTCTGTAGTGCTTTAAACATTGCCTGCTAACAATCTATGAAGAGGAAGTAGTATTTTTCAACTTTACCGCCCCGGAGGTGTATGCTTGTTCTGTTTCATAAGGTCCTTCCCACTTGAATTTGATCATTCCTATAAAAATATTAAGCCTAGAGTTATAGAGAAAGACTTTATCTCCAGATTTAATCTCCTTATTTTCTACTTTCCTATCATGCCATTTTTAAAATTTTCCTTGAATATTCTTACGTTTTCATAAGCCTCATTTCTGAGATTATCTAAAGCATGAATATCTAAAAGACGTTTTCCCCCTACAGTTTTAAAATCAAAATTCATAGTTTTAATAGGCCAACGAGCCTTGTGTTCTAATTCTAATGGAAGATGACAAGCTTTACCATATACCATCTTATATGGTGTCATTCCCATTGGATTCTTGAACACAATGCGATACGCCCATAATGCATCATTGCACTTCATAGCCCAATCCTTTCTCGACTTATTCACCGTCTTCTAGAGTATGACTTTAACTTCCCAATTAGATAGATCCACTTGCCCACTTGTTTGTGGGTGATAGGGAGAGGCTACAGAATGATCAACTCCATATTTTTGAAGTATATTCCTGAAAGTACCCTTCATAAAATGAGTTCCACCATCAGTAATTAAAAAGAGGGGACCTCCAAACCTAGGAAAAATAATTTTTCTGATCATCTTGATAGATGTCACCGCATCTGCATGTGAAGTGGGTATAGCTTCCACCCACTTAGTGACATAATCAACAGCAACAAGAATATGAGTATAACCATTAGAGGGGACAAAGGGTCCCATGAAATCCATCCCCCAAACATCAAAAGGTTCTATTACTAGATTATACTTTATAGAAATTTCTTGTCTTTTTTCTATGTTACTCATACATTGACAAGCATACAATTTCTAACGTAATCATGAGCATCTTTGATTAGTGTTGTCCAGTAAAATCCTAATTGTAAGACTTTAGCTATTGTACGGTTACCAGCATGATGTACTCCATATGGAATATCATGGCAAGATTTAGGAATAGTTTTCATCTCGTGGTCAGGCACACATTTTCTAATTATCCCATCAATCCCATGTCTATATAAGTAAGGATCATCCAAAAATTAGTGTCTTAAATCATTAAAGAATTCCCTTCTTTGATGGTAACTAATTACTTTTGGTAGAAACTTACCCACAATGAAATTAGCATAGTATGTGAACCAGGGATCATGTGACTCTATAGTGGCAAGATACTCACCTGGCATAGATTCATTAATGGGAGTTGGATCCTCCATAATACCCTCCATACATGATAAATGGCTAGAAATCGGATTATCCTTACCTCCCCTATCAACTATTTGTAGGTCATATTCTTGTAGTAACAAGACCCATTTATTTAGACGAGGTTTTGCATCCTTCTTGGCTAAGAGATGTCTTAAAGATTGATGATCTGTATGAACTATTACCTTCGAATGGATAATGTAATGCCTAAACTTATCACATGAGAAGACCAGAACTAAGAATTCATTTTGAGTTGTTGCATAATTTATGTGATCTTCATTAAGAGTTCTACTAGAATATTGGATAATGTTTAGATTTAACCCATCTCGTTGTCCTAAAATAGCCCCTATAGCATAGTCAATAGCATCACACATAATCTCAAAAGGCTCCCCCCAATTAGGTGGTTGAACAACTGGAGTAGAAACTAGTGCCTTTTTCAATTGATAAAAAAATCAATGCAATTCTTATCAAATGTGAAAAGGATATCTCTATCTAAGAGATAGGTTAAAGGAGCGGCAATTTTAGAAAAAACCTTAATAAAATTCTTATAGAAACCTACATGTCCAAGAAAATTCCTAACCCCTTTCGCATCTTGAGTATCGGTAATATTTCTAAAGTAATAAGGTTGTCATTATCAATATCAATTCCTTTCTTAGAAATCATATGTCCACAAACTATACGTTCTCTTACCATGAATTGGCAATGCTCCCAGTTGAGGACTAGATTGGTTTGCCTACATCGCTGTAAAATTCTATTAAGATTATAAATACATTGTTTAAAAGCGGTTAAATACACAATAAAGTTGTCCATGAGAACCTCTAGAGAACTTTCTACAAAATTGTCAAATATCTTTAAAACACAATTCTGGAAAGTAGCAGATGCATTGCATAAACCAAAAAGCATTAGCCTATAATCATAAGTTCTGTAAGGGCACGTAAAGGTAGTTTTATCTTGGTCTTCGGGATAAATAGAAATTTGAGAATAGCCTAAATAACCATCAAAAAAACAAAAATGAGAGTTGCTAGACATCCTTTCCAAGATGTTATGCATGAGAGGTATTTGATTGTGGCACTTTAAAGTTCCTTGTTTAATTTTCTAAAATCTATTTTATATCTTGCTATAGTTCTAGCAGGGGTCAACTCATCTTTATTATTAAATATAGTTATGCAACCCACTCGAGCTATACAATGGGTTGGACTTACCCATTTACTGTTGGAGATATGCTAAATAATATTATTGTCTAGCATACGCATGACCTTCTTCCTTACAACTTATTTTAATTTAGGATTCAATCTCTTTTGAGTATCAACAAAAGGTTTAGCATCATCACTCGGAGATATTTTATGCATAGCTCACTACAAGAAAAATGTCCTTTTACAAAGGAAGATTTTCTTGGTTGAGGGTCCGTTTTTTGTGGTTGAAAAGCCTTCTACGACGGATGCCCATCGTGGTAGAAGCTCCGTCACAAATGAATCTACCATGGTTTTTTTTTGACCATGGCGGATCACACTCTTCAGCCATGAAAAGTTGTTCCGTCATAGATCTATTCATCAACCCTGTTGACTGCTGACGTCATGCAAACTGCCACGTAGCGAACGACGTTAACGGCTAGTTAGCACCATTTACTGTCAATAAAACCGTGGTAGAAGATAGGCCCAGCCAAGGCCTAATAATTATTCAATGGGCTGGCCTATTAAGAGAGCCCAATAGTATCTTGGTCCGTTACTGTTTTGTCATGCACTATTACAAATGGACCCACTAGTACTGCCGACGGCGGCCCATAAACTTTCGGGCCTATTACTGTTTCAATTTACACTGTTGGCCCATTTTTAGGGTCCATAAAATGTCGGGCCCATTACTGTTCTGGTTTGTACTTGTAACATCCCAGATTTTGTATTAGGATGTTTTTAATGGAACCAGCACTCCGAGGAAGAAGCTACGTGGGAGCGTGAAGAAGACATGAGGGCAGAGCACCCACACCTATTTGCTAGCCAACCCGAATCTCGAGGACGAGATTCTTATTAAGGGGGGGTAGGTTTGTAACATCCCAGATTTTGTATTAGGATGTTATTAGTGTCATGCATCATCCTTGCATCATTGCATCCTACAATTGAAAATTGAAATAAAAATCCTAAACACCTAAACCTAGAAAACCCTAATAGTGGTTGCCTTATGTAAGCATTATTGTAGAGGTCAAGTAATGACCCTTCTAAAAACCTTTTAAAACATTAAACTATGGTCCTATGTTGACCACCTTAATTTTTCAAAAATTTAGAAACAACCTTCATCAAGTTTGGGCTTGGTAGGCAAAAGTTATTTAGGTTTTATTAAAAACAGAAAAAGGAAAATGATAAAAGGGAAAAAAAATGGGCAACCTACCTAACTGGGCCGCAGCACAGCCCACCAGCGCCCACGCGGCAGCCAGCCTACCCACGCCAGCCGCCGCAGCCCAGCATCGGCCCACTTCTCCCCTCCACCACTGACGCGGGGGTCCCACCCTGTCGTCTTCCTCCTGGAGACAGCGGCGGACACAGCTCCTGCTGCGTCGAGACACCCCCGAATCCCAACGGATTTCGACCGCCCCCTTCCCCAAGTCTTGGACTTTATTAAGCCGACCCCCCTCGTCATTTTCCCCTCGATTTTCTCAAACCCTAGCCCCGTTTTCGCAGTTTCCGAGCTCGCCGGAACAGCCGCCGTCGGAGCTCGAGGTTGGCGACTCTCCAGGGCACCTCGAGCCCTGTTACGCCTTCCACCCTTCTCGCCCCGACCTACCCTAACCGCCCGTCTGATCCGTTGCTTCCGAAACGCAGGATATCGCCGGCAATTGCTCGCCGGAGCCGTTGGACCCGAGGAGAGCAACAGCCGACGCCGGGAGAAGGAGGAGGAGAGGGACCGCGCTGAGACCGCTAGGGGATTCGCCATCGACGTGCGCATCGGGGGCCATCTTCGCCGCCTTCGCTAGGACCGCCAGGACCTTCGACCACCGTCGACTCCGCCGCCGCCGCCGTCGTCTCCATCGTCGCCACCACCACAGGTCAGTAGAGCCGTCTAGGCCGTCCGATTGAAATCCTGCGGGCCAGATTAGAAGGGGGAAGAAGGGGTATCGGCCAACCACGCAGCGCCGCGTGGCAAGCGCGTCGCCGCCGCGCCGCGTCACCCGCCTGGCCAGCTGGCCCAACCAGAAGCTGCCACTTGGCACGTTCTGAGTTAGGGTCAGGCTAGATTGTTTTGATTTTTGCAGATTAAGTTTAATATTGCGAAAATCATAGAAAAACAACTACTTGGCCAATTTTAGCTTATGATATACCGTTGGCTTCCTAATTTTGAGTAGAATCCAAATCTGCAATAATATCCCAGGTTCACAGCAAGGTTTTAGGTGTAGATTTTAATCATTAGATTAGAGAGTTTAATCTATAGAAAAATAATTAAAATTCTATTTTAATTGATTCTTGTTGCAATAACTTTCTTTCCACAATACCTACTGATCCAAATCATTAAGCTTTGCTTAGGATCATTAGATCTATCTTGGGCTAATTAGATGGTTTGAGCTCCTTTAAACCTAGGAATTGTTTTTAGTGATTCAATTAGATCTAAATCTTTGGGAAATCAATTCTAGTGACACCCTTACACTATCACAACCCAAACTTGATACCTTGGTCAATTTAGAAGAACCAACCTTGCATAAAATACCATGTGCATGCATGCATGTTTACCTCTGTGATATGTTTTGAGCAAGTTGTGATCAGATCTATGCTTGTGATTCGTTAGATTGTTCGGAGTGCGCTAAGGAGTGCTATTGTGTAGAGTGGTGCTCGGATCAAGGCAAGTTACACCACTTGTTCATAATTTTTGTCCCAGTTTTGATTCTATGCATGTGATCTTCAAAATTCTGTAGTATGCATGTGTAGGATGATCTAGTAGAATTTTTCCTTAGTATTATTTTGCAAGTGCGATGATTTTGTAGTATGCCATGAGTAGCTCTATACTTAGGATTTCCCATCCTAATAGGTTACCCCTGTTTTTACTACGTATTGCTTGCTATGCTATATATACAAAGTACCGTAGGGGGGTTCGAAAGACAAATAATTTTTCTAAGTATAAAGGCTCTCTAGAGCAAACTTTTCTTCTCAAATCCACTTCAAAATAAAACTAAGTTTTCTTCTGGGCGGAATGGTTGTCGGGACAACGAGTGAGATTTTGGTGGAGGACGGCCGCCCAGGAATCAAAGAAGTTTGCCATGTTTCAGAATTCAGAAGCTTCCAGTGCAACCACAATACATTATGGGCTCTGTCTTGGCCTAGTACTTAGTGGGAAACCTCACCTGGGTACCAACATTTGGTGGTTCTTGGCACGGTTGGATCCAGAAGGTAGAGGGGCTACTAAGGGAAAGCCTCGCCATGGTCTTGTCTGTTAAAGGACTTGATCGTGGATTGTGGGTAAAGTGCACAAACTCTCGAGAGTATTGAAATCTGATCGATCAGCCGTGTTCACGGAAATAGAACAACATTGAGCATCTGAAGGATGGAGCCTCTGAAGGATCTTCCATTCTCTTTTCTAAAACAAAGTTTTGAAACCCCATGGCGTGCGTAATATCGCTAATGGGTGGGAATTTGGGAACTTGGTGTGTAATATCCAAGAGACGCTTGGTGCGTAATATCCTCGTGTGCCACTCGACCTTATTGTATCTAAGCAAACATTTACAAAGTAGGACAATCCTCTCTTCTTCTCTCTACTTAAGAAAACTAGCTTTGAGCAAATGAACTCTACAGCCTATACCAGCCTTGCATGTAGAGATAGTCTTTTCTTTCCTTGGTGTAATTTGCCAATACATTCAAAGTATTGACCCAACTTGTTGGCTGCACGTCTTATGTGTAGAATCCGAAGATTGAAAGGTGCATAGGGATCGCGGGTCTACACTCGACAAGCCTGGGGCGTTGATGGACTCATGCTGCTTTTATGTTTCCGCTGTTATTTGAGCTAGCATAATGCTAAGCAATTTTTGTAATAAATTCATACTCTGGATTCTCCGTGTAATAAATACTTTGTGTTTTACATGATATTTCATCGACTGTGAGTGCTAGATAATGATCCAGGGACTAGCATGCTAATCACAGGGACTTAGGATCCTTATCGATCCGAGGTCATTACAGATGGTATCAGAGCACATCGTTGCCTGTAGGACGTGACCCTAGGATTGGAACCACCTCTAACTTTAGCGCCTTACTTGTTTTTCTACTAAGTTATTTTCCGCACTTCTAGTATCTGCTTTCCTCTACTTGTTTAAGTATCTAACCTTCATTCTTCTAACTCAAAGATGACAAGCTTCCTATACGACACCGTCGCGGACATCGAGCCCCTTCGCTTTGGTGGATGCCTCATGGATCTACTCACACGTTTGGACCTTCCTCTCCCAACAATCCAGGGGAGCACAGTGAAGAAACTCCACAAGGACGGCTGTTGGGGAGTCAAGGTCATCCAGCCAGGAAAAGAGCGAGGCAAGAACCCGGAGGAAGACATAGCAATCCACATTGTTAGCGATTCCAAGGAGAAGGCCCTTAGCATTAGCTTGCAGCAACTCATTGGTCGCCTATGTGGACGCCATCATGAAGCTCTCCAAGGACACTGCGGCGGTCTCATTGGAAGACGAGACGAGATGAGAAAGAACTTCTACCAAGCGCCGAAGAACAAAATATCAAGACTTGGAGTGCCACATCCATGACCTTGAAAAGGGTACCTTCCTCGAGATGTTGAAGAACGACGAGCTATGCGCCCTCATCAAGGAGAAGGAAGAAATGATCAAGCAGCAGGAGGAGGCAATGAAGCTCCAAGAGATAAAATTCCAGGACCAAGAGAAGAAGTTCGCTAACCAAGAGAAGAGGGTGATAAATAAAAACAAGAGAATTAGGGAACTCAAACAGCAGATCGATGGAGATGAAGTGCAAACTGAAGGCCTTTGCAAGATAATCAATGATGTGCGTGCTTCCAAGAGGGACTTGGCAAAGCAACTTGAAGCCGCAAAGCAGTCAAGTTTAGTGGAGGAGCTACAAAGCGAGAAGGAGGGACTTCAGGAGCAGCCGGACGCCACTACCAAGAAGCTACAATATGAGATAAAGAACCTCCAGGAGAAGCTTGAAGCCACCACAAAGGAGATGGAATTGTACAAGACAACTCTAGAGCAGGAAGGCTACTCGTTCGAGGACGAGGAAGAGGAAGGCGTGGAAGATGTGTAATAGTTGGACCACCTTTAATTCTATAGTAGAACGTTATTCGCAAATGTAATAAATACCAAGACAAGGCTGGTTTAGTTAAACTTGGTTGTTTTCTGTGTTAAGCTGTGTTATTATGTCTTGTGTGCCTTGTGTGCTTGGTGTGTTTTCATAAGGGTAGGAGTTTACTACTTAGTCTTTCTGTCTATTTCTTAACCATTCTCTTAAACCCCACAGATGCCGCCAAGACGTGCGAACCCCGAAATCCCGCCAGAAATAGCACAACTTTTGGCCACTCAGAACCAGCTAATCCAACTGCTCACTCAGAACATGCAAAACAACAGCAACAACCCGCCGCCACCACCACCTCCGCCACCTCCTCAACTGGACCGCTTGACTCGGTTTTTAAGGCTAAACCCACCTACCTTCACTAGCAGCACTGAACCAATCATCGCTGATGACTGGCTGCGTACGATCAACAAGAAGCTAGACACCGTGCAAGCTGTCGGAGCCGGCAGGGTGCGTTATGTCGCACACCAGCTTGAAGGACCTGCTGCAGAATGGTGGGATAATTACCAAGTCACCCACCCGGATATTGATGCTATCACTTGGGAACAGTTTGAGTTAGCTTTTCGCACTCATCATGTGGCTGCTGGTGTCATGACTCTGAAAAGGCGCGAGTTTCGTGACCTACACCAGCTGCACCGTTCTGTCACCGAGTATGGGGAGCTTTTCAATAAGCTAGCCCTTTATGCACCCGATGACGTTTCCACTGATGCCAAGAGACAGGAGGAGTTCTTAAGAGGGCTTAATGATGAGATATCCATTCAGCTTGTGGCTCAGAAATTTGACAACTTTCAGGAACTCCTGGACAGAGCCATTGTGGTTGAATCAAAGAGGAAGAGCGTAGAAAACCGCAAGAGGAAATCTAACCCTCACAAACACTCTGTTCCGTACCAGAAACAACGCAATTCCTCACCACCACCTTATAACAATAATGGCCACAACTATAACGGTCATAACCATGGTGGCCACAAACACAATGGGCATAATAACCGCAATGGGAATGGCAACAATGGAAAGGATCTCAGTGAGGTGACATGCTTTAAGTGCAACAAGACAGGGCACTATGCAACCTCTTGCCCCGAGAGGAAGAATGGCAATGGCAATGGCAATGGGAATGGAAATGGACACAACCATGGCAATGGAAACGGGAAGAAGCCAAATCCGTTTGTCAAATCCACGGTGAATCATGTTTCTATGGAGGATGCTTGTGATGCGCCAGACTCTGTGATTGGTAAGTTCAAACTCAATTATATTCCTGCAGTTGTTCTTTTTGATACCGGTGCATCACATTCATTTATATCAAGGGTATTTGTGGATAGAGGCAAGATACCAACAAAGACTATAACCTTTCCTCTAAGGGTAAGTTCTCCTGGGGGAGAAATAGTGGAAAACTCCGGTTGCCCGGAATTAGAACTAAGGATTGGGACACACATTTTTCCCACCAGCCTAGTAGTTCTAGAATCACAAGGATTAGACATAATCTTGGGCATGAATTGGATGACCGAATATGGAGTCATAGATTGTGCCAAGAGAACCGTCATGCTCACAACACCGGAAGGGAAGAGGATTCGTATCAAGTCAAATTTCGCACTTAAAGAAGTCATGGTGAACTCTCTTAAGGGGGTTAGCTTGGAGGAGGTACCTATTGTAAAGGAATACCCAGATGTCTTCCCGGAGGAACTACCAGGAATGCCTCCCGACCGTGATATCGAGTTCCTCATTGACTTAATGCCAGGGACGGGGCCGATAGCTAAGGGACCATACAAGATGGATGTGGACGAGTTAAAGGAACTCAAGAAACAGCTTAGGGAACAATTGGACAAGGGGTTCATTCAACCCAGCGCGTCATCTTGGGGAGCACCCGTCCTATTTGTGGAGAAGAAGGATAAAACCAAGAGGCTAGTTGTGGATTACCGCTCGTTAAACGAGGTGACGATCAAAAATAAGTATCCTCTACCCAACATCAATGACCTGTTTGACCAGTTAAAAGGAGCCAGTGTGTTCTCAAAGATCGATCTGCGATCAGGCTATTTTCAGCTGAAGATTCGAGAACAGGATGTGCCCAAAACAACATTCACCACAAGATACGGATTGTATGAGTACACCGTAATGTCGTTTGGTCTGACCAATGCCCCAGCATACTTCATGACCATGATGAACAAAGTGTTCATGGAATATTTGGACAAGTTTATCGTGGTATTCATAGATGATATACTCATATACTCTAAGGATGAGAGGGAACATGAGAAACATCTGCGCCTTATCATGGAGAAGCTAAGAGAACACAAGTTGTATGCCAAATTCAGCAAGTGCGAGTTGTGGTTAAAGGAAGTGGGATTCCTTGGTCATGTTGTGTCAGCTAAAGGAGTTGCCGTAGATCCTGGCAAGGTAGCTTCCGTGACGGAACGGGAGTCACCCAAGAATGTGGGAGATATTAGAAGTTTCTTGGGCCTCACAGGATATTACCGGAGGTTCATCGAAAACTTTTCCAAGATAGCAAAACCCATGACGGAACTATTAAAGAAGGAAAAGAAATTCCTATGGACCGAGGCATGTGAAGCAAGTTTTCAAGAGTTGAAGAAACGCCTTGTAACGGCACAAGTTCTGTGTCTGCCTGATATCCAGAAGGATTTTCAAGTCTATTGTGACGCTTCTCGACAAGGACTTGGAAGTGTATTGATGCAGGATGGGAAAGTGGTATCCTATGCCTCTCGGCAACTTAAGAACCACGAACACAACTACCCCACACATGATTTGGAACTTGCGTCTGTGGTTCATGCACTCAAGGTATGGAGACACTACCTCATGGGCAAACATTGTGATGTGTTCACAGATCACAAGAGTTTGAAGTACATCTTCACCCAAAAGGAGTTGAATATGAGACAAAGAAGATGGCTTGAGTTAATTAAGGATTATGACTTGGATTTACAATACCACCCCGGAAAGGCAAACGTGGTGGCTGATGCCTTAAGTCGTAAGGTGTATGTGAATGGACTTACCGCAGGGGAACTTCCAGAGGATTTATGCAAACAATTCAGGGATCTCAGACTAGAGATAGTTCCGAAAGGGCACGTAGCGACTATGGAAATAGTGTCCACCTTCCTAGAGAGAATCAAGGAAGCACAGAAGGGAGATAAAGAGTTGGAAGAAATAAGAATCAGGATAAGTGAAGGAAAGACTAAAGAATTTCGACTGGATGAACAAGGAACCCTCTGGCATGGGAAGCGTTTGTGCGTTCCCAACGACCCCGATATCAGGAAGATGATTTTACAAAAATCTCATGATTCACCATACTCAATTCATCCAGGTAACACGAAAATGTACATGGATGTGAAGGATAGATTCTGGTGGAATAACCTAAAGAGAGATATTGCAGAGTATATTTCTCTGTGTGATGTATGCAATAGAGTTAAAGCCGAGCATCATAAACCGGCAGGACTACTCCAACCACTACCTATACCCGACTGGAAATGGGACAAGGTAGGCATGGATTTCATCATGGGGTTGCCCCGGACTCGTTCTGGATTTGATTATATGTGGGTAGTGGTGGACCACTTTACCAAGGTGGCTCACTTCATCCCCGTAAAGACCACATATACAAGTGCTAAGCTTGCTAAAATATACATGTCAAGAATTGTAAGTCTACATGGTGTTCCCAAGGGAATTGTGTCAGATAGAGGCACCCAGTTTACTTCAAAGTTTTGGCGTCAACTACATGAGTCTCTTGGAACCCGACTAGAATTCAGTACTGCCTTCCACCCTCAGACAGATGGCCAAACAGAAAGGGTGAATCAAATTTTGGAGGATATGTTGAGAGCTTGCGCGCTGGACTATGGGTCTAGTTGGGACGATAACCTGCCGTATGCTGAGTTCTCATATAACAACAGTTACCAGACAAGTATCAAAATGGCTCCATTTGAAGTTCTATATGGCAGGAAGTGTAGGACTCCATTGCTATGGAATGGAGTTGGTGAACGCAGTCTTTTTGGACCTGACTTGATAAAGGATGCCGAAGAAAAGGTACGACAGATTTAGGATAGGCTAAAGGTCGCCCAATCCCGACAGAAGAGTTACGCTGACTCCAAGCGCAGAGATGTGGCCTATGAAATAGGGGACCATGCATATCTCCGAGTTTCACCCATACGCGGAGTTAAGAGGTTCGAAATCAAGGGCAAGTTAGCCCCACGATTCATAGGACCATATAAGGTTCTGGCCCGTAGAGGAGAAGTTGCTTATCAGTTGGAGTTACCGGAAGGACTGACTGTTCATGATGTGTTTCATGTGTCGCAACTAAAGAAGTGTCACCCGGAGATGGCCGAAACACCGCTAAGAGACACCGTTCCCCTAGATGAGGTTCAATTGGAGAATGACCTTACCTATGAGGAAAAACCCATCAAAATACTAGAAACAGCTAAAAGGATTACCCGCACCAAGACTATAAGATTCTGCAAGGTACAATGGAACCAGCACTCCGAGGAAGAAGCTACGTGGGAGCGTGAAGAAGACATGAGGGCAGAGCACCCACACCTATTTGCTAGCCAACCCGAATCTCGAGGACGAGATTCTTATTAAGGGGGGGTAGGTTTGTAACATCCCAGATTTTGTATTAGGATGTTATTAGTGTCATGCATCATCCTTGCATCATTGCATCCTACAATTGAAAATTGAAATAAAAATCCTAAACACCTAAACCTAGAAAACCCTAATAGTGGTTGCCTTATGTAAGCATTATTGTAGAGGTCAAGTAATGACCCTTCTAAAAACCATGTAAAACATTAAACTATGGTCCTATGTTGACCACCTTCATTTTTCAAAAATTTAGAAACAACCTTCATCAAGTTTGGGCTTGGTAGGCAAAAGTTATTTAGGTTTTATTAAAAACAGAAAAAGGAAAATGATAAAAGGGAAAAAAAATGGGCAACCTACCTAACTGGGCCGCAGCGCAGCCCAGCAGCGCCCACGCGGCAGCCAGCCTACCCACGCCAGCCGCCGCAGCCCATCATCGGCCCACTTCTCCCCTCCACCACTGACGCGGGGGTCCCACCCCGTCGTCTTCCTCCTGGAGACCACGGCGGACACAGCCCCTGCTGCGTCGGGACACCCCCGAATCCCAACGGATTTCGACCTCCCCCTTCCCCAAGTCATGGACTTTATAAAGCCGACCCCCCCTCGTCGTTTTCCCCTCGATTTTCTCAAACCCTAGCCCCGTTTTCGCAGTTTCCGAGCTCGCCAGAACAGCCGCCGTCGGAGCTCGAGGTTGGCGACTCTCCAGGGCACCTCGAGCCCTGTTACGCCTTCCACCTTTCTCGCCCCGACCTACCCTAACCGTCCATCTGATCCGTTGCTTCCGAAACGCAGGATATCGCCGGCAATTGCTCGCCGGAGCCGTCGGTCCCGAGGAGAGGAACGGCCGACGCCGGGAGAAGGAGGAGGAGAGGGACCGCGCTGAAACCGCTAGGGGATTCGCCATCGACGTGCGCATCGGGGGCCATCTTCGCCGCCTTCGCTAGGACCGCCAGGACCTCCGACCACCGTCGACTCCGCCGCCGCCGCCGTCGTCTCCATCGTCGCCACCACCACAGGTCAGTAGAGCCGTCTAGGCCGTCCGATTGAAATCCTGTGGGCCAGATTAGAAGGGGGGATGAAGGGGTATCGGCCAACCACGCAGCGCCGTGTGGCAAGCCGCGTGGCAAGCGCGTCGCCGCCGCGCCGCGTCACCCGCCTGGCCAGCTGTCCCAACCAGAAGCTGCCACTTGGCGCGTTCTGAGTTAGGGTCAGGCTAGATTGTTTTGATTTTTGCAGATTAAGTTTAATATTGCGAAAATCATAGAAAAATAACTACTTGGCCAATTTTAGCTTATGATATACCGTTGGATTCCTAATTTTGAGTAGAATCCAAATCTGCAATAATATCCCAGGTTCACAGCAAGGTTTTAGGTGTAGATTTTAATCATTAGATTAGAGAGTTTAATCTATAGAAAAATAATTAAAATTCTATTTTAATTGATTCTTGTTGCAATAACTTTCTTTCCACAATACCTACTGATCCAAATCATTAAGCTTTGCTTAGGATCATTAGATCTATCTTGGGCTAATTAGATGGTTTGAGCTCCTTTAAACCTAGGACTTGTTTTTAGTGATTCAATTAGATCTAAATATTTGGGAAATCAATTCTAGTGACACCCTTACACTATCACAACCCAAACTTGCTACATTGGTCAATTTAGAAGAACCAACCTTGCATAAAATACCATGTGCATGCATGCATGTTTACCTCTGTGATATGTTTTGAGCAAGTTGTGATCAGATCTATGTTTGTGATTCGTTAGATTGTTCGGAGTGCGCTAAGGAGTGCTATTGTGTAGAGTGCTGCTCGGATCAAGGCAAGTTACACCAGTTGTTCATAATTTTTGTCCCAGTTTTGATTCTATGCATGTGATCTTCAAAATTCTGTAGTATGCATGTGTAGGATGATCTAGTAGAATTTTTCCTTAGTATTATTTTGCAAGTGCGATGATTTTGTAGTATGCCATGAGTAGCTCTATACTTAGGATTTCCCATCCTAATAGGTTACCCCTGTTTTTACTAAGTATTGCTTGCTATGCTATATGTACAAAGTACCGTTGGGGGGTTCGAAAGACAAAGAATTTTTCTAAGTATAAAGGCTCTCTAGAGCAAACTTTTCTTCTCAAATCCACTTCAAAATAAAACTAAGTTTTCTTCTGGGCGGAATGGTTGTCGGGACAACGAGTGAGATTTTGGTGGAGGACGGCCGCCCAGGAATCAAAGAAGTTTGCCATGTTTCAGAATTCAGAAGCTTCCAGTGCAACCACAATACATTATGGGCTCTGTCTTGGCCTAGTACTTAGTGGGAAACCTCACCTGGGTACCAACATTTGGTGGTTCTTGGCACGGTTGGATCCAGAAGGTAGAGGGGCTACTAAGGGAAAGCCTCGCCATGGTCTTGTCTGTTAAAGGACTTGATCGTGGATTGTGGGTAAAGTGCACAAACTCTCGAGAGTATTGAAATCTGATCGATCAGCTGTGTTCACGGAAATAGAACAACATTGAGCATCTGAAGGATGGAGCCTCTGAAGGATCTTCCTCTCTCTTTTCTAAAACAAAGTTTTGAAACCCCATGGCCTGCGTAATATCGCTAATGGGTGGGAATTTGGGAACTTGGTGTGTAATATCCAAGTGACGCTTGGTGCATAATATCCAAGTGTTTGGTTGTTTGGACACTTGGTGCGTAATATCCTCGTGTGCCACTCGACCTTATTGTATCTAAGAAAACGTTTACAAAGAAGGACAATCCTCTCTTCTTATCTCTACTTAAGAAAACTAGCTTTGAGCAAATGAACTCTACATCCTATACCAGCCTTGCAGATAGAGATAGTCTTTTCTTTCCTTGGTGTAATTTGCCAATACATTCAAAGTATTGACCCAACTTGTTGGCTGCACGTCTGATGTGCAGAATCCGAAGATTGAAGGTGCGTAGGTATCGCGGGTCTACACTCGACAAGCCTGGGGCGTTGATGGACTCATGCTGCTTTTATGTTTCCGCTGTTATTTGAGCTAGCATAATGCTAAGCAATTTTTGTAATAAATTCATACTCTGGATTCTCCGTGTAATAAAGACTTTTTGTTTTACATGATATTTCATCGACTGTGAGTGCTAGCTAATGATCCAGGGACTAGCATGATAATCACATGGACTTAGGATCCTTATCGATCCGAGGTCACTACAGTACTATTTGGATTGGACCCGTTTGGCTAGCCTACTTTGTCCCATAACCATTCTGGCCTATTACTGTACAGTTCCACACTGTTTGAAATGGGCCCATTTATGCAATCTACTGTGGTCCATAAACTTTCGGCTCTGTTACTGTTCGGGACCATAAACGTCCTGCACATATTCTGGCATGTTACTGTTTTGGTCTGGTAGGTTTCTCGGTCTATTACTGTTCCTTCATGGTGCAATTCGGTCTGTTACTGTTTTGGATTTCTATGATCCTGGCCTTTTTCTGCACTGACCTGTTACTGTTTTAGCCATTTAATTTTCTGGCCCTTTTACTATTCTGGTCCATGAATGTTCTCGGGATGTAATGTTTCCGCCTATTACTGTTTTGGTCGGTTCCTTTTTGGGCCTGTTACATTTTTGGTCGTTTACTGTTTCACCTTGTTATTGTTTTGTCTATTATTGTTTCGGCATGTTAATGTTTTGGCCATTTACTGTTATGTAGCACGCCTATGGGTCTGGCCCGTTACTTTTATGGTCTTTTACAGTTTTTGCATTTCTGCAACTCATTCTGATATCATAAAAAGTGTACAACTTGTGAGCATTTTTACTGTTCATCGTCGGCCTAATACAAGACGGGCAAATACAAAACATGATACTTATCCTAATCGACCTGGCTAGCATAGGTATGGAACCGCCTACCGCTATGTCTAGACGATGTCAACTAAATGCCTACATGGCCTATGAGATTTATCTAGATACTACATCAAATACAAACTACTTGAAATTATTACATATTATCAACTCAAGGGAAAGAAATTCAGCATTTTAGTTGACAATCGAGTTGATAGCAGTCCTCAATTTGATTTCTCCATCTATCACCTGCATCTCCCTTTTGTGTGACATAGACATTGGAAAACAACCTTGAGACATGATCTTGCAGCCCCCCTTTAGTGGCGATAACAATAATTATAGTCTAAAACTAAGTACTAACAAGTTAATAATCAAAGAAGACAAACTACTCATTTAACTGATACAATAGGAGCTATGAACTGGAGTTTACTACTGGTTAATGGTTTAAATATACTGACCATCATGTCAAACAAATAGGACAAGAAAGCATTAAACAAGTGTGCCTACCGTGAAACGAGAAATATAACAATGTGTATGGTTTAGAATTTCATCAAATATAAACTAGCCAGGTCATATCAACAAATATATATATATAGAAAAATAAACTAGAAGAATAAACCAGAAAATGGCATGCAGTTACTATCGTAGCTAACAATGAACAAGACAGGAATTATAATGGCATCATACGAGAACTTGTAGAGCAGGAATGCAAACCACAAATGAACTATATAGTAGAGGATAGTTAGGTCATTGCTTAGGACGAACTAGAACCAGATACGAAATATAATAGCGTCTTTTGTGAACCTGTAAAACAGGACAAGCAAGCATTAGAAAAGTGTACCTACAATGAAATGAGCAATCAAACAAAGTGTTTCTTAGAATTTCAACAAATATAAAATAGCCAGGTTGTTTAAAAAATAGAAGAAGTTGTATATCCTGGAAAGCAAGATACGTTGGTTGACTTAGAATTTGCGATGAGCTACACAATGACATGCAATTACTGTCGTACCTAAGAATGAACTAGATGGAAATTATAATGGCATCAAACCAGAACTTGCAAAGCAGGAACGCAAACCACAAATGAAATACACAGTAAAGGATAGTTATATCATTGCTTAGGATGAACCAGCACCAGATTAAAAATATAATGGTGTCTCTGGCGAACCTGTAGAAGAGGACAAACAAGCATTAGACAAGTCTGCTTATAATGGAATGAGCAATCAATCAAAGTTTTTCTTAGAATTTCAGCAAATATAAACTAGCCAGGTCATTTCAACAAATATATATGGAAGCCGTCGTTTATCCTGGAATGCAAGAGACGTTGGGTGACTCAGAATTTGCGGTGAGCTACACAATGGGAATGCATTTACTGTCGTATCTAGGAACCTGATACGTCGGAAACGTATCTATAATTTTTTATGTTCCATGCTTATTTAGTATCTACTTTGCTTTGCTTTGTATACACCTTGAGGTGTTTTTATATGTTTTCTGGTACTAACCTATTAACAAGATGACACAGTGCCAGTTGCCTGTTTTCTTTTGTTTTTGGTTCCAGAAAAGGCAGAAAATCAATATTCAAGAAACTGGACGGGACAAAAGCCAAACTCAATATTTTACCCTGGGGAACACGGATCCAGAGTACGAGACACAGGGGAGGCACACCCCTTAGCCACGCGGCTAATCCTAGCCCGCGCCTGGAGGGGTGCGGCCACCCTAGGTGCCCCTGCCTTCCCTCTTCGCCTATAAGAAGCCCCCGATACCAAAACCCTAACTACCCGATCAATCTTCCATGAAACAGCCCATAGCCGCCACCACCATCATCTCTAGATCGGGGGGGTCTGAAGCTCTTCCCGGCACCCTACCAGAGGGGAGATCACCTCGGAGGCCTTCTTGTTCATCATGCCATCCTTCGGTATGAAGCGTGAGTAGTTCCACCTTGGACTACAGGTCCATGTAGTATCTAGATGGTTGTCCCTCCTCCTTTGTTCTACCATGGTTAGATCTTGTGAGCTCCGTTCATGATCAATATCACCTTTTCGTAATCATGCATGCTGTGTTTGCGGGGATCCGATGGATATTGAGATTACTATGTCAGATTGATTAATAGTTTTGTCTTATTGATTCTATCATGTCTGTGTTATTTGTTATCTTGCATGCTCTCCGTTTCTAGTAGCTATCTTGGCCAAGTAGATGCCAGTGACTCCAAGAGGGAGTATTTATGCTCGATAGAGGGTTCATGCCTCTATTTAATCTAAGGGAAGTGACAGAAATATCTAAGGCTGTAGATGTGCTATTGCTACTAGGGAGAAAATAAAGGTCTCTTGTTCATGGAACAAGTGGATTGTTTACCATACACACTTTGCTTAAAGAAGTTATCCGTTGCTTGCAACTTAATACTGGAGGGGGTTCGGATGATAACCTAAACATGGATTACTAGTCATATATGCAGTTGGATGGCGGTCTATGTATGTTGTTGTATTGCCTAATCGATATCATAGGATGATGAATGTCTAGTATTGCATTGTTATGCCTTGCTCAGTCCTGTCAATTGCCCTGCTGTAATTTGTTTACCCAGCATGCCATGTTTGTTTATCTTAAGGAGAACACCTCTAGTGAACTATGGACCCCGGTCCAATCTTTACCATTGATAAATCTTCCACTATTACTGTTTACCTTTCTGCAAACCATCATTACCGTGCACACCATACAGTTAATCCTTTGTTTTTAGCAAACCAGTGAGATTGATAACCTCACTGTTCGTTGGGGCAAAGTATTGAGTTTGTGTTGTCCAATTTTCCAAGTTGCTAGCAACACCTTTGAGTCGCTTCCTTCCTACTACTGGTTCGATAACCTTGATTTCTTACTGAGGTAATACTTGCTATTGTGCTCATCACACCTTCCTCTTGGGGACTCCCAACGAAGCTCTACATTGATTTGAGCCACCATCAAGATTTTCTGGTGCCGTTTCCGGGGAGGCTAAGGACAGCTTCACAAGGGGAGTCCTTCACAACCTTTCTCTTTACTTTTTTTTTCTTAGTTTCTTTTGCTTGGTTTTGTTTTCCTCTTTTTATCAAAAACTCAAAAAACATTAGTTTTGTTGGGTTTGCTTTTTCTTATAAAAAATACAAAAAATTAGTTCCCGCTCTAGTTGCTGCTGCTGTTGGCTTGCTCCACTTTTGCAAAAATGAACTCTGTTGAGAACACCAAGTTGTGTGACTTCACTAGAACAAACAACAATGATTTCCTGAGAACACCTATTTCTCCACCTTCTCCTGATGCTACCTTTTATGAAATAAAGCCTACTTTGTTGAATCTTGTGATGAAAGAGCAATTTTCTAGTGCTAGTTCTGATGATGCTGCTGCCCACCTCAATAACTTTGTTGAACTTTGTGATATGCAAAAAATATAAGGATGTAGATTGAGATATTATTAAGCTCATGTTGTTTCCTTTCTCCTTGAGAGGAAAAGCTAAAGAATGGTTGCTATCCTTGCCTAGAAATAGTATTGGTCCTTGGATTCAGTGCAAAGATTCTTTTATTATAAAATACTATCCTCCTACTAAGATTATATCTATGAGAAGTGAAATAATGAAATTTAAACAACTTGATAATGAACATGTTGCTCAAGATTGGGAAAGAATGAAATCTTTGGTTAAAAATTGTCCCACTCATGAACTTACTGCTTGGATGATTATCTAGACTTTTTATGCAGGTTTAAACTTCTCCTCAAGAAACCTGTTGGATTCAGCTGCTGGAGGTACCTTTATGACCATTACCTTGGGTGCTGCAACAAAGCTCCTTGATAATATGATACTTAATTATTCTGAATGGCACACTGAGAGAGCTCCACATGGTAAGAAGGTAGATTCTATTGAAGAAACCTCCTCTTTGAGTGATAAGATTGATGTTATCATGGCTATGCTTGTTAATGGAAAATCTCCTATAGATCCTAATAATGTTCCCTTAGTCTCTTTGGTTGCTCAAGAAGAGCAAGTTGATGTGAACTTCATTAGAAACAACAATTTCAACAACAATGCCTATACGAATAATTTTGGTAGTAACAACAATTATAGGCCTTATCCTCCTAATAATGGCAATACCTATGGAAACTCCTACAATAATACTAGAAGTGCTCCCTCTGAACATGAAGTCTTTCTCAAAGACTTTATTACTAAATAAAGCACCTTCAACAAGACTGTGGAGTAAAAGCTTTTGAATGTTGAGAAAAATATTTCCTCTTTGTCTGAAGCACATTCCTCTTTGATTAATAAAATGGCTGCTAAACCTGAAACTTTGGATAGTTCCTTTGCTGCTACTCATGCCATACAAGTTACTATTGATGAAAATGTTAGACTTTTATCCCAACTACATGCTAAGTGGGAAAGAGAAGTTGAAATTTCTAGAAACAATAGTGTGTGCACTATCACCACCACCAATATGGATGCCACTAAACCACAATAAGTCCCTATTCCTCCTACCACAATGCCTAAACCCAATGAGCCTACTACTAGTGATGCTAAGTTTGATTTTTATCTTAATGGTTGCAATATTTCTGAAGTGATTATGTTCCTACAAAAGCTTGCTACAATTCCTAATTCTAGTGATATGAATGTGGCTTTCACCAAACACATTACAGATGCTCTCATTAAAATTAAGGAAGAAAAGTTGAAAAACAAAGCCTCTATTCCTAGGAAAGTAGAAGACAGTTGGGAACTCATCATTAATATGCAAGTGAATGACTTTGATCTCAAAGCTTCACGTGACCTTAGTTCTAGTGTCTCTATTATGCCTAGAAAGATTTATGAAATGCTTGATTTGCCACCTTTGGAAGATTGTTATTTGGATGTCCCACTTAATGATAATGCTAAAAGGAAACTCATGGGGAGTTTTAATGATGTTCTTATTATGGTTAACAATGCTTATGTCTCTGTTGATTACTATGTTTTGGATGTTGAATACAATGCTTCTTGTCCTATTACTTTGGGAAGACCTTTTCTTAGAACTGTTGGTGCCATCATTGATATGAAAGAAGACACCATTAAATATCAATTTCCATTCAAGAAAGGTATCGAACACTTCCCTATGAGGAGATAGAAGTTTCTTTTTTCTCCTCCTTTGAAAGCAAGGTTTGATGTTAATGCTTCTTCATTTGAAAATACTTGATTCTTGCTTCTTGTGCCTAACTTAAAGGCGTTAAAGAAAAGTACTTATTGGAGATAACCCAAAAGTTTTCTTGAGTCTTGGAAGTTATTATCTCTGTAATGAGCTCTCCTTATCATTTTTTATTTGCTTTTTGTGCCAAGAATAACCTCTAATAAGAGGGAAGTAAGATTTGGGGAGTTGCTGTCCCGAAACGGATTTTTGTGCTCCACCGTAAAGATTCGTGTCAAATCTCTATAAGTCGGATTGAGCTGTGATTTTCTGAATAAATCCCCTAGTATGTTAGATAACTTTCGTTAGTTCAACACTTTTTGATTTTAGCAATAGAAGGTCTTCAAAAAAAATCGGTTTCTACCTGCTGGTCTGTTTTGACAGATTTCTGCCATTATTTGCATTTGCTTCTTATTGATTCCTTTTTGGGTTCTTTTTGGGAAATTGAGATTTTTGAGGGAATTGCTACAGTATCTTGTGTTTTTAGTGAAAGTTTTTCTGTTCTAAAACTAAACTCCAAAGGTCTATTATCTTTTGAATACACTAATGTTGCTAATGAAGATTGTGTGAAGTTTTGTATGAAGGAAAATTTTCGGGTGTAGAGGAAAAATGATGTAATGAGATGAAGAATGGAAAAAAGCTCAAGCTTGGGGATGCTCCCCCAATGTCACCCCAAGAAATATTCAAGAGGTACAAGCGTCAAAGCTTGGGGATGCCCAAGGCATCCCCTTCTTCATCAATAAAAATCTCAGGTCTTTCTAGACACTTCGTTTTTATTGTTTCATGCATTATTGTGTTGTTCTTGGAGCGTCTTAGTTTTCGTTTTATTTTTATTTTGTTTACTTTTCTTGAATAAAGTAGTTTGGACCCCCCGTTCTCGATGTGTTGTTGCAAATAAGTTGATTAGTTTTGGAGAGGAGTAGAAAGATTTGCTTAGTAGTACAAGAGGAGCTTGCTTTGACTGTGACTTAGACTTTAGCAGGTCATGATAGATGTTGTTTTGAACTTATGCTTAGTGATTATTCCTGTAGCATTAATTGTTCCAAACAATTGGGATTGCTTAATGTGCCTTGAAGGAATCATGCGTTGTTTTGGTATACAAAAGCATAGTATTGTGGTATTCTCCTTTGATGCTTTGTTTGGGTTGACTTGGCACATGCTCACACCATGTTATGACTATGAACAAGTCACCATAGCCTCTATGATCATTTAGTCCTTGAATTGTATTACCACTTTATGCTTTGATTAGTAATGTTTTGTCGCTCTACATGATTATGGCCATTATTGCTCTCTTAGTTGGTCGCTCCCAGTCTTTTGCTAGCATCCACTTGTATGAGTAAGCTCTACTCATGCATCCAACTCCCAAGAAACCAAGTTATTCCAAAGTGTCCACTCCACTATAAGTTCCTATGCATGGTGTGTTACACCATTCCAAGTATATTCTTGTTTTCAGCTACCTTCCATTTAAAAAGTCTCTTTGTTATGTGAAAACTTAGTGATTAAAGCTCTCACGAACTTGATGGCACACTTTATTTTTCTTGCCCCTAAATAAACTTGAACCATTGTGTCATCTATGTTGTATATGCTTGCACTTATACATTGGAATTAGCAGAACCGTGCTGTCACAGGGAACGCTTTCAACATTGCACTTGTACATTGTACACATTTGATATCATGATCTTTTGTCTATGGATGTCGTCGGTGTGAGATAAAAGGGGAGCTTGTAAGTCCATGGAGTTATGTATGTGTGTTAGAGCAACTCCTGGGCCGCTAGCCTAAGCCATGCCTAATCATGATGGAAACTTGCAACATCACCATAGTGAGAAATCTATGAAGCTTTCTTCTTATAAAAAAAGAGACACATTGAGAAGAGGAAAGAGAGAAAAAAAGCACCATTTTCCCATGGTAAATAAGAAGATTGCTGAGATGCTCATTGTCTACTTGCCTTGTCATTTTGATTATGGGATAGCTCCTGTATCATGTGCAAGGGGTATCCCGTTGGCGGTTCTCTATGATACACATATACTTACTATGAGAAGAACTTACATGTGACTAAAGTTGAGTAGCATGAGGAGCAGCCCTCGTATTCAAGGGACATGAGATTGCCAACTTATACTTTGTCAAGCATATACTCCATAGTTTGTTCACTTTAACCTTAATCACTTCAAGATGCTTATGATAGGGGCAATGAGAGCTGAAAGCTAACAAGTACCATAATTTTTGGAAGCTCTTTTTGAGACTTGAAATCCCTGCTTCCCTTTTGTGAAGGGCCTTTCTTCCATCATTATATTGAGTTTCCTCCTTCTATCCGTAGGCACCAATTATGATAGCATAGTTGCCATTCTTAGTTCTATGTGCATTGTCCCAAAACTTATTGATTGATTCATATTGTTGATATTGCTTGTTCATGAACTATTTGTATCTAGTCACTCTTATGAACTTTGAAGGTGTCCTATGCATCTATTTGCTACTACATAAGGGACAAGCTGATTGCCACTATGCTCTGTTTTCTATATGTGAAACAAATAAACGTCTTTCAATGCACTGTTATTCATGATCTTTGTTTGTAACCTTTCATGTTGCATGCATAGTTACTTTGTATTATTGTTATAACTCCATATTTTATGCTCATGTTTAGAGTTCTTTGATCCCAGGTTTCAATGCTTGCAAATGGTTTGATCTTGATTTTGATGGTGCATGTCACCTCAAAAATTATTATTTTTATCACTTACCTACTCAGGGAGGAGTAGGAGTTAAGCTTGGGGATGCTTGATACGTCAAAAACGTATCTATAATTTTTGATGTTCCATGCTTGTTTAGTATCTACTTTAATTTGCTTTGTCTACACTTTGAGGTGTTTTTATATGTTTTCTGGTACTAACCTATTAACAAGCTGCCACGGTGCCAGTTGCCTGTTTTCTTCCCTTTTTGGTTCCAGAAAAGGAAGAAAATCAATATTCTCGGAATTGTACGAGACAAAAGCCAAAGTCAATATTTTACCGTGGGGAACACGGAGCCAGAGTACGAGACGAAGGGGAGCCACCAGGGGGCCACACCCCCTGGCCGTGTGGCTAACCCTAGCCCGCGCCTGGGGGGTGCGGCCACCCTGGGTGCCCCTGCCTCTCCTCTTTGCCTATAATAATCCCCCGATACCAAAACCTTAAGTACCTGATCGATCTTCCACGAAACAGTCCGTAGCAGCCGCCACCATTGTCCCTAGATCTAGGAGGATCCGAAGTTCTTCCCAGAGTTCTTCTTCTTCATCATGCCAGCCTTCGGTATGAAGCGTGAGTAGTTCCACCTTGGACTACGAGTCATGTAGTAGCTAGATGATTTTCTCTCCTCCTTTGTGCTACCATGTTTAGATCTTGTGATCTTCGTTCATGATCAAGATCATCTATTTGTAATCATGCATGTTGTGTTTGCGGGGATCCGATAGATATTGAGATTACTATGTAAGATTGATTAATGGTTTTGTCTTATTGATTCTATCATGTTTGTGTTGTTTATGATCTTGCATGCTCTCCATTTCTAATAGCTATCGTGGCCAAGTAGATGCCAGTGACTCCAAGAGGGAGTATTTATGCTCGATAGAGGGTTCATGCCTCAATTTAATCTAAGGGAAGTGACAGAAATCTCTAAGGTTGTAGATGTGATATTGCTACTAGGGAGAAAATAATGGTCTCTTGTTTATGGAACAAGTGGATTGTTTACCTTACACACTTTGCTTAAAGCAGTTATCCGTTGCTTGCAACTTAATACTGGAGGGGGTTCGGATGATAACCTGAACGTGGATTACTAGTCATATATGAAGTTGGATGGCGGTCTATGTATCTTGTTGTATTGCCCAATCGAATATCATAGGATGATGAATGTCTAGTATTGCATTTTTATGCCTTGCTCAGTCCTATCAATTGCCCTGCTGTAATTTGTTTACCCAGCATTCAATGTTTGTTTATCTTAAGGAGAACACCTCTAGTGAACTATGGACCCGGTCCAATCTTTACAATTGATACATCTTCCATGGTTACTATTTACCTTTCTGCAAACCACCATTACCTTCCACACCATATAGTTAATCCTTTGTTTTCAGCAAACCGATGAAATTGACAACCTCACTATTCATTGGGGAAAAGTCTTGAGTTTGTGTTGTGTAGGTTTCCAAGTTGCTAGCAACACCTTTGAGTCGTTTCCTTCCTCCTATTGGTTCGATAACCTTGGTTTCTTACTGAAGGAAGACTTGCTATTGTGCTCATCACACCTTCCTCTTGGGAACTCCTAACGAAGCTCTACATTGATCTGAGCCACCATTAGAACCAAATAGAAATTATAATGGCATCATAAGAGAACTCGTAGAGCAAGAATGCAAACTACGAATGAACTATATATAGAGGATAGCTATGTCGATACTTAGGACGAACCGTTAGATATAAAATATAATGGCATTGCTTGTGAACCTGTAGAATAGGACAAGCAAGCATTACACAAGTGTGCCTACAAATGAATTGAGCAATTGAATAGAGTGTTTTCTACAATTTTAGCAAATATAAACTAGCCAGGTCATTTCAACAAATATATATGGAAGCAATAGTATATCGGGGAATGCAAGAGACGTTGGGTGACTCAGAATGACGTGTGCCTACAAATATATATGGAAGCTATAGTATATCATGTGCCTACAAATGAATTGGGAATGTAGTTAGTTTAGTAGATAAGAATGAACAAGACAGAAACTTTAATGGCATCATGCGAGAACTTGAAGAGCAGGAACGCAAACCACAAATGAACTACACCATAGAGGTTAGTTATGTCATTGCTTAGGATGAACCAGCACCAGATTAAAAATATAATGACGTCTCTTGCAAACCTGTAGACAAGGACAGGAAGGCATTAGGCAAGTGTGCCTATAATCAAATGATAAATCAATCGAAGTGTTTCTTAGAATTTTATCAAATATAAACTGTCGAGGTCATTTCAACAAATATATATGGAAGCAATCGTTTATCCTGAAATGCAAGAGACGTTGGGTGACCTATAATTTGTGGTGAGCTACAGAATGAGAATGCAATTACGGTCGTAGCTAGAAACCACATAGAAATTATAAAGGCATCATAAGAAAACTTATAGAACAAGAATGCAAACTATGAATGAACTATATATATAGTAGAGGATAGCTATGTCGCTTCTTAGGAGGAACCGTTAGATATGAAATATAATGGCATTGCTTGTGAACCTATAGAACATGACAAGCAAGCATTACACAAGTGTGACTACAAATGAATTGAGCAATTGAATAGAGTGTTTCCTAGAATTTTAGCAAATATAAACTAGCCAGGTCATTTCAACAACCATATATGGAAGAAGTAGTATATCCTGAAATGCAAGAGACGTTGTGTGACTCAGAATTTGCGGTGATCCACACAATGGGTATGCAGTTAATTTCGTATCTAAGAATGAAAGGGACAGAAATTATAATGGCATTAGAACTTGCAGAGAAGGAACACAAACCACGAATGAACTACACAGTAGAGGATAGTTATGTCGTTGCTTAGGATGAACCAGCACCATATTGGAAATATAATGGCGTCTCTTGAGAACCTGTAGAAGAGGACAAGGAATCATTAGACAAGTGTGCATACAATGAAATGAGCAATCAATCAAAGTGTTTCGTAGAATTTTAGCAAATATAAACTAGCCAGGTTATTTCAACAAATATATATGGAAGAATTCGTTTATCCTGGAATACAAGAGCTGTTGGGTTTCCGAGAATTTGTGGTGAGCTACACAATAGGCATGAAGTTACTATCGTAATTAGTAACCGGATAGAAATTAGAAAGGCATCATAAGGGACCTTTTATAGCAAGAATGCAAACTACAAATGAACTATATATATAGTATATGATAGAAATAATGCTGCTTAGGACGAACCATTAGATATGAAATATAATGGCATTGCTTGTGAACCTGTAGAACAGGACAAGAAAGCATTACACAAGTGTGCCTACAAATGAATTGAGCAATCGAACAAAGTGTTTCCTAAAATTTCAGCAAATATAAACTAGCCAGGTCATTTCAACAAATATATATGGAAGTAGTATTATATCCTAGAATTCAAGAGATGTTGGGTGACTCAGAATTTGTGGGGATCTACACAATGGGCATGCAGTTACTTTTGTAGCTAAGAATGAATGGGATAGAAATTATAATGGCATCATGCCAGAACTTGCAGAGCAGGAACGCAAACCACGAATGAACTACACAGTAGAGGATAGTTATGTCGTTGCTTAGGATGAACTAGCACCAGATAAGGAAACAATGATATAGCGCTTGTGAATAGGTAGAAGAGGATGTGCAAACCAATATGTTCAGTGTTCTCACTTGAGCTCTATGCAAATAAAACACAAATAGTAAATGTTGCATGTTTTAAAGATCCAGATAGCAACAACAAAATTATAAACGAACTAGTATGATGAGTTTAAACGGGTACTACATGATAGAAGAATGATGCCAGGGAGGAAATAATAGCAATAACTTAGCTTATGACGAACCAGATAGATTCAGTAACTATGGAGCAGGGAATCCACACTAATATTTTTCACTAACTTTACATTTTGCAAAAACTACACAATAGAAAGCAATTTTATTTTTGTAGGGAGTAGCTAAGAACATGTGCATGACAAAATAACAAACATGTGCATTACTTGAAATTTTTAGAGCAGCGAATGCAAACAAACATGTCCAGTGACCTTTTATGTAGCTCAAAGAACAAGCATGCTCAATGACTTGTATGTACTAGCACGATTACAAAAGTGAAGTTCACTGCGATAGGCTTTAACCTACTATATTGCTGAGAAAACAGAAAGGGGTTGGAGATTAGGTTACTTCGGTCGGAGAGGTGTCTAAGCATCATCGGTACCGTGCGGGTGACGTGCAGGTCACCGAGGGTGCTGCGGTTGCGGCTAAGTAGATCTTGGGAAGTTAGGGAAGCAGATCCTGGGCGGTCGGTGAAGCATATCTTGGGCGGTCGATGCCGGCTTGAGCACGGCGGACGAGAGAGACACTAAGGTAGATCTGGCACGATGGACGAGAGCCTCGCTGAGGCAGATCCGGTGCATTGAACGGAAACACCCGTGTAGCTGGTCTAAAGCGATGGGCATGGAACTCGTTGAACTAGATCCCATCCGGTGGACACCGGTGAGGCGGCTCCGGTACGGTTGGATAGCATTCGGCGGCGTGGAAGCAGAGCTTGGGCAGTCGGTGATGATATGTCCAAAATTCATCTACTTTCCCGAACACTTTTGCTATTGTTTCTCCTCTAAACTTGTGTGATTTGGATACAACTAACACGGACTGACGCTGTTTTCAGTAGAATTACCTTGGTGTCTAGTTTTTGTGCAGAAAATCAACTATGAGGAAAAATCCCGGAAAATATGCCAAAAATCCTATTTCACCAGAAGACTCATGGAGCCAGAACACGAGACGGAGTAGGGCCTGAGGGGCCCACACCCCCTGCCGCGCGGGCCAGGCCTGGCCACGCCTGGAGGGGGTGTGGCCGCCTCAGGCACCCGCTCGGACTCCCTGTTCGCCTATAAGTTGCCTTCTGACCTAAAAACTCAGGGGGGTTCCACATTTTTCTAGAAAGAGTTCCGCTGCACCGCCACCACCAGAAACCATGATTCGGAACCAGAAACTCCGTTCTGGCACCGTGCCGGGACGGGGAATTTGGAGAGGATCATCGCCATCATCACCAACAACGCCTCTCCATCAACCGTCCATGTTTCCCTCATCCATGAGTGAGTAATCCCCCGCTGTAGGCTATGGGGATGGTAGGGATTGGATGAGTTCAATCATGTAATCGAATAAGATTGTTAGGGCATGGTGCCTAGTATCTCTATTAGTGCTATTTGACTTTGTTGCAACTTGTTGTGCTTAATGCTTGTCACTAGGGCCCGAGTTCCATGATCTTAGATCTGAACTTATTATTGATTCATGATGATAGTATTGTTTGTGATCTTATCTGCAAGTTGTGTACACATATCATTGTCCGGATCCAAAGGCCCCAGAGTGACAGAAATTGGGACAGCCGGAGGGGATGGCTGTGATGTGAGGATCACATGTGTTCATGGAGTGTTAATGCTTTGCTCTAGTGCTCTACTAAAAGGAGCACCTTAATTATCAGTAGTTCCCTTGAGGTCCCGCTACAATGGGCTAGCAAGAGAAAAGATGTTGTGCAAGTTCTCATTGCGAGCATGCATGACTATATATGGAGCACATGCTTATGATTGTTTAGTACTTGGATGCTTTATCTTATTTATCTACAATTGCCCAAGATCTTGAAGTTACATATTTAGACTTGTCCATGCAATGCCCGTCCATCCATCCCTATGCCTACCGCTCTCATATTCTATTGTTTGCTACTACTGTTACTATTGCTCTTGTTCTACTGCTGCTGTTACTTTACTATTACTACTACAAAACTATTGCTACTGATAAACTTTTGTGAGCAATAACTATTTCCAAGTGCAGCTAAATTGACAACTAAGTTGTTAAGGCATATAAGTATTCTTTGTCTCCCCTTGTGTCGAATCAATAAATTGGGTAATACTACCCTCGAAGACTGTTGCGATCCCCTATACTTGTGGGTCATCAAGACTATTTTCTGGCGCCATTGCCGGGGAGCATAGCTTTATTTGTAAGTTCACTTGAATCTATTATTGTTCACTGCTATTCCTTTCATCGTGGGGAAATCTCGTGATGGAAAGTTTCCTATTTTACCACCTCAGCTGCTCCTAAACACCTCTGCTTCTCTTGATTCACCGTCTGTTATAAGTAATCTTGTCACACCACCACATACTCATTCTACACACACTGCTACTACTGATGAATCTGAAATTGCTTCTGATACTCATGATGTTACTTCTATTGTGCTTGATGTGAGTGGTTCATTAGGTCCTTTCCTAGATGCTACAATTGCTAGAACTATTTTGGGAAACACTGAAACTCCTAGTGAAGACACTATTACACCTGTTAGCTCACCTGAGTCTAGAGAAAGATATGATATTAGTGATGACTACATTGAAATGACTAATGAATTTATTGAAGAGTACCAAAACACACATTGTGCTAGTGCTATTAGGAGTCTCCTTGAGAAACGTACCATTATTCCTAAACTGTGTTCTGATGCTAAGTTCGCCACTTCTCCCATAGATATTAAAGATGAATATTATGATTTCTCTCTTGATTTATTTTATTTAGACATTGTTGAGAAAGAACCTTTTTTGGGACTGAAAATGAGAGTGCTATGGGACATATGAATGAGCTTTACACTATGAGTTCCTTATTCTCTAATGATTTTAAGATGCGCAAGTACTTTGTTAGTAAGATCTTCCACTTTTCACTAAAATAATTAGCTAAAGCTTGGTTTAATAGATTACCTCCTAGATCCATTGATAGCCCTGATTGCTTGATTGCTTCTTTCTTTCAGAAATATTTTCCTCCCAGTGCTAGACATGCTGTTTTGCATAAACCTTTTGATTTTAAACAGGGAGAAAAAGAGAAATTGCCTGAGTCATTGACAAGGTTCTGTACCTTGATTCATGCACCCTGGATGTCCATTACCTAAAAATGAGCTTCTTGATATTTATTATAATGGACTAACTGATGATTCTAGGACATACTTAGATAGTTTTGCTGATTGTGTTTTCAAGAAAAGAACTCCTATAGATGCTGAAGATTTAATGGCTAAAATAAGCAAGAGTTATGATGATTGGACTTTAACTGAGCTAAATACACCTGAGCCTATTACTCCTGAACCAGTTGTGCCTGAACCAGTTCCAACACCAACACCAAGGAAGAGGGGAGTGATTGCATTAAATGATGAAGTGATGAAGGAAGCTAAGAAATGTCTTAAGGAGAAAGGTATTAGAGCTGAAGATGTGAAGAATCTACCTCCAATAGAAGAATTATGTAAGCCAATTCCCCACTCATCTACTATTGAGGTACACTCTCTCCACTTTAATGAAGGTGTCATTCCCTATGGTAAACCTCCTGATCAATGCTTAGAGGAACTTGACACTTTTATTGTTAAACAAGGTAATTTTAATAAACAAGTTCAGAATCATTTATTGGAAAACTCTAGAGCTATTAATGAGTTGAAAGATATTGTGGAAAGAACTACTAATGATGTTAAAATGATTTGTAAACACTTTCAAATGGTTCAAACCCAAATTTATCATCTTGCTATGGTACAAAAAGATATGCTATTTAATGCCTCAGGAGATAAACATTCTCATGGAATTAGAACTAGGAGTGGTATATCCACTCAAGATACTTTATATCCTGAATGTAGTGACCTCGGATCAAGTAAGATCCTAAGTCCCTGTGATTAACATGCTAGTCCCTAGATCAATAGCTAGCACTCACAGTCGATGAAATATCATGTAAAACACAAGTCTTTATTACATGAATCGAATAATCCGGAGTTTACATTATTACAACAAAAGCGATATAAATACAACTTGGAGTCCCATCAATGCCACAGGCAGGTTGAGTGAAGACCCGCGATCCTAGCGCACCTTTTAACGATCTCCGAAATTCTGCACATGAAACTTGCAGCTAACAAGTTGGGTTAATACTTTGAATATATTGGCAAATTACACCAAGGAAGGAAAGACTAACTCTACATGCAAGGCTAGTTTAGGCTTTGGAGTTCATTTGCATAAAGCTAATTTTCTCTAAGTATGGAGAAAAGAGAGAGAGAGGGTTTTACCCTATTTTGTAAACATTTGCTTAGATAAAATAGGGTCGAATGGCACACGAGGATATTACTCACCAAGTGTCCAAACAACCAAACACTTGGATATTACTCACCAAGTGACACTTGGATATTACGCACCAAGTTCCCAAAATCCCACCCATTGGCGATATTACTCACGCCATGGGGTTTCAAAACTTTGTTTAGAAAAGAGAGAGGAAGATCCTTCAGAGGCTCCATCCTTCAGATGATCAATGTTGTTCTGTTTCCGTGAACACGGCTGATCGATCAGATTGCAATACTCTCGAGAGTTTGTGCACTTTACCCACAATCCATGATCAAGTCCTTTTATAGACAAGACCATGGCGAGGCTTTCCCTTAGTAGCCCCTCTACCTTATGGATCCAACCATGCCAAGAACCTCCAAATGTTGGTACCCAGGTGAGGTTTCCCACTAAGTACTAGGCCAAGACAGAGCCCATATGTATTGTGGTTGCACTGGAAGCTTCTGAATTCTGAAACATGGATGACTTCTTTGATTCCTGGGCGGCCCTCCTCCACCAAAATCTCACTCGTTGTCCCGACAACCATTCCTCCCAGAAGAAAACTTAGTTTTATTTTGAAGTGGATTGGAGAATAAAAGTTTGCTCTAGAGAGCCTTTATACTTAGAAAAATTCTGTCTTTCGAACCCCCCAACGGTACTTTGTATATATAGCATAGCAAGCAATACTTAGCAAAACAGGGGAACCAATTAGGATGGTAAATCCTAAATGTAGAGCTACTCATGGCATACTACAAAATCATCGCACTTGCAAAATAATGCTAAGGAAAAACTCTACTAGAACAACCTACACATGCATACTACAGAATTTTGAAGATCACATGCATAGAATCAAAACTGGGACAAAAGTTATGAACAAGTGGTGTAACTTGCCTTATGTTGATAATATGGTTGTTGATTGTATTTCTCCGCAGCAATCGCACTCTCCGAACAATCTGATACGAGGACAAGGTAGTTCCAATCAAAACAATTGCAAACATAGCAAACACAACAAGGATGATCAAAAACATGCATGATGGTTTAATATGTTACAATGCTTACATTTAGTTCTCTGAGAATTAATAGATCATATGATGCATGTATGAGATCAATTAAAGCAATAGGGTACTTGTTATTAATAATTACTTGCGTTGTAACGCATGTTCTAACTGTTGTATTAAATTTGTTTCTTGGGTTTACTGGATAGAGGACGTTAATATGAACCAGTAGGCGTTGGATTCACCCTAATCGGAGTTATAGATCTTTTTGTATGATTTAAATAGTGTTTAATGGGTTTTAAATGATTCATACAGTTTTTATTCCCTAAAAATCAAACTAAAATTATATCTGTAATCTCCACGGAATTGTGATTCCAGGGACATATTATTTGTAATTTTCTGAGCAGTATTTATTTTCTTATGGATTTATTACTCTAAATAATCCATTAAACTATTTATTTAATTGCTGCGAAACCTTACAGTATTTTCCTGAACCCTTTGCAGATTGATGATCTACATGGAACCAGCTTTCTATCGGTATATTATTTATATTTTTGTGATATGCAAATAATTTTCTATAAATTTAATGATTTATAAAGCCATTAAAACTAATTAAATCACTACGGGGTAAATATTCCGCAAAGGCTGGATCCAACCAGATATTATTAATCTACATTACAGTAGCTTCAATTGGATATATTGTTCATATTTTTCGAAGTTACAGATAATTTCCTATGAATTTATTAACCTAAAAGACCATTAAAAGTAATTAAATTACTGCAGTAAATATGTACTTTAAAAGTTAGATCTAATAGCATAATAATATTCTTAATATTTTTATGAATCCAACGATATATTATATGCTGAATTTGGATCCGTAAATGTTTTTATATGAATTTTACAAGATTGGGTAAATTTTGGCTATTTCTTAAATAATAAATATTAAAGCAATTGACTGATGCTGACTAGGCTTTGACCCGCTGACCTGGCATATGACGAAGCAATGACGCAGCGCGCTGACGAGCTTGCTGACGATGGTCACACGTGGCACGATCTGGTTGGAAGATACCGGTTCGGGAAAGCTTCTAATCTGCACCGTTCTTCTCGAATCCGACGGTCGCAAACAGGAGCCTCCTGGCCTCACCGGCAATGACGTCACCGGCGACGGTGTGGTTCCAGGTGGCGATGGTGGCGGCAATTCTGGCGGTCACTGGAGACGTAGGGGTAGGCTACGGGGTGAGGCGTGTCTTGTACAACCCGATGGAGTGCTCTGTGTCGGTGTTCGCTTCCTGGAGCAGCGATGGGAGGCGGCTGGAGGCGGTGGCCATGGTGTTTCTCCGGCAAGCAATCGAGGGTGGTTCGGCGATCTGCGCAAGGGGATAGTTGCATGAGGAGACGCGGTTGAGTATGGGGAAGAGAATAGGAGGAACACCAGGGAGAGGGGCGATGGAATTCGTCGGGCTCGAGCTTGACCTGCAGCTTGTCCTCAACAATGGCGGCGGCAAGATCTGAATCGGGTCGGGGCTAGGGTTTCCGCGGTGTTTTTTGAAAGGGGAAAAAGACTTCGGGGTAGGGAATTTATATGCGGGTGGATTTCGTGCAGAGGGGGCGTAGAGCGACACGGAATCGACGAGGAATCCGCGAGATTCGGCTTCGATCGGGTGTTCTTCCCGTCCACGGCAGGAGGAAGGAGATGACTGCGCGGGGCCCGCATGGCAGTGAGAGGGGGAGGGAACGCGGGCTGCGGCTGGGCTTGCGATGGGCCTTTAGCTGGTTGTTGCTCGCTGCTGCTGCGCGGTAGGGAAGCGGAGGCTGGCTCGCGCACAGGCAGTAGCTCGGCTGGTGGGCTGGGTCAGTCTAGCTCGCGGGTAGGGTTTAGTTAGGTTTTTTTATATTATTTCTTTTCCTTTTCTATATTAGTATTTCTTTTATAACTTTTTCATACTAAGTCCAAATAAGCTGAAATTTGTTTCTAAAATTTTGTGATTTTCAGTAATCATTTTAGGACCATTTTTTGTATCCTTTTATTGAGTTCAATTATATTGTACTTATAAAATCCATATTTATTCCTTATAGGAATATTTGCAAAACTTATTAGGATTAGGATTTTTTGAATTCGATTCTTGCAATTTTTTTCATAGATGCAATGCAATGAACATGAATGATATGTAAAAACAATTTTTTTTGTCCCAATTTCTAAAATCTTGGGATGTGACACTGAAGGACACCTAATAGAATTGAGCAGGATTCTCAACAAGTTGAAAGTAGTGGTAGTCCTCGTAAGAGAAAGAAAAAGAAACACAAAACAGTTGAGGAACCCTCTGAACCTGTCGTAGATTCTAATAGTATATCTGTCTCTGATGCTAAAAATGAAAGTGGTGATAAAACTGATACTCCTGATAAGGAGGAAGTTGAGGAAGAACCTGAGAAGCACACTAAGAACACTAGGTACACTAAGGAAGATTTTATTGCTAATAAACATGGTAGTGAGAGAGAACTTTGGGTGCAGAAACCTCTGCCTTTTCCCAATAAGATACACAAGTCAAAGGAGGAAGAACACCACAACAAGTTTTGTGAGTGGATGAAACCTTTATTTTTGCAAATCCCTTTGACTGATGCTATTAAGTTGCCTCCTTATTCAAAGTATATGAAGGATATTGTCTCTAATAAAAAAATATTCCTAACGAGCAAATTTATACTTTGCTTGCTAATTATTCCTTGAATGGTAAGATTCCAAAGAAACTTGGTGATCCAGGTATACCAACTATTCCTTGTTCTACTAAGAATAATTATGTTAGAACTGCTTTATGTGATTTGGGAGCTGGATTTAGTGTTATGCCTTTTTCTCTCTATAAGAGACTCTAGCTAGAAAAGTTGATACCAACTGATATATCTTTGCAAATGGTTGATAAGTCAACTACTATTCCTTTCGGTATATGTGAGGATGTTCATGTTCAAGTGTCTCATAATTGCTTCGTTTTAACTGATTTTGTTGTGCTTGAGATGCCTTAAGATGATAATATGTCAGTTATTCTTGGGAGACCTTTTCGTAATACTGCAGGTGCCATCATCAATTGTAATCAAGGAAAAGTAACTTTTAATATTAATGAAAAATAGCATACTATCTATTTGTTGAATAAAAGAGCAATTTACCAAGCGAATTACCCATAATAAACGCTAGATAAAACATGATTAGAATAATAGGCAATATACTAATCATGTGAAATAGCGAATACATATTAAGCCATATAACTAAACAGACTACAAGGCGTAAAACTTTAGATGCGATCAGAACAAGGTTGAGAAAGGAAATATACACAACAGTAGCAGCAGAGGAACCGCCTGTGTTGGAACCGTCGTTAGCCATGTCGCCGAGGAAGAGGGTGCTGATGTCGGGGAAGAAGTCCTCGTCGGGGAAGACGTCGCCATCCGTGAGGGAGTCCATGACGAATCCAGTAGTCGCGCTGATAGCTCTCCCCAAAAACCTTATCGCCCTTCTCCCGTACAAGACTCGAAGCAGCGGGGTCTCGGAGGCCTACTGTCCCGGATCGCGGTGCACGCCGCAAGATGGGATGGGGAAGATCTTAGTAGCACAGTGCTCTGTAATTGGAGGCGCAAAGGATGTGTGGAAGTGTGTCTGAGAGGAGGCGCGACCTCTCTCTTATATAGGCACACAAAGGGGAAGGCAGACAGGCTACGCAGGAGATGAAACGAACGGACAGAAGTTGAAGCGAACATGCGACAGCCCACCGGACAGCCTCCACTTAGTTCGTATTTATTTAGCTCGTATTAAAAGTCCACTCGAGAAAAAAATTTCAGCTTCTGTACAACTGTTCATATACCATTCATGCGTGGCAAAATAAAGCTCGGCTCCACGAGATTCCCGCAACCCGCGACGCGCGCGTCGTGATGTAACGAGGCGAGGCGAGACGAGCAAGGAGGAGGAGGAGCGCGCGTGTATATGTCTTCTCTTCTCAAGATCGTACAAATGGTGGTAGATCTCACCTTGTAAGCTGGTCCAACTTCCACTCAACTAGCAAAGTGGGACTAAACATTTGTCCCAGCTCTTGCCTTGCATGAATGGGCCAAATGGGCCTCTAGGATATCAGTAATTTATTGGCATATAATAAATGGGCTGGGCCTATTTAGGCAAAAATTCCAACACTATTTTCCCAAGAAGATTGATAAGAGCTATTGCCTAAATTCCATTGAAAATTTTGAGAGCATCAAAGTTGGAGAAATATATTGTCCCATTCCACAAGAAAGTTTTGAAACTATTATGATTGGGACCATTGCTATCAAGTTTGAGGTAACATAATCATTTAGTGAAATGCAAAGTTTTGTTTCATATAAGATTTTTTTGGTAACAAGACTTGATCAACCTTATTAACAAAGGGATTTTTATGAACAAAATAATGTTTTCATAGTGGTTATACTTGCTCACTTTTATGTTTCTCCTTCATAGTCTTTGCTCTTCCTCTTGTTAGCTTTAGTTTTGCTAGTTGTTTGCTTGTTAAAGTGTCTTAGAACTTCTGTAGTATTGGTTTTGGTTTGTTTTTGCTTCTTCTAAAAAGTATTTTTCTGCAACAAAATCAATTTTCATAACCTGAAAATTGGCCAAAAATAAAGTTTTCTGAAAAATTCATATTAAATTTCTCCTCGAAAAAAGGGGCAGAGGGACACCTGGAGTGGCCCAGGGCGACCCACCAGGCCAGTACACCCCCTGGTGGCGCGGTCAGCCTCAGGGCGCTCTTGGCCTGGGTGGGACCCACATGTGGCCCTCCACGTTGCCTCCTTCCAGCCACTTCTTTCTCTCTCCCGAAAAACACCGGAAAAGTTTCTCAAGCTCGAGTTCCTGCTGTTCTTGCTCCCGATTTTCGATCTCTTTGATCAGCCCATCTTTGCGGCTGATTTTTGGAGGGATTGTTCCTTGGTATGTGCCTCCTCCGCTTGTCCAATTAGATTTTTGATTAGTAGATTGTATCTTGAGTATTTTGCTACTATAGGTGTCAGGTTGTGTGAGCTTGCATGCTTGTTCTATTCTTACAGATTTCATTTTGATGCATGTTTAGCCCTCTAGCAAGTTCCTATAGTAGTTCTTCATCATTTATCAACTTGGAAATTACTTTCTTTGATGTTTGTCTAAAATTTTAGAAAAAGGGCCATGGACAACCACACCTTTGGAGAAGTGTTTGAGAGTGATGCACCAAGGAGGACAAGGCCTTTAAGATCATCCTCCCGAGCTAGGACATCATACAATGAGGATCTCATTACACCGTGTTTTGGCGACGAGGGAAATGAGGGGGATGCGCACCCTTCTACCTTCCCTTGTCCTACCTCTTTGCAGGCTGCAGGGATTCTCAATGATTTCCTAACCTTGGTTCGGAGCGTTGGACTAACTAGTTATATGCAGGATGAGAGTGAGCAATATGCTATGCTCACGAAAACTTTTGTGGAGAGTTTCTCTTTTACCAACAACCCTTTCAGGTCAGAGGTGTCATTCAAAATCTATAATAGGCCCTTCACCATGACATTGAAGAAATTTTGCAAAATCTTGGGTATTGGCATGGCTAGGACAGTGAAGAAGGTTCCAGCTCAACCCGTTGATTTGTTGGAGCTCTACCCCGGGATAACCAATGATGATGATCGTAGAGCCCAGCGCGGAAAGATAAGAAATATTCAACTTCCAGCTATCAGATATTTTGCTTATTATCTTGCCACTATTATTCTTGGTAGGGAGAACAGTAGAAATATTTCCAACTATCATTTGGCCTTTCTAGCTGCTGCATTCAACAATGAAACCAGGTATAATCTTGGTTCTCTAATTGCTCGTCGCTTAGCCGCTAGAGGATCCATTTATGGGGGTATTATTGATGCACGTGTTGCTGCTTCCTTAGACCTTTTTGTTGATCCAAATGATAAAATTTTGGCTCCTCAGAGGTTTGATTTAGTTGCCATGAAAGCACATCACTTTGTCACTGCTGGCTCTACCCTTGATAGTTTGGTTTACAGGATGATGTTTACTGAAGGGGATGAGAGGGAAATTACTTTGCCCCAAACCACTTTGTTCAGTATTTGCCAGGGACCTTGGTCGCGCTCCAAGGAGGAGATGGACGAGCAGCTACGCATTCGTGGTTTCCACAGACACTAGCAGGGGGAGGCGCCATCTTATGACCACTCTATGCACTACATAGGGGCGTCCTCGAGCTCGTACCAGGACGAAGGGGCCTCTTTGTCGTATTACAGAGGTGCACCTTCTTGTCACCATGGGGTCGAGCCCCACTTAGGCCAAAAGACTAAGCTTGAGGGGAGGTACACCAACATCACACTCATCTATATATCATGTTTCGTCGGTTCTTTGTATATCCATATTTCACATTCTTTTTGGTTTTTATATATATCATGTTTCGTCGATTCTTTGTATATTACCAAAAATATTTTCGTTGTTTCTCTTGGTTTGTTTCTTTGATTTTTAGCTTTTGTTTGCCTTAAAGAAAAATCCAAAAAGATTTTACTTTGTGTGCTTGCTTTTAAAAAATCGAAAACACCAAAAATATTTGTTGTTCTTCTTTGGTTTTGTGAAGTTATTTGCATAGTTCAGCAGTCCTCAGTGGAGTTTGGTTTCATGTTATTATTCAAGCCACACAAGTTAAGGGCAATAATGAAGATTAAGACAGCTTGAGGTGTGGTAAGAGGCTGGTAACAAACTCTATTTGTTTTCATTTTTGTACATATACTCATCATTGTGGGTATTATTAGTCTATTCGTGCAAGGTGTATGCTATTTATAAATGCTTAGTAGTTCTTGCTTTCTTATGATTAGCTCTAGCTTGCTAATAGTTTGTAGCATGTCATATGAATGTTTTCTTGCATTGTTCTAATCATAACTTGGTATGATATTGTGGTATCCTCCTCTGAATGTTTCATGTGAATCTACTTGGCACATTATCACGCATGCCTATGACTAAACAATAGTCAGTAAGCCTCGATAATTTATTTTGCCTCAGAGTTCTTGTATCACTTTCATGCCATAATTAGTCCAGTTTTGTTGCAAGCATGATTATGACAGTTATTGCTCTCTCATTTGTCGCTCCCTCTCTATTGCTAGCCTTCACTTGCACTGACTATGAGCTCTACTTGTGCATTCAACTCCCCAAAACCAATATTGCCAACAGTGTCCACCATACCTACCTACTAGCATCATTTGCTATTCCGTGCATATTTATTATGCCTCGTTTTCTTCCAAATAAAATGTTTGCTTGTTATGAGAAAGTTAGTTAGTAAAGCTCTCACGAATTTGATGGCACACTATCTCTTGCAATTAATAAACCTGAACCATTGTGACTGTCCATGAAAGTTATATGCTTGAAAATTATAGGCTGGGAGTTAGCAGAACCGTGCTGTCACGGGGAACGCTTTCAACATTGCACCTGTACATTGTACCCAGTTCATATCATGCTCTTTTGTTTACGAACGTCGTCGGTGTGAAATAAAAGGGGAGCTTGTAAGTCCATGGAGTTATGTATATGCGTTAGAGAAACGCCTGGGCCGCTAGCCTAAGCCATGCCTAATCATGGTGGAAACTTGCAGCATAACCATAATGAGCAATCTGTGAAGCATCCTCAATAAAAACCTATGCAAATAGCAAATAAAAAGATCCCTGAGATGCTTGTTGCCTGCTTGCCTTGTCATTTTGATTATGGGATAGCTCATGTATCATGTGCAAGGGGTACCCCGTTGGTGGTTCTCTATGATACGCATGTATTTACTATGACAAGAACTTGCAAGTAACTAAAGTTGAGTAGCATGAGGAGCAGCCCTCGTATTCAAGGGACATGAGATTTCCAGTTTATGGTCTATCAAGCATATAACTCATATTGGACCTCACTTTCACCTTAACCATCTAAAGATGCCTATGATAGGGGCCATGAGAACTCATAGCTAATGAGTACAATACTTTCAGCATTTGGAAACCTTTGAAACTTTTCAAAACCTTTTTCACTTTGTTGTTAAGTCACCACTTATTCTATGAGCACCTTCTTGAGAGCATAGTTGTTATTCTTAGTGTAATGTGCTTGTATCAAAACTTGGTTAATTATGTCATGACTTTGATGCTTGTATCTTTGATATCTTTACTTCTAGTCTTCACTTGAACTTCAGAGGTGCCTTGGCATTTATGTTGTGCTGTACAAACAAAGGAAAGTGAGATACCACTATATCATACCTTTCTATGAGCATTGCAATGTTGCTTATGTTTATGTTTCATGCTACTTATTATTATTGAGTTGGAATCTCTTCATAGCTTGCAATGACTATTAATTAGACTTAGTTGCATACTCTTTATTATGAATTGTCCAAGTACCTACTCATGTGATGAGAATATTTACATCATATGAAGCAAATGTGTTCGTGAAAGTTCTTTTATCGCACTTAGTTTTCAACTGAATTGCTTGAGGACAAGCAATAAGCTAAGCTTGGGGGGTTGATACGTCCAAAATGTATCTACTTTCCTAAACACTTTTGAAGTTGTTTCTCCTCTTAACTTGTGTGATTTGGATACAAGTAACACAGACTAATGCTGTTTTCAGCAGAATTACCTTGGTGTCTAGTTTTTGTGCACAAAATCAACTATCAGGAAAAATCCTAGAAAATATGCCAAAAATCCTATTTCACCAGAAGACTCACAGAGCCAGAACACGAGACGAAGTAGGGCCCTAAGGAGCCCACACCCCCTGCCGCGCGGGCCAGCCTGACCATGCCTGGGGGGTGTGGCCTCCTCGGGAACCCCCTCGGCCTTCCTCTTCGCCTATAAGTTGCCTTCTGACCTAAAAACTCAGGGGGTCGACATTTTTCCAGAAAGAGTTCCGATGTGCCGCCACCACCAAAAACTGCGATTCAGAACCAGAAACTCCGTTCTGGCACCCTGCAGGGACAGGGAATTTGGAGAGGATCATAACCATCATCACCAACAACGCCTCTCCATCAACCATCCATGTTTCCCTCATCCATGAGTGAGTAATCCCCCGTTGTAGGCTATGGGGATGGTAGGGATTGCATGAGTTCTATCATGTAATCGAATAACATTGTTAGGGCATGGTGCCTAGTATCTCTATTAGTGCTATTTGACTTTGTTGCAACTTGTTGTGCTTAATGCTTGTCACTAGGGCCCGAGTCCCATGATCTCAAATCTGAACTTATTATTGATTCATGATTATAGTATTGTTTGTGATCTTATCTGCAAGTTGTGTACATATATCATTGTCTGGATCCAAAGGCCCCGAAGTGACAGAAATTGGGACAGCCGGAGGGGATGGCTGTGATGTGAGGATCAGATGTGTTCACGGAGTGTTAATGCTTTTCTCGGGTGGTCTCTTAAAAGGAGCACCTTAATTGCCAGTAGTTCCCTTGAGGCCCTGCTGTAACGGGCTGGCAGGACAAAAGATGTTGTGCAAGTTCTCACTACGAGCACACATGACTATAAATGGAGCACATGCCTATGATTGTTTAGTACTTGGATGCTTTATCTTATTTATCGGCAATTTCCCTAGATCTTGAAGTTACATGTTTAGACTTGTCCATGCAACGCCTGTCCATCCATCCCCTATGACTATCGCGCTCATATCCTACTGTTTGCTACTATTGTTACTATTGATCTTGTTCTACTGCTGTTGTTACTTTACTATTGCTACTACAAAACTGTTGCTACTAATAAACTTCTGTGAGCAAGAACTATTTCCAGGTGCAGCTAAATTGACAACTCAGTTGTTAAGGCTTATAAGTATTCTTTGTATCCCCTTGCGTCAAATCAATAAATTGGGTAATACTACCCTCAAAGACTGTTGCGATCCCCTATACTTTTGGGTCATCAGGTGACGCCATAGGCATGGTGAACGAGACCATAGCTCCACTTTCGTGGCATAGAAGCCTAGTGAACTAGATCCGGTGGGGTGGGTGTCGCTGAAGCGGATCCACGGGGGTGCACGAGACCGCATCTCAAGCGGCTCAGGCCACGGTGGAATTGCCGCCGGCCGGTGCGAGCGGTGGTCGTGGAGGGGACAGAGGAGCTTGGGATTTTTCAGAGGGCCAGGGGGAAACACTACGTGTATAGGGACAATAGAGGTGATCATGAAACTTATTGTGATCATGAACCCAAGCTACCGACTTTAGCATGCCCATTTGTCATTTGAACAAAGGGTATAATGGGAATTTTACAGTCAGAAGTTTTCGAAATAGAGGAGCGCCAAATTCTTCAAGGTCGATGTGTGATATTGTCGCTCAATTGAGATTTTGAATTTGGCTAGCGCCCATCTTCTATTCCAATAAAATGGTACTACCCGGTGGGAGATTTTGGCTCAAATGTTTTGAAACGGAGGGGTGGGGAGGTCGGTTGGTTGTTTTGCCGCTCGATTGAGATTTTGAATTTGTCTAGCGCCCATCTGATAATAATAGTACTAGAAAAAGGTACACCAACTGTGGGAGATTTTTCCTCGAAATGTTTGAAATGGAGGTGCGAGAAATGCATCTGAGTCGGTGGGGAATTTGCCGCTCGATTACGATTCTGAATTTTGTTGCTAGCGTCCAAGTAATAATAGAAAAAAAATAGTAGACCGTCTGCTATATGTCCAGGAACTCATGTCCCAGAGTCACATCAACTGATCATCCATGACCATAATTAATGCGCAAACTAATATTTTTAATTTGGCTAGTGTCCAAGCAAGAATAGAAAAAAGGGGTATGTCCCTCTTCAGGAATTGAATGTCGAGTTTGACATCACCTAATCATCATCTATAATGAAATTTTGAAACCTCCAATTCGAACAAGGTTGGCGACAGGTTTTGCCACTCGACTAAGATTTTTGAATTTCGAAAGCATTTAGGGAATAATAATAATGGTACTCCTTCTATACGAATTGAAGGTTGGTCATCAAACACTGACCATATTGGCAAAAAAGATTGGATTTAGTTTTGTAGATAGACTGAGATTTTGAATTTGGCGATTTGTCTAAATAAAAACCTTTGTGAGGTTCATGAATCCAAGGCTTGAGAGAGTGAGGTTCTGGCGCAGAATTTTTGTGCATGAAGCACAACATGAATAGATAAAAGCATGATGCAAAACAAATAGTCCCTCCATTTTTGTTATTACCCCAAACACAACATGGGCTCAGTAGTAGGAACCATTTCACATGACCACTATACTCACCTTTCATTGTCAGGGTTCATCTTCAATTTAGGAGAGTTTGTTCATCTATGAGCTCTCGAGAATTTTCCTGATCTCATAACACCTTCAAATCCGCATCACTTGCTAATAATTTATGTCTTATCTCATTGATTTTTTTGTCTTTGCACTACTTGTTCAGCCCATACTGCTACAATTTATTCCCTATAAGACAAATATACCTACTTGGACTTGGACTGTGACAACCCAGCATTACGCAGGAATCTACTTTTATGATGACCTTCGTCTTTTAGTACCATGTTAAATGTTTCCAAACATTCTTCTTGGTTTTGTTCCATACTGTCTTTCCCTGGTTTTTCCATCTCCGTGTTCAATTTAATTTGTAAGGTTAGCGGTTGGTAGACATTGGTGAGAGAAGAGAAGCCACTACAGAGGAACATGCAGACAACACATTTAACCTATCTATGCAAAAATCTTACAAGTTGGAATGGATGATTACGCATCATATACACTGTAGTAAAATCATACTAGCTACCTGATCATACTGATAATAAGTTTATCACTAACACTCAATAACAGGACTATGCCAACATCGCATCTGTCTGTTTCTTCATCGTCAGGTGGATGATATCACAAGACAACTCTTTGTATCGTTCAAAACTGAAACTCACACTAGTTGGAAATCATCTACTATAATTAAATTAAAAGAACACTGGGAAGCAGTTTAGGCAGTGTTACACATCTAACTATAACATATAAATCATTGAGGGTGTGTCATCACAAAATATCAATAGAACAGAAAACTTACAATAACACTCTTAGCAGAGGGATTTAGCCCTTCTTTGTTGCTCGTCTGCCATGCCTCAAATTTTTGCTGCAGACTTATCGTATCTTTCTGCAACATGGGCGGAACACATAATGTAACATCCCAGATTTTGCATTAGGATGTTATTAGTGCCATGCATCATCCTTGCATCTTTGCATCCTACAATTAAAAGTTGAAATAAAAATCCTAAACACCTAAACCTAGAAAACCCTAATAGTGGTTGCCTTATGTAATCTTTATTGTAGAGGTCAAGTTTTGACCCTTCTAAAAACCTTGTAAAACACTAATCTATGGTCCTATGTTGACCACCTCTTTTTTTCAAAAAATTAGAAACAGTTTTCGTCAAGTTTTGACTTAGTATGCAAAAGATGTTTAAGTTTTTTTAAAACAGAAATTGTTAAGGAGAGGGAATTAAAAAAAGGGGCCTAACTAACCTCCAGGCCAGCGAACGGGCCAGCCCAATAACCCCTCACCCTGCCCCGTGCCCGCGCAGCAGCTAGTTAGCCACCGCCTCGCGCCAGCCCGCGCCGCCGCTCCCGCTGACGAACCTGGCCCACACGTCATCCCTCTCCCCCGTACAAACCGCATCGCCGCCGTGTATCGGCCGGACTCCGGCCGAATCGGAGAAGAGACCCTGACCCCCTCGCCAAGGATTCGACGGCCATATAAGCCCGCAACCCGCTGCCTCGAAACCCTAAGGTTTTGGTTCCGCCAACGCTGCCAATCGACCGCGCCACGGATCTCGCCGGAGTTGAGCTCGGACGAACTCGAGACAGAGGTTCCGAGCCTCGCCTCCACCTCTTCTTCCCCTCCGCGCGACCCCCACCCTCGACTCTCTCTCCTCGCACTAACCTCCCCCTCTCTCTCGCAGCGACGCGCTTGCGATTGCTCGCCGGAGCTTCGCCGGGGACGGAGAAGAACGGCAGGACCTTGCCGCCAGACGAGGAAGCAAGGAGGCTCGAAGAGGCCACGAACGCGACCGCGAGGACCAGGCGCTCCCAGTCGACCACGCCACCACCGCGGGGAGCCACCAGAGCGCCGCCGGCCATCATCGCCGACGTCATCGCCGCCCCTCGCCGCCGACACGCCCTGTAAGTCGCCGCCGCTCCTCCTGACCGTCGGATTGAGGTTGAACGCATAGGATTAGAAGATTACCGAAAGGGTATCGGCGAGTAGCAGCGTGCCACGTGTCCGTGCGCGTCGGCACGCACACACCAGCGCCGCGTCACCCATCTGGAGCCAATCAGAAGCTGCCACTTGGCAAGCTCTTTTAGATCTGTTTGCAGATTTGAAGTAAAACTTGCGAAATTCGTATAAAATTGAATTTTTGGCCAAACTTAGCTTATAATATACCGTTGGATTCCTAATTTTGAGTAGAATCCAAATCTGCAATAATATCCCAGGTTCACAGTAAAGTTTTAGGTGTAGACTTTGATCATTAGATTAGGGTGTTTTATCCTATAGAAAATTAATTTAAATTTTGTTTTAATTGATTCTTGTTGCAATAATTTTGTATCCACAATACCTACTGATCCAAATCTTTAAGCTTTGCTTAGGATCATTAGATCTAACTTAGGGCTATTTAGATGGTTTGATCTTCTTATAATCCCAGGATTTGTTTAGTGACTCTATTAGATCTAAACCTTTGGGAAATCAATCTTAGTGACACCCTTACACTATCACGACACAAACTTGCTACCTTGATAAATCTAACCCACCTTGCATAAACTACCATGTTGCATGCATGCATGCATGATTTCCTTTGTGTTATGCTTGGAACAAGTTGTGATCAGATCTATGTTTGTGATTCGTTAGATTGCTCGGAGTGCGCTAAGGAGTGCTATTGTGTAGAGTGCTGCTCGGATCAAGGCAAGTTACACCACTTGTTCATAATTTTGTCCCAGTTTTGATTCTATGCATGTGATCTTCAAAATTCTGTAGTATGCATGTGTAGGATGTTCCAGTAGAATTTTTCCTTAGTATTATTTTGCAAGTGCGATGATTTTGTAGTAAGCCAGGAGTAGCTCTATACTTAGGATTTTCCATCCTAATTGGTTACCCCTGTTTTTGCTAAGTATTGCTTGATATGCTATATATACAAAGTACCGTTGGGGGGTTCGAAAGACAAAGAATTTTCTAAGTATAAAGGCTCTCTAGAGCAAACTTTTCTTCTCAAATCCACTTCAAAATAAAACTAAGTTTTCTTCTGGGCGGAATGGTTGTCGGGACAACGAGTGATATTTTGGTGGAGGACGGCCACCCAGGAATCAAAGAAGTCTGCCATGTTTCAGAATTCAGAAGCTTCCAGTGCAACCACAATACATTATGGGCTCTGTCTTGGCCTAGTACTTAGTGGGAAACCTCACCTGGGTACCAACATTTGGAGGTTCTTGGCACGGTTGGATCCGGAAGGTAGAGGGGCTACTAAGGGAAAGCCTCGCCATGGTCTTGTCTGTAAAAGGACTTGATCGTGGATTGTGGGTAAAGTGCACAAACTCTCGAGAGTATTGCAATCTGATCGATCAGCCGTGTTCACGGTAACAGAACAACAATGAGCGTCTGAAGGATGGAGCCTCTGAAGGATCTTCCTCTCTCTTTTCTAAAAACAAAGTTTTGAAACCCCATGGCGTGCGTAATATCGCCAATGGGTGGGAATTTGGGAACTTGGTGTGTAATATCCAGGTGACGCTTGGTGCGTAATATCCAAGTGTTTGGTTGTTTGGACACTTGGTGCGTAATATCCTCGTGTGCCACTCGACCTTATTCTATTCAAGCAAATGTTTACAAAGTAGGGCAATCTTCTATTCTTCTCTCTACATAAGAAAATTAGCTTTGAGCAAATGAACTCTACAGCCTATACCAGCCTTGCATGTAGAGATAGTCTTTTCTCTCCTTGGCATAATTTGCCAATAAATTCAAAGTATTGACCCAACTTGTTGGCTGCACGTCTTATGTGCAGAATCCGAAGATTGAAAGGTGCGTAGGGATCGCGGGTCTACACTCGAAAATCCTGGGGCGTTGATGGACTCATTCTGCTTTTATGTTTTCCGCTGTTATTTGAGCTAGCATAATGCTAAGCAATCTTTGTAATAATTTCATACTCTGGATTCTCCGTGTAATAAAGACCTTGTGTTTTACATGATATTTCATCGACTGTGAGTGCTAGCTATTGATCCAGGGACTAGCATGATAATCACAGGGACTTAGGATCCTTACCGATCCGAGGTCACTACAGATGGTATCAGAGCACATCGTTGCCTGTAGGACGTGACCCTAGGATTGGAACCACCTCTAACTTTAGTTCCTTACTTGTTTGTCTACTAAGTTATTTTCCGCACAACTATTATCTGCTTTCCTCTACTTGTTTAAGTATCTAACCCTCATTCTTCTAACACAAAGATGACGAGCTTCCACTACGACACCGTCGCGGACATCGAGCCTCTTCGCTTTGGAGGATGCCTCATGGATCTACTCACACGTTTGGAACTTCCCCTCCCAACAATCCAGGGGAGCACAATGAAGAAACTCCACAAGGACGGCTGTTGGGGAGTCAAGGTCATCCAGCCAGGAAAAGAGCGAGGCAAGAACCTGGAGGAAGACATAGCAATCCACATTGTTAGCGATTCCAAGGAGAAGGCCCTTAGCATTATCTTGCAGCAACTCATTGGTCGCCTATGTGGACGTCATCGTGAAGCTCTCCAAGGACACTGCGGCGGCCTCTTTGGAAGAAGAGATGAGGAAGGAATTCCCATGGAGTTAACCTTTGAGGAAAGAACTTCTACCAAACGCCGAAGAACACAATATCAAGACTTGGAGTGCCACATTCATGACCTTGAAAAGGGTACCTTCCTCGAGATGTTGAAGAACGACGAGCTATGCGCCCTCATCAAGGAGAAGGAAGAAATGATCAAGCAGCAGGAAGAGGCAATGAAGCTCCAAGAGATAAAATTTCAGGACCAAGAAAAGAAGTTCGCTAACCAAGAGAAGAGGGTGATAAATAAAAACAAGAGAATTAGGGAACTCAAACAGCAGATCGATGGAGATGAAGTGCAAACTGAAGGCCTTTGCAAGATAATCAATGATGTGCGTGCTTCCAGGAGGGACTTGGCAGAGCAACTTGAAGCCGCAATGAAGACAAGTTTAGTGGAGGAGCTACAAAGCGAGAAGGAGGGACTTCAGGAGCAGTTGGAAGCCACTACCAAGAAGCTACAAGATGAGATAAAGGACCTCCAAGAGAAGCTTGAAGCCACCACAAAGGAGATGGAGTTGTACAAGACAACTCTAGAGCAAGAAGGCTACTCGTTCGAGGACGAGGAAGAGGAAGGCGTGGAGGACGTGTAGTAGTTGGACCACCTTTAATTCTATAGTAGAACGTTATTCGCAAATGTAATAAATACCAAGACAAGCTTAGTTTAGTTATACTTGGTTGTTCCCTGTGTTAAATTTGTGTTGTTATGCCTGTCTGCCTTGTGTGCTTGGTGTGTTTTCATAAGGGTAGGAGTTTACTACTTAGTCTTTCTGTCTATTTCTTAACTATTCTCTTAAACCCCACAGATGCCGCCAAGACGTGCGAACCCCGAAATCCCGCCAGAAATAGCAGAACTTTTGGCCACTCAGAACCAGCTGATCCAACTGCTCACTCAGAACATGCAAAACAACAACAACAACCCGCCACCACCACCACCTCCGCCACCTCCTCAACAAGATCGCTTGACTCGGTTCTTGAGGCTGAACCCACCTACCTTCACTAGCAGCACTGAACCAATCATCGCTGATGACTGGCTGCGTACGATCAACAAGAAGCTAGACACCGTGCAAGCTGTCGGAGCCGACAGGGTGCGTTATGCCGCACACCAGCTGGAAGGACCTGCTGCAGAATGGTGGGATAACTACCAAGTCACCCACCCGGACATTGATGCTATCACTTGGGAACAGTTTGAGTTAGCTTTTCGCACTCATCATGTAGCTGCTGGTGTCATGGCTCTAAAGAGGCACGAGTTTCGCGACCTACACCAGCTACACCGTTCTGTCAACGAATATGGTGAGATTTTCAATAAGCTAGCCCGTTATGCACCCGATGATGTTTCTACTGATGCCAAGAGACAGGAGGAGTTCTTAAGAGGGCTCAATGATGAGATATCCATTCAGCTTGTGGCTCAGAAATTTGACAACTTACAGGAACTCTTGGACAGAGCCATTGTGGTTGAATCAAAGAGGAAGAGCATAGAAAATCGCAAGAGGAAATCCAACCCTCACAAACACTCTGTTCCGTACCAGAAGCAGCGCAATTCCTCACCACCACCTTATAACAATAATGGCCACAACCATAACGGTCATAACCATGGTGGCCACAAACACAATGGGCACAAAAACCGCAATGGCAATGGCGGCAATGGAAAGGATCTCAGTGAGGTGACATGCTTTAAGTGCAACAAGACAGGGCACTATGCAACCTCTTGCCCCGAGAGGAAGAATGGCAATGGCAATGGCAATGGGAATAGTAATGGGCACAACCATGGCAATGGGAACGGGAAGAAGCCAAATCCGTTTGTCAAAGCCACGGTGAATCATGTTTCTATGGAGGATGCTTGTGAGGCGCCAGACTCTGTGATTGGTAAGTTCAAACTCAATTCTATTCCCGCAGTTGTTCTTTTTGATACTGGTGCATCGCATTCATTCATATCAAGGGTATTTGTGGATAGAGGCAAGATACCAACGGAGACTATAAACTTTCCTCTAAGGGTAAGTTCTCCTGGGGGAGAAATAGTGGCAAACTCCGGTTGCCGGGATTTAGAACTAAGGATTGGGACACACATTTTTCCCACCAGTCTAGTAGTTCTAGAATCACAAGGTTTAGACCTAATCTTGGGCATGAATTGGATGACCGAATATGAAGGAGTCATAGATTGTGCCAAGAGAACTGTCATGCTCACAACGCCGGAAGGGAAGAGGATTCGTATCAAGTCGAACTTCGCACTCGAAGAAGTCATGGTGAACTCTCTTAAGGGAGTTAGCTTGGAGGAGGTACCTATTGTAAAGGAATACCCAGATGTCTTTCCGGAGGAACTACCAGGAATGCCGCCCGACCGTGATATCGAGTTCCTCATTGACTTGATGCCAGGCACGGGGCCAATAGCTAAGAGACCATACAAGATGTATGTGGACGAGTTAAAAGAACTCAAGAAACAGCTTAGGGAACAATTGGACAAGGGGTTCATTCAACCCAGCGCGTCATCTTGGGGAGCACCCGTCCTATTTGTGGAAAAGAAGGATAAGACCAAGAGGCTGGTTGTGGACTACCGCTCGCTGAACGAAGTGACGATTAAGAATAAGTATCCTCTGCCCAACATCAACGACCTGTTTGACCAGCTAAAAGGAGCCAGTGTGTTCTCAAAGATCGATCTACGATCGGGTTATTTTCAGCTAAAGATTCGAGAGCAGGATGTGCCCAAGACAGCATTCACCACAAGATACGGATTGTATGAGTACACCGTGATGTCTTTTGGTCTAACCAATGCCCCAGCATACTTCATGACCATGATGAACAAGGTGTTCATGGAATACTTGGACAAGTTTATCGTAGTATTCATAGATGATATACTCATATACTCAAAGGATGAGAAGGAACATGAGAAACATCTGCGCCTTATTATGGAGAAGCTAAGAGAACACAAGTTGTATGCCAAATTCAGCAAGTGCGAGTTCTGGTTAAAGGAAGTTGGATTTCTTGGTCATGTTGTGTCAGCTAAAGGAGTTGCCGTAGATCCTAGCAAGGTAGCTTCCGTGACGGAATGGGAGTCACCCAAGAATGTGGGAGATATTAGAAGTTTCTTGGGCCTCGCTGGATATTACCGGAGGTTCATCGAAAACTTTTCCAAGATAGCAAAACCCATGACGGAACTATTAAAGAAGGAAAAGAAATTCCTATGGACCGAGGCATGTGAGGCAAGTTTTCAAGAGTTAAAGAAACGCCTTGTATCGGCACCAGTTCTGTGTCTGCCCGATATCCAGAAAGATTTTCAAGTCTATTGTGACGCTTCTCGACAAGGACTTGGAAGTGTATTGATGTAGGATGGGAAGGTGGTATCCTATGCCTCCCGACAACTTAAGAACCACGAACACAATTATCCCACACATGATTTGGAACTTGCATCTGTGGTTCATGCACTCAAGGTATGGAGACACTACCTCATGGGCAAACATTGTGATGTGTTCACAGATCATAAAAGTTTGAAGTACATCTTCACCCAAAAGGAGTTGAATATGAGACAACGAAGATGGCTTGAACTAATTAAGGATTATTACTTGGATTTACAGTACCACCCCGGAAAGGCAAACGTGGTGGCGGATGCCTTAAGCCGTAAGGTGTATGTGAATGGACTTACCGCAGGGGAACTTCCAGAGGACTTATGCAAGCAATTCAGGGATCTCAGGTTGGAGATAGTCCCAAAAGGACACGTAGCGACTATGGAAATAGTGTCCACCTTCCAAGAAAGGATCCAAGAAGCACAAAAGGGGGATAAAGAGTTGGAAGAAATAAGAGTCAGGATAAATGAAGGAAAGACTAAAGAATTTCGTCTGGACGAACAAGGAACCCTCTGGTATGGGAAGCGTTTGTGCGTTCCCAATGACCCCGATATCAGGAAGATAATTTTACAAGAAGCTCATGATTCGCCATACTCAATTCATCCAGGTAACACAAAGATGTACATGGATGTGAAGGATAGATTCTGGTGGAATAACCTAAAGAGAGACATTGCAGAGTATATTTCTCTGTGTGATGTGTGCAACAGAGTTAAAGCCGAGCATCAGAAACCGGCAGGATTATTACAACCGCTACCTGTACCCGACTGTAAGTGGGACAAGGTAGGCATGGATTTCATCACGGGATTGCCCCGGACTCGTTCTGGATTTGATTCTATCTAGGTAGTGGTGGACCACTTCACCAAGGTGGCTCACTTCATTCCCGTAAAGACCACATATACAAGTGCTAAGCTCGCTAAGATATACATGTCAAGGATTGTAAGCCTACATGGTGTTCCCAAGGGAATTGTGTCAGACAGAGGCACCCAGTTTACTTCGAAGTTTTGGCGTCAACTACATGAGTCTCTTGGAACCCGACTAGAATTCAGTACTGCCTTCCACCCTCAAACAGATGGCCAAACAGAAAGGGTGAATCAAATTTTGGAAGATATGTTGAGAGCTTGCGCACTAGACTACGGGTCTAGTTGGGACGATAACCTACCATATGCGGAGTTCTCATACAACAACAGCTACCAGACAAGTATCAAGATGGCTCCGTTTGAAGTTCTATACGGCAGGAAGTGTAGGACTCCATTGCTATGGAATGGAGTTGAAGAACGCAGTCTTTTTGGACCTGACTTGATAAAGGATGCCGAAGAAAAGGTGCAACAGATTCAGGATAGGCTAAAGGTATCCCAATCCCGACAGAAGAGATACGCTGATTCCAAACGCAGAGATGTGGCTTATGAAATAGGGGACCGTGCGTATCTCCGAGTTTCACCCCTACGTGGAGTTAAGAGGTTCGGAATCAAGGGCAAGTTAGCCCCACGATTCATAGGACCGTATAAGGTTCTGGCCCGTAGAGGAGAAGTTGCGTATCAGTTGGAGCTACCGGAAGGACTGACTGTTCATGATGTGTTTCATGTGTCACAACTAAAGAAGTGTCACCCGGAGATGGCTGAAACACCGCTAAGAGACACCGTTCCCCTAGACGAGGTTCAATTGGAGAATGACCTTACCTATGAGGAAAAACCCATCAGAATACTGGAAACAGCCGAAAGGGTTACCCACACCAAGACTATAAGATTCTGCAAGGTACAATGGAACCACCACTCCGAGGAAGAAGCTACGTGGGAGCGTGAAGAAGACATGAGGACAGAGCACCCACACCTATTTGCTAGCCAACCCGAATCTCGAGGACGAGACTCTTCTTAAGGGGGGTAGGTTTGTAACATCCCAGATTTTGCATTAGGATGTTATTAGTGCCATGCATCATCCTTGCATCTTTGCATCCTACAATTAAAAGTTTAAATAAAAATCCTAAACACCTAAACCTAGAAAATCCTAATAGTGGTTGCCTTATGTAAGCTTTATTGTAGAGGTCAAGTTTTGACCCTTCTAAAAACCTTGTAAAACACTAATCTATGGTCCTATGTTGACCACCTCTTTTTTTCAAAAATTTAGAAACAGTTTTCGTCAAGTTTTGACTTAGTATGCAAAAGATGTTTAAGTTTTGTTAAAACAGAAATTGTTAAGGAGAGGGAATAAAAAAAAGGGGGCTTAACTAACCTCCAGGCCAGCGAACGGGCCAGCCCAATAACCCCTCACCCTGCCCCGTGCCCGCGCAGCAGCTAGTTAGCCACCGCCTCGCGCCAGCCCGCGCCGCCGCTCCCGCTGACGAACCTGGCCCACACGTCATCCCTCTCCCCCGTACAAACCGCATCGCCGCCGTGTATCGTCCGGACTCCGGCCAAATCGGAGAAGAGACCCTGACCCCCTCACCAAGGATTCGACGGCCATATAAGCCCGCAACCCGCTGCCTCGAAACCCTAAGGTTTTGGTTCCGCCAACGCCGCCAATCGACCGCGCCACGGATCTCGCCGGAGTTGAGCTCGGACGAACTCGAGACAGAGGTTCCGAGCCTCGCCTCCACCTCTTCTTCCCCTCCGCGCGACCCCCACCCTCGACTCTCTCTCCTCGCACTAACCTCCCCCTCTCTCTCGCAGCGACGCGCTTGCGATTGCTCGCCGGAGCTTCGCCGGGGACAGAGAAGAACGGCAGGACCTTGCCGCCAGACGAGGAAGCAAGGAGGCTCGAAGAGGCCACGAACGCGACCGCGAGGACCAGGCGCTCCCAGTCGACCACGCCACCACCGCGGGGAGCCACCAGAGCGCCGCCGGCCATCATCGCTGACGCCATCGCCGCCCATCGCCACCGACACGCCCTGTAAGTCGCCGGCGCTCCTCCTGACCGTCGAATTGAGGTTGAACGCGTAGGATTAGAAGATTACCGAAAGGGTATCGGCGAGTAGCAGCATGCCACGTGGCCGTGCGCGTCAGCACGCACACGCCAGCGCAGCGTCACCCATCTGGAGCCAATCAGAAGCTGCCACTTGGCAAGCTCTTTTAGATCTGTTTGCAGATTTGAAGTAAAACTTGCGAAATTCGTATAATATTGAATTTTTGGCCAAACTTAGCTTATAATATACCGTTGGATTCCTAATTTCGAGTAGAATCCAAATCTGCAATAATATCCTAGGTTCACAGTAAAGTTTTTGGTGTACACTTTGATCATTAGATTAGGGTGTTTTATCCTATAGAAAATTAATTGAAATTTTGTTTTAATTGATTCTTGTTGCAATAATTTTGTATCTACAATACCTACTGATCCAAATCTTTAAGCTTTGCTTAGGATCATTAGATCTAACTTGGGGCTATTTAAATGGTTTGATCTTCTTATAATCCCAGGATTTGTTTAGTGACTCTATTAGATCTAAACCTTTGGGAAATCAATCTTAGTGACACCCTTACACTATCACGACACAAACTTGCTACCTTGATCAATCTAACCCACCTTGCATAAACTACCATGTTGCATGCATGCATGATTTCCTTTGTGTTATGCTTGGAACAAGTTGTGATCAGATCTATGTTTGTGATTCGTTAGATTGCTCGGAGTGTGCTAAGGAGTGCTATTGTGTAGAGTGCTGCTCGGATCAAGGCAAGTTACACCACTTGTTCATAATTTTGTCCCAGTTTTGATTCTATGCATGTGATCTTCAAAATTCTGTAGTATGCATGTGTAGGATGTTCCAGTAGAATTTTTCCTTAGTATTATTTTGCAAGTGCGATGATTTTGTAGTAAGCCAGGAGTAGCTCTATACTTAGGATTTTCCCTCCTAATAGGTTACCCCTGTTTTTGCTAAGTATTGCTTGCTATGCTATATATACAAAGTACCGTTGGGGGGTTCGAAAGACAAAGAATTTTCTAAGTATAAAGGCTCTCTAGAGCAAACTTTTCTTCTCAAATCCACTTCAAAATAAAACTAAGTTTTCTTCTGGGCGGAATGGTTGTCGGGACAACGAGTGAGATTTTGGTGGAGGACGGCCGCCCAGGAATCAAAGAAGTCTGCCATGTTTCAGAATTCAGAAGCTTCCAGTGCAACCACAATACATTATGGGCTCTGTCTTGGCCTAGTACTTAGTGGGAAACCTCACCTGGGTAACAACATTTGGAGGTTCTTGGCACGGTTGGATCCGGAAGGTAGAGGGGCTACTAAGGAAAAGCCTCGCAATGGTCTTGTCTGTAAAAGGACTTGATCGTGGATTGTGGGTAAAGTGCACAAACTCTCGAGAGTATTGCAATCTGATCGATCAGCCGTGTTCACGGTAACAGAACAACAATGAGCGTCTGAAGGATGGAGCCTCTGAAGGATCTTCCTCTCTCTTTTATAAAAACAAAGTTTTGAAACCCCATGGTGTGCGTAATATCGCCAATGGGTGGGAATTTGGGAACTTGGTGTGTAATATCCAAGTGACGCTTGGTGCGTAATATCCAAGTGTTTGGTTGTTTGGACACTTGGTACGTAATATCCTCGTGTGCCACTCGACCTTATTCTATTCAAGCAAATGTTTACAAAGTAGGGAAATCTTCTATTCTTCTCTCTACATAAGAAAATTAGCTTTGAGCAAATGAACTCTACATCCTATACCAGCCTTGCATGTAGAGATAGTCTTTTCGCTCCTTGGCGTAATTTGCCAATACATTCAAAGTATTGACCCAACTTGTTGGTTGCACGTCTTATGTGCAGAATCCGAAGATTGAAAGGTGCGTAGGGATCGCGGGTCTACACTCGACAAGCCTGGGGCGTTGATGGACTCATTCTGCTTTTATGTTTTCCGCTGTTATTTGAGCTAGCATAATGCTAAGCAATCTTTGTAATAACTTCATACTCTGGATTCTCCGTGTAATAAAGACCTTGTGTTTTACATGATATTTCATCGACTGTGAGTGCTAGCTATTGATCCAGGGACTAGCATGATAATCACAGGGACTTAGGATCCTTACCAATCCGAGGTCACTACACATAATCAAAATATAAGAAGCACAAATTCTCTACAAGATTACAAACTGAGTATGCTTACTATTGCGCTCAGGTGCCCAGCCAATGTATGAGATCTAGTTCAGTTTGTTAAGAATTGTGCGACATGGTTCCTCTTATTTTTCTCAGCATTCATCTGCAAAAGGAGACTAGTGATACATATGCGCAAATAGGAATTTTGAATGTGATCTGGTCTCCGTCTTCACAAACTAGACTGTAATCTTTGGATCAAGCTAGTGGTTGAGACGATCTATCCACTGTTGGTCAGTCATAGAATGTTCCATAGGATTCGTTATTTGAATATCCTTACTTGCCTTACCATAAAAGTATTTATTCTTTAGCCTATGGCGTTGCTAGCGCAAAAAACAGGAGAACATGTCCATGAGAACATACTCTACATCCTCATTGTCTTGATCAAAGTTGAATTTTTTTCTATCGGCAAGAATGGAAAAGTTGATGTGTTATGTGACTTAGAATAGAACCAACGACAAGATTGAAGGCATGGGACAGAGCACCATGACTTACATGTAACTTCTTGAGTAATGAATTGTAATGGTCAGGGTTCTATTGGTGGAGCTTGAATGATGCGAAGATGGAAATATCATTCCTAACAAAAACTCCTATTTCCAATGCTAGGAAAGCAGATTCTTTTGGATATTCTGACCTTCAGTTGCCAAGCACAATAGAATTGATGCAATATCTAGATTGCATTTCAGAAATTTGAGCTTCAAGCTTTTTTCCTACGGTTGGCCCCTTTTTGTTAAATCTTAGTGTAGCTGCCAATTCAACCGTTACATCAGGCTATCATAGTATATATAAGGGAGCATGCGAAAATTAGAATTGGAACACATACCTTGTTTGGCGGACGACTGATCAACAAGTGGGTGATCATCACTAGCTTGTTGGTGTTGTGCCAACAGTGTTAGGCCAGTAGAGGTCGAAACTGGTCGGGTTGTCAATTGTTCATGGCTATCTGGATTGGCAATTTCTGATTGTGGAATGTGTGGGATGGTATTTGCTGGATCTACTTCTATTGGAACCTGTGGTGTGTCGGCAAAACGAGCCTTTTTAGCCTTATGCGAGTTTCCTGAATTTCGTTTATTGTATTTCCCTGCATGTGTTTGTGTTCCACCTGTAGCATTAGCAGGACCGCTTCTCGACGCGTCAGGTTTGGTAACTGAACGTGTCTTACCTAAACCAGATGATTTCTGACACACATAAACGATACTTCAATCAATTATAGTTCTATATGTAATGATACGGATATGGAGTAGAAGAACAGTAAGGAAAAACATGCTGAACATATATGTTGCATGAACTAGGCAAAGGGAATTTCATAATATTAGGTTGGATTGAGATAGAAAACATGGAAGATGCAACAGATATCACGATGAAAAAACAAAGCTAGCACCTTGGGGAGTGGACAAGCGGGCGGACTATGGGGGAGGTCCTCAACGGGTCCACCTAAGTGATGTCTCTCTCGAGGTACTACTCATCAATGCTAAATCGGACACTTGCCGGACATAGTTTTTCTCCCTGCTGGTATCTGAAAGGGTCTTAGGTGAAACAGCTGATTCCTGACACACATAAACGATACATTAATCTATGAAAGTCCTATTTATAATGAGACGCAAATAGAACATAAGAACAGTAAGGCAAGACAAGATGAACATATATGATGCATGAACTAAAAAGATGGCATTGCACAACATTTGGTGGGACTGAGGTGCAAACCATGGAAGATGCAACAACTATCTCAATGACAAGACAGAGAAAGCACCTTGGGGGGTGGACAAGTGGGTGGACTAGGGGGCATGTTCTCAACCGGTCCATCTTCCTAAGTCAGGTCTCTGTCGGGGTTTTGTCCATCTCGAGGATCAGATTCTGCTTCAGAAACTTGACCTTCATGATTATTGGTGGTAGCTACGAAATATCTAAGTCTCTACAGGCCAAGCGACCTTGCATGTTTGGAATTCTTTAGTAATCTCTTTTCCCAAACCTTCCGTTCTCCATTATCAGTCGGCTCCAAAGCAGCTTCCATGCATGAGCAAAAAAAATACCTTACGAGATTTAAGAGCGAAGTGTGTGTAGAGGAGAAAATTAGTACAATGCTAGCAAGCAGTTGAAAGCTATAAAGGAACAATGATAGACATATGAATGTAAAAGTGCGAGACAGCTGTGAAACAAGAACTACCTTTGTGACCGCGATTACACGATTTCCTACCTTTGGCCATGCCTTTAATGGACTTATGGCGAGCTAAGACCTTGCCATTCGTGGCTGAGCGGGTTTTGCTCGCCATCTCTTCGGCGCCATGGACAAGGTCGGGGAAGCAGATCCGGTGCGATGGAGTCGGGGGAAGTGGATCCAACGAAGCTGCGACAGTGTCGCTAGTGACAACGTTGTTGAGCCGGCTCCTGCGCCGTGGACCTCGGGTACGGAGGAGGTCAACTGGTGCGGGCCGACATCGGGGTGGGGAAGAAACCTCTGGCTTGCTAGACAAGGGAGCTGGTAAAACGTCTTCGGTCGCTATGGAGTGCCGGTGAAGAGGCTGTGAAGGGGAGATGGGGTGGAAGGGGCACGGCCATGGTGGTCCAAGGTGATCTCCAGGGATTCGTCCCGATGGGCACAAGTTTTAAATTTTGAATTGTGCAAGAAAAACAATTTTGAGGAATGGCCTTTTGCGCCTTGTTTCTGGACGCGGAAGCCATTTCGGTTGTTGTTTCTGGTGCAGAGTTAAAATTATTATTGACTGCTTGGTGAAAGAGGTGGTTTCGACGTGTGTTTTTCCCCTCAGGTAATTTTTTGTGTACTCTACTAGTATATATAGTCTAAAAGTTTGACTTGGGGCCACACAAGTAATTGCACATATTTATGCATGATAATGGGCACAAGAACATGGTCATTAAGCTCGGACTATCATTCTTTTATTATTTTTTTATTTTTTTAAGATGGACTATGTTTCATGGTAATGTGTTAATTTTCTGCAAAATGTGGGTCTACGGATCTAAACAGAAGTGCATAATAAGATTTCAATATTCTGGTGGGAAAATGTTGTTTTTTTTCCATTTTTCGAATGGCTACCGAGATACATTGTCAAGATGCAGCAAGTACTATACAGTTTTATAACAGCTGCTAGCACATAAGAAAAGAAAATATCAGGCTTACAAGACAAGGAAAGTCATCCTCATTATTGCAAATAACAATCTATTCGCATGGCGGCTCTTGCATCACTCTTCGAAAATCATCTTCCTGCAAAGATGCTCGGGGAATCTCTCCTCGTTCTTTCACATGTTCCAAGATCGTCTAGTTGATCTCATTGATATGTGCATCAGCCGGATTGGGAACAAGATTTTCAGCCACTAACTTCTGAAGATCATCGGCAGCATCAAGACCATCTTCAATCATAGAAATCTAGCCCCGGTTCAATTCTCTAATCCGTTGAGTGGCCTTGAACAAATCCTATTGGAGAAGCCTAATCTTAGCTTCGGCCATGCACCATACTTTTGTTTGGTTCCTAGAAATGGCTACATCACTGGCACGCTGCTGAATATTTGTGCTATGAACCTCCTTGGTAGGGACATGATCATGCACTTGCTTCTGCAAATTGCAGTGCACCAAATCAATGAGCAAATAACACAAGCAAGGTGCAACAAATAGCCATGTTTCTGTACCAATTGTGTTGTGCCGAGCGGGGCTACATCTGAATGTCCAAAACTCCTCAGGTTTCTTTGGCATCAATTCTCATTGGGTAGTACATCATCTTCCATGCCTTGCAAACAAAATAATAATAAAATATATATACTAGTATATGAGAAGGCAGGGCAAGCAAACGATGAACTACTCTCGAAAATACATATATGCAAAGTGGAGGCAAACCTTTGTCTAGGGAGGATTTTTGGGGTTATCATTGGGTTGGCGAGGTCTTGTAATGGTGCGACATAATCAATTTGGCTTCATGACTTGTAGTTTCCTTCTTTTCTCTTGGAACTGATCCCATAGTACATCAACTAGCATCCATTATTAGAAATATAATATGGCACTACAAGGAAGAAGAGATGAACTACATGAAAGCGGGCATAGGAAGTGTGCAGCAACTTTTGTCTCGGTTGTAGGGAGTTTTCACAGTTCCCCTGGTGAGGGGTCTGAGTGGCTTACGCATATCTCGGTTGCGGCGGTGGGGAAGCAAACACTCTGCCATGCAGCGGAGGAAGAAAATACGACGAAGCAGACTCCGTGGTGGATGACGACGTCGCTGAGCAGACTCCGGTGAGGTGGAAGTAGGCTAAGAAGGGATAGGACAAAGGATGATGAGGGGATAGTGGGAGGGATCGGGGAGAGAACGAGACACAAGCCCCGTCAGTATGCAGGTAGCTTGGAGGATCCCGCCAATATTCCACTAAAATTTTGAACTAGAAGAAGATCCCGCCAGTATCACACCAAAATTTAGTGCTGAGTCGCGCTTGGCTCACCTGCCGAGTAATAAAAATATTAAAAGGAAGGCTCGAAATGCAACATGCATCGAATGCGATTGGACGGTGGCGTGTCCAGCTTGTGATGAAATGTGGCCGAGTCTAGTACGGTTGTGAGGGTGGTGCTTTTTCTTTTCTTTTCTTTTAGCGAATAATAAGGAGAGGATAACTCTCGATGGTTACCGATATAATGCTAATTGACCCCGATGGGTACCTCCAAAAGCTTTTTCATAAAAATTTCAAAGAAACCTACGATTTACATAAAGTCATTCAAGTGGGCTGAGTTATCTAGCAAGTTTGAAAACTCATAAGACATAGGATTCGAAAGTACAACATGGCGGTCCACTATATATGATTGAATGCTTGGCTTGTGGCATTCAGATCCATATTCTTTGGACTTCCTTTACAAAAAAGAATGATCGCGTCAACACTTGGAAAATTTACAATGTTCTTTCCTAGTTGGAAACTCACACCGACAACATTGTTTACTAAATGAAGATGCACTAATCTACCTACGAAAATACAATTAATTCAAGAGAAATCTATCACGCTTACTGGTAGCTCAAGTTTGACCTAATTTCATTAAATTGTCGAGATGAATAGTCAAAAATCTAGATGATGGTTCGTACATAACATGTTAGTCCACTATATATATATATATATATATATATATATATATATATATATATATATATATAAGGCTCTTCTTGTGGCATTTAGATCCATATCTTGAGACCTTCCTTACGGAAAGGAACAATCTGATCATGACTTGTAGAATTGAGAATGTTATTTACTGAAAGTTGGAAAGTCGCACCGACTACATTATTTTTTACTAAAAGAACATGCACCCATCTATCTCTGAAAAGACAAATAATTCAAGAGCAATCTATCACGCTTATTGGTAGCTCAAGTTTGACCTAATTTCGTTAAGTTGTCAATATTCTTAGCAAGAAGTTGAACCTGTTGTCAAAATTCTCGGAGATGGTTTGTGATATATTAAATGAACCCCCGATGGTTACCTCCAAAAAATTGTAAAACTATAAATGCAATATATAGTTTACGTACATTTGAAATTTGACCTAATTTCGATAAGTCGATATAAGTCATTCAAGTGGACAGAGTTTGCTAGGACGATGTTTGAAAACTCATAAAACATGGTAACCGTAAGTACAACATATCGGACCACTATATAAATCTGAAAAGCTCTGCTTGTGGCATTCAGATCCATATTATTGAGACTTTCTTTACGGAAAGAAACAATCTCATCATCACTCGGAAAATTGAGAATGTTCTTTCCTGATAGTTGGAAACTCACACCAATGGCATCATTGTTTACTAAAACAAGATGCACCCATCTAACTCCAAAACTACAATTAATTGAAGAGAAATCTATCGCGCTTACTGGTATCTCAAGTTTGACCTAATTTCCTTAAGCTATCAAGATGAAAAATCTTAGCAAGAAGTTGAACCTGTTGTCAAAATTCTATGTGGTGGTTTGTGATATATTAAATTACCTCAAAAAGGACATTTAATTCAAGATAAATGTACCACACTTACTTGTAGCTCAAGTTTGACCTAATTTTGTTAAATCGAAAAGTCAGTGAATTGTGTGAAGTTAGGTAGGAAACTTGCAAAATGGAAATATAAGAAACCATGCTCCACTTAGTGTGATAATTGGGGCGGTTGCATTTTCTTCTAACTGTGGTAGGTCCCTTATGACTACAAGTGCACAGATCATATGTAGCTAGTTTTGAAATAAAGATATCGATCCCACAAGGAGTAGGAGTCTGAAGTCTAAGAATTCTTGAAGTAAGTACTGAAAATAGAATTGCTAAATAGAGTTCTAAGTGATAAGACAAAATGCGAGTAATGTGTAAAAAGGTGTTTTGGGGTTTTTGGTATAAGAGAACAATGCGTAAAGTAAATAAACTGAATACAGAAAATAGGTATCGCGTATGTAAAAGAGATTTGAAACTTCAGTGGAAGAAAGCGTTCTCAGGGATTAGAGGATTCACCACTAGCACTATAAAGGGGTAAGGTAATGATTATCATCATGAACATTCTCAACTATGTATGTGCGGGAGGAACTCCGTATTTGGACAGAGAGGCAGCAACCACTGCTCAAATCATCCTCATAACCACAGCAGACAGCAACCAACATCAATTGAATTACCGCGCTATTAAGGGACATAATCCCGCAGGACGTATCCCATGGCATGGATAGTGTTTTGTGAGTTTCCTGGATTCCCAAGTTGACACGTGAGGGGTGCCAACAGCTTTATAGTCATTGTAAGTGCTAGCATCCCTCCGTCTACCAGCAAGTAGTTCCCTACATCAAGTCCCCACAAGAGGCAAATATTGGAGAGGTTAACTTCTCCCAACATCAAGATGTAGACAATATAACACATGGTCACAGTGATGAATATCATAATAAACTTTATCTTATTCCAATCTCATACTAGGGTTTCTCCATCTCCCTAAGAACTATGATCTACTTAGACATGGAGGCATATAGCATCATAGTAATGGTAATGGAAGCGATCATTTATGAATAGTACTTGTATAAATCCACAAGTAGTGCATGAATTACATCAAGATCTAGATGGGATGGATGGAGGTGATGGTGGTGATGAAGATGCAGCGGTTGATGAATATGGAGATCGATGCCTTGGTCTCCCAGATATGCGTAGGGCGTAGATGGATCCGTAGGGAAAGTTCCCCCTCCAGATGCCTTTCGGAGGTAAGGTTTCGGCAATTTCTGGGTGTTCTGTATGTCGTATCTCCGAACCAGTTGCAGGGGGTCAAACTATTTGAGGAGGCGCATGCAGCGCCAACTATACGACGGGAACTATATGGTGGCCCGCCATATAGTTGGTCGTCAACTCTTCTGTCTCCGCTTCTCGCTTTGGGTTTTATTCTGGTATTATTAATATTTCACAAATAAGAGATTTACGTAGTTTTTGGCTCATTTTATGTCCAGTACAACTGCTCCAAGAATCGTGTCCTTTGGATCCATCATCTGATATGATCCTGGTGAAAATACACATAAAAAGTGCATGTGAATGCTATAAAATACCAAGATCTTACATCTACTATGCAAAAATAACAATTTAAAACATGACGCAAATATGCACTCATGAACTTCCCCAAGCTTAGACTGTTGCTCGTCCTGATCAAGTTTTAGCTTAAAGGATGTGATCCTCATATTCACGAAGCTGAGTCGATAAAATAAATGAGGCAGTTGCAGCATGTGTTGATCATAAAGGATATAAGTAAATAAGTTCATGAATAGTTCCTTACTCGAACCATCTGAATAATATTAGCAGGCTTCTACACCTTAGCAATTAATAGTTAACAAAAGATTATTCTCAACATGATATAAAAGTATTCAGTTCAATCGAATGAGTTAGTGAGTTAGTCCCAAGTGTTTTTAGGATTAACATATTCACTTGGGATTCAAAATCTCAAACGTCTATTTGTATTACTACAATATAGTGGTATATGCCTACTTGCTCTTTGCACATTCGCTCTTTTTTCTTCATCTTTCTTTTTGTTCTTTTTCTATATATATTTGTGCTCACATTTTTGTCTAAGTGTTGTGGAAAGGATCTAGCCATATATTCCACTTCATGTAGGAAATTCAAAGTTTAACGATCTCAATTATGAATTCCAAACATATATGAAGCATCTTTATAACTTGAGTATTCTACCTCAAACTTGTTCTCACTCTTTTAGATAGCACTTATATTTTCTCCTTTGTTCAAGGTTTTTATTTTTATCTTAATTAATTAGATAGTTTCTACTTTTTTAAATCAAACCAATTACCTACAACATATTGATCAAACTATCTTTATATGTTCCATTAATACCAATGGTGTGGAAGAATCCTATTGCTACCATCAAGTGTAAGTAAAATCATACTCATGTTATTCATATATCCAATTGGACAAACTCAAAATCAATAATGCTCCATATATTATAATAAACTCAGAATTTCATAATAGGGATTGACTATTCCTAAAGGGAATCTAATGATTCAAACTTTATTTATGATCTCGAAGTAATGCAAAACTAGAATAGAAATCAAAACTTGTGAGATAGATTACAAGGTCTTAAAGATCTCCCCAAGCTTGGAATCAAGCCAGGAGGGATCAAATAATCCCTTTCGTTTATTTGATACCGTGCTTTATTGAAGGTCACTATGGTTCCATAGCATGTAGAACTGCGGTGCGTAGCTTCTTGTTGGTGTCCTCCAGAGCGGTGATGCAGCTGTAACACCTGCGCAAATCAGATTGCAGTGTATCCATCCTATCAACGATCTTGGTCATCATTGGTATAAGATCACCCTTCTCCTCTATCTCCTTGAGGCGGTGATGGACTTCCACGCAATGGAGTAGCTCCTACTTCTGATATACTTCTAGTGCCTGCACACGATCCTTTGTCTTGGGGACAACTTATTCTTCCTCATCCATTATCGATGGATCGGGGAAGTGGAAGCTGCTCCTCCACTCCTCTGGAGGCTTCACCCTTATGCGAGCGTCGGTGGTAGGCTTTGAGCGGGGAAACGCCGGTTCCTTGCTAGCACCTACACCAACATTAGGTATTTCCTTACGCTTATGCGACCTTGGATCTGTAGTGATGAACTTGACTGTCTCTACATGTCCTTTTCCATGTGGCTTGCGGCCCTCTCTCTCTTCTTAAGTTCTTTCATTGCCACCCAGTCAATCTCTAGGGGATCGTAGATGTCGCAGAAGATGTAAACATCGCTTGCTCCTTCATCAGGGTCGTTGTTGTAGAAGCTTGGATCGACATACTCTTTGTACCCCGTGATACGTCCAAAACGTATCTACTTTCCCAAACACTTTTACTATTGTTTCTCCTCTAACTTGTATGATTTGGATACAACTAACACGGACTAACACTGTTTTCAGCAGAATTGCTTTGTTATCTAGTTTTTGTGCAGAAAATCAACTTTCAGGAAAAATCCTAGAATATATGCCAAAACTCCTATTTTACTAGAAGACTCACGGAGCCGGAAGATTAGACGGAGGAGGGCCACGATGGGCCCACACCCCCTAGCCGCGTGGGCCAGTCCAGGCCGCGCCTGGGAGGGGTGTGTCCACCTCAAGCACGCCCTTGACCTCCCTATTTTCCTACATAAAGCCTTCTGACCTAAAAACAAAGGGGGGTTCAACTTTTTTCAGAGAGAGTTCCGCTTCGCCGCCACCAGCAGAAACCGTGATTCGAAACCAGAAACTTCGTTCTGGCACCCTGCCGAGACAGGGAATTGGAGGAGATCATCGCCATCATCATCACCGACGCCTCTCCATCAACCATCCATCTTTCCCCATCCATGAGTGAGTAATCCCCCGCTGTAGGCTATGGGGATGGTAGGGATTGGATGAGATCTATCATGTAATCGAATAAGATTGTTAGGGCATGGTGCCTATTATCTTTGTTAGTGCTATTTGACTTTGTTGTAGCTTGGTGTGCTTAATGCTTGTAACTAGGGCCCGAGTGTCATGATCTCAGATCTGAACATGTTATTGATTCATAATGATAGTATTGTTTGTGATCTTATCTGCAAGTTGTGTTCACATATCATTGTCCGAAACCAAAGGCCCTGAAGTGAAAAAAATTGGGACATCCAGAGGGGATGGCTGTGATGTGAGGATCACATGTGTTGACGGAGTGTTAATTCTTTGCTCTGGTACTGTATTAAAGGGAGTACCTTAACTGCCAGTAGATTCCTGTGAGGCCCCGCTGCAATGGGCTGGCAGTACAAAAGATGTGCAAGTTCTCATTGCGAGCATGTATGACTATATATGGAACACATGCCTATAATAGTTTAGTACTAGGATGGTTTATCTTATTTACCTGCAAATGCCCTAGATCTTGAAGTTACATGAATACTCTCTTCCATGCCAACGCCCGTCCATCCATCCCTATGCCTAACACACTCATATCCTGTTGTTTGCTACTATTGTTACTACTGCCTTGTTTTACTGCTGTTACTTTGCTATTGCTACTACAAAACTTTTGCTACTAATAAACTACTGTGAGCAAGACTATTTCCAGGTGCAACTGAATTGACAACTCAGTTGTTAAGGCTTATAAGTATTCTTTGGCTCCCCTTGTGTAGAATCAATAAATTCGGTAATACTACCCTCGAAGACTATTGCGATCCCCTAAACTTGTGGGTCATCAAGACAATTTTCTGGCGCCATTGTCGAGGAGCATAGCTTTATTTGTAAGTTCACTTGGATCTATTATTGTTCGTTGCTATCCTTTTTCATCATGGGGAAGTCTCGTGATGGGAATTTTCCTATTTTACCATCCACTACAAGAAGAGGTATAGTCCTAAACACCTCTACTAATATTGATTCACCCTCTATTATAAGTAAGCTTGTTAGACCACCACCACGTACACATGCTACACACACTGCTACTACTATTGAATTTAAAATTGCTTCTGATACTCATGATGTTACTTCTACTGTGCTTGACGAGAGTGGTTCATTAGGTCCTTTCCTAGATGCTACTATTGCTAGAACTATCTTGGGAAACACTGGAACTCCTAGTGAAGACACTATTACACCTATTAGCTCCCTGAGTCTAGAGAGAATTATGATATTAATGTTGGTTATATTGAAATGACTGATGAATTTATTGAAGACTATCGAAACACTCGTGGTTCTTGTGCTATTAGGAGTCTCCTTGAGAAACATACTATTATACCTGAACTATCTCCTGATTGTAAGTTTGTTACTAATCCCATAGACATTAAAGATAAGGATTATGATTTCTCTCTTGATTTATCCTATATAAACATTTTTGAGAAAGAACCTTTTTGTGGGAATGAGAATGAAAGGGATGTGACACATATGAATGAGCTTTCCACTATGAGTACCTTATTTTCTGATGATGTTAAGATGCGTACCAACTTTGTTTCTAAGATTTCCCCTTTTTCACTAAAAGGAGAAGCTAAAGCTTGGTTTAATATTTTACCTCCTGGATCCATTGACAGCCCTGATTGGTTGATTGCTACTTTCTTTCAGAAATATTTCCCTCCTAGTGGTAGACATGTGGTTTTGCAGAAACTTTTTGATTTTTAACAGGGAAACAAGGAGAAATTGCCAGAGTCATGGACAAGGTTCCGTGGCTTGATTTATGAACATCCTGGATGCCCATTACCTAAAAATGAGCTTCTTGATATATATTATAATGGACTAACTGATGAATCTAGGACATACTTGGATAATTTTGCTGATTTTGTTTTCAGGAAAAGAACTCCTGCAGAAGCTGAAGAATGAATGGCTAAAATAAGAAAGAATTATGATGATTGGACTACAACTAAGCCTACTACACCTGAACCAATTGTGCCTGAACCAACTCCAACACCAACACTAAAGAAGAGGGGAGTAATTGAATTAAATGATGAAGTGATGAAAGAAGTTAAGAAATGTCTTAAGTAGAAGGCTATTAGATCTCAAGATGTGAAGAATTTACCTCCTATAGAAGAATTATGTAAGACAATTCCCCACTCATCTACTATTGAGGTACACTCTCTCCAACACTTTGATGAAGGTGATATTCCTTATGGTAAACCTCCTGATCAATGCTTAGAGGAACTTGATACTTTTATCGTTAAACAAGTTCAGAATCATTTATTGGAAAACTCTAGGTCTATTAATGAGTTGAAAGATATTGTGGAAAGAACTGCTAATGATGTTAAAATGCTTATTAAACACTTCCAAATGGTTCAAACCCAAATTGATCAACTTGCTAGGGTACAAAAAGATATGCTAGTCAATGCTTCTGGAGATAAACATGCTTATGAAATTAGAACTAGGAGTGGTGCTACCACTCAGGATCCTCTATATCCTGAAGGACATACTAAAAGAATTGAGCAAGATTCTGAACAAGCTGAAAATAGTGGTAGTCCTTTTAAGAGAAAGAAATTGAAACATAAAACAATTGAGGAACCTTCTGAACCTGCTGCAGATCCTAATAGTATATATGTCTCTAATGCTAAAACTGAAAGTGGTAATGATAAAAATGATGCTCCTGATAAGGAAGAAATTGAAGAAGGGCCTGAGAAGCACACTAAGAGCACTAGGTACACTATGGAAGATTTTATTGCTAATAAACATGGAAGTGAAAGAGAACCTTGGGTGTAGAAACCAATGCCTTTTACTAATAAGAAACACAAGTCAAAGGAGGAAGAACACTATAATAAGTTTTGTGAGTGAATGAAACCTTTATTTTTGCCAATTCCTTTGACCGATGCTATTAAGTTGCCTCCTTATTCAAAGTATATGAAGTATATTGTCTCTAATAAGGAAGATTCCTAATGAGAAAATTTCTATTTTGCTTGCTAATTATTCCTTCAATGGTAAGGTTCCAACGAAACTTGGTGATCCAGGTATTCCAACTATTCCTTGCTCTATTAAAAATAATTATGTTAGAACTGCTTTGTGTGGTTTGGGAGCTGGAGTTAGTGTTATGCCTTTTTTCTATCTATAAGAGACTTCAACTAGAAAAATTGATACCAACTGATATATCTTTGCAAATGGCTGATAAGTCTACTACTATTCCTGTTGGTATATGTCAGGATGTTCCTATTCAAGTGGCTCATAATTGCTTGGTTTTAACTCATTTTGTTGTGCTTTAGATGCTTGAAGATGATAATATGTCTATTATTCTTGGGAGATCTTTTCTTAATACTGCAGGTGCTGTCATCAATTGTAATCAAGGAAAAGTAACTTTTAATATTAATGACAAAGAGCATACTGTCTATTTCCCAAACAAGATTGATAAGAGCTATGGCGTGAATTCTATTGAAAATATTGAAGCCATCAAAGTTGGTGAAATATATTGTCCCATTCCACAAGAAAGTTTTGAAACTATTATGATTGGGATTATTGCAATCAAGATTGAGGTAACATAATCATTTACTAAAATGCAAAGCTTTGTTTCATACAAAAATGTATTGGTAACAAGACTTGATCAACCTTGTTAACAAAGGTATTTTAATGGACAAAACAATGCTTTCACAATGATTATCCTTACTCACTTTTATTTTTATCCTTTCCAATCTTTGCTCTTCGTTTTGTTCGCCTTAGTTTTGCTACTTGTTTGATTGTTAGAGTGTCTTAGAACTTCTGTAGTTTTGGTTTTGGTTTGCTTTTGTGTCTTCCAAAAATATCTTTTTCTGTTAGAATATCAATTTTCATAACCTGAAAATTGGCCAAAAATAAAGTTTCCCGAAAAATTCCTGAAAATTCATATTAATTTTTTCCTCGAAAAAAGGGGCAAAGAGGCACCTGGAGGGACCCAGGGGGACCCACTAGGCCAGCACACCCTTGGTGGCGCTGCCAGCCCTAGGTGTGGTCCACCCCTGGCCCTCCAACTTGCCTCCTTCTAGCCACTTCTTTCTCTCTCCAAAAAAACGGAAAATTTCTCAAAGCTCGAGTTCCTGCTGTTCTTGCTCCCGAATTTCAATCTCCTTGCTCAGCCCATCTTTGCTGCTGATTTTTGGAGGGATTTCTCTCCGGTATGTGCCTCCTCCGCTTGTCCAATTAGATTTTTGATTGGTGGATTGTATCTTTAGTATTTTTGTACTGTAGGTTATTGGTTGTGTGAGCTTGCATCTTTGTTCTATGCTTAGAGATTTAATTTTGATGCATGTTTATCCCTCTAGCAAGTTCCTGTAGTATATCCTCATCATTTATCAACTTGGAAATCACTTGGTTTGATGTTTGGGTCATGGACAACCACACCTTTGGAGAAGTGTTTGAAAGTGATGCACCTAGGAGGACAAGGCCTTCAAGATCAGCTTCTCGAGCTAGGCCATCATACAATGAGGATATTAATGCGCCACGCTTTGGCAACAAGGGAGATGAAGGGGATGCCACCCTTCTACCTTCCCTTGTTATACCTTTTTGCAAGCTGCAGGGATTCTCGATGATTTCTTAACTCTTGTTTGGAGGGTTGGTCTAACCGATTATATGCAGGATGAGAGTGAGCAATATGCTATGCTCACCAAGACTTTTGTGGAGAATTTCACTTTCACTAATACCCCTTTCAGGACAGATGTGTCATTCAAAATCTATGATAGGCCTATCACCATGATATTGAGAAGATTTTGCAGCATTATAGGTATTGGCATGGCTAGGACAGTGAAGAAGATTCAAGATCGACCTAGTGACTTGTTGGAGCTTTACCGTGGGGTAACAAATGATGATGAGCGCACAACCCAGCGCGGGAATATAAGAAATATTCAAGTCCCAGCTCTTAAATATTTTGTTTATTATCTTGCCACTAGCATTCTTGGTAGGGAGAACACTAGCAATATTTCCAACTATCATTTGGATTTTCTAGCTGCTGCACTTAACAATGAAACCATGTATAATATTGGTTCTCCCATTGCTCGCCGCCTAGCTGCTAGAGGACCCATTTATGGGGGTATTATTGATGCACGTGTAGTTGCTGCCTTAGAACTTTTTGTTGATCTGAATGATACAGTGCTGGCACCACAGAGTCTCGATCTACCTGCCATGAAAGCGCATCACTTTGTTACTGCTAGCTCTAGCCTTGAGATTTTAGTTTACAGGATGATGTTTACTGACGGGGACGAGAGGGAAATTCCTTTGCCACGGGCTACTTTGTTCAGTATTTGCAGGGGGCCTTGGTCACGCTCCAAGGAGGAGATGGACGATCAGCTACGCGTGCGTGGTTTCCACGAGTGCTACCAGGGGGACGCGCCCTCTTATGACCACTCTGTGCACTACACAGGGCTTCCTCGAGCATGTACCAGGATGAAGGGGCCTCTTCTTCACATTACAGAGGCACTCCTTCTTGGCCAGGCTAGGATTGATCTCCACTTACGCCAAAAGCCTAAGCTTGGGGGGAGGTATACCGACATCACACTCGTCTACATATCATGTTCTGTCGGTACTTTGTATATCCATGTTTCGCTTTCTTTTTAGTTTTTGTTACTATTCTCCAAAACACAAAAAGACCAAAAATATTTCCGTTGTTTCTCTTGGCTTGTTTCTTTCCCTTTTTAGTTTTTGTTGGCTTTAAGAAACATCCAAAAATATTTTTCTTTGTTTGTTTTTTCTTGGAGTGCTTTCTTTAAAAATCGAAATCCCAAAAATATTTGTTGTTCTTCTTTTGTTTTGTGAAGTTTGTTGCAGGGTTCAGCGGTCCTCAGTGGATTTTGGTTACATGTTATTATTCAAGCCACACAAGTGAAAGGAAATAATGATGATTTATGACAACTCGAGGTGCGGTAAGATGCTGGTCATGAACTCTATTTGTCTTCATTTTTGTACATATACTCATCATTGTGGGCATGCTTAGTCTGTTCATGTAAGGTGTATGTTATTTAATGGATGGTTAATAGTTCTTGCTCTCTTATGATTAGCTCTAGCTTGCTAATAGTTTGTAGCATGTCATATGTATGTTTTCTTGATTTGTTATATTCATAACTTGGTATGACATTGTGGTATCCTCCTCTGAATGTTTCATTTAAATCGACTTGGCACATGCTCACGCATGCATATGACTGAACAAAAGTCAGTTAAGCCTCGATGATTTATTTTGCCTCAGAGTTCTTGTATCACTTTTATGCCATAATTAATTCTGTTTTTTGCAAGCATGATTATGACAGCTATTGCTCTCTCGTTTTTCACTCCGTTTGTATTACTAGCCTTCACTTGCACTGAGTATGAGCTCTACTTGTGCATCCAACACCCCAAAACAAAATCTTGTCAAAAAGTGTCCATCATACCTACCTATTAGCATCATTGCTATTCCGTGCATATTTTTATGCCTTGTTTTCTTCCAAATAAAATGTTTGCTTGTTATGGGAAAGTTAGTTAGTAAAGATCTCATGAACTTGATGGCACACTTTATTTTCTTGCACTTAATAAACCTGAACCATTGTGACTGTCCATGAAAGTTATATGCTTGCAAATTATAGGCTGGGAGTTAGCAGAACCGTGCTATGACGGGGAACGCTTTCAGCACCTGTAAATATCTACCCAGTTGATATCATGCTCTTTTGTTTACTGATGTCGTCGGTGTGAAATAAAAGGGGAGCTTGTAAGTCCATGGAGTTATGTATATGTGTTAGAGAAACGCCTGGGCCACTACCCTAAGCCATGCCTAATCATGGTGGGAACTTGCAGCATCACCATAGTGAGCAATCTATGAAGCATTCTTCATATAAAAGAGAGAGAGATATAGAAAAGAGGAAAGAGAAAAAAGTACTATTTTCCCATGGTAAATAAGAATATTGCTGAGATGCTCATTGTCTGCTTGCCTTGTCATTTTGATATGGGATAGCTCCTGTATCATGGGGCAAGGGGTACCCCGTTGGTGGTTCTCTATGATTCACATGTACTTACTATGACAAGAACTTACCGGTAACTAAAGTTGAGTAGCATGAGGAGCCGTCCTCGTACTCAAGGGACATGAGGTTTCTAGTTTATGGTCTATCAGTCATATAACTCATATTGGACCTCACTTTAAACTTAACCACTTAAAGATGCCGATGACAGGGGCAATGAGAGATCAAAGCTAATGATTACCATACTTTCAGCATTTGGAAGCCTTTCAAACTTTTCAAAACCTTTTCACTTCCTTGTTGAGTCACCACTTATTGTATGAGCACCTTGTTGAGAGCATAGTTGTCATTCTTAGTGTAATATGCTTGTCTCAAAACTTGGTTAATTATGTCATGACTTTGATGCTTGTATCTTTGACATCTATACTTCTAGTCTTCACTTGAACTTCAGAGGTGCCTTGGCATTTAAGTTTTGCTCCAAAATCAAAGGCAAGCGAGATACCAATCTATCATACCTTCTTATGAGCATTGTGATGTTGCTTATGTTTATGTTTCATGCTACTTATTATTATTGTGTTGGAATCTCTTCATAGCTTGCAATGACTATTGAGTAGACTGAGTTGCACACTCCTTATTATGAATTGTATAAGTATCTACTCCTGTGTTGAGAATATATACATTACATGAAGCAAATTTGTTCATGAAAGTTTCTTTTATCCCACTCAGTTTTAAACTAAATTGCTTGAGGACAAGCAATAAGCCTAGATTGGGGGTAGTTGCTACGTCCAAAACGTATCTACTTTCCCGAACACTTTTGCTATTGTTTCTCCTCTCACTTGTGTAATTTGGATAAAGGAACACTGACTGACAGTGTTTTTAGCAGAATTGCTTTGGTTTCTAGTTTTTGTGTAGAAAATAAACTTTTAGGAAAAATCCCGGAAAATATGCAAAAACTCCTATTTTACTAGAAGACTCACGGAGCCGGAAGATGAGACGGAGGAGGGCCACGAGGGGACCACACCTCCTGGCCGCGCGGGCCAGCCTAGGCCGCACCTGGGAGGGGTGTGGACACCTCGGGCACTCCCTCGGCCTCCCTCTTCGCCTACATAAATCCTTTTGACCTAAAAATAGAGGGGGGTTCGATGTTTTTCTAGAGAGAGTTCTGCTGCACCGCCATCACCAGAAACCGTGATTCGGAACCAAAAACTCCGTTCTGGCACCCTGCCGGGACGGGGAATTGGAGGTGAACATCGCCATCATCATCATCATCACCGGCGCCTCTTCATCAACCATCCATGTTTCCCCCATCCATGAGTGAGTAATCCTCAATAGTAGTCTATGGGGATGGTAGAGATTGGATGAGATCTATCATGTAATCGAATAAGATTGTTAGGGCATGGTGCCTAGTATCTTTGTTAGTGCTATTTGACTTTGTTGCAATGTAACACCCTCGCCTGATAAGGCTGAGTTCATGTGTATAGTGCCAATCCCTGGATCGGTTCACTGGCACACACAGTACAAAATGATACCAAATATAACCGTGCATCATAAATACAACGAATATGATCCAGAAATTACATTATTTATTCAATTACACAGCGGAAAACGAATATAAGGTAGATCTCCATCCTTCAAATGTGCCACAGGCGAACAATTGTTGAGTGGAGTCTCGCGACCTATGAACGATCACTCATATACGATATAACCTGCAACATGAAACGTTGCAGCCACAAATGGTCAATACATTGAATGTATGGCACGTAGGCTAAAGTGGTTAATAACAGATCTATCAACTACATGCTTATTTGGCCAAGTGGAGTTCAGGCTCATTTGCATAAAGCAACAGTTTTATCCTAACATTTGTAACAAAGTAGTTTTCCAATACGATAAATAGGACACTCTGGTTCACTCCCAGGTGCTCCTACCCAATTATGTTCTCCCAACAAGTTTTAAGTAATGAAGAAATAAGGATGAGTGAGAAATAACATAGCATCAGTATCAGGTCGCTCAAATTGTCCATAACCAGGGACACGGCTAATCGATTAGTTTATACACCCTGTAGGGGTTAGTACACTTTACCTATGTGACTTGGCCAGCCCAGCTCGTGCCACCACTCTCATATTGTGTGATGATAGGGAGAAGTCCAAGAAGGAACCGTTCGGGAAGTAGCTCCCCAAACCCGACACGCACCGGTCCAACCTACACTATCTACATCTCTGGATACGTGGGTTTGAGTTACCACAACCTACTGAGTCCAACCAACCGCCCATTTCATTATTGGCACATGGTTGTACACGTAAGTTACCAAATAAAGAAACCAATCCTTTCTCAGTGTCCTGGGCGGCATTCCCACCATAATCCACACTCGATGACCCAATCAATTCCATTCCGCCCAGGTGGTTCATTAAAACATGTTGGTTTGTCATTTAGCAAAACATAAGCCTTTCAAAACATATAACTTTTCATGATATGATTCCCTTCCTCGTCTAAATAGCATAGCTAAGCAATCTACCAATACGATGGCTCATAAACAAGGAATACTGGGGAATAATATGGGACATAGCATAGCATATACACATCAATTCCTACATATGCAATTCTACAAAAACATCTATAATGTATAGGAAAACAGTAGGACATTTATGACCAAGATAGCACCACTTTCCTTTGTTGTAGATGTAGTCGATTAGATAATCCTCACAATCCTCATAGATATAATGTTTGCACTCGTTATAACCACAATACTTGCAATCATAGTAGTTGCAATCACACACGTTGCACTCCTCGCAATCTATCGAGCAAACAATTGCATACAATCATAAACAATAGAACATAGAGATCAAACAAATGCAACAAATGCATGCATGACAATTTAATAAGTCACAATGGTTGTTACTTTAGTTCTCTAAACAGTATTGAAGTATATGATGCATGCAAGAGGCCAATTATTGCAATGGAGTACTTGTTATTAATAATTACTTGCCAATATAGGGTTTTTAATAGTTCTGTTGTAACGCCTGTTCTAACTATCGAATTAAATTTGTTTCTTGGGTTTACTGGATAGAGGACGTTAATAAGAACCAGTAGGCGTTGGATTCACCCTAATCGGAGTTATAGATCTTTTTGTATGATTTAAATAGTGTTTAATGGGTTTTAAATGATTCATATAGTTTCTGTCGCCTAAAAATCAAACTAAAATTATATCTGAAATCTCCATGGAATTGTGATTCCAGGGACATATTATTTGTAATTTTCTAAGAAGTATTTATTTTCTTATGAATTTATTACTCTAAATAGGCCATTAAAACATTTAAATCTTCACGGCAAAACCTTACAGTAAAAGGCTGAAATAGTTGCATATTGATGATCTATATGGAGCCAGCTTTCCATCGGTATATCATTTATATTTTTGTGACAAGCAATTAATTTACTATGAATTTAATGATTTATAAAGCCATTAAAACTAATTAAATTTCCACGGGTTAAATAATCGGCAAAGGCTAGATCCAACCAGATATTATTAATATACATTACAGTAGCTTCAATTTGATACATTGTTCATATTTTTCGGAGTTACAGATAATTTCTTATGAATTTATTAATCTAAAAGACCATTAAAACCAATTAAATTGCTGCAGTAACCACGTACAGTAAAAGTTGGATCTATTCTGATCAGATGATTCTACGTAAAATTATCTTCAATTTGATATATTATACGCAATTTTTGAACGTGGTATGAATTTCTAATAAATTTTACAAGTTAGATCTATAATATGCAATTTTAAATTTGAACGGGATTCCAGAGAATATTCCGCTGATTGGACAGGTTGACTTTTCATGCTGACTAGGACTAGATGTTGACCTGACGTTGACGTGGCGTTGATGAGGAAACTGACCGGGATGCCGACATGGCACGCACCTGTTTGATTGGATCTGGACCGTCTGGATAGGATCCGGTGGCTAGAAGAAGAGATTGACCCGATTTTGGCTCAGAATAGACAAGAAACAGATCTGTGTTAGAGAGACAAATCTGTAGGTCAAATTGAAAAACTTAGAATGGGGAATCATTATTCCTACCTTCTCACCAAAGGAATTTGGATTTGAAGAAACGAGCGCGAGTACATCTTGGATTTAGACCGTAAGATCTGAAATATTGCGATACGAAATTCTCCGGCTGTGGTGGATGAAAAGAGGTGAGGTTTGTCGGGATTGAAAGATTTCGACGAGTTCTACAAATTTTGTTTTTTGACCGAAGGCAAACGACGAAGTCTAGATGGGTTAAAAAGCGAAATAAGATTCGGGCATGTGTAGATTCGGGATTTCGAGGAGAGAAACTCGTACAGCTATGGCTCCACGAGTTTATATGGAGATTTAGGATGGTGGGGAGATAGGTTTTGGAGTAGGGAACAAGTAGAAACAAACGGAAGTCAATTCGGAGTTGTAGATAAAAAGTTATAGCAGTTTGAATAGAGATAGGTTTAACAAAACAGATTTTGCATGCTTTTTAAAGCAACAAAGCGATCGATCCTTCCTGTGTACGTGCGTGCTGGTTCGATCGGTCTGGGTGGGCCGGCCCTTTAGGATTTTTTTTTCCTTTTTTTCTTTTTTCTATTTACTTGTTTCCCTCATATCTTTTGCATACAAACTCCAAATGATATGATTCTTGTTTCTAAATTTTTCTAAAATCGAATAGATCATTGTAGGATCATATTTATAATCTTTTTACTAGTTTGTAAATAGTGTATTTATAAATCCTTGTATATTCCATTTTATTTATATCTTTTTTTGTTTGTATTTATTCCATAACTTTTTCATACTAGCTCCAAAGGAGCTCAATTTTTTTCTAAAATTTTGTAGTATTAATTGGAACTCTTTAGGCTATAATTATCAAAAATTTATTCCTTAGCAACAATGGGTTTTAATAAGTCAATTTAATTACCCTTAGGAACATTTGGGCGAATCAACTATATGATTTAGATATCAGGATTTGGATTTAGTTTGTGAGAACTTTGCATGGATGTAATGAAATGCTTATGAATGCTTCATGATTTTCATTTTGAAATCTTGCACACCAATTCTACAATCCATAATCAATCCATGCCCTTTTGCCTATATGGCTACTTAGGTCATAAAGAAAGAATATAAAATTTTGAATTCAAGGTTGAGAGGATTTTCTATTCAAAAAGTTTCTTCTCTTTGAGAATTTTCAACATAGTAAAACAATCAATCAAACTTATTTATTTATTCCACATTCCAAAATTAGGAGAATTTTGGGATGTGACATGCAACTTGTTGTGCTTAATGCTTGTCACTAGGGCCCGAGTGCCATGATCTCAGATCTGAACATGTTATTGATTCATGATGATAGTATTGTTTGTGATCTTATCTACAAGTTGTGTACACATTTCATTGTACGGAACCGAAGGCACCGAAGTGACAGAAATTGGGACAACCAGAGGGGATGGCTGTGATATGAGGATCACATGTGTTCACAGAGTGTTAATTCTTTGCTACGGTACTCTATTAAAAGAAGTACCTTAATTTCTAGTAGATTCCCTTGAGGCCCCGCTGCAACGGGCTGACAGGACAAAAGATTTTGTGCAAGTTCTCATTGCGAGCACGTATGACTATATATGGAACACATGCCTATGATTGTTTAGTACTGGGATGCTTTATCTTATTAATTTGCAAATTCCCTAGATCTTGAAGTTACATGAATAGTCTCGTCCATGCAACACCCATCCATTCCTATGCCTACCGCACTCATATCCTGTTGTTTGCTACTATTATTACTACTGTCTTGTTTTACTACTGCTGTTACTTTACTATTGCTACTACAAAACTGTTTCTACTCATAAACTACTATGATCAAGACTATTTCCAGGTGCAACTAAATTGACAACTCAGTTTTTAAGGCTTATAAGTATTCTATGGCTCCCCTTGTGTAGAATCAATAAATTGGGTAATACTAGTATCGAAGACTATTGCGATCCTCTATACTTGTGGGTCATCACATTGGGATAAATCTCTCCACGTCCCCATTGCTGTCCTCCATCGACGGGCTGCTATAAAGGTCCCTAGGAGAAATGAGCCCCATAGGTTTTCCATGGCCTGGGACAGGATAGCGCATAGCTGGATTTATTTCTAGTGATTTGTGATTAGAGAGAGGAACAATAGGGAGATATATAACGGCGGTCAGAGGTCAGTAAAACTTGCGAGAAACACCAAATTGTCGTTCAAGAAAACAATCCAAACCGACTAGAAAAAAAAATATCGGATTTGGAGGTGTACTGCGTTGTAACGACCAGCTATACGGCCACGACCCGTATAGTTGCGGCTGTATAGTTGGTTTCGGGCAGGTACTTCCAATTATTTCCATCCCAAGTCGGTTAAATTTCCGACTAAAAATCGACAAAAACATTTTTTAGTAATGAATAATAACGAAAACGGGTCGAAGGTACTGAATCTTTAATGACCAACAATATGTAGGGAGAATTTTCTCTGGCTTTATAGTTGTGGACGTATAAGTACCGCACCACGAAAATTATTTTGAAAAGTGGGTATAGAATGTTTAACGACCAACTATACGGCGGGAGATTTTTCTCCTACTGTATAGTTGCACCCGTATAGTTACAGCACCCGAAAATTATTTTGCAAAAGGGATACAAAACGTTTAACGACCAACTATACGGTGGGAGAATTCTCTCCGGCCGTATAGTTGCAGAAACCCCTCAAAAACTTCAGAAAAACAAGAGGAATTCAAAGGTAAAAAATTTAATAGTAGAACTGTGAAAATAAACACTTATTAGAGTTAGAAAACTTACCTTCCACTTACCGTTTATTTAGTCGGGAGTGACAAGCTCCTCCAACAACAAGGACTTCCTCTTCTTGGGAGGATTTGACCTTAGCTCATATAGTAATTATTTTAAACAAAAATCACCAATACTAAAGCTCCTCTTAATAATATTGATGTCTTGCTGGGTAAATATAGATGATGCATCTGCTACCTTTGCCTCTTGTCTATGCATAATCTACAACTCAAATTCTTGAAGTAAAAGGATCCAACGGATCAGTCTTGGCTTATGAAACTTCCTCTCAAGGAGTTCATTTAAACCATCACAATCTGTATGAACTCTTACTTTTGCATCAACAATATAAGAACGGAACTTATCATAAGAGAAACATATATCAAAGAGTTATCTTTCTTCCTTGGGATAATTCTTTTGAGCTCTATTGAGAGTTCTACTAGCATGATCTATAATATTAAATCTGCGATCTATGTGTTGTCCCAGAGTTACTCCTACAACATCATCACTAGCTTCACATATTAAATCAAAAGTCATATCCCGTATAGGTGGTTTAATGACGGGAGCATGTGATAAAGCATGTTTAAGTTTATCAAATGCAATAAGGCATTTATCATCAAAATTGAATCTTACTCCTTTTTGCAAAAGATTAGTTAAAGGTTTAGAAATTCCATAGAAATTCCTAATGAACCTTTTATAAAAGCCTACATGACCAAGAAACCTGGTTATACCTTTTATGTCCCTTGGTTGTGGCATTCTTTCTATTTCCTCAACTTTAGCTCTATCTACTTCAATACCCTTACCTGATACTTTGTGTCCAAGTACTATGCCTTGTTTGAACATAAAATGGCACTTCTCCGAGTTTAAGACAAGATTATTCTCTACGCAACGCTGAAAAATTCTACTGAGATTTTCCAAGCAACTAGTAAATGAAGTTCCATAGACAGAAAAATCATCCATAAATACTTCCATGATAAGTTCTATAAAATATGCAAATATAGCAGTCATGCATCTTTGAAAAGTAGCTGGAGCATTACATAGACCAAAAGGCATGCGTCGGTAAGCATGTAAGCCATAAGGACTAATGAAGGTTGTTTTAATTTGATCTTCGGGATGAACAACTATTTGGGAAAAACTAGATTATCTGTCCAAATAATAAAAATGAGTGTGGTTTGCTAACCTCTCTAAAGTTTGATCTATGAACGATAAAGGATAGCGATCTTTCCTAATCTCCTTATTCAATTTTATGAAATATGTGCAAATTCGTATGTCGAACAACAGTTCTAGTAGGAGTATAATGAACATGACTTACCCATTCACTTTCTTTTACACGATAGATTATACCTGCATCAAGTAGGCGTACTATTTCTTTTCTTACCACTTCCTTCATTTCAGGCTTCAGTCTTCTATTAAATTCTGCAACTGGTATAGCACCTTCCTTCGTGAATATCCGATGGGAGGGTATCATGGGACTAATACCCTTCAAGTCACCCATTGAGTACCCAAAGGCCTTGCGGTGCTCCTTTAGTACCTTCATAAGTTCTTCTTCTTCCCTTGAAAGTTTAGCACTAATAATAACAGGGAATTTCTTAGTATCATCTAAGAATCTATACTTAAGACTATCTGGTAGTGTTTTCAACTCTAGGAGTGGTATCTCTTCATCCCCTCTCTTTTCTGGTTCTTCAAAAGCTTCAACAGTTTGAGGTTATTCATTGGGAAATGAATCAAATTCATTTTCTAATTCTTCTAGAGTTTTATCCTCCATAATTATTTCTCCACAATTTGGATCTTCATTTATGTCTTCATCTTGATTATTTAAGAAGAGAGCTGCCATTTCTTCAATAGTTTTCTCCTTCTCTTCTTCTTTTATGAATAGAGGTCTGTCTGTAAAATTGGAAAATGGAATTCTTTTTCCACTTCCCCAAGATTAAGGGATACAACCTCCTTTCTAAAGTCAATTGTGGCACATATATCACTCAAAAAGTTTCTTCCAGATATAATTGGGCAAAAAGTGTCAGTTGGCATATCAATAACTACAAAATCAATAAGGAAATTTTTGTTGTTAATTGTGAGAACTACATCTTCAACTACTCCCATTGGAATTCTAAGGTTTTTATTGTCTAACATGATTTTCATATCAGTATTTTGTATTGTGGCTGGTGCTATCTGTTCTTTTATTTCTAAGTAAAAGTCATAGGATATAACATTAAATTTTGTGCCAAGATCACATAAACCATAGTGCGAGGTTTCTTTAAATATGCAGGAAAGAATAGGCTTACCCACATCTTTTACCTTAATCTTACCTTCAACCAATATAGAAGTCTCCTCATCAAGTTCAACTATGTTACAATGTGCATACATATAGCCATGATTGCTTCATGGTTACCTCTTCATCTTTGGTTTCATCTAGATGTTCTTCAATTATTGGCACACTTTCTTCTTCCTTCGCCTCTTGTACTGCCTTGACCTGGTCATACTCCAAAATATGCTTTTGTGTAGTGTTACGAAAAGGTATCTCATACATTGGTTCTAGGGAGGCTATAGTTGCTTTAACTTTTCTTCTCTTTTCAGGTTCAGGTGGTGGATCAAACTTGATCGGACTCACCTTTGGAGATTCTATGTGATTTGTAAAATCTTTAACAACTTTTAATACAATATATGAATCTAAATAAAGATTTTTAGATAATTCATTAACATGGTCTTTTTTATTATATTCATGAATACATTCATGATCTATTTTCGTGCCTCCTTCACTTCCTAGACCAAAATTCCATGAAACTCTATGATCGCGAATTCTATTAAGTAAAGCCCAAGATTTAGTTATAGGTAAATCCATATAAGCTCCTCTCGCACAAGAGTCTAGTTCAATTATATTGGATTCAATTAAACTGCCATAAAAGATATGTAGTAAATACCACTCAGGTAAATCATGATGAGGACATTGTCTAAGAAAATCTTTAAATCTTATATAAGCTCTTACTGGTCCTTCATTGGGACAGTTCTTCCAAGTCATTATAAGACGCCCGATTCCAAAATATTTTGATAATGGGTAATATTTAGATAAGAATTCACAAGTTAAATCATCCCAAGTAATACTGGCTTCTGAGGGTAGAGATCTATACCATGAGAGAGCTGTGCTTGTAAAAGTTTGACTAAAAAGTTTAACCCTTACGTCATCGGCGGTATACTCTGTTAATTGTAACGTGCCACATATATCTTTAAACCATGCAATATGCTCATATGGATCAGGATCTTCTTCATCTCTAGTAAATTTCTTCTTGTGTAGAATACCAAGTAGTAGATGATTTATTTCAAACCCCCTTTTCTTCTTGGTGGAGTTGTCTCTTTTATAAATATCATAGGCTTCCCAAAGCGGTTGAGTGGGTTAGCACTAGTCATATGATCAAACTCCATCATGTTGGTTGATGGCCCACAAGTATAAGGGGTGTATCGTAGTACTTTCTATAAATAGGAGTGTCGATCCCACGAGGAGCAGAAGGTGCTGAACAGTGGTATGGAGCAGGAACTCTTTGCAAATACTTAGCAAACGGATTTTTAGTGGTTTTCTGATAAGGCAACAAAACGAAGTGGAAGTAACAAAGAACAAACGCAGCAAGTGGCCCAATCCTTTCTTAGCAAAGTACAAGCCGGTGGAAATACTTATAAAGACCAAACGTTCTCGAGGACACATGGGAATTCTGTCAAGTGTTTTTGCTTCAAATAGCTGAGTACTCTTCTTTGTTGTTGTAAGTGTTGTGTGGGTGAACCTGTTCTAATGTACCAACCTTACTTGGACTAATACATACTTGTGATTAAACCCCCTGAAAACATCCGTAACTACAGGAAAGTAATTAATATAAAAATCTAACCATAGCCTTAAACTCTTAGATCCTACGCTCCCTTATGCAAAGGTGTCCTTACAGGTGTCAGGTTTCTGTCACTCCGGCAACCCCTCAATTAGTAGCCAAATACACAATGCATTCCCCTAGGCCCATAAATGGTGAAGTATAATGTAGTCGACATTCACATGACACCACTATAAGAATAGCACCACAACTTAAATACTAACCATTGAATAATAACTCAACACAAATCCACTAATAACAACATGACTTCTCACATGTCCTCAAGAACTAGACGAACTACTCACAAGACATCATATGGATCAAGATCAAAGATGATATGATAATGGATAACAATCTGAACATAAACTATAATCCAATGGTTCCACTCACAAGCATCAACTACAATAGTAATTAACACCGGGAAAGTTTCCCATAAGAACTAAAGCAATATCCAACAAAATTGTTATAGCGGGTCGGAGTGGTGATGATGGTGCTGGTGGAGATGATGGTGTGGATGATGATGATGATCCCGATGAAGCCTAGCTTGATGACGGTGTTGATGGAAACGATCTCCCCTCTCCGGGAAGGAATTCCCCCGGCAGAAATCTGTCTGCCGGAGAGATCTTTCTCTCTCGGTGTTTTCCGCCCCAGAGGTGGCGGAAATCTATCTGTGGTCGCTCCTCGAGGCTTATGGGTTCCGTACGGAAGATATAGGAAAAGGGGCGGAGTCGGAAGCCGGGAAGGTGGGCCACACCCACCCTAGGCGCGGGGTCAGGTGGGCCCGCGCCTAGGGGGTGTGGGCCCCTTGTGGCCCTTCTTCGTCCCTCCTTCTGGCTTCCTCAATCTTCCGAAAAATAATATTTTCCCATATTTTTTTGGTATTTTTCTGATCTTCGCGAAATTGCATCGAAATGCCCTCTTTTCCATCAGAATCCAGACTCCGGCAGTCTATCCACCAAGAATCATCCAACATTCATAAACAGATGAAAAGCCATAAGTAATACCTCATAATAAGACAAATATCAACGAATAGAGGTAGATTATGATATAGAATGGTGATGCAAATTGGGCGTATCAACTCCCCCCAAGCTTAGACCTTTGCTTGTCCCCAAGCAAAAACTGAGCTCAGTAAACATGTCCACAGGTTTATGGGGTGAAGTGTCGATAAAAGAATACGAACAACAAGCATCACACTTACCATTATATAACTCATAGAAGAAAGCAACTCACAATTATATAACTTAGCTTGCAACCAAGTACAACGGTCACAATAGAGATGCATAAAGATAAATCATAATTAGAAATGGAAAACTTGTTCTTGGTCCGAGAACACCTGTCAAACAGTTTCTCAAGAAGTTTTTTGTAGAAGTTTTACAATAGGAGCACTCTTTGCTCAAAAAGGTTTTTCACAAGTGAAGGCTTTCAAAGTAATACTCAATAGCTAAGAGTTTTGTGAAAACAAGGAAGATAAATAACATGATTGAATAAATCACCATATGAATGCTTGAAACACAACAACTCAAATGCTTGCTGGAGATAGAGAGTCAGTAGGTTTACTGACTCAAACTGGTAACTAGGAGAAAGGTCCCTTCATAGAGGGTAGCAGGGATTACAAGTCATAAAGAGCTTCCAAAACAGTATGGCACTTACTAGCTTTGAGCCCTCATTGCCCCTATCATAGGCATCTTGAGATGATTAAGGTTAAAGTGCACAAAGATGGAGTATATGCTTGACGAAATATAAGTTGGCAATCTCATGTCCCTTGAATATGAGGGCCACTCCTCATGCTACTCAACTTTGGTCACCGATAAGTTCTTGTCATTGTAAGTATTTGCGTATCATAGATAACCGCCAACGGGGTACCCCTTGCACATGGTACAGGAGCTTTCCCATAACCAAAATGATAAGGCAAGTAGACAATGAGCATCTCAGCGGTCTTTTTATTTACTATGTGCATAAATTTTTATTGAGGATGCTTCATAGATAGCTCACTATGGTGATGCTACAAGTTTCCACCATGATTAGCCATGGCTTAGGCTAGCGGCCCAGGCGTTTCTCTAACACAAAATACAGACTCCATGGACTTACAAGTTCCCTCTTTATTTCACACCGTTGACATCCATAGACAAAAGAGCATGATATCAACTGAGTACAAAGTACAGGTGCAATGTTGAAAATGTTCCCCGTGACAACACGGTTCTGCTAATTACAACGTATAGATGCAAGCATATATAACTTCGATGGCACAATGGTTCAATACTATTAGGGGCAAGAAAATAAAGTGTGCCATCAAGTTCGTGAGAGCTTTACTAACTAGTTTTCACATAACAAAATACTTTTTAATTCGAAAGGTAGATGAAACTTGAGAATTTGCTTGGAATAGCAAAAGTGCTACTAGGTAGATATGGTGGACACAAGTGGCAAAGGTTTTGGTTTCAAAGGAATTGGAAACATGAGAAGTATGCCTTCTCAAAATAGGTTTTTGGCTAGCAAGGCTGGGTAGCAAACAAAAGAGTTCAAAGAGATAAGAAAACATACAAGTAATAAAGCCAAACATGCAATCTTCCTTGAAGACACAAAATATCTTAAATAAATAATACTAAGCTTATGAGCCAGCAAGAAAGAAAATAAATGATACAAAATACCTGTAAGATTTTTCTCTTTTTCTTTCAAACCTCAAAAAGTATTGCTACTGACCAGAACTTGGTTTTCCAAAACCAATTTAGATCCACTTGATGCTCCCAAAGTGATGCCAATACTGATCAACAAGATCCATCATATAATAGAGATTGCAAGCTAAAATAAGAAGTGCAAAAAGTAAAATATGAGACTTCTCATTAATATTCCAATAAAGGCACTCACACCAAGGGATACATAGATAATCAACTAAAGGAGAGATACTTCCACATGCAAAACCAAACTATAAGATAACTCCTCTACCAAAGATATGAATCCACTAAAAAGGTAAAAGATAAAATATAATGGTGGTGATACCGCGGCACTCCCCAAGCTTGGAACAAGCCAAGGGGATGCCAAACCTAATGAATTACTCCTTCAGTCGTGGTGGTGTTCTTTTGATAAGCTCCTCAATAAGCTTCCTCAACTCCTCAATCTTAAAGGTTAGAGTATGAATCAACTCTGAGTTTTTCTCAATGCGGTTCATGATCATGTCGGACTGAGAGTTCCAGTCCTTGCTATTCTTTCCCCACTCTTATTTCTTAGTGTGTTCCTCCCCTGCATGGTTAGAACGAGGCATATCCCACATCAAGGGCAAGTTCCCTTTGGGCACATATTGATATTGATGCTCATGTAAAAGAGTATGGAAAGGTCTCTTGGTGCGCGGAGGAGGTGACCGTGGATTGTAGACAAGACGCGGAGGTTTCCATCCTGTAGACATCCGTGCTATCCTGTTAAGCTTGGTAGGTATTTCCACCAATCCAATGCTTCTGACGCTAGCGCGGGTGTCCAGTTGCTTGTCCTCCTCCATGTCTCCTTCATAACCTACCAAAATCTCCTCCTCCTTGGGTTTGTGAGGATTATCTTCCTCGGGCTTCTTGCCTTTGTCATTGGCGGAGACCATGGTGCTCTAAACTTGAGAAGATTTCCTCAAAGAAAAAGATCAAAACGAAAATACGACGAGCACATGATGCACGAACCTCGGGGGATCCGGGGGGTTATATATTACGAAGTTTCAATGCATAAGTAAGGTTTTGACACGGAAACGAGGCGGAGGCGGAGTTCGGGGGTGGAACACCCCCTCTAGGCGCGGCAGGCTGGGCCCGCGCCTGGGGTGGGTTTGTCCACCCCAGACTCCGGTTCCTCTTCTGTTCCGTCTCCTAGTCCTCCTTATGTATAAAAAACATCAAAAATATAAAAAGATTGGGGTTTCCCGAACCTTTTGTTTTCACCACTTTTACCTAGTCAAAGACAAGCTCCGCAGACTCCTTTTCTCCTTCTCCTGGAATTTTCCTTCCCTCACAAGGCAATACACAAACTTCAATGGCAACATTAGTGTAAGAAAAACAACAAGCCTTAGGTTCACACTTCAACTGAAATCTATCAAAACAAAGGCTTCTAAAAGAGGCAAATACAAATGATAACAGAAATCTGTCAAAACAGACCAACAGGAAAAGATTGATTTTTTTGAAAACCTTCTTTTGCTGAAATCAAAAAGTGCAGAACTAATGTAAGTTGGGTAACAAATTGGAGAACAAGCTAATAAAAATTCATCCCCATCCGATGTACTGAGCTCCATCACGAATTTTTACAATACAGCACAAAAATCTATACCAGGACAGCCACTTTTCACAACTCCTCTACTTCACAAAAGTAGTTGGACTAGACACAAAAACCAAAACAAAAATGATAAGGAGCGGTTATTACAAAGGTAATAACTTCCAAGACTCAAAAAAACTCTTGGGTTATCTCCCAACAAGTAATTTTATTTAATGCCTTTATGTTAGGCTTGAAACTTTCAAAGATGCTCACATAGGGGATATATATCTGGAGTGAAAAAGAGCATCAAGAAGCAAATAACCAACACACTTGAGTCTAAACCACTTCCTATGCATGGGGGTATCATGAGAAAACAAATTGTTGAAACAAAAAGCCACAAGCATAGGAAGACAAAACAGATGCAACTTCAAAGCTTTCAACATAAAACGGGGAAACTTAAAATTATTGAGGTGCATAAAATCATGTTTCCCTCTGTCATAATAAATTTCAGTAGCACTTTGAATAAAGTTTACAACATAACTATCACTGGCAACAATTTTATCATCTGAGTAAGCATACTTATAGTCACCAAAAAGAGGTCCAAGGTCTTAAACCGGATCAATAGAAGCAAGTTGTTCCATCCTGAAATCTTTATTAGGCAAACTGTTTTCACAAGGAGCTTTAGCAAATTTCGAAAAGTTAAACTCATAAGAATCTCCATCAAACTTAGTTAAAACTTTATCCTTCTTACAATCAATAATATCTCCACAAGTGTTCAAAAAAGGTCTACCAAAAATGATAGCACAAGTTTTGCTAGCTGCAGAATTAAGCACTAGAAAATCAGCAGGATACTTAATCTTACCACAGAGAACCTCCACATCTCTTACAATACCAATGGGGCAAATGTTATCCTTATTAGCAAGGTGGATAACCACATCAATGTTCTCAATCTCACAAGGACCAATCTCATGCATAATTTCCCTGTAAAGCTCATAAGGAATAGCACTAGAACTAGCACCAATATCATATAAACCATAGTAGAAATGATCACCTATTTTAACGGAAAGCATAGGAACACTAGCTTTTCTGGCCTTACTAGGATGAGAGATAATATTAGAAGCGTCTTCGCAGAGGACAATGTGCTAATCCTCTATATTTCTAGTGACAGGGTCTTTCACAGTAGCTACCACAGGCTCAACATTCTCCATCAACGAAGCCGTGAAGAAGGGACCACTCATGACTATGACTTTGGAATGTGAGACAGAATTCCCCAAGGCTCTCAAGGACCTCATGGTTGCCATGGGAATACATGGTGCAGCTATGTACAAAGGTTTTCCTGTGATGGATGAAGGAGTTGATTACTGGTGGGTGCAACTTCACTTGTATAAAAACAAGGAAGACAACCACAAGGACTCAGGATTCTGCATGGTCACCAACTCAGTGATGCACACTACATTCTTTGATTCAGCAAGGGATGCATCTTGGAAATCCATCAAAGAGCTTGGTGATAGAATCAAGTGCAGAATGCTCAACACCCAGAATGATCTTAAGGAAGAAAAGAAGCATACCGAAGAGTTGGAGGCTATCAACCAAAGTTTAAGGAAGGACATCATAGACTTAGCAATGGAGTCATGTGATCTAGATAAACAGATTGCCTCTAGGGATGCCCTGTTAGCCAACTTGGCAATTGAGATGGGATTGTAAACGTACTTCGTTAGTTGGACCACCACACTTATCATTTTATTTTCCAAATGTTGTTTAAAATAAGTTGAACCTTGGTTGTTTGTAATGAATCCATGTATGCCATGACTTGTGTGTTTTGATTTCCAAAGTTATGCATGTGATGCCTTGTCTTGTAATTTGTCTTAAATTGTGTTGATTTTAAATTTTTCTATCTTATTAAATAGATGCCTAATGTTACTATCAGCATGGCTGAAGAGTTCAAGGGAACTCGTTTTGGCACTCGTATTATTGAGCTCACTAGTCTTCTCAATCTCCCTCTTCCTACTATCATGATGCTTCCCCTCACCAAGTTTGAGAGGAAAGACCTTTGGGGCTTCAAGGTTAATCAGCCAGGACGCCAGACTGAGCCTACCACAGAGGCAATCATCTTCAAGCTCATGCATGATGACAAGGAGAGAGGCCTAGAGGTAGTCATGCAGGATTTGCTTGGACGTTTACTAGGGAGACACTCACGAGAGTATAGAGGTACTCACTTCCACGCCTTTGGTAGACGTGATGAGGATGGTGAGGCCATTGACTTTGAGGATACTTCGAGAGAGACGGCAGAGCCGATTCGTCTATAACTCCAGGACTTAGAGGTTCTTCTTAGGCACCTAGACACTGATAGGACCAACGTCACGCTTAGCAATGACGAACTCCAGGTGCAGCTTCGTGAGAAGGACAAGCTCTTCGCGGAGCAACACGAGATAGTCAAGGAGATGGAGGCCAAGTTTGAGAGTCAGGATAGAAATTTCAAGAGTCAAGAGAAGCGAGTCCAAGATAGGAATAAGAGGATTCGAGACATGACTGCAGAACTAGAGGCCAAGGACTTCGAGCTCGAGCATCAACAAGGTGTGATTGAGAGGCTTCGTGCACAGAAGAGGGCTCTCAAAGCCAAAGTAGAGACCTTGACCACCAATGTCGAGGAATACAAGACCGCTATGGAGAATGAAGGTCTTACACTTGTTGATGAGGAGGTTGATGCAGAGTAGTAGTGATGACTACTCATTTACCATTTATTTACCATGCTTTTGATTATTGAGTCGCAATGACCATCCAACATGTGGATGGCTTGCTATTGGTGTGTTAATTTTCAGAAATTGTTGTTGAACTTTTGTTATTATGATGCATGTTTGGTGATTGTTTATGTGATGTATTGTACATGTTAGCATCTATGGGTATCTCATTCTTATCTTTATTGAAAAACCACAGATGCCTCCCCGACGTGCCAATCCCAACCCCAACAACAACAACATCACCCCTGAGATGCAGCAAATGATGACAGCTCAGGCTCAGCTGATGCAAATGATGACTACTTTCATCCAGAATCAGAACAACAACAACAATAACAACAATAATAATAACAATAACAAGAACAACAATCAGAACAACCCACCGGGTTTTGACATGCTTACCAGGTTCTTAAGACTGAGGCCAGCAAAGTTATCAGGAACTACTGATCCTATGGTGGCCAATGATTGGCTATGCTCTGTGAACAAGGACTTGGTAACTGTTGGTTGTACTGATGAAGAGAAAGTCAGATTTGCAGCTCACTTGTTGGAAGGACCAGCAGCCACTTGGTGGGATAACTTCCAGATCACCACTCCCATTGAGGATGTGACATGGGCTATCTTTGAAGATGGTTTCCGTACTGCTCACATCTCATCCGGAGTGATGAGTTTGAAGAAGAAAGAGTTCCATAACTTGAAGCAGCGCCACCACAGCATGGCTGAATATATCGAGGAGTTCAACAATCTGGCGCGATATGCACCGGATGAAGTTGACACTGATGCTAAGAGGAAAGAATAGTTCCTTGAAGGGTTGAATGATGAATTGAACCTGCAGTTAGCTATGGCCTATGTCCCCACATATCAGTCTCTTTGTGACAAGGCTGCCATCTTGGAGAGCAAGATGAAACAAGTTGAAAGCAGGAAGAGAAAGCACTCTGTCAAGCACAACTCGGGATCGTCTCACAAGCGTTCCCATTATGATGATAGTGGGAGTTCTGGATCCCACAAGCATGGGAAGTTCAACAAGCACCACAACCACAACCGTTATCATGACAACAAGCACCACCGTAGTCATGACAACGATAAGTACAAGAATAACAAGGGTGGATATAAGAGCCACCACGGTGGAAGTGGAAGTGGCAGTGGAAGCCAGCCTGTCAGGAAGGATCTTAGTCAGGTTGAATGTTTCAAGTGCAAGAAGATGGGACATTATGCAAATGAATGCCCAGAAAAGAAAGTTGAAGGACCCAACAAGCCCAACCCTTTTCAAAAGGTACAAGTGAACCACATCAATGTGGAGGAAATCTATGAGGAACCTGATGCTGTTGCTGGTAAGTTAAAACTCAATTCTGTTCCAGCATTTGTTCTCTTTGATACTGGTGCATCTCATTCATTCATATCAAGAGCATTTGTTGAAAGAAATGAACTACCGGTAGAAACTATTGGTGTCCTATAAAAGTAAGTTCTCCTTGCGGAGAAATGATAGTGAATTTAGGATGTCATGATCTAGTCATAGAGTTTGGGAAATATAAGTTTCCCGTTAACCTGATAATCCTAAACTCCCAAGGATTGGATGTTATTTTGGGAATGGACTGGATGACTAAGCACAAGGGAGTGACAGATTGTGCCAACCATACTGTCTCACTCACAACTCCAGAAAACAAAAGGATCAGATTCAAGACCAACTTTGAAGCAAAAAGGAGTAAGCTAAATTCTCTTAAGGGGGTTAGCATAGATAGTGTGCCAATTGTGAGTGAATATCCGGATGTGTTTCCGGAAGAATTTCCAGGAATGCCACTAGATAGAGATGTGGAGTTTCTTATTGATTTGCTACCAGGATCTGGGCCAATAGCAAAAAGACCGTACAAGATGTCAGTTGATGAGTTGAAAGAACTCAAGAAGCAACTTGGTGAACAGTTGCAGAAAGGTTTTATTCAACCAAGTTCTTCATCTTGGGGAGCACCAGTTTTGTTTGTGGATAAGAAAGATAGAAGTCAAATGTTATGCATAGATTACCGTTCACTCAATGAGGTGACTATCAAGAACAAATACCCTTTGCTAAGAATAAATGACTTGTTTGATCAGTTAGAAGGAGCTTGTGTGTTCTCAAAGATTGATCTCCGGTCAGGTTATTTCTAGCTCAAGATAAGGGAACAAGACATACCTAAGACAACTTTGACCACAAGGTATGGATTGTATGAGTATACCGTGATGCCATTTGGTTTGGCCAATGCACCAGCTTATTTCATGAATATGATGAACAAGGTGTTCATGGAGTTCCTTGACAAGTTTGTTGTCGTATTCATCGATGACATTTTGATCTACTCCAAGAGCAAAGAAGAGCATGAGGGACACTTGCGTCAGATACTTGAGAAGCTTAGAGAGCATAAGCTGTATGCCAAATTCAGCAAGTGTGAATTTTGGTTGAGTGAAATTGGATTTCTTGGACACGTTGTGTCAGGAGATGGTGTAGCACTTGATCCTGCTAAAGTTTCAGCTGTAACTGAATGGGAAGCTCCCAAGTCAGTAAAAGAGGTTCGTAGTTTCCTTGGCTTAGCAGGTTACTACAGAAGGTTCATTGAGAATTTCTCCAAGGTAGCTAAGCCTATGACAAAATTGCTAAGGAAAGACAAGAAATTTGCTTGGTCTAAAGGTTGTGAACTCATCTTTCAAGAATTGAAGAAGAGACTAGTGATAGCACCAGTCTTATGTTTGCTTGATTTGGAGAAAGATTTCCAAGTGTATTGTGATGCCTCTCATCATGGATTAGGTGCAGTACTTATGCAAGAAGGGAAAGTTGTGGCTTATGCCTCGAGACAACTCAAAACTCATGAAGTAAACTACCCTCCTCATGATTTAGAGTTAGCCTCTGTTGTCCATGCACTCAAAACATGGAGACATTATCTTTTGGGAAAACATTGTGAAGTGTTCACAGATCACAAGAGTTTGAAGTATATCTTCACCCAGAAAGAAATTAACATGAGACAAAGAAGATGGCTAGAACTCATCAAGGACTATGACTTGAGTTTGCAATACCATCCCGGTAAAGCACATGTTGTAGCGGATGCTCTAAGCCGTAAAGTTTTTGTGAATGGCCTTACTAAGGGAGAATTCCCAGATGATCTGTGTGCCCAATTCAGGGATCTTAGATTGGAGATTGTGCCTGAGGGACATCTCATGTCTTTGGATGTTCAACCCACTTTATTGGACAAGATCAAACAATCCCAGAAGACAGACAAGGAAATTGAAGAGATTAAGGAAAAGATTGGCAAAGGGAAAGCCAAAGGATTCCATGAAGACGAACAGGGTACTTTATGGCATGGAAAACGTATCTGTGTTCCACAAGATCCGGAGCTTCGGAAACTAATTTTACAAGAAGACCACAACTCAACATATTCCATTCATCCGGGTAATACCAAAATGTACATGGATATGAAGGAAAGATTTTGGTGGAATAATCTCAAGAAGGACATCGCCAAACATATTGCTTTGTGTGATGTATGTAGTAGAGTGAAAGCGGAGCACCAGAAACCAGCAGGATTGTTACAACCACTACCTATTCCTGATTGGAAGTGGGACAAGATTGGTATGGATTTCATCACCGGATTGCCAAGGACCCGGTCAGGATATGATTCTATTTGGGTAGTAGTGGATCGCTTAACTAAAGTGGCTCATTTCATACTAGTGAATACAACTTAGACAAGTGCTAAGTTAGCCAAGGTCTATATGAGTAGAATTGTATGTCTACATGGAGTACCCAAGAGTATTGTGTCTGATAGGGGAAGTCAGTTCACTTCTCATTTTTGGAGGCAACTACATGAGTCATTAGGAACGAGGTTGGAATTCAGCACTGCATTTCATCCTCAGACTGATGGACAAACAAAAAGGACCAATCAGATTCTTGAAGATATGTTGAGGGCATGTGCTCTAGACTATGGAGCCAGTTGGGATGAAAGTCTACCTTACGCAGAATTCTCTTACAATAACAGCTATCAAGCCAGTATTGAGATGGCACCATTTGAGTTTCTCTATGGGAGAAACTGTACCACCCCATTGCTATGGAATGGTGTGGGAGAAAGAAGTTTGTTCGGACCAGAACTAATCAAAGAGGCTGAAGAGAAAGTCAAGCTAGTTAAGGACAGACTAAAGATAGCACAATCCCGACAAAAGAGCTATGCAGATCCTAAGCATAGAGAAGTCACCTATGAAGTAGGTGATAGAGCTTATCTTAGAGTGTCACCACTTCGTGGAGTGAAGAGGTTTGGTGTCAAAGGTAAATTGGCCCCAAGATATGTTGGACCATTCAAGATTCTGAGTCGTAAAGGAGAAGTAGCTTATGAGGTTGAATTGCCAGAGTCTTTGTCTGCTGTTCACAATGTGTTTCATGTGAGTCAACTTAAGAAATGCCATCCAGAAATGGAAGAGACTTATTTGAAGGATACTATACCTTTGGAAGAGGTCCAATTGGAAAGTGATCTCACCTATGAAGAGAAACCTATCAAGATTCTTGAGACTGCAGAAAGAGTTACTCGGACTAAGACTATCAAATTCTACAAAGTTCAATGGAACCATCATTCCGAAGAAGAAGCAACATGGGAAAGAGAAGATGATCTTCGAAAAGACCACCCTCACCTATTTGCTAGCCAATCCGAATCTCGAGGGCGAGATTCACCTTAAGGGGGTTAGATTTGTAACATCCCTAAAATCATGTTTCAAAACTCATGCATATCATCCATGCATCCATGATCATTTAGGGTTCCATTTCAAAACCATTTCAAAAACAGGAGCATATGTTGCTCATTATTTTATGTAAGTATGCTCAAGGCTTAGTGCTACCTTCTTTTGAGAAAGGTACTGATTGTATTCAGTAGTGTTTTGAATTCAAACTTAAATGATTTCCAAAGCTTGGGCAAAGATTTCAAAACAAAGTATGAATATAAAACCAATTTTTATGCCTATTATTTATATCCCATAAAGGCATGGTTTTATTTTATTTTTCAATTGATAAAAGTGTTTTTGAGTAAACAGAAGTGTTTGACACACATTTGAGTACAAAATTCACTATATAAAAATCTAGAGAAGATTTGGATTCAAACTTATTTGAATTGGAGTTGAAAAATCATTTCTAGAAAATCAAACAGAAAAAGAAAAGTGAAAGGTAGAAAAATATAGAGAAAACAGCCAATCTGGCCCAACCCAGCCCAACTCGACCCATCTAGCCCAGCAACTCCCTCCCGCGAAACGTTTTCTTTCACTCACAACCACACCCACAGAGTCACTGAATGCCTGGACCTACCTCCTCTCCTTTTCTCTTGCTGACAACCGCGGCCCACACAGCTGTCTTCGTCTCCACCCCCAGCGACTGGTTCTTCCCCAAATCA